>OY829914.1:99071135-100271135 GCA_963691935.1 Nephrotoma guestfalica
GCACCACCATCCGCACTAACAAACAACAAATTATGGTGGGAAGTACCGGACTTTCTGCGACAAAATATAACTAGTTGGAAGGAAATCAACAGTTCTTCACTTACGTATACACATCATCGTGAAGAATTAGAAGAGAGAACTTCAAAACTAATGACAATAAGCAGAGAAGAGCACGTATTGAATGAATTATTTGAGTGATATCAAACTGTTGTCAAATTACAACAGATTAAAACGCATATTTGCGTACTGTAAACGATTCATGAACAATGCTAAGCACGGCAGCAATAATCTAAGCAGCTAACAGGTATAGAACTTCGGGATGCGGAAACAACAATTATCAAGGCATTACAAAAAAAAGATTTTTCTAATGAATTTAGCTGTCTTAACCAGGCTAAGCAAATTAGCAAAATAAGCGAGCTACTATCCTTGAATCCAACTTTAGATGAAAATGGCTTCTTACGATTAAATGGACGACTTCAAAATTCAGTAGTCCAGCAAAAATCCCATCATCCTGGATAAACACAACCTTGTAACACAAACAATTATAGAAATTGCTCATATCAGTACCTTACATGGGGGGCCCAACTAACATTGTCGCATTTGAGAAACAAATATTGGATTATTGACAGTAAACGTGCCGTACGTCGAGTAACTCAAAAATGCATTACTTGCTTTCGTAACAAAAAGCATCTTACACAGCAACAAATGGGAAACTTACGATCTGCTAGAGTACGGTTGGGAAAACCGTTCGCAAAAACGGGTATCGATTATGCTGGCCCCATTCAAGTAAGAACAACCAAGGGAAGAGGTCACAAAACTCACAAAGGTTACATTGCACTATTTATCTCCATGGTAACAAAAGCTATACATATTGAAATTGTAAGCGATTTAATAACCGAATCATTTACTGCTGCTTACAAACGATTTACATTCAGCAGAGGATTATGGACGGATACCTACTCTGATAATGAGACATATTTCGTTGGAGCGAACAAGCTAATGTTAAAAGAACACCATCGCGCAATAACCAAATTACCGGACGAGATCGCCACTATTATAGCCAAATACGAAACTAATTGGCATGACACCCCATTTCGGTGGCATATGAAAAGCGGGCATTAAATCTATCAAGTTCCATTTAAAACGAATCATAGGAGAAGTAACCTTCACCTTTGAGGAGCTTTACACAGTAGTTACACAAAATGAAACATGACTAAATTCTCAACCGCTAACTCCACTGACCAATAATCCAACGGATCTATCAGCTTTAACACCAGAACATTTTTTGATAGGTGATTCTCTCAAGTCGCTGCCGGTCGCAGATACAGATAACATCTCTTTAAAACCAAGATGGCACCTTGTTGAGAAAATGGTGCAAGGCTTTTGGAAAAGATGATCCTCTGAATATCTCCACCAACTACAACAACGAACTAAATAGAAATGTAGCCAACCGACCCTAAAGATCAACGACTTGGTGTTACTACAGGAATACCAACAACCAACTACACGTTGGAAACAAGAGCGAATTATCGAGACACATACCGGATTGAGGCGATGATTTAGTTCGAGTAGCTACCGTGAAGTGCAAGAACAATATCTTCAAGCGGCCAATTGTGAAATTGTGTAAACTACCAATTGAGGAAAATTTAAAGGATCTAATACCCATGAAAGCCAACCAGAGTGAAGAGGAGCAGGAGTCGCAAATATTCAAGAATTCCGAGAGAATTCTCCGACAGCAACCTCATCGACAAGTGAAAAACCAGAGCAAATTGAAACTTCTGATGCTTGCGACGTTGTCCATGTGTTGCATTTTGGGACTCGCTCAGGCCAACATAGACATTACTTCATTCAACCATTCTACAGGCATACACTTTAAATCAATAGGCAGACTCGAGGTGGTATCCATGAAATGGTCACTAATAACCTATTATAATATGAGTAATTACTGGGACGAAATTGAAGCATTCAAGGCCGCACAAACCGAAATAAACTGCGAATTAATTCTTCAACACCTTCAAT
This sequence comes from Nephrotoma guestfalica, assembly GCA_963691935.1. NCBI lineage: Eukaryota > Metazoa > Arthropoda > Insecta > Diptera > Tipulidae > Nephrotoma > Nephrotoma guestfalica. The sequence goes on from OY829914.1 coordinate 99,073,155, forward strand.
GGCAGTTCAACAATTTCGAGGCAGATAATGAATTATTATTAGCGAGCAACAAGGAAGTGTGTTACAATATGAATATTGTACCAGATTTTGATTTATTATTTCCGAATTAATACTGTACAAATTTCATATTCAAAATTCCACTTTGTATTATCGTTTTTTTTAATGTAACATAGTTATCAAAATTTTCGCATTATTATTTTTGGAATCTCATAGCCTGATGAATTAAAATACAAACTATAAAAGTGTTCATTTTATATTGAAACCAATTAAGATGTACAAAAAAAAATTGTGATTTTTTTAAATAAATATTGGTTTAAATATGTAGTGCGTATGTTGATTGTGACTTATATGATTTATAATATAAACAATAAAAATAATTAAATATTGATATTAATAAATATAAGGATAATAATAAAAAGAAACTGGTTTATGAAATTTATTCATTACGTTGTTGGAGTTGTGGTTAAAAATAAAGGAGAAGCAATTAAAAATTTGCATGTGATTTTTTTTCCTGTATATGGTTTCCAATTGATTTTGATTTTGTTTTCAACGTTGACATTGGCGAAGGCGGTATCTGGAATTGCGGTTTGGTCTAATCATAAACAGGCAGGATATCCACGGATACGAGCGGGAATATAAAATCAAAAGGAGTTTTAAAAAAAAAAATAAGTTAAGATTTTTGTTTATTTACTAATTTTTTAAATTAATTTTTTTTAAAAAATTCTTATTGTTATTATTAATTTGTTTTAAAAATTCATTTTGTAACACAATTTTTTTGAAGCTTCTAAATTTTATTGATAAGCAATATTTGTTGTCATAAAATTTTTTCGAGGGGGGTTTATTTTTTTTTGTTTTCGTATAAGGTGTAACATTTTTGATTTTGTATAGGTACTAATTTATAAATATTTTTTTTTGTGTGTTAATTAATGCTCTAATAATTTAAAATCTTGTTTGTGAGGTTGTTGCTGAGCTAATGGGTTGATTTACAAAATTTTTCTAAATTTTATTGTTAAATGCCAATCAACTCCACACCCTGATGATTGAGCTACCGGAGTGATAATATACAAAAGGTTGAGGCATGTAACAAGTGCGCATGACCAAAACGAAGTTTAGGCGACACAATAGGCGTTGTGTTAGGCTACATGTTTGGGATTCTTACAGAACGTGAAGCAAGAGAATATGAAAATCAATTTGAAGCCATAAACAATGATCAGCATCAATTAGAGGCACTGATAAGGAATCATACCACAATAATAGACACCACAATTACGCTAATAAAGCATAACTCAATTCTTACCATGAAATCATTAAACAAACTGATAAATGATCATGGAACGCTGAAGGCTGAACTAGAACAATTGAACGAGTACTTCATACGGGAAAAGCAAATTCGTATAATATTAACTTCAAGCATTGAATTAATATTAATATTGAAGAATTTGGAGGACACGCAACAAGCCTTACTTGACGTTATCCATAATGCACACAAGAACATTTTGCACCCTTCATTACTCTCTCCGGCTCAATTGGATCAAGAGATCGAAATTATTAAAAGACATATACCATCAACGATCACCATACCTAGGCATGGCATTTCGGATCTTCTTCACGTAATACTGTGGGCAAAAAATAGTAAGACTTTGTTCATAATTTTAAAATTCTTTATTTATTTCTCCAAATCTATTTCGTCCCTCTCGTAGTAATCCCCCCCCCCCCAGCCTCAATACACTTGTGCCAACGTTTTTTCCAATCCTCGAAACGGTTGTTAAAGTCAATTTCCGGAATAGCCTCCAATGCGCGTAGCGATTCACGTTTAATGTCTTCAATTGACTCAAAATGGTTTCCCCGGAGCGGTCGTTTGAGTTTGCTGAACAGCCAGAAGTCACACGGAGCTAATTCAGGCGAATACGGTGGTTGCGGAACGATATGGGTGGAATTTTTGGCGAAAATATCACGTAAAACCAATCCAGTATGATAAAGTGCATTATCGTGGTGCAAAAACCAAGAGTTGTCAACCCATAATTCCGGCCTCTTTTTACAAATAGCTTCGCGCAAACGACGCATAACACTCAAATAGTATTCCTTGTTGACATTTTGGCCGGTCGGAAGGAATTCGGAGTGCACCACTTCTCGATAATCGAAGAAAACTGTCAACATCACCAATCCACAAGTCTCATGGCCAGTTATAATATGTTTCATGACATCCTGGTAGTCGGAAAGCATTGTTTCACAGACGTCAACGCTGTTTTTCCAAAACATTGAGTGATTTTGGAACCAATCGTGCTTTCACTTTTCTTAGGCCCAAATGATCTTTCAAAATGGTTTTCACTGATCCTTCCGATATTTCAACGATGCCAGTAAGGTCTCTGACTGTTAATCGTCGATTCTCGAGCACCAATTGTGCTGCAATGTTGATGGCCGTCCTAGATGTGGTTCGTCGTCAACACGTTCTCGACCCTCTTTGAACAATTTGTACCAATCAAAACCACTTGCTCGCGACATAAAATTATCATCGAAGGCTTTTTGCAACATTCTGAACGTTTCGGCACCATAAAATTGATTCCGCACACAAAATTTAATGGAACTTCTTTGTTGAATAATTTCACTCATGGAAAAATCGCCGAATGTACTTTTTGTACTTCAGAAAGACAAGCGTATACTAAACACTAATGATTATTTTGATGTGACATTTGGCACAGATGTCACTGACAGTCATACCAACATAGACCAATATTTCGACGAAACGTTTTCCGCGCGAAATTTAAATTAAAAAGTCATACTACTTTTTGCCCACATTAGTATAGTACAATATATAAAGTCTTTAATTTTATAAGTGTATTAGCGGACCCGACAGACGTTGTCCTGCCCAAACGTTGGTTTCAGCTTCGTGGCCGTTAATAATGCTGTAGTACAGTGCTGGGGAAAAAAATTGTGCAAACCTATTTTATTGCAAATTGGAGTCGTTTTTTGCTAAAATTACAAAACTTTTGACAGCAATTGGCTTATGGTTTCAATTTAAATACATGTATGACGTAATTTTTTGAAAAAAAAAAAAAATATATCTGCAATTTAGGGGCAAAACCCCTTTGTTTTTTATTGATTTATAGAAGTTCTATCTTTAATATTAATATTTTGTTGGACCGCCATTTGCTTTTATTACAGCGCTACACCTCCGATTCACTGAATTTGATAAATTTTTCAAAATCGTAGGAGGTATGGATTCCCAAATCAAACAAACTTTCATGAACAAACTTTTTAAAGCTTGAATCGATTCTGGGCGCTTTTTTGCTACTTCTAGCTTCATTATAGACTAAATATTTTCAATGGGATTTAAGTCTGACCTATACGGGGGCCAGCTCAACACATCGATACTTCTTTCTTCGAAGTACATTTTTTACCTTTAAATGAAGAGATAAGAAAAAAAACAAGTTTTCAACAAATTATTTATGTTTATCTGAAATTCAATTTTTTATATCGACAATTCAAAATAAATAACTCACAACTTTGGCGGTATGGCACGGCGCGTTGTCCTGTTGAAAAATAAATTTGCAAGTCTCGCCAAAAAGCTTTAACACAGAAGGCTCAAATTCGTTATGTAGGACCTACAGATAAACAGCTGCTGTAATGCTGGAACTAAGGAAGCACAATCGACCGGTTTCATTTCCAGAAAAGCATCCCCAGACCAGAACTCCTTAATTTTTCGGTGGAAGTATTAAAAGATATTCGTTGCTAAGCCTCTCGCCCGGTTTTCTTCTTACGAGAATTCTTCCATCTCCAACATGCAGCTTGAATTTTGATTCATCGGAGAAAATCACATCATTCCACATTTCTGGAGTCCATGAAACATGCTCCTGGGCCCAGAGCAAACGTTTTTTTTCACTAGTAATGTGATTTCAGGCTTCTGGGCTGGTTTAAGTGCTCTTAAACCAGCTTTAACTAGTAATTTTCGCACTAAGCTGGCTGAAATTTGTTTTCCCGTTGCTCGCTCAACATCCCGTCTTATATCCGATGAAGTTTTAAAACGGTTCCGACGACATTGTAATACTATGAAACGGTCTTCCACGGGCGTTGTCTTTCTGGGCCTTCCAGATCCTTTCTTTCTTTGTGTACTGCCCATCTCCCGCATTTTTTTAATATTTCACGCGACAGTACTGTTGGAAATGTTTATCAATCAATGCAATATGTTGCAATCAATATATTGCTTTTAAACTGCTCACTAACTTTCACATTTTTTAAAATTAAAATTGCACTTTATTCTTTATTTGACTAGGATCACTTACAGAATAACTTAATCTACAAAAGATGCACTATTTATACTCAAAAAAAAAAAATACAGGCAATAAAACATCTGCACCCTAATGACAGCCAAGAACGGTAAGCGTAAAATAAAATAATTGATTGGACAATTTTTTTGCACATCAGTTGCGGGATTGTACTGGTGTAATAAAAACAAAAGGCGGTCCAACAAAATATTAATATTAAAGTTAGAACTTCCATAAATCAATAAAGAACAAAAAAAAATTAAAAAATTAAAAAAACTTTAACTCCAATCAACGTATTTTGAATATTTTGGCATTTTTCGGGGTTTTGCCCCTAAATTGCAGGTAATTTTTTTTTCAAAAAATTACGTCATACATGTATTTAAAATGAAACAATAAGCCAATTGCTGTCAAAAGTTTTGTAATTTTAGCAAAAAACGACTCCAATTTGCAATAAAATATGTTTGCCCAATTTTTTCCCCAGCACTGTGTAGTAACTAACAGGAGCAATCATCAATACAATTTAAATAAATGGCATCATCGAGTTGTACCTGTGAATTTACCGTTATGAGACGCTTAGCTATTTTCTAGTTAGGCATGCAATTCAATTAACATTCCCAAAATATTTGCGCAGCGGTGGATCTACTTTGTAATGTTATGAAAAAAGCATAAACTGTGTAACATTACTTGAACGTTAAAATGTATTGCGTTTAAAATTACATGGTGCCGAAAATTGATAAGGTTTTAATTAAAATTTGTGTTTGAAATTAAAATAAACACAAGTAACCGTCACACCACATTGAATTCATACAGAAAAAATTAAAACTAAGTTTAATGAGACAACATAACGTTTTTATGTATTCATCTAAATTTTACACTTTATATGCGCATAGCTGCTACTGTACAGCGTACCTATCACCTAAAGAAAAGCGTAAAATGGCAAACAATATAAAAAATTCAAAGAAATCATGTACCGGAAAATTTTTTAAATAACAATGTTAATAATCCTGTAAATTCAAATATTTAGTATTTTCATAAATTTTACTTGGCATTGTTTCTGTAACGGTGTTTTGGTTTTCCACACTGCACAAAATTTGCGACAATCCCAAATATGTATGGTAAACATCTGTGGATACAGGAAAACTTTGTTTTAATTTGTTTGTTTCAAGAGTGGTGGGAAAATGTGTGTGTGTCGGCGTATGGTGGACTTTTAGAAAAAATTTACAATTTTCCATCTAACAACATTATGTGTGAGACGGTACATACTCGTAAACAGCATAATATGTATGTATACCATTTGCTTCAGGTTTTTGTGATGCTTCAATGGTAGAGTAATTTATTAACACAGTAGAGCTTTTATGTTTTGCTTGTACAACAAAAACTGCCTTTAAATTAAATCATTTTCTACTACATGGAATTTTAATTAGTTTAACGCTATGTACGTATGTTTTATAAAAGAGTAAAAGTGATTTTACGTATAATTAAAACTTTTAAGGGAATTCGTTGCGGAGTTTTTAATAGTTAAAACTGTATTAAAACATGTACATTATATACGATGTAAACAAAATAATTAAACTTTTTTATCCTAACACCTAATATAGCGTGGTATCACCTAAGCATTAATTTATAGTGGCTTTTCAATAATGAACCCCAAATGTTCATTATATTCACTACTAATTGAATTACCCGACGTTGCACGAGAATAATTAGAATTACTTTGAACTACGGATATTTTGAAGGAAATTTCTCGACGTCACTGTATTTGCAATCGTATATGACAGGAAATTATCAGGTACTGATTGCCGTTTGTGATTGCCACACGGTCCATGAATCATATTCGTCGCCACTACTTCATTCAACTCTGGATCTGTGTCAATTTCATCTGGTCTTATTTTCATGACCATCCACAAGGATGGGTTGCAAGGGAAAATAATGAATAAGCCTGGGACCATATTGGCGCAGGTAGATCATCGCATCGTGCCCGAGCTTCCAAAATACGTTGCTGGCAAAATGATAACCCGGCCGACATTGTTTACTTCTCTATCTACATTCATGGCATTGCGCAGACAAATGTATTCTTCCGTACGCAATATTTGTTGATTTAAACGTATATATATATCAGAAGTTCCATTTCAATTTTGACATACATATCAACGGCGACCTGATGAAACAATCTGCGGCACATTTCAATATGTGATTGTCCTCGTTTTGACGAATCATCAAACGATAGGCATAAAAATTCATCGAGCTGACCCTTTTGTTTGTTTCTTGACCTGTAAATGAATAATGAGCTGTAACATTCCGCCCATCATCGTTTTTGAAGACGTATGGACCAATGATTCCGCTGGTCCATAAAGCGCACCAAACAGTGTTTCGGCAAAAGCTTTTGGATTATCTTCACTTCAAATCCGACAATTCTGTTTATTAACGAACCCATTCAACCAAAAGTGAGCTTCATCGTTAAACAAAAAATTTTGTTTGGACAATCAACATCAAGAGGAGACCTAGCTTACCTTAAATCATTAAAAATGTATTGCTCATTGCTCAATACACATATTTGTATCTTAAAGTTTTCTACATCGACACTAGCCACATACAAGAATTCACAGACGATTCATTTGGAGCATATCCTATCCTATACGTAAAATTTGAGAAACCCCAGTAAAATATGCTCACTAAACAATTGTAGACGACACAATTTGTGGTCTGGTAAATGAATTAATTAAATTGCAATAAACGATTAGTTGTTGAAAGAATATCAATTTTTGTTGGGTTTATGGTAATTAGTATAGATTATAGAACGAATCCTATATTACCGTCTATTGATATTGAAAAATATCTAATTTTGTTTAAATTTTTTTATTAAAATTATTACAACTGAATACAATTCATCTAGTAATTTATCCTTCTTAATTTAGTAACTTGTGAATGGGAAGAGGCCCATTGGCCAGCTCCATTTATAGGTCAGTTGCTGAAGTAGTCTTTGCACTGGTGTTCTTAAACTATTAAATCAATTGGTTTCGTTCTTTGCAATCGCCTTACTGCATGCGAAGTGTCCAACATACCACGAAGCTGATAAATACGTTGTTCATAAATTACTGCAAGTTTTCAAATTTCTTATTGAACTGTCTGGATATTTAGGTCCCTATGAAGGTCATCATTCCTAATGTACCACGGAGCGTTAACTATACCACGTAACACTTTGTTCTGAAAAGTTTGTATTATTTTGGTGTTGGTTTTCTTTGTACAACCCCAGAGCTGAATTCCGTAAGTCCATACGGGCTTTAGCACCTGTTGATATAATAGCAATTTATTTTCGGTTGATAATTCCGAATTTTTCCCGAGCAGTCAATACATTTTTCGATATTTGATATTCAGTTCATCTTTTTGCTTTTTAATGTGCTCTTTCCATTTGAGTCTGGAATCTAAGGTCATCCCTAGGTATCTATCCTTATTTGCATACGGAATCTGTTGACCGTTAATGATTACAGGTTTGTAGCTGACTTTTAGACTAGTAAAATTCACATGCTTGGATTTCGATTCATTGAGCCCGATACGCCACATTTTTGTCCATTTTATGATTTTATCACATGCTTTTTGAAGTTTCGTTGTTGATTCCTTGATAGTGTCTCTTACTGAGAGAACTGCAGTATCATAGCAAGTGGTGCAACGGTAACATCGTTTAATTGAGGTAAATCGCTGGTGTAGGGCAGGTAAAGAATAGCTCCCAAAACACTACCCTGCGGGACTCCTGCCGAAATATTTTTTAGCTCGGAGTATTCTTCTTCATGTTTCACCCGAAAATGGCGATTCTGTATGTATGATTTTAAAATCATGTAGTATTGTTTTGGTATATCTCTATGTAGTTTGAAGAGTAAAAATCTGTGCCACACCTTATCGAAGGCCTGCGCCACCTCTAAGAAGATACTTGAGCAAACCTTTTTTCTCTCTAATGTATTCTCAATGACATCTGTAAGCCTATGAACCTGCTCAATAGTTGAGTGTTTCTCTCTCAGTGAGCTTTCAGTGAGCCTCTCAAACGAAAGCTTCTCAAGTGAAATTGGTCGGTAAGATTTTTTATCATTCGGTGCCTTGCCCGGTTTCGAACTCATTATTACTTCTGCTACTTTCCACTGCATTGGCATTTATTTTTTCCTGAGGGCCACATTGGTTATGTGGAATAATTTATGAATGCCTTTGTCAGGCAGCTCCTTTATTATTTGCCCTGTTATCAGATCGTAACCAGGAGCTTTCTTTGCTTTTATGTTCTTAATTTCAGCTTTCAATTCCTTCAATGTTACAGGCCTGATATCTTCGAAGTCTGATGTTCTGGGCAGATCAGTACTATTTTCGTAACTGGTCTGCTGAGAGGTTGAAATGTTTCTTCGAGATGTTCAGCAAACAGGTCAGCATTATCTTTCGCACCTCTAGCCCATCTCCCATCGTTTGTTTTGATTGGGGAGATCTACGTTTTTTGTCGTTTTAACCCTTTTATTACTTTCGAGAGGGAATAGGCGGTATCTTTAGTTGGAGCTAGAGAACGAAGGTATTTTCCATTTGTTTCATTTTTCACTGCTTTTAAGAGAGCCTTAAGTTTGATGTACAAGTTGTATAAGGTGGTTTTATCTTGCGGCGCACGCGTTGTCTGCCATTTCTTCCGCGCTTTTCGATTTCCTGCACTAGTTCTTTTACTTCTATTGGGTAAATAACGGATTTTTCTTTCCTGAATGATAATTTGGGGACCGACCATTGCCTGACATCGAGGAGCCTGTCCTCTTCTATTTCATTTTCACTTTTGATTGGCACTTGAAGTTGCATTTTTTCCTCTACTAGCTGCTTAAACAGTTCCCAATTTGTTTTGTTGTTTGTGAGCTGTGGTGAATTTGTTTTTTCTATTGCATTTTCACTAACCGTCATAATAACAGGAGAATGATCAGATATTAGACTTCCATCATTTTCTAAGAAAATGTAGCGTTCCGATATGCCTTTAGTGATGAATCTGTTAGGTCTGGGATTTTGTTAGGATCAGATTTCCAGTACCAACGCTTCCCTCCAGAATAAAATTCACAGTTTGGGTATTGGCCCCAGCTGCAAGTAATTATTTGGCTTTTGAAGAGGTTAATATTGAACCCCAGAAGGCATTTTTTGCAATAAAGTTACCTCCAACAATGAAGTTACTTCCTAATTTCTGGAACAAGTTAATTTAGTCTTCTTTCTTTAGGTTATTCTGTGGGGGACAATATATTGCAGATATATTACAGGTGTTGTGTTAACCAAACTTAACCGTCACTGTGGTTACTTGCATGTATTCTTGTTATATTTTTAATTCGTCATGATGATTTATATTATCTCTAATAAATATTGCTGACGCTCCTCTTGCCCGTTCTGCTTGATGTGTGGTATGGTAATAAGTATATCTCCGGATTGCTACATAGGAGCTGCTGGTAAAATGTGTTCCTGATGTTTAGCATATATCAATTTTCTCAGTATTTAAAAATAGTTCTAATTCTGCTAGGTGTTGTGTTAATCCGTTTGCATTCCATATGGATATTCTTAATGTGTAGTTTTGATGTCTGGTTTCTGCTCCGGAATTATGAATTTTTAGCTATTTTGGAACTTGGTATTTCTAGCAGATTGAGTCGACCCAGAATTAACTTATTTAGTTTATTTTGTTCCTCAAGGCTATTTAAAATTTATTGTGTCATTTTCTTTCGAATTTGAAGAGGCCTGCGCATATGTATAATTCTCTCTACGCTTATGTACTTCATTTCTTGCTCAATTCTTGTTTGGATGACTTAGAGGGGGTTTGCGTGGCTGATCCCTCATTTTCTATAGCTGCTTGGCCACCTTACACTCTCGGTAGCTGGCTGGTTGCTGCAAATTACAATTTACACATTTTGCTGGTTCTACTTTAGATAGTTTGCAAGTTTGTGTTGCACGCTTTCCGGCACCTTTGACACATCTTGGTTTGCGCGAGCAATATCGTTGCATATGGTTATAGCCTTGGCATTTTTTACATTGTATTATTCTTGTACTGCCTCTTTTAATAGCTTCGATCTTTATTCCCATGTTGAGTATGCCAGTTATATTGTAAATTTTTCTATTTGCTCGAATTTATCAAACGTTAGCATGAACAGGGGAAGTCCTTTTTTAATAATGTTCACGGCATCAAGGATTTTAATTCCTTTATTTTGTAGGTCCTCCATTATTGAATTACTTTCGCAGGTTAGATGTAAGCCTCTTGCCATGAGCTTGATGGGACGGTCGTTTTTATTTTCGTACATGTACCACTGATATTTTTCCATACTCAGCTTCATTGACAAGTTTCTTTATTCGTTTGGGTTGGAAGTGTTAATCTTCCATACATTATTGTTCAGAGCAGGGATTTTGTACTCTTGTTCCGTAACATTGCTTCATTTTGTTGATACAGTTGCCGTTCGGGTGGTTTTTCTACCTCTAGTGAAGACTCAGTTTTTTTTTACTCTTGTTTTGTTTAGCTTTTCCCTTTTTCTGAATCCAGTTAGTTTCCCTATCTAACTCTTCCTCGTCCGTTGAGTATTCAGTCTTCTGCGACTTGTCTCTTTTAGGTTGTACTTTGTTGTCTGATGCTTCTTTGTTTATGGTTTTCTTTTCCGTTTTAGAATTTGTTTTACCTGTTTTCAGGCAGATTAACTCGCGTTGAAGATTGGAGGCTCGATTTCTTCAATTTTTTATTTTAGTTTAGTGCTTGATTTTCTTTTTCTAGATTAGAATGTCCATCATTTGCATTGCTACCGACGTTGAAGATATCGCTTGCAGAACTGCTTCTGCTTCTACTTTTAGCATACATTCTTCCTGTATTTGACTGCTTTTGAAACGGATTCGATGTTTCAAAATTGATTTCACTAACATGCAATAAGTTTTCCCCCCAGAATCCATGGAGCCGGCCTCCGATGAGTATGGATCAGCCAATTTGAAAAATAATGTACCACCTGGGCTAAATCCTTTTGTGTTTTGGTCCATTGCATTGTATTGGATTGACTATTCGCCATATTGATCCACTAATACAAAAGGATTGGTTACCGCAACCGTTCGTGTTACAATACATTGTGCCCGTATCCGAGAATACTTCGTAGTAGATTTTTCCTTATAAATTTCTGTACTTGTACCAGAGAGACCCAACTATTTTTATGGTATTGATATCCACCAGTTGAGGGATCGGCAATTGATCGTCGTCGAGGAAAGTTGTGTTTTTGTCTCTCCTCGAAATAAATAATTTAATTTAATTTAATTGTGCTTTAATTAATTATTTATTTAGAGTAGAGTATATACATAGCAATTTTTGTTTATGTGTATCTTGATACCGTACCGTTGCTTGCATGCATCATATGCATTTTATGTAAACCTTTGATATTTTGACTTTTTTGATACCAAAAAATGTATAAGTTAAGTGTTTTTTCATTTTTTCAACATACTTTAACACATATCATATTAATTTATATTTTCACCAAAATAAATTTTAAGTATATAAACATACATACGAGTACATATTTATTTTAAATGTATTTTTTAACTCTTAAAGGTGTAGAATTCTAAAATTCCCATGTAGTGGGTTGTTGAGTATTGTTTGTGCGACAAAGGGTTTTCAATTCTGTTGCTGTGTGTTGTTACACTGTCGTTACACTATATTTTTTGTTGTTGTTGTACGAAGATTATTTTCGTGTTTTTTCATTTGTTTTGTATACATATTTACTTGTACATTATATTTTTGTTAACCCTTTCACTCCTGATTTAAAAATATTATCAAAAAACTATTTTCGGGTAGTTTTGTTTCATTTGGACCTCAAATATGCTGTTTTATTACAAGTGGCTTGACTTCATCTCGTAGGGTCGGAAATCTGGGAAGTACATTATAATGTTCATTTTCGGTTAACAATGTTTCAGTAACATTATATTATGGGAAAATAAAACATCGTATAAATGGTGTTTATGTAAAAGAAAAGTATCACAAACATATCGCAGTTGTATTTATATTTCACAAATGTCTATCCAGATAAACAATAATCTATTCTAAAATTCAATACATTTAACATAATTAATTAAATAAAATCATTAATATTAGGTATCAGACTTACACCAATTTTCTATATTTAGGTATTTATTGCACATGAGTTGCGATTAATATGCGATCATTAATCAAGCATAAATGGACCTTACATTTTTGGCAAAAAATATGCGTTCGCGTTTTGCATCCCAAGAGTTTGCATCGCGTAGCTTCTTTATTTTTATCTGCTTCTGGCCAATGACCAATACTATCATATCGAATGTCTTGGATTGGACGAACTTCAGATCGATTTCTTATACTGGGCTCTGAATATGGCGCACTACTAGACGGCCGCCCACGCTTTTTGGTATTTTCTACTACACTCAATAAATAGTAAGCAATTTCCATTCGAAATTCCAACAGGTCTTTTATTTTATTTTTTTGCTGGCCCCGGTGAAGCATTTCTTTTTTGTATTCCATCCAGCTCGATGAAACTGCGAATTCTAGAAAATGTGTTATAACACATAAGTTCTATTTGCTGGGTTTTATGAACGTGTGATAATATGATAAGGTTTGATCGAGTATGTCCACTCCGCCCATACCTTTGTTGTACATACTTATCACTTCAGGTTGAGGAATTTCGATATGGCGCTTAAGTGTATTATCCCATCTCGTAGCTAAACACATTTTTTTAAATTTCGAGGAGGGTGAAGGACGTGAAATAGTTGTCGGAGAATAGCGTATGCCCCGCTTTATTGATTCTTTGTACTAAATCGACCATAACCGCAGCTCCAAATCCAAATGATTTTTTGTCAGAAAGCTCCAAGTATGACCCTTGTTATAAAAAAAATCATAAGGTTGGCCACTGCTCCCACACAGTGCAAATAATTTAATTCCCCATTTATTTGGTTTGTTCTTTATATATTGTTTGGCACATAGTCACCAATTGAACGGAATGATTTCTTCGTCGATACATAAAGTTTCCTCTAATTTCAGATGTAAACATCGCTCTTGAACTGCGTTTATAATAGGGCGTAACTAAAATTAAAATATAAAGTCAACGGATTGGCAAAAGCGTATTTATTAGGTATAATTACCTTTATAAATATATCTTTATTATTTTGAGGAATTTCTAAATTATTAGTGCAATGTAAATTTGACCGTAATTTATAAAACCGATCTCTAGACATTGCATTCATCACATGATTAATACCCAAAAGATTGCTCCAATACATATTTGTTCTTGGAAATTTTGTGCTACCTAAGAACAAATGAATACCAAACAGTCTTTTATTTCTTTTATATTCGTTGGGCAAAACGAACTGCTGTAATGCGTATACGTTAGTATTGTGAACCAACAACTCGAACAGTTCATCGGTTAAATATTTTTCGAAATAGGACATCGGTGATAATATTTCATCAGTTTCTATGGTAGTCAATGGATCCTCGTCATACTGAATTTGAGATCTGACATATTCCTGTCTCCATTGTATTTGTTTTTTGTCCGTTAAGTTCATGTTGAAATCACCTAGTGTTTCATGAAAGATTTGGATGTCGATATTTTCCTCTAAAACAAATTCGTTGCCACCGTTTGGTATGAGACAACAATTTTCGAAAACGATTGGACTCCCGTTGACTACTTGTAGCGTCTACGTTAGTTGATCGCTACCAGTTGAGGGCTAAAAATTATACAAAAAAGAAATCCTGAAAAAATGAAAAATCTCGGTCGGGTGTAGGTCATTACATTTTTGGTACTGTTGGTGAATAGATCAACCACTTAAATTTTGTGTAAATTCTCAAATATTTTTATTACAAAAAAATTAAGTTTTACAAATTTGTGAACGTTAAAGTAAAATTTGTGGTAATAATTTGAGTATTGGAAACAAAAAAAAAACATTCTCTAAGTAATTCCGTTCAGTGATTACTGATTATACATATACGTGATATAAAGTTTAATTGACTGTTTAGTTATAATAATGTGATATTGTATAAGTGAATAGTATTACAGTTTATTATGCAAATAGTTTCTTTCTGTAAATTGTAAAAAAACAAATAGAAAAATCGAATGATAAACTGTATTTTTACAGTGATTTACCAACAAAAATGTGTGCAATATACAAAACAAACATTCATCAATGAAACGAATTATTGTTATTTTATTGTGATTAGTGAATGAAAATAATAAATGAACAAAACCAAATTAGTAAATCGCAAAAGCGGAATTTATAAACAATATAATAATAATCAAAATGTTAAAATGTGGTAGAGAAACTGTAGCTCATAAGAATATACCAACAACCTTTTTGTTTTTTTTTGTTTTTTTTATTCTTTGCAATCTTTTCTGGGGCCGAAGCACTCCTAACTCTTTCGCAGTTCGCTTAATTACGTCCTTACCTTACGCAGTTCTGCCAAATCGAGGACGTACGGATATAGGTCCGATTTGTTACCATCTGCACATTGCATAGCTCCATGCCAGCCTATACTGGCATGGAAGATGGGTCGGCGCATGAGTTCTGCACTCCGACAGGGGGTCATAGATGTGTTCCTTCTCATCACAAATCGTAATTTGATGATGAAATTTCCCTTTGCATCCTGCCCCTATCAGGATTCGAACCCGGTACCTCCAAGTCCAAACGCCAAAGCTTTAACCACTATGCCATTTGATCTACCAACAACCTTGTGATACCTCTATACGAAGAATATACAAGTGCTAACCGAATTGTATGTGTTATGAACAATGTTATAAAACGTGCATGCAAAATAACATAAAATAATAACATTAATAATAACTAATAAATTATAATAATCATAGCAACCATAAATTCTAATAATATGTACTATTAATGACATAAATACTTAACATTTTTATAAATATATTAATCGTCGAAATAATCCAGCATCGATATCATGTGTACATGTGCTCACAATAAAAAAACCGATTGATGAAAAAAAATTCGAAAAAAAATAGTTGAGCAACTGTATTTACATCATCATCTTTACTGCAATATCATCGAGTGTTCTACTGTGTTAAACCAAATAGACAATTTGACTTCAAATAGGTTAGTTAGCTCTTAGTAATAAGAATTTTTATTGTAAATTTAATGTAAGTTTTTTTTGTAATCTGAAATTTATTAATTGCATTTTCTTTTCATTTGGTGGAGGTATAATTAAACTTCAAATTCCAAATTACACACATAATTTTTTAATTCAATTTTGTTTTCCCCTTAATTATTAATGTAATGGATTAATGTAAATACAATTCAATTTTTTTATATATATATAAATACATATATGTATAATCATGATATTCCCGCAAAATTTTATTTAATTAATGTTTTTTTTGGCTCTTCGTTCATTCTGAGTTCATATTTCGATCGGTTCGCAACTTCGTATATAAATGTCTATTGTTTTCCAGGTTTTTTTTGTGTGAAAAAATAATGTAGAGAAACACGGATACGGAAGAAGAGAAGATACGGAGAAGAGGTGAGTAGTCGAATGGGTTGATGTTGACGGTGAATATAATCTACTTGTAATAATAATAATTTTTTTAAATCGGTCTTTAAAGGCTTGGTTATGTTCCAATAAACCCTACGCCGACCCTGAGTTTTAGCTGGCTTATAACGACCGAATTGGAACCGCTAAAGTAATTTTTGTAACGGAAAGACAAATAATATGGTAGTCGATTCGTTACGTACTTCTAAATTCTGCTCGTCATGGTCTATTTGATTTTCTTCCTGCTCCTTTTCTATGCGACTTTTATTCGAAGTTGATTTACGAGTGGGAATGCTACCAGGTTCTTCTTCAACATCAAAAATAAAAAAAATTAGTGTTACTTGGCTGAATATCATCGCAATCTGATTCTGAATCGTCACTTTCCATTAGAATAGCGAGCACCTCTTGTTCCGTTAATTTTCGCGCCATTTTTATTGCTAAAATTACTTGAGCGAATTAAATTTGAATATATACATAAATTATATAAATGGTGAAAAATTCCTGAAATCACAAATTTTTGGAAGTCATGTTTGAATTTCATGTGTTTTATATTTTCAATGTATAGTCTTGATTAAAAAAAAAAGTTTGTGGAGAAATTTTTTGTTGTTGTTGTTGTTAAACATACAGGGTGTCAAATTTTGATAAAAATGATGAACATGATGTTGTATTTATGGCTATAAAACGAAAACTAATTATCCGATACTTATAAACCTGGGCTCATTTTAAAGATAAATGAATAGGAATTCTAAAAAAATTATAAAATTCGTACGATGTTTCAACTCTTCCTATTCAAAATGGCCGCCAAAATAGTATTTTAGAATTTTCTCAAAAACCTATTTTCTTTTTAATTCTATTGAACACACCAAAAAGTTGTACTTGTGTTATTTTTTGTTTTCTTGCAAAAGACGTTTGAGTATGAAGATCTACCCATTTTTTCTATATAAAATCAAAGTCAATGTGGTATTTTTTTATTATTTTTATTATTATTATTATTATTTTACTAAATGTATTACAAAATAAATAAAGAAATTTAAAAGTATTTACAAAATCAAAATTTACATGTTACGTAATGTTCACTATTTGAATATTTTTTACATTTTAACTTGCCTTCTCCTGAAGGTATAATTGCGTGAAAATCGCGGGTTCCTTTTATTGTTTTCAAATTCCCTAGTCTAGTCTCCAGTTGAATTTGTTTTAACTTATATTCAGCATCTGAGCAAAATTCAAAAATCATATCAGTTTTCGAAGTTTGAGCCCATTTGAAAAATCCTTCAGCATTAGTTATGGTATCATCATATTCTTTGGTGAGACTGGCTCTGGACGCCATTCTCTTAATAGTACCACCTAGTCCATCGCATGGTCCCTTTCCATGAGCAGTTGCATGAAAATGCCACTCACAATCGACTCCAAAATCCTCTTTGTGTTTAGTTATATTTATAATTTTTTTCTTGTTTTTATAATGTGTTATTGCACCATCAGTAACATAATAAACTTTAGATAAACCCGGAATTTTTGTTTTCAAAAACTGCAATAATTTTTCTATGAACACGTAAACTGCTACAGCGTCATGATGGAGACAATCTGATATTATAATGTAGCTGGAATGCTGCAAATTATCTCCTTGATTTTTGTAAATTACAAACGGATGAATAGTTGCTTGTTTGTTGTTCCAATGAAAACCCTGTGTATTTTGCATTATAACTTTTTATTTTTGATGAAACCAGGTTGTTGCAGTGTTATAAAGCAATGGGGAATCAGATTTTCTATGAAGCTTCAGCTTTATTATGAAGTAATCCAGAAAATCATTTAATGGTTTTGAAAACTTTTCCAAATTGCATCGGTCAGTTGAAACCCACTGACTGAACGATAATTCAGCCTCCAGACAATCATTGTCCAAAAATGCGTTTCTCAAATATTCGCGAAAATGATCCAATCCTGGGCAGTTCTCGCATTACAGAAGATAACATGTTGATGTTGGATCTTTACATAATATGGATGAAATGCAGTCCTGGTATCGCGAAATTTTTCCATTGGTGACAGTTTCCATCCTGGTTCCATAAATAATTAATTTGACATTTTGGTGTATTATACACCAAAACTGTTATAACCACAAACTGTATGTGTTCCGCTGCTTCCTGGTTGCACACAGTATTTAGGACGAAGCAGAGAAAATTTAGAAAAGCCAATTTTTTTTGGCTCATCATCCTTATATTTGATTTTGTACCCCTCATAGCACTCCTTTAATGTGCACATCATTAGACGTTTCTGAAGTTTAACTTTTTCAATAGTTATACAATCGTTTTTCCCAGGCATTATACGACTAACATCATCATCATTATAATATTCTATCACTGAGTCTCTGAGTTCATCACTTATCCGTTTGCCAGCTTTGGGTGCTGGAAGACCCAGTGACCCATTCTTGTTTTGAATATTTTTCGCTGTTCGTACCATATACTGCGTTGTGTTAAATTCTTCCTGGATTTCTTGTATTGTTAGTGATTTCGGCAATGTAGACAGCAACTGTATTTTATCACAATTTTTGTCCAACTGTTGATATTTGGCTTTTAGTTGATCCATGAATTCATCATAAAGGCGTGCCTTATGATGATTTTCCGCTGAGTGAGTCAAAAGAGGCTCGATACCAGATACCAAAGATGTTGATGATGGCGTCAGTGAGGTAGTTAAATTTAGTAATTTTTGCTGCTCATGATATTGCCTGGATTCCAACTTACTCGGATATATAGGAGACATGCCAATGTCTGGTAATATTTTATTAAGTTTTTCACGAGCGATAGCACTTTTTATTTGGCACTCCTCACTTTCACTACCACTCGAAATATTCTCGTCACTGCGTGTTGATAATGTCTGCGGGGTAACAGGTGAATTTGATGAATCAGTAACGGGTGACACTTCGCTTTCAATTTTCTGACGTTTAGAAGATACCAGATAACACGTTGTACAAATCGATGAATCTTCATTTACTTCAGTCGAGCGCGGCAAATGACTTTTAATATAATCAGAAACTTTTCTTAAACTTTTCGAACATTTCGGCTCAGGAAACGGCTTACAACACTTTTTGAGCCCAGACATTATTACACTTATTAATTGAACTACTTTAAATTAATTTTTTGTTATTTAAACAAGCAAATGCTTCAAATAGAACTTCACAAGTTAAACTAACTGAAATATTATTTTAAACTCTAATTTATACAAAAATGTTAACAAAAGCCACTGGTTATGTTATTTTACAGGCTTACTCCCTCTTCTATAGAATCTCAAAAAAATTATTTCAGGAATACAGATAAATTTTTAAAAATACGATCCAAAAGGTTACATTCAGGTACAGAAAATAGTGATTAAGCCTAACCAAATAAATGAGTCATGACAAAATTTTATTATTCTACTAATTGCTTTAGGGGTTATCCATAAACTATCTCACATTTTTATGGGGGAAGGAGTATCGATTGTTGTGACGTGTGTCGCTGGAGGAGGAAGAGTTTTATAAAATGACAGATTGTGACGTGACGTCACGTGACAACGTGTCTAATTATAATTACAGCAGTCACTTTGATAGGATAAACATTCAATATAACAATTTGCAATCAGAAGCTATTGTTCCATCTTTTGAACAAGATAGCGTTGAAAATCGGAAAATTTTTTAATCAAATGGAATAATTTTGCTAAATAAACACGCGTAGACGCAAAACGCTGAAAGGAAGTTAAAAATGATCAAATCTAGGGTGATGTAATTTATGAACGATTTGTGAACTGAATAATTCTAAACAGTTACTTTATCAAGTTGATCGTAAAAATAGTTGAAAATAAAAAATACCACATTGACTTTGATTTTATATACAAAAAATGGGTAGATCTTCATACTCAAACGTCTTTTGCAAGAAAACAAAAAATAACACAAATACAATTTTTTGGTGTGTTCAATAGAATTAAAAAGAAAATAGGTTTTTGAGAAAATTCTAAAATACTATTTTGGCGGCCATTTTGAATAGGAAGAGTTGAAACATGGTATGAATTTTATATTTTATATTTTATTTTTTTTAGAATCCCTATTCATTTATCTTTAAAATGAGCCCAGGTTTATAAGTATCGGATAATTAGTTTTCTTTTTATAGCCATATATACAACATCATGTTCATCATTTTTCACTACACATTCAAAACATAAAAAGTAAAAAATTTAAACACGACTTCCGGTTCCATATACCAAATTTGTGGTTTGATGTAATATTCGCCAAATATATAATTTAATAATTATACCGAAAAACAGGATCGAATTATGTTATACTCAATAAATGAGTGCACAATTGTTACTAAATAACTTTTATTGGATTGTCTTCTGTGCGATTTGTGCATTATAATGGACACAAAAAATTATGTACATCCGAATGTACATACAATTGACTCAACCGAATTTGTACATTTAAATGTACATGCATTTGTTTCGCATTTTTACAGAATGTAAACATTAATTATAATCATAAACGCACATTATAAACAATAAATAATCATTATTTAACAGTTTTCATATGGGTTTTTAATAATTTGTATACACTTACCGGTAAATATTATCCTTTTGTACTCAGCCCAACTGCTACTGAAAAAAACCACTAGCAACTGATGTAAAATGTCAAATTTTTATTGTTTTGATGGGATTTACCACTTTGTTTCAACGAATATCATTAAAAAGACAGTCTGGCAACACCAATTTGCTCGTTTTGATAGCATAACTTTAAGGCGCTTAAATATACAGTGCTTTAAAAATCATGTACATTATAATGTACATCAGTAGTGAGAGGGTTAAGTAGAGTAAGCATGTTTTGGTGATCGAATGATCTACCTTTTGTTTTTATAGGTTTTGCAATGTGTCTATGTGTGATGATCGTGCAGCTATGAAGTTTTAATAATTGATAAACCAGGGCCTATGTGTGTGTATACGGCCGTCTCACAATGTATAGACTTTGTATGTTAGTACGTAAAAGGTAAACTTGAGAAGAAACTTGCATGCGGATGATATGAAATTTAGTTTTTGAAGGGTTTTTCGCGTTACTTGATTGTATCTTATAGATGCGGTGGTGAAATGAATTTTCATTCTCCTGAGTATGAACTTTGTTTGGTTATCTTTGGTTTTGCTGAATTGTTTTTTATTTTTAGGGTAGTTTTTGTTTAGAAATTTACCATCTTCCGTGGTGGTATCTTTGATTTGATGATCGTTGTATAAAATGTATAGATCGTGGTTGGGGTGTACGCTTGAAGATTGGTAATTTCGTTCGTCATCCACTCTACGTGCATACACATAGATTTTGTTCTGTATGTACAGTGATCGTCGGATTAGGGATGTTCTAGGGAATGACTTGGAAGTGAAAGGTATAGTGTATCGGGATTGAGGATGGATGGGCAGAGTTTATGTGCATGCCGCATGTACGAGGTATGGTAGGGTGGGGTCGGGGAGGATCTTAACAGAAGGAAATTTCCATGGCATTTGTATGACGATGTTGACCGTGTTTTTGTTCGCCTTCTACTCGGCTATATTTTGACTGATTGACTGATTTTAGTGATGTTCCTGTATCCAATTATTCAGCTTCTGAATAATAAATTATTATATTTATTGGATTTTAGTTTAGAGTTATCGAGGTTTATCAGGTGTGCATTATTAATATTCTTATTCATTACAGTTCCTGATTAAGCTAATTTCTTTAGTTCTGATGAAGTTTTTGATTACAGAATATCTTTGAAGCTGCACTACTTTTTCATTAAAAATAAAATTTTAATTTAAAAGTCAATCAAAGTGGCCGCAATTGGTTGTACTTAGTAGTAATAATTCTTTTAATTCAAATTATTGAATTAGTTTATTTGGGAATTTAAGAATCTAGAATCGTCCGAGATGTTTAATATTAATACTATCCTTTATAGTTGGTTTCCTTTACAATTTTCTGATTGGAGGGTTAACAATACTGAGTTTTATTTAATTTAATATAATTTTATTGTATATTTAGGATTTAATTCGATTTACATCAATGGGTTTATAAAACTATTTTAATTGATCAAACGAATATGATTGTATGGAAAATTCAGGTATCGGAGGAGGGAAATTTTATAAAGTAGCATAACAGCGGTGTTGCCTGATTCCTGTTTAAATTAAATTTTAATTCTAATTAATATTTTTAGGAAGCTTACAATGACTGACTTTTTCTGACTTTTTCATGACTTTTTGTGGAAGCAATCAAGGTTTTGATATTTCAGTGGTTGTTGGAAATTTTGAAATTATAGATGGCTTGGAGACTACAGAATAAAATTTAAATGTAGACAAATATTACTGTACTTAGATAGTTGTTGCATTTTGGGGTTCATGGCAGTTCTTTAATTGAATTATTTTCTAGGTTGAACGGGAGACTGTAAATTGGTAAAGGTTTTGGTTAGCTTGTTCTAAGTTGAATAGATAGTTATTGCTGGTTGTCAATTATATGGGTGGAGGAAATGGTTAATCACTCATAATAATGAAGTTTTATTTCAGGAAATTTACCAAATACATTTTTTTTAGGATCTTGATTGCTAATTATTTATATCCAGAAAACAAAAATTATTGTGCCGTCTTGTGCTTGTGCTTTACTAACTATTGACTACTTAGGTGTCTGTAACCGGGTCAAGTCTATCACATCTAATAACCTTTCCTACCCCTCCGTATTGTTATATGTGTAAGGGGTGTACGGTAGGCCCGGCGTCTTGGCCGTACATCCTAATCAATCAATCAAAATCAATCAACCAAATTGATATCCACCAGTTCGGAGAAGCCTTAATCTCTAGACAGGTTAAATATGTAAGTTTAGAAGTTTGCCAGTGATGCGCAACCAATTTTATTTCTATGTTTTACTGATGACATGGACAAATGTGTTAAATTTTTTTATAGAATTTTATTAAATAAATTGAACCCAATTGTATTCGATTTAGTTTTACAATCACGTATTACTTCAAATCTGAACTTCCGTTAGTATAGATTTGATATAAATTGAATTAAAACTTAGAAAAAGTTGAACACACATTTTTTTGTAAATTTTTATATGAGCTTTGTCAGAGACTTTACTCCGAACAGTCTTTAACTACAATAAAATGATAAAATGAGATTTTATGTTGGATTCCTTTTTAATTCTAAATATCTACTACAAACTTTAAATGCTTTAAAACTTAAAAATGCATAGTTGTTATATGTGCAAATAGTATACACGTATACAAAAACTAATTAAAATTTATACATGTTCGCAACACTCGCTTTCATTTAAATTTAGCTGGAAGTTCGTGTTTGGTCCAATTAAATATAAAAAGCAATCTACTTACCCCCCCTACCAAATTTTTATTATACATATTCATTGTTTAAGTTGTATCTTCTTAAGTATTTCCTATGAATATTGTAACTTTTTTGTGCTTAATTAGTAACCTGTTGAACTACTTGTTGTTTTTATACAATTGTTTTTGACGCTCTACTTGTTTTATATACTAAATATACTAAAATAGAGCTTAAAGCTTTTGGTATTTTTACAACAAACACTTCAAGTATTGTTTCCTTTCTTATCGTTTATAGCATTGTACATATATGGTGTATACAAAGTATTTGTGTTAATATAAAATAAACAATAAAATTTATTAGTTTTCTTATTACATTCATTTCATTTTCCTTATATATGTACCAACCAGAAGCGTATAGAAAAACACTTGTAGATTTAAGATTTTTGTTATTTTTGTTCAATTTGCAAGGTGATTTTCTCGTCCTGAAATAACAAAATATGTATTTCGTACATACACAAGAATAACATAAGATGTCGAGTCTTTGAAATCCGTATCAAGTAAATAAGCAATTATAAGATCTTACGAACCATTCAGTATTTATATAATTAATTATTTTCCGAATCTTCGTGATATATAAATGGTATAGTAAAGATTTATTTAAGGAGCTCTACTGGATTACAATATTATGGACTACACATAGAGTTAAGTATTTAATAGCATTACACCGAATTATGTACGTAAAGTATATGCTTAAGAAGATTATCCCAGCTATCTGGAAAGTACAAAACAGAACTAAATCAACATTAAAAATAACGCTTACGTTAGTGATCAGGTATGAGTTGGAATTTCTCTCATCAGCACATACTAATAACAATAATAACAATAAAGCTGTTATTTTCTGATAAATTATCAGTTTCTAATTAAAAAATTTTAAAAATACATAAAACGGTAATTAAAGCAGAAAAATAGACGGTACAAGACGGTTGGTGTAATTAAAAATATCTGATGAATATTTTAAAATAAACAATGGACCCAGGCGAAGAAAATAATTAGAAAATTTGAATTATGCAATCAACAGATAAAAATTGTTACTGCTTGCAAAACGTGTGTCAATTTGTTTAAATTTTAAATTTTAAATCGAAGATTTAGTTTTTTTGAACAATTACAATAGTACGCGTACATTGGCTTCTTTTCTCAGGAATATATCTAGATTTAATATTGCTCTCAATTTGGAACTTTATCATTTTATCCGCACGTAAAATATTTGCTTAAATCTTGCAATCAAAATCACGTAAGATCAATTCATTACCCAAATTAGAAGAATATGAAAGTAATATAGGGTTTTCCAATAAGAGTGATATGATTTCTTTAAAAAACACACTAATTGTTAAGGAAATTGAAATGTTTTTTATTTAATGTGAAGTACAATCGATTCAATTAAGTTCTGAATAAAACGTCATTCAAATGGCCTCCACGACTTCTTCTGCAGGAACGAATTCGATGAACCAAATTTTCGAGCACTTTTTCCACGAAATCAAGTCGTATGTCATGAATAGCACGTTCAATTTTGACTTGTAAAGCTTGAAGAGAGTTTGGTTTATTGCTAAAGACCAATGACTTCAAATAAACCCACAAGAAATAGTATAATGGTGTTAAGTCACAACTTCTTGGAGGCCATTCAATATAACAATTTCTTGAAATAATCGCCCGTCTTGTTGGAACCAAATGTTGTCAAGATCAACTTCTTCCAATTTCGCCCATAAAAAGTTGGTTATCATCGATCTATACCGATCTCCATTGACAGTAACGGTGTTACCAGATTCCACCAGACCAAAAACCACACCAAACTGTCAATTTAGGTGAATCTAATGGTTTTTCATGAATAATTTCTGGATTTTCTTCGCACCAGAATCGACAGTTTTATTTATTTACCGCACCACTCAGATGAAAGTGAGCCACATTTGCCTGTTCCAAGGCAAAATCAGCAAATTCACGACGTTTACGGTGGTCCAATGGCTTCAGTTCTTGAGTGAGAACAATTTTATACGGATGCAAACCCAAATCCTTTCTCAACATCCGCCAGGTTGTGGTTTGAGACAGTCCCAATTCTTAAGAACGTCTTGGAATCGACAAATTGTGGTCTTCAGCAACACTTGTCTGAACGGCAGCAATATTTGCATTAGTTCGAGCGAATCTTTGTCTTATTGGCACTTTAACATTATGTAAAGAAAATGTACGCTCAAAATTTTCAACAATTCGACGAATAGCGAGCACACTTGGACGATTATTACGACTATAAAATGGCAAAAGCGCGCGAAAAGTTACAATTGGAGAACGGTTATTTTGATAATAAAACTGAATAATTTGTAAACGTTGTTCTTGCGTATATCTCACCATTATGAAATTGTAAACATTATTAAATACAAGGAAACAAAAAATGACAGATCATGACAAATGGCCGAAACGTCACTTAAAAATCATATCATTCCTATTGGAAAACCCTATAGTTGAACAAAAAAAAAACAGTTTGATCTTAAGTTTTAATGCTACCGAAAAACGGTTGTGAATATTCTTCCTAAAACCAACAACAACAACACAAAATGTCTATGTATGTATAAAAACTTGTATTATCGAATAAATAAAATAACTTCATATTAAGGAGTTAAAAATTAACTCAATGGTACTTAATCGACATCAGTCTGTAAGTCTCAATCTGACAAATTGGAAAATCATATACAATTTTCAAAAGTAGGCTTTCTGGTAGTAAGGATTAAGAAGTCGTTGAAGTTAGCCCGAAATATGTCAGCTCGAAAAAATGGTGCGTTTCTCGGATAAAGTGTAGCCACAGAATAGATACAGAAACGACAGTTACATCATTTTCGTTGGCAAAAAAGATTTGATCACAGATCAACAATTTGACATTAGTTTTGATCAGTATTTGATTGATTTTGATCTTTTTCTTCATTCCTGATCAATTACAAAAATCCAAAAAATTTGTTGGATTTCATTGACGTTTACACATTCATATACAAAAAATTTAACTTCAAATTGAACTGAGTTGATTGCCAACAAACAACGCCGCGACATTTAAAAATATTTCTGAACAAACAAAATAGTGTGATTATAACAACAATAGCAATAAACTATTTGGCTGTTTCAAAATGGATGATTTGGATGATTTGATAGATGAAGCAATTATTGGGGAATTATTATCCTCTTCATCATCATCGGCATCATCAACATCGGTTTCTTATCGGTTTCGCCAGTGATGATTCTATTTTGAATTTTTTGTCGTCAGATGACGAAGTGTTTAAATTGATTGAGAAGATAAACAACAAGTAGCCTAGAGTTGAAAATTTTATTGTGGACGTTTTTCACAAATATTCTGATGAAGATGGAAGTTTTAAATTCATTTTATATATATTTGTGATTTATGCTTTATACTAATGTAAATTTCGTATATTTCTATTTACAGTTTCGGCAAAATTTTAGAGTTTCAAGGGATCTGGCTTACAAACTTGTTGGAATGTTCGAATCATCATCGCATTACAAAGTTAAACTACTTGGAGGACGAAACGGTGTAACCGCTGAAACCAAAATATTAGCTTTTTTATGGTAACTAATTTTATAAATAAATAACAGAAAGTTACTCTTAGCTACTGTAAAATTATTGCAGGTTTGCTGCTAGTAAAAGTTCCTATCGGGAAGTGACAAACATTTTCGTTATAACTTTATGTTTGATATTTCCGAAGAAATAATTCATTTCCGGTGACGAATGCAGAGAAGGAAGTGATATCGGCTCATTCATTGAAATTGTGAACATTTTTAGAAATACAGTTTATTTATAAAGTTTCAGTTAGCAGCATTTCCAAATGTGATCGGGTGCATCGATGGATGTTATATATATATACGAAAACCCATCCGTAAAATACGATCAACGTATGTGAAACGACACCGGCTCATATCGATAACTATCCAAGGGATCTGTGACGCAAACAAAAAGTTTATCGATGCTTTCATTGGTGCGCCCAGTAGAATACATGACGCACGAATTTATAAATTATCTCCAATCTCGAAAAAGATACCTGGTATTTGTGGAAATACTTACCATATTTTAGAAGATACAGCCTACCCATTAAGGGAATATCTGTTGACACCCTTTAAAGATTATGGAAATGAAAATTTGACGAGAGAAAAGAACAATTATAACAAAAAAACATTCTCAAAACAGAGTGAAAATTGAAAGTGCTTTTGGGGTCCTAAAAGTAAGGTTTAGGTAGCTCATTAGATTGGATTTTTTTTACTGTAGAGCGGATGAGCAAGTTTGTTCTCGCTTGCTGTGTCCTTCGTAATCTTTGCATTGACAATAGCGATTCGTGGGATGAAACATTAATCCACGAAGAGAATGAAGATACCAGGGTACCGCGATGTGTGAGAGAAAATATGTCGGTAGCAGATGTTAAGGCCCACGGTGAAGACAAACGAAACCTCATCATGAATTTCCTATAATTAAAATTTAAATATTTATAAATTCAGAAATTCATATATTATTTAATTTAAATATAAACAGAAAATTTTATAAAATTAAATTAATCTAAATAATTAATTGTTTTTTTAACTTTATTAATTCAGCCATAATTCTTAGTTTCTCGCGTTGATGTTTTTCCTTCTCATTTTGTTTTTTCTTGGTCTCGCTTTTCTTTTTCTTTTCTTCTTTCCTCTTTCTCCTTATGCCTTTTTTCTAAAAGTTCTTTGTGCCTTTCGTCCTTCTGTTTCTGCCTATCCTCTAGTGTATCGCGCCCCAATGCCAAACTCCCAGCCATCGATTCCCTAGGCGTTGCTGGTATCGGTAATGGAGGTTGAGACGTTACATGTACCGTTGGTGTTGATGATGGTGGCAATGTAAATATATTGTCAGGTGCTTGTGCGGGCGAAGGAGTGGTGACAGAGTCGGTGGATTTACTGCTTATACATGCAGGAGACAACAAATAATTTGGTTGTATAGAATCATCCATAGAGACGATGAAGTCAGTCTCAGTCTCAAATTCGGACTCTACAAAAACAGAGCCACTTGTGTCGTTATTGTCAATTGCTTTTTTACGTCTCTTCATTACGCGTTTAAATCGCGTGTTAACTTGGACTGTTGTGAAGTCTTCCTTGTATTTTTTGTTCAGATCTGCCGCTAATCTGTCCCACATATGACGCCTGTCCACTTAATCGGGTTTGGTTTTAAATTTACCAACACTTCTTCTGTAATATAAAAATAAATTGTTAATTTCCATATGAAGATTTATCAAATTACCACGTACCATCAATATTATCAACATTTGAATTGATTTCATTTTCCTCCTCACCGTTAGTGTGATCTATACCTATAACATGAAAATACATAGTAATTAATATATCATTTATAATAACACATTATTAACATTATATTATTATTATTATTAACTTGGCAGATAAACATTACCATTTTCAATTATGACAAAACCGTTTTCATCTACACAAATTTTAAAATGTGACACGTCGTATTCCATTTTGAAAAACAAAAATGATTAGTCGTCTTCCCAGTAAACATAAACGCAAAATTTTTATTTTCTATTTGCACTCACACACAAACCCAAACGTCACTTTTGTTTTGTGTTCTTTGGCAAAAATAAAATTGATCTTTTCCGACGAAAATGATATTAAAAACCATTTTTTTGACAATACTACTAAAATAGTTCTCACGTACGCCGATAGATGGCCCTAAATTTGAAAAAATAAATCATATTGTAAACATTTAAAGTTTTTAGAAGTGTAAAAATAAATTGTCTCTCTTCGAATATCTGTCAAATTGTTTGTATTTATTTATCAATATTATATGATATTACATATTTACATACAATATTTATGAATTATTGTATTTATGATTTTTTTTTCAAGCAATTATAGTAATTAATAATTGAACTAGTAAATTTACTAATTTTCTTTATTGCTGTAGTTTATTTTTTTAGTAGACCTGATCAAACAGAAAAATATTTACAAATGTCTTTTTGAGTGCAGTTACTTCATGCGACACAATTTTCCATTCGGCACCGCTTAACGAAGGTTATTGAATCTAATAATTTGGTAAATTCACTGGGTTCAGAGATATAAAACATCCCAAATATTTGAAGCGTGTAACAGTATTTATCGATAGTGCTAACATCAGCTGGTGATGCAAACACAGGAATTCGACTTAAACTGTTTAGTTGAAAATCAGGATGTAAATCATAAACATGTGTTCCTGGAGAACACCAAGGATTTTCTGTTTCAATAATATTTCAGCTCCAAATATGAACTTGCAACACGGGTCAACATTGCCATTTTCGATTCATATAAAGTGGTTTCTATATAAAGTGGATAAAATTACAGTATACATCCAAGAGCATATCAGTTTATCGCCAGAAATTGATAATACTTCGGCTGCCAGCTCGCTCTGATTTACAATTTCGCCATCATACGAATTACCGATTTGCCGCATACTTCCGTCCACACGGAACACATAACTAGAAATAAAACAATATTAGAATATTTAATTTCTTTGTAATAAATTATTAAGTCACTTCTGTGGAACATCATCATTTGTTGTAATTTTGTCACTTCTCTTTATAATATGCATATAATTTAAAAATTAAGCATACAGGTTGATTGAGATGTATCACCACTTTCTATAATCCATTCGACGATATTCTTCAGTATATACTTGGAGTTTGCACCAATTTTTATACAAATCCGCTCTGAAACAACCTTGAATGAAGGATATTTTCTCGAAGTTGCCTATGCTCGAGATCATCGAAGCGAACGGAGAAGAGATTTATAGATGAAGTTATATCTTCATTCACCGTGCCGCAATACATTCTTGATAAAGAGTCTGGCACTATATTTTCGGAGCCTCGCTGGTGTTGAATATCGAAATCGTACGTTGAGGCACCAGCGAGCCAATCTACCATTTAAATCTGTTTGCGCCATTAGCCATTTAAGGCTGGAATGGTCGGTTGTTACTGTGAAGTGATATTCTTCATTGTAAGAGCGAAACTTTCTCACGATTAGCACCGCTGCTAGATATTCCAGCTCCGTCGTACTGTAATTAGTTTGAACCTAGTTCAATTTTTTCGACGTAAAGGCGATTGGTCTTTCATTACCTTCGATATCCTTTTGGAATATAACACTTTCCACTCCAGTTTCCGAAGCATCACAACGAATCCAGATTGGTTTTGAAAAGCAAAACTTTCTCACGCTTAGCACCGCTGCTAGGCATTCCAGCTCCGTCTTACTGTAATTATTTTGAGCCTAGTTCAATTTTTTCGACATAAAGGCGATTGGTCTTTCATTACCTTCGATATCCTTTTGGAATATAACACTCCCAACTCCAGTTTTCGAAGCATCACAACGAATCCAGATTGGTTTTGAAAAGCAAAACTTTCTCACGCTTAGCACCGCTGCTAGGCATTCCAGCTCCGTCGTACTGTAATTAGTTTGAGCCTAGTTCAATTTTTCGACATAAAGGCGATTGGTCTTTCATTACCTTCGATATCCTTTTGGAATATAACACTCCCAACTCCAGTTTTCGAAGCATCACAACGAATCCAGATTGGTTTTGAAAAGCAAAACTTTCTCACGCTTAGCACCGCTGCTAGGCATTCCAGCTCCATCGCACTGTAATTAGTTTGAGCCTAGTTCAATTTTTTCGACATAAAGGCGATTGGTCTTCGATATCCTTTTGGAATAGAACATTCCCAGCTCCAGTTTTCGAAGCCAGAATGGTTTTGAATAGTCTGGATTTACTAAAAGTGGAGCAGTTGTTAATAGACATTTTAATTCTAGTGCGAGCTCAACAGCTGTCCATGCAAATTTGATTTGCTTTTTTAATAGATTAGTGATAGGAGTAACCTGTGCGTAGTTAGGTATACATCTCTGGTACCATCCTGTCATACCAAGTAGTCTATGGGTTTGTTTTTCTGTTGATGGGGGTGGACAATTTTTTATGGCTTCCACTTTTTCCGGGTCCATTTTAATTCCCCCTTTCCCAACAATATAGCCCAAATACTTAATTTTTTTCATAAAAAAATGACTTATTAACATTTATAGTAGACCCAGCACCCCATCAGAAAGGCGTTTGGAAACGATTTCTAGTAATTTTAGATGCTCTTCGATCGCAGCACAGGTAATCAAGAGGTCGGTCTAGCCATACGAATATTTGTTGATGGTAGCAATGAGGCACCACTTTGTTCCTCAGCGGACACATCGTCTGTGGAGAATTACATAATCCGAATGGCGTCACTCGAAATTGGTATAACGGTCGACCAGGAACTGTGAATGCGGTTTTATCTCTAGAGGTAGGAGCGAGTGGTATCTGCCAGAAGGCGTCTTTAAGGTCAATGCTGAATATATATTTAGTGCAATTTAACCGGTCTAATAGGCCATTAATTACTGGTAAAGGATATGCGTCTTTGTTCGTCACAGTATTGACCTTTAGCGATTCAAGGCATAACCTAACCTTGTTAGGTTTGCGAATAAGCACAACTGGCGATGCCCATGAACTCGAACTCTCTTCTACATATTATCCCTAGAGATAACATTTTATTAAGTTCCTGGTACATCAGCTCCTGGATTGCCGGCAAAACAGCGTAATGTCGCTGTTTTATTGGCAAATAGTTTAGTATGACCTAATCCATTCTTTTCATATGACGGAAAAGAAACTAAAATCGTATTGAATTCTGTTGATTGTGCAGTATTAATATAGAAGAACTAATTTCGACAGAATCGACTATTGAGGTTTGATTTGGAAAATATTCCAGAAATAAATTCCTAAATAAACTTGCCACCGTAACGAAGGCACAATGTAAAATCGGACAATTTTAACTTGGTTATTAAATTTTACTGACAAATCGACAAAATTGACAATTTTGTTTTTGTACCCGTCTGCAGTTCACACTTCAGCTGAAATAGTTTTATAACTAACTTTTAAATCAGTTAGAAATTCTAATGCTCCATGTCCTAGTATGTTTAAAGAAGTGCCACTGTCTATTAACTCAGGAGGTACCATTCAATTCACCCACAAATCTACCATTCAACACACTCTACGGTCTATCGGCGGTTTTTTGGTTATTCGGTTTTTAGCCCATAATTGCTCGTATCGTTGGCAAATTAATCTCAACTCTTCTATAGAGGACATCGATAAAGGCAGCGTCATTTGTTGTAATTCGAATTTCATGTTTTCCCTTACTATTTCTAACAAATCTATTTCTATGAACGACCGATTCAACCGATGATTCATACTTTCAACTCCTAGAAGGAAATCACTTAGAGGTTCATTAAAGCGTTGCTTACATATCTCTATCGCCCTTCGGGTTGCGCGATCTGTTTCTATGCTGCTAAACTTAGCTAACTACTATCAGCTACAACAATTATAACAATGTTAAACCCCAGTCAATGCTGTAGGTATTTTTGATTTAATTTTTTGAGTTCGACTGACCGCCGATCTATGATAAAAATCTTTTCTTTTTTCCATTTTTGTGTTTATTGCCAAACAAAATTACACCTTTATTACGCCTACAACAAAAACAAATCTTATTCTGCAAGCGATATTATATTTAAAAAAATTAATCCGAACCGGGTGACCATTACAAATCGTTACAAGACCTCTAGGTAATCGCCCACATTACACACTTCAACAGCTGGAGACGGTTTACGGTCGTCCGCAAATGGACGACACGTATGCTGGACTCGCCACTTCGACCCTGTGAATGTCCTGCTAAGGAGATGAAGGGGAGTGACAAGTCCAGCCTGAAACTATGAAACTGACACGAAATGAGACCCCCCTCCCATCATACCAATCTGAAAAATTTAGTAATTTATTTTATCATAAAAAAAACAAAAATAGGTAACATGACCAGGAGAATAACGGAAAATAAATTGGGACCGAGGAGGGAGAAATAAAATAAAACCGAATGCCAATAAACGCCGTGCTGTTATTTAATTTAAATAAATTTTCAAGAAAAGAAAATCAGAGACGAAAGGGCGGAAAAGAAAGCAAAAAAAAATTAAACCAAGAGGATCGAACGGGAAAAAATTCCGAAGCGAAAGAAAAAATAAATCGAACAAAAATGGTCGCTAACTTGAATAATTACGTACGAAATAAAACAAAAATAATTTGGTCAAAGTGGGCGCTGAAGGTGAACATAAATACAGCGAAACCAATTTACACATCCCCTAGCGCGTTCTAAGCAACTGCTTTGGTGCTCGATTGCACCGAAATATATTGATTAAAATTTAAAAAAAATTGAAATTTTAAATTTTGTCTCAAATAAAAAAATTAATTGGTACCTTCCTGGTACCTGGATCGCCGAAATGGGTGGGGCGTCTTCCCGACGTTAATATATTTGGCCTCGATACTAAAATGCGGGTGGCCCCGTTGTTGACCACCCGTAACCGTAAATATCGTTGGGCGTCTTGCCGCCATAAACCGTAGAATATTCGTTGGGCGTCTTTACGCCATAAACCAAAAAATGCGTATGTCCACGTTGTCGGTCACCCGTAACCGTAAATGTTGGTCGTCTTTCCGCCGTTAAACCGTAATATCGTTGATTATGTGCGGCGCCCGTTAAATAATAAAAAAGCGATGTCCGTTTAATACGGCATCTGCAATTTATCTGCAGTACTCGTAATTAATATAACACCCCTTGCGGTACCCGTTAAAAAGGCGATACAACGGTACCCGTTAAAATTGCGGTCGTTAAAACCCGTCCATGTTTCCCAATTTTATAGGGCAAATCCTCTTTTCCCAAATCATAAAATTACATTGACTGATTTCGTATCAATTAATAATAAACATGATATTTTCTTTTGGTGGGTGTGGTTTATAGAAAAAGGCAACGGATTTTCTCTTTTATTATTATTCTGCAGTACAATACACTAAAAATGAATCATTATTTTCTTGGGTGTATACAAAATATATTTATTATCACCAAATTATAAATATAATTGTCATTACAAATAATTGAAAGTTCACTATTTTCAGATTAATTAAAAAAAATAAAAAATAATGAATAAAACTGTTTACAAAAATAACAATTGACCTTTATTTCTTAAAATCCCAAACTAGGCTAAAGCCTCAACCCGCGAACACTTAAGAGCTCAAGTTGCCCTCTGTTTATACCATTTCGGCTAGTGCTACAATCACCAAACTTTTATAGGCTTTTCATCACAAATAAACAACTGACCTCTAAAATTTTGGTGGTCGTACCGCTCCTCTAAGTGGCCCAAACGGAGCACAACTTAAGCTCTTAAGTTTTCGCTGGTTTTAACTCAAAAAATTCTCATACCAAAAAATTCTAGTAGAATATTTTCCGATGTTCTGTTTAGTTTTGTTTTTCTGTGCGCGTCATTCTCACCACGCATCAACTCCACACAACAAAACGAGAAAACACAACAAAAATATTCCTCTATATTTCGATGTTGCACACCCGCACACGGTGTACACATTGGTCTTGCTCTCACAATTATTCGAAGTCTACGTGATACAATGTAGATGGATACAGAAGATTAAGGCTAATTCACAATAAAACAACACTGTAGGGTTAATGCCAAGGGTAGATGGTAACGCCATCAGTAAAATGTCTCAATCATTCGATTGCAACGAAATTCATAATTCACAACAAAATTCAAATGAAATGATGTTATAACCCCACAAGGAGTTGTAACAAGAAAAATATACCTACTTGTTAATTGAATTTGGACCGTAAGATCAAGCAGCAAGTTAAACCGTAATAGGGACAACCTTTCGCGAGTGGTTAATTGTTGGAGAAGCATATTTACATATACTCGGCCATTAGACTGTAAAATAATCCAATGTCTTTTTGCAGAAATTTAGACCTACTCAAGGTGTTCCGAAACTTGGTGTGTCCTTCTACCAAAGAGCATAAAAGTACCTACCCTTGATAGTTATTTGTCAGAAAAATTTACCAACATTTACACTCACTTATTGTGTTCTCGAAACTTGGTTTTTACTACTACCGAAAACCGTAAAACTCCCTAAAGTATCGTGCGGTGCTCATTCAGTCGGTTGCTCCTACTTGAGCTGTTACAAAACATGGTTTTTACTTCTACTAAAAATAAATTCCAGTTCTGACTGGTTAACCCTTTAACGGGCATAAAAATATGGGGTTAGTGTGTACAGTTTATGCAAGAGTTTAACACTGGCCCAGCCCAAATCTAATTTAATTTGCAACATTTTGACAAAACAAATAATTACATTAGGAAATATGGCAAGTGCCATAGATGTGCCTATGGCCAGAATTGGTAGAAATACAATTTTAATTTTAGTCGCATAGAACCATTTTATTTGTTAATTCAAGTATTAAATTATATAATCGTAATTATTTCAAATGTATCACAAAATTTAAATATTATCGTAAGAAGACTTCAATTAAATTTATGGTGATCTTCAAAGCAATCTCTTTCCGTTGTGTAACATAACTAAACATCACATAAAACGCAGAAATTCGGAGATCCATTATAAATATTTTTCGATTTGCAATTGAAGCATCTTTGTCTCGGTTCTAACTTATGCATTCGGTGTGTATCCATAGAAGTTTTAAATTTTTGGTTGGTTGCTTTCCGTTTTTCAGTTTGGATCATCGTAGAAGATTGATGTCTTTTTCGCGAAGTAATATTTTCAATTAATTCACGCGCAACACTTTGGCGAAATTCCAAACTGCTTAACTTTGTTTTTAAATTTTGTTCATTCGAAGCCTCTATATGTAAAATACAGGCATTGTTAACGGCAATATCAATAAAATCGAAAAATATTCGCAAATAAAATTTTATTTTTGAACGGCGATCAATCTCGTACGATATTTTTTTTTGGTCCATAATGTCCACACCACCCATATTTTGGTTATACTGTATAATCATATTTGGACAAGGAACAATTAGTTTTTCGTTGCTTCCCTGAATTCTTCTTTTGACTGAAGATTTTAATATAGGAGACAAGAAGTTCGAACACATGTACACTTCTTTGTTGTCGATCCACTTAACAATGGAGACACCATCGGAGCTGCACACTTGATATCACCTCTTTTCATTTTGTTTGAAGAAAAAATGTGCATTTGCTTTTACGAACTGTGCCACCAAATAATGCATATTGTAAGTTCGGTGAATTAAAAAACTTGTCAAAATAAAAGTCAATATCCATGCCGGACAAGCCCCCTGTCAGTTCGTTAACGACCATTTCACCTAACAAATCAGGTGATTTTTCCTTTTTCTTTCCTGTGTAGATTACGAACTGGTATAAATATCCATTCTTCGAAGCACATCTGCACCACAATTTAAACCCCCATCTAATGGGGTTCCCTGAAAATACAATTTGCTATGTTAAGAAAAATCAATAATTTCTTTAATATTTACGTACCTTTCACATATTGTTTCAATATATTATGTCCTTTAAATTTTATCATGTGCTCATCTATTGATTGGGTTTTTGCATTTGAATAAGCCGTTTGAAATGCTGCATTAAAATGTGAAATAAGCGGACGAACTGTATATGCACGATCATAATGAGGGTCCGTCGTAGGAACTGCTTTTGAATTATCAAAAACATTTAATGCAGATCTTATTTTTTCGAATCTCCGATATGACATGACATTTGATACAAATGGCACTATCATATCGGGTTGCGTTGACTAATAATCCCTTAAAGCAGGCAAAACATGATAGCTCATTACTAAATTTAATCCTAAGAAGGCTTTCATTTCCTCATCCTCAATATTAAATTGAATTCCTTTTTGAACATAATATATTTTAATCTGTTCTGTGATTAATGACATCAGATCATCCAAGTTGGTAACTGCTTTAAAAAGATCGAATGGACTAGGAAAATCGTCCATCGAAATATTTTGTGGCAGTAAAACTTTAGAAAGTTCAATCGTGTTCGTGATAGGGAAAATATTCGCTTGATATTGGTTCTTCCATTTGAAAACGTGAGGCGCAGGATTTTCAACTAATTCACTCGTCAAGCCCGTATCATCAGCAGTTAAACAATTATTATTTAAAGGAGCTTCAATAACTACTTCGCCTCTATCCACAACATCGAGGTCATCTTCTAAGAATTGATGATCTTCTTGGTCGATTTGTTGATCATTATCGCTGTTATCGGGCCATACCATTTGAATTAATTCATCATCCGTTATCAGAAATCGACGGTTATTTTCAGAGTAATAAATTTTATACAACTGAGACCGTGCTCATCTAGCAATTTATCTTTCAAATTTACAAATTTTACATTTCTTAAATAATTCTGATTTGTTGGGGTGAAACCCAATGGCTAGTCCCAAAAATAATTAAACCTATTTAAAATATAATTTTAATTTGGTATGTTTACTAGGTCAAGTGGCTTCGATCTTTGAAGTCTTCTTTCAACGACAGGGTTATCTATCATATGGCAAATATAGGGGTTTCCATGTTCCTGGAGCCTTATTTCCTGTTTGGCGGTGTGCTTTTTTATTTCATCTTTGATGTATTCCATCTGTAAGTCCCTGTGAAGGTCTTCATTTCTTGTGTACCACGGATCATTTATGATGCTACGGAGAACCTTATTTTGGAACGTCTGTATCATTTTGGCGTTTGTTTGCTTAGTCACTCGAGTGCTCTCGGCTTCAGTATTTGCCGATATAGCCGCAGCTTGTTGTATATTGTAAGCTCAGAGCCGCTACCTATGAACCAATACATTTTTCTGAACTTAATATTAAGTTCTTCTTTTTTCTTTTTGACGTGTTCTCTCCACTTGAGCTTGGCATCGGGAGTCATGCCCAGATATTTAGCTATGTTTGAATATGGCACCGGCCGTGAGTTAATTACTATCGGTAGATAGGAAGCCTTTTGATATGTAAAGTTAATATGCGTGGATTTCGTCTCATTAAACTTGATTTTCCAGCGCTTAGTCCAGTTACAAACCGCATTGGTAATCTTCTGCAGTTTGCTCGTTGCATCAGCGACATTACTTCCAATGGTCATGGTTGCTGTGTCTTCTGCAAAGGTGGCTATGGTTCCTTCATCTGTTGTTGGAATATCCTTTGTATATAATAAATACAGGTTTGGCCCTAAGACATTCCCCTGTGGGACACCTGCAGACATTTTCTTTAGTTCGGAGTA
Source organism: Nephrotoma guestfalica (assembly GCA_963691935.1). Lineage (NCBI taxonomy): Eukaryota > Metazoa > Arthropoda > Insecta > Diptera > Tipulidae > Nephrotoma > Nephrotoma guestfalica. The sequence goes on from OY829914.1 coordinate 99,111,398, forward strand.
TTCAACCTCATATTTCACACGAAAATGTCTATTGGATAAATAAGATCTTAGTATGGCATAGAATTGCCTCGGCAGATCTCTATGCAGCTTGAATTCCAGTCCACTGTGCCAAACTTTATCGAATGATTGGGCGACGTCCAGAAATATGCTTAAACGTTGGTGGTTCTATGCACCTGTTCAATTGTGGAGTGCTTTTTCCTGAATCCAAATTGATGTGGAGGAATTAGTTGTCGGTCCTCAATTATTGGTTTAAGTCTTGTTAGTAATAATTTTTCAAAGAGTTTTGACATAATTGGCAGCAATGAAATTGGCCTGTATGATTTTTTATCGTTAGGTGGTTTATCAGGTTTTGCTATAATGATTACTTCTGCTACTTTATATTGCCACGGAACATATTTCAAACGAAAGCTTGCATTGATTATGTGTAATAGCTTACGAAATCCTTTATCTGGTAGAGCCTTGATTATTTGGCAAGTAATCAAGTCATATCCTGGGGCTTTTTTCACATTCATGTTGCTTTTCACTTCTTCTTTTAATTCTTTGAGAGTTACTGGGCGTATATCAAAATCATCTAGCTTTTGAATTGACATTATATTTTCATTGGCCGTTTGCCTTGGTAGTGGAAGGTATCCTCGAGATATTCCGCAAACAGATCAGCCTTCTCTTTAGGACCTCTTGCCCAGGTTCCATCCTCCTTTTTAAGTGGAGGCACTTGCATTTTGGATCTTTTGAGTTCCTTCGTCGCCTTCCACAGTGAATAATCAGAATTTTTTTCATCGGTTAGGCTAACTAGATATCTGTTGATTGATGCATTTTTAACTTCTTTAAGAAGAGATTTGAGACTGTTACCTGAATTGTTAAGAATTGTTTTGTTCTCCGGTGTTCTAGTTATTTGCCAGGTGTTACGTGCCCGTCGTTTTTCTCTTACCGACTCTCTAACTTCCATTGTGTAGGATATGTTAAGCTTCTTCTTATTTTGTATATTGGGGGTACTTGCCAAAGCAGCATAGTGAATTGCTTCATTGAGTTATTCTAATTCATCTTCCAACTGGTGGGAATTTCTTATCGGTACCTGAAGATTGATTTTTTCCTCTGCCAATACTTCAAGAAAGAGATCCCAGTTTGTTTTTGAATTTGTTAATCTGGGTGCACTCTCCCTTTGAATTACCATTTCACTGACTGTCATGATAACCGGGGAATGATCCGATACTAGAGAATTACTATCTTCAATGTGAATGTAGTTCTGGGATATACCTCTTGCTTCATAAAAGTCTATTAGGTCAGGTATCTTCGTTCCGTCACTGAGGCAGTATGTTGGGAACCACCAGAGTAAAATTCACATTTTGATGTCTGCCCTGCTTGAAGCAATTCTTTACCTTTTGGCGTCGTAAGTCTAGATCCCCAATATGTGTTTTTCGCGTTAAAGTCACCTCCAATAATAAAATCAGGTCCAAGCGATTTAAATAGTTTAAGATCTACCTCCCTTTTCATGTTGTGCCGGGGAGGATAATATATTGCAGACTGTAAGCTGTCTGTGTTTAATTTGGATCCTTACAGTAGTGACTTGCATTGATTTATATTTTCTTTTATTAGTAATGTCGAACCACCTCTTGCTCTTTCCGCTGTATGAATGGAGTGATATAAGTTGTAACCCCGTATTTTAACAAACGAATATTTAACTAGAAGGCTTTCAGATATTAAGAAAATGTCGACTTTTTTCTGAGTTTGAAAATATTTCTATTACTGGAATATGTTGCATAATGCCATTCGCATTCCAGATTGCTATTTTGAAAGTTGTGTTCTTACTTAACATTTTTGTTGGATTGCGTTGAGGGAGTTGCATTTTCTTCAGTTGATCAAGTATCATGTTGTTCAGATTACTTTGGTCATCTAGCCGCTTTGTAATAGCTGCAATGCTGTTCATAATATTTTCCATAATTTGGTTACTTCCAGAGCCCATATGCTTGGTTGAATCCAAACCTCTCACTACCTGCGCAAATGAACTTCTTTGCCCTGCATTACTTGGTGGTGGGTTTTGATTCGTCTGATTTGATATTTGAACCCTTCGATTTTCGTGATTTTGCGGTTGATTTCTTGTTTTATCTCTTAATTTTGGCAGTTGTTTAGCAACCTCACAGCCTCGATTATTAGCCGGATGTTGGCCCTTACAATTTGTACACTTGGCTGGCACATCTCTCCCTATTGTACATGCCTGGGTAAAATGATTACATGAGCATTTTACACATCTTGGATCCCGGCCGCAATATGTTTGGGTGTGATTAAATGCCTGGTATTTTTTGCATTGGGGTATGCGTGTTGTGGTTCTCCTCATTGGTTCAATTTTCACCTTCATGTGAAGAATTCCTTTTATTCCATAAATGTTTTGAACATTCTCTTTGTTGTCAAATACTAGCATAAAAAGAGGGAGTCCCCTTTTACTGATAATTTGATTTCCTTCCTGAATTTCTGTTCTCTCTTTTTTAACAATATTCACAGCATCTAGTATTTTAAAACCTTTATTTTCTAAGTCTTCCATTATTTGTTTGCTTGAGCAAGTGTCATGCAAACCTCTTGCCATGACTTTTATAGGTCGGGCCTGTTTGTTCTCGTAAGTGAACCACTGATACTTTTCAGCATTAAATTTCATAGATAAGGTACCATAAGTATCTGGATCCATTAATTTTCCAAACGTCATTATTTAACGCTGTTACCTTATAGTCTTTGCTAGTAACCGATTTCAAAAGTGACTGAATTTCGGGGTAACTGGTTACACCCACAATATTTATTGGTGGGGGTGATTTTTCTTCCGGTTGCACCAAATTTGGTGTAATGTTCTTGGTAGGTTTACTACCTTTTGGTTGATTGGCTTTGGGTAGAGCATCGTTTGAATCTGGATTAGATATTCTCCTACCATTTATTTGCTCAGCCTCAGGTGACGATTCAGCTTTTCTTTTCTTACTCTTTCTGGACTGTTTTTTCTTCTTTAGGATCCAGTCCGTCTCTCTTTGTAATTCCTCTTCATCAGTGGAACAGATGAGGTTGTCTGGTTCAATGCTTCCTTATATCGCAGTCTACTTTTGAATCCCGATTCATTTTTAGGTTTTCATTTTCTTGCTATAGATACTCCATTTCTTCGCTTAGCTTGGCAAATAATTGCTCCATATGCTCTAGCCTCGCCAAGAGATTCATATTCTCCTTTTCTAGGTCAATAGTTGTTTTACTAGATTCGGCTATTTTCAAAGTAAAATTTCCGGTGGCATCACTTATTTCGTGTAATGTTTGTCTAGGTATAGCATTAGAAAAAGTATCGGCTTGGTCAGCTACCGATTTGCTTCTATTTTTCTTTATCTGTGATCTTTGTAAATTTGGTCTTCTCTGGAACGGATTTGATGTTCCCTGATAATGCAATAGATGGCCCTCCCCAGAATCCTTAGGGCCAGTCTCCACAGAGAGTGGATTTTCCAATGTTGATATTGGTGTACCACCTGGGGTTTTATTTCCTTTTGTTTGTACCATTGCATAGTTTTGATTGACTAATTAGCTATTCTGCTTCACTACTACGAAGGGATTGGGTACCGCAACCGTTCGTTCTACAAAACATTGCCCAGAGTACGCCCGTATTCATTTATGAATACTTCGTGGAGGCTGTCAATCACGTACTCCAAATGATTTTTGATAACTATTTTAACCGTTTGTACTTTGCACAAAATTCATACGTTCCACTCTTAGAGAAATTATTTAAAATAATCATTTATGTGAAAAATGAGGGTAGAATATATTAAAACGCAGTTTTAGCTAATTTTTAAGACATTGCAAAATATTTTAGGACATTTATCCATAAAATAAAGTAAATAATACTGACTGTCACATATATGTCCCACAAACGTTAAAGAGTTAAATATCAGAAAAATGTACATACATGTTATCGCCTGGTACCGCCCAAGGTGTTCCAAAACTCGGGTTTTTACAGTACTTGAGGAAAGAAAAGCCTACCATAAAACTGTGTGGTCCTCAGTCCCTCGTCAGTTATTTTGCAATCCCAAATATTCAAATTGTTTGTGGGGTTGGCATTTTTATAAAATGAAAATATTACAAGTTGTATCAATCATCATTATTTCATAACTTATGTACAAACGGTAGTAAAAGCTGGTAAGTTTTCTATTCCTTGTTGTTAAACAGTATAAGTTTACCCCAATCTGTTAATAAAAGCATGCATATTTTTTAGAGTTTTCGGACTAATTTTTCTGTAAATTTCCCACAAAACTAAATTAACAAGACAACCATAAAATTCCCAAAATCTTAATTAAAAAGTATTAATTAAATTGTCCTTCTGAAATAATTCTAAATAAATTAACTTTTTATTAATTTAACCAAAAAAAGGAATTATCCTTTCATTTCCTTCGATTTTCAACAAAAAATATTTGTTTTTTTTTTATCCAAGAAAAATCATTTTTCAATTAATATCTGTCAAAATTTTTATGAAAAAGGCAATTTGTTATGTAATTTGCCGTACTTTCAGTTACTTATTTATGTACTTCCAGATAAATAGAAACCAAAATTTGTCATTTATTTAAAGGGGTTCGAGAATAAAACAGAATAACAAAACGGAAATTAGATGTTTTTTTTATTGAGGAAGCTTCTACCAAATTTAGACATTTTTGGGAATGGAACACAACAATGGTGCCAATTTCCAATATCTATTATAAAAGTATAATACGACGACTTTCCATAATAAATTCGTAAAGGTTAATTTTATATATTGTATAGTAACGTAAACCTAAATATTGACGTCAGCTTCATTTTCATTTCATCATATTATTATTTCCACGTTCTTGATTCCTAAACAACCATATCATTTCGAGTATGGTTTTATGTGTTGAAAATAATATTATATTATGTATGATTACAGTCCGAAAACATAAAACGCATCGACAACAATATCGAGATGTCGTGAGATCATAAAAATAGAAAAATTGCCACCTGGAACACCTTTTTCGTGTTTGTATATTTTTTTAGTTGACTTTGTATTATGATAGAATATGGAACAGCGGAGAAAATTGTGGGGAAAATAAATTGCGAGCTATGGCTGCTTACACACACATCCGTCAAAACGAAGACATTTGCTTTGCATCGAGCCCCAATTTAATAAGGGAATATTTGTATTTTCCGTTTCAATGAAAATGGTCTACTGTACTACACACTAACAAATAACATTACTACTACGAATTAAGGCTAAACACACCAAGCAGCAGCAGCGAGCAGTAAATTTAAATTTAGGCCTGTATAAATATAGGCATCTTCAATAAAAGAAAACAAATATTTAGTAATTTTAATAGAACAATTTTAATTAAAAGAAATATATTGGATGAAGATTCATCCGCCCCAACTTCAATAGATTCCACACACAACAGTACCAAAAACTGTTCTTCACAAACTTAATAACAGTGCACAATTTGTGTGCACGCTTATTCACAGCCATTGGTGCCGATTGTGTGAAACCTGATGCTCTTCTTTTGGCGTCCTTTAAAAACAAATAGGTTCCACAAAAATATTTATAACAAAATTGTTACAGGCTTTGAAAAAGGATTCGTCCAACCAGACACAGTTCCTTTTATTTAAAACAATGGGCGTATCCAGCACGTTGAGATTTACTTGGTAGATATACTAAAATGAAGAACAGTCTCACTTGTACACTATTTACATGTGCTGTATAAAAAATCTACATTTAAAGTTGGGTTTGTGCCTTGAAAATCGATAATTGCGAGCGAAAATTAGTTAAGCTAATCAAAAATATTTTGTTAGACGAGTTTTCAGCAGCTGATAATTTTCGTTTTGAAATTATACCAACGATTATGTCGGTTTTATGTAAAATAACCGAAGAGCAGTGTTGTGCCGTATTTTCTACATCGCGTAGATAATGAATATTCTACACGTGTAGACAATGTATGTCGAAAATTAAAAAACTGACGTCGACAATGTAGACAATGCCGGAAATTATTATTTCTGTTGGCAATCATCAAAATTCTATGATTTCTTTGTAAATGGAACCATTTCAAGATGGAATTTATTCTGTCTTCCCGTTTAAATTTAATTTGACCCCAAGTTTTTATATGGTAATGAAGCACATTTTTGTATATGTTACGGTTAAAGTGCGAAATTGTTAAATGTGCGAAATTAACATTTTTTTAAATCGATTACACGAATAAAAATCGTTGTAAATTGGGAATGCTACCGACATGTTGGCTGAACCCTGCACTTACCTCTCTTGAAGATTCCATCTCTTGGTAGAAAGGAGGTGCAGCAACTTGTCGCCTGCCCGTGACAGTTATGTCGACCGTTAACCAATACAGCTGACTAGGTAGTAAAATCATACCAAATAGTCACTTTGAACGTAACTCATTTAATCAATATACGCGTATGTTATACGGTACGGAAAATGTAGTGAGTCGGAAAAATTTGTGTTTTTTGTATGTATGTTTTAGTTGTTTCAGTTCAATTCCAAAAAAAAAAATGTACAGAACCCTTCGTAGTTTTAAACCAAACCAAGTGCTGTCAGAATGTTAATTGTACCCACTAAAATGTTCAACATCATCACCACGCAATAAAATGGCAAAGCATAAAAAGTGTTCATTCAAAAAATGTTCACACTCATACAAAAATCTCACTGGATATAGGCATTTGTCAACTGCGTAATTCGGAACCTTGAGTTTCTCCGTTAATTCCCACTGGATACCATTTGGGGGACGCGCTATCTAATTTTCTCAAGCCACTATCTAATACCACAAGGAACAGTAGTGGCCAGAGTACGCATCATTGTCTTACTCCTTGGCTGTTACATTATGGTTTACTTAGCTTGCCTTTGTATTGAACTAGATTAGGAGTTCGATTAATTTGTCGCGTTCCTGTGTATTTTGTCGAATGAACGTTGGAAGTCCACGAAGAGTAGGTACAGTGGAGAATTCCATTCGTTAGACTGCTCAATGATGATGCGTGTTATGTTAATATGATCGGTGCAACTTCGCTCTGTTATATAAAGCTAGTTTGTTTCTTTCTTAATTTCGGGTTGACTGCGCCGGTAGAATTTTATCTAGAATGACCATTGCTAATATCTTTATGGTTATGTTGGGGAAAGATATATTCTGCCAATTTTTGCATTCTCTTGGGTTCACGTCTCTTGGGAATCGTTATAGTACAGCCTTCTTATGATTCCGTTGAATATTTCAGATTGTATGTTGTCCGTTTCTTATCTTATTATTCTTCATTTTAGCAATGATACCACTAACTTCCGCATTGCTGGTCTTTCCGTTACGTTGGTGGATGGGTGTTAACAGTTTCGTTATTAGCGCCAGTTGTTAATCTCTTCAATTGTGATTCATCTGTTGTTAAGATTTGGCGAGATGCATCCCTTATCTGTAGGATATCGGTGAATTTCCTAATTGCCTGTCGTAGCATTGTGAACGCATTGATCGTATCTTCGTATTGACGTCATGATCGTATCTTCGTATCGACAACTTGAGTGGCCGGCGTTCTTCAATTTGTATCCAAATTTTATCATAGATCCAGGGTTTGCGTCCATTGGTTTCCACTGTTGTTCTACACTGATGACTGCTTCTTCATTTGTTTGGAGGCTGAGCTTAGGCGTTTCGCAGAATGTGTGTTTTGTGTCGGCATCTATTAATAATTTGTCGGTGGTAAATTTCATCCGATTTGTCTTGATGCGATTTACAACAAGCTTAATTTTGAATTGTGCTATTACCTGTTGGTGGTCATTGTGAATGCCTGCACCACTCATTGCCCTGACATCTTGTAATGACGTGAGAAATTTCTTGTTAATCATTACGTGATCTATTTGGTTCATTGTTCTGCCATCAGATGATTTCCATATGCATTTGTCTATATTTTTGTGTTGAAATTTTTCAACGAATTATTCTTGATAAGTTATATCGCCGTGCGCCCATTAAGTTATTGTGGCTGGTTGTTAGTCATAAAACTAATCCTTGGTTGTTTCAACTGCGTCTTTTGTTGGGGCATATCACTGAATGTTAGTTATGGTTGTGTTTTGTATTTTTGAATGGAATCTTGTTACGATTCTACGATTATTCTGCTATTAACTGGTTTCTATTTCACTAGTGCCTAATTTGCTTTAACCGTTGTTAATATGCCCGACCCCTTATTCATCGCGTTCAAGGAATATACAGGCAATTTCCTTCGATCATGTTCGCGTGGCCGCGAATTTCGATTTTGTAATGTTTTATTTCTTCCTCTAACTGTGATAGCTTTGATTCTTGCTTCTGTTATAGTTCCGATGTGTCAATTTCCGGCTCGTGTTCATGTGAGATAGTTGATTGTTGATATTTGAAGATTTGTATTATTTCAGTATTCGTTTCTGTAATCATTTTGATTTTGGATTATTGAATGGTTGGTTCAATTAATCTTAGCCAGCTCACAGGGCTTCTGATTTACCCAAGCAATGGTTGTTTGACGTTGGCGATGAAGGTTTTGTTGTCTTATCTATCTCTGCAACTCTCTCCCCCCCCCCCCCGCACACCCTTCAATTTCAAGTAAGATAACTCCAGTGAAAAAAACTAATTGATAATTGATGAACTAATCAAGATTAATCTTAGGCATCAGACAATTTTACTCTGGAAACCCCACATAAAACAATCAGTTGCGCACAAACTAGTCATGGCCGCCATATCTGCGCACCACCAACCAAAAATAGCAAATTCAATAAAAAAACTGATTTATGCTATAAGATTTGTTGTAACTCCAACTACGTTGCTCAAGAAGCGGCGAATTTCTTTTAAACCATAGCCGAATTGGGCTCGTACAGCGATACGATAATCGATTAAGCTCAGGAAAGTACATTGCCTACCGACAATTTATTTGATCTCGTTACAAAACTAACTCGATTTCAACCAGAATGAAAATTATTAATTTATTTGAAGCCCGCTGGGTACAGAAATTTTTTTTTGAAGATTCTACCATTTTTCGAGATTTTTAGAATCGATACTCCAATCCAGCAAATATTACCCAGTATGAAAGTTACGGCAGCTATAAAATAATCCAATTTTATTCCACGAAGAATGAAAATGAAATCGCTTATGGTTGTACCAATATCAAAAAAATCGGTTGACCAATATATAGGGTTTTCCAATAAGAGTGATATGATTTCTTTAAAAAAAACACACTAATTGTTAAAGAAATTGAAATGTTTTTTATTGAATGTGATATACAATCGATACAATTAAGATCTGAATAAAACGTCATTCAAATAGCCTCCACGACTTCTTCTGCAGGAACGAATTCGATGAACCCAATTTTCGAGCACTATGTCCACTAAATCAAGTTGTATGTCATGAATAGCACGTTCAATATTGACTTGTAAAGATTGAAGAGAGTTTGGTTTATTGCTAAAGACCAATGACTTCAAATAACTCTACAAGAAATAGTCTAATGGTGTTAAATCAAAACATCTTGGAGGCCATTCAATATCACAATTTCTTGAAATAATCGAATCTCCAAAGTTTTCTCGCAATATTTCAATTGTTGCACTTGCTGTGTGGCACGTAGCCCGGTCTTGTTGGAACCAAATGTTGTCAAGATCAACTTCTTCCGATTTCGGCCATAAAAAGTTGACAGTAACGGTGTTACCAGCTTCAATTTGAAAAAAATACGGGCCGATGATTCCATCAGACCAAAAACCACACCAAACTGTCAATTTAGGAGAATGTAATGGTTTTTCATCAATAATTTGTGGATTTTCTTCGCACTAGAATCGACAGTTTTGTTTATTTACCGCACCACTCAGATGAAAGTGAGCCTCATCGGAGAAGAGGATTTTCTTAAAAAAAATCGTTATCGTTTTCAAGTTGTTCCAAGACAAAATCAGCAAATTCACGACGTTTACGGTGGTCCAATGACTTCAGTTCTTGAGTGAGAACAATTTTATACGGATGAAAACCCAAATCCTTGCTCAAAATCCGTCAGGTTGTGGTTTGAGACAGTCCCAATTCTTGAGAACGTCTTGGAATCGACAAATTGCGGTCTTCAGCAACACTTGCCTGAACGGCAGCAATATTTGCATTACTTCGAGCGAATCTTTGTCTTATTGGCACTTCAACATTATGTTAAGAAAATGTACGCTCCTTCCTATTGGAAAACCCTATACTATACTGTACTATACTGAAGCAAAATAAAACAGATTCCGCTTTATATAAAGAAAATTTTGTTAAACCCGGCTTCTATTTAACCAAATAAAATATTAATTATTTTACAGTTGGTATTTCACAACCTTTCAATTTGCCAATTAAACGTAATCATTTGCTCAAAAATTCTCAATTATCAAAAAGACTTTCATGACAACACACAAAAAGTAAACGAATTGAATATAAAATAAATTTATAAATAAAATACCCAATTTAATTTACTTTTTAACTTTATTAATCTGTTAAAAACTCTAGACTACAATACAGTACCACCACACTACTCCTCCCCCCAGTGGAATTCCTGGAAGAGCTGAATATAATTCCACGACACAACATAAATAAATAAATAAGTGTAAAAGGAAAATACAACAAAACCATACAACATTGTTACAAAATAAATGTGAATTTTTTTTCAAAAATATAACATCTTTACTGCCAAACTATATGTAACACATATTTAGGTGGTGGTCTGATAACTCGTCCTGCCCTTGTAAATTGTGTTTGATTATTTTTATCCGGTAATATTAATTCAAAACTGACTTTCCTTTTGATATTACCTTTATTCAAGTCTTTTGATATTAAAATATTTCTATCCTCTTTAACTAACTCATTCAACGAATCTTTAATTATCACCGAAGTCAAATTTCTACCAAATAACAAAAACTATACATGTGTGTGAATATACAAATAGTAATTTGGGCGGACTACTGGCAACAATTGTTACTTGATTAAAATAAATTAATAATTAAAATTAATTAAGTAAATAGTCCCGTATATGTATATAGACATGGTTTTTAATGATGGCCTGTAGAACAAAATTTTTCATTGAAGTTGCATACAACACCTGTTGCAGATATTGCTTGTTATTCATATGACCGAACCCAGGGACCGACCATTTGGCATTTTTGTATTAAAGTACATACCAAGGCCATCATAAAAACCATCTATATATGTGGGACTTTTGACTTCTATAGAACAAAATTGTTCATTGAAGTTTCGTGCAACACTTGTTGCAGATATTGCTTGTTATTCATAAGTACCGACCATTTAGCATTTTTGCCCTTTAGAATATGGAACCGATTATTTATCAATTTTATGCATTACACTTATGCTGTATCTTACAATTGTTTTAAACACATTTTTATTTTTAAATTGGGCATATTTAGCACATTAAAGCCTCACTTTTAAAAGAATGTTTAGATTGTGTTACACGATTTTAATGGTATTCGGCTAATTGTTCTCCAATCTTTGATAACAATGTTTCGCACATTTTATTTTAATTCGCCTAAGAGCAACATTTAGGGAAATAATTACCCAATACATATTTATAGCGTATATGTATACGAGAAAAGTTGTTATTTTTTTGTTAAGTATTTGATAGGCATTAATTATCTCATTACTTTTTGTTATACGAGTAGTAATATCTGTTGATTCTAAATTTTCACTATAACATGGTTTGATACGATCAATAGAAATGTTTGATGTTTTATTATTAATATTGATATTAAAAAAATTGTCATTTTTGCTAGTATAGTTGGGAATGACAGATTTCGGTGAGGTCTGCTGTTTATCGATGATGCAATAAAAATTGTTTGTAGTTGCTAGCTGTTGATGAACATTTTCGTTGACACTGTGATGCGTTGAGCTAGGGTTAGTGGCAGTAGTAGGAGTTGTTGGGGCACACGACTATCGTAGTGTGTTCTGGTGTACCGCAAATTAATTTCTTAATCGGGATTATTGGTGATGGGCATGAAAATGGTTGTGTTTTGAACTCCCTCTTGATGTACATTAATTCGAATATTTTTGAGATTTGATATGGCTGATAGGCATTCCGCGCCGCCCCAAAATCCATCCTTTTCAAGATCTGCTAAATATCTAAAAATTAGTAAGGATCCTAAACTAGGTTTTAATAATAGGCTACAGCCATTTCGATTAAGTATTGCCCTGGTAACATACCTTAATTTTAGCTGGGTTTCGGTTAATGCGTTGATTTCATTTATGTTATAGATTATTGAACAGGAATCTAACTATGTGGTAATAAATGCTTCCTCAAGAAGATTGTTTAGGTTTGTGATATAATTGACGGTTTCAGACCGAAGTTGGTCTGATGTATAATTGTCAAAATGTGGATCTTGTAGTTGAAGCTGATGAAGAACTGCGTTAAATAGACAATTGCCGTAGCCAGGAATATAATGTATCTCCATTATTAATTAAATTTCAAGTTTTGGTTTTGGATTATATTCTAATTTGATTGAATGCTTATCTTTCTTATTTTAATTTTAATTTGCACCATTGCATATAGGATTTATGTTGACTTAAGTCATTTGTTAGGCCCTGATGGAGTATTGAAATATAGGAAATTTTATAAAGTTACCTGGCAATAGTGTTACCAGGTATAAGTGACAATGTGCAATGATGTAATTGCTTGCATTAGTGGTGTAGTACTATGTTATGGACGCATGTTTTTTTTTTCGAGTGGAGGAAATGGTTAATCACTCATATAAATTGATTGCTGATTATTTATATCCAGAAAACAAAAATGATTGTGCCGTCTTGTGATTTACTAACTATTGACTACTTAGTGTCTGTAACCGGGTCAAGTCTCTTCTATCTAATAACCTTTCCTATCTCTCCATCCTGTTATATGCCCGGCGTATCCGAGATCCTTGCTTAGTCTTGGCCGTACATTCTAATCAATCAATCAATCAAATATTATTATATCTCGTATTTTAATTTCAGGTTCGTTTCGGTTACGGATATGTTATTAAATAAACATTGTAACGATATTTCAACCTCATTTTACTCGCCAATCAAATCTTTATATTCAACTAAGTCCCGCCCAATTTAATGAAGGTTTAGTTGAAAAATTTCCATTTTTTGAGCAAATATTCTTGGTCGTGCCAACTTAGTAGCAAAAGATAAACTGAAATATGAGCAATAATTGTGATCATATTTTTGCTGTTGTTGTTGATGTCCTAAATACATTTTTCCATACTTCTTAAAATTGTTGTCTCCATTTCATTAAAATATTTCTCGATCGTGCTAGTGAATAAATCTATTTCCGTTAAACAATTGGGACACAGCGTGTAACTCATATTTTCGATCCGATTATAGGAACGCCCAATGTTCGATATATTTTCGCATCTCGATTTGTAACCTGTAACGCTTCTGTTTGTGGCGTTGTTGTCATGTAAATATAATAATATTTTTAGTTTTTCACTATTTTAAATTTTCATTATATTATAGTCAATATTTACTTACATTTTACTTTTATAGTATATTACATATACACTTCAAAAGTTGTTAATCTTATCAATACAATATTTGTATTGTTTACAAATGAAATGTCATTCACAAATGTTGCAGATCTTTTTGTTGTAATTTTTGGTGTTGTTCGCGTCGATCTTAATTGGTCTAATATTTTCATATATTGGACGTTGTTTTATCATCGGGTAATTATTATACGAATTATAATTCTGTTCCCAATTTCTTTCTCTCCCTGTTCCTTTTTTGCCAAGCTTTTATTGACTATGAGTAAGTTTAGTAGTATTCTAAAACAATGTTGTCACAATGACTATTTTGATAATGTCGATGATTTTAAAATGGATTCAAACGGTGATTTTGATACACTCAACGATTAATAACTCTCCAAATTAATATTCGTGGGATGAATGACATTAATAAATTTGACAACCTATTAGATAATTTACAATCTGATGTTCATATTTTAGTTATATCTGAACCTTTTATTCAGAGTCACAATATGATGTCGTATACTATCAACAATTATAGTAGTATATTTTCATGTAGAGATAATAGATCAGGAGGAGGTCTTGCGTTATATATCAGAAATGACATTGAATATTGTTCAATGATAAATGATAATGGTTTATACCCATTTCACTTCATACAAATTAAGCTTCCTCGATTTGTTGGTACTAATGTTTGTGCCATTTATCGCCCACCTGGCTCTGGTGTTAATTGTTTTTTTAACACTTTAGAGAGTTTTCTCTCCGATAACTGCAGATCTGATAATATTCTACTAGGAGATTTAAATATTCCAGTTAACAAAACAGACGATTATGTAACTGAATTTATAAATCTGCTAATGAGCTATGGTTTGATAACCACTAATACGAATATTACTCGATCTGCTAGTGGCAATATATTAGATCATGCCGTATCTAGTTTCCTAAATATCAAAAAGGATTACAATTCTACCATCTATTCAAACATTAGCGATCACAAGTTTCTTTACACAAACTTTTGCTACGCAGCTAAATACATTGAGAAAACATTGAGTAAAAAAATTGTTAACATTGATAAATTAAATTATGAGTTTAATAACTTTCTGCTTTCAATGCCATTGAACGTTCAGGATCCAAACAGCACTTTACAATTAATTGTAAAGAAATACAATGAACTAAATAATAAGTATACTAATATAATAAGTGTCAAAGCTGAATTAAAAAATACTGTCTGCCTTTGTATAAACCTCGGTATGGTTTATACTGTGGTTGTGTGGGTCGTTGAATCCAAATAAATTAGTTTTTGGTAAACTAAGAGGCACCAAGAAATCTCCGGCTCCAAGTACCAAATGAATAAAGCCAATAGGTTGCGGGTTCCACGTTTCAAAAACGAATTTACAATTTTATAATATAACTTTTATTATTAATTTAAGATGATGTTACTTGGTTGATGGTTGATGCAAGAAGGGGGATTTATTATTTTATGTTATAATTATTTTACATAATGTATACAATTATAATTCTAAATTTATGCATAGGTGGCCAAAATTCTACACAACATATTTTTATAGTGAATTACATTTGTTGTGTTCTCAAAGGCCTTTAAACATTTATAAGGTTTTAGTGTACACAGTTAGGGAGTTATGTTAATCTATTAAGCTTAATTATAAATTTACATGAATTAAATTATTAAGTTTGATTACAAATTTACGTTATGTTAAAACAATTTATAAACAAATCAAAGGTAAGAAAATTAAATGAAAATTATTGATCAAATAATTCGTAAGAAAAACCAAGTGTTAAAAAGATGTAAACAGAATCCCAATAACTCTGATCTTAAAGCGGAATTAAAGCGGACGCCTAAGTAAATTACTCAAATCAAAAAAATATTTCGCAAAGAAACATTATTTTAATCAAATGTTTGTTTATTTAAACCAAAGGGATCTATGGAAAAATATTAATTTGTTTCTTAATAAAAATCACAAAACCGTTCAGTTTGATTCAGTTTTATTTAACGGGCGGCGTTATAATGATACTGGTGATATATTTAACCTTTTCAATGACTATTTTGTTAAGGTAGGTAGTTTAATTAGTGAATCTATCAACCCCGACAAAGATATACATAAATTCGGAACCATTTATTGGAACCCTGATTCTATGTATTTTTCGGCTGTTACAGCTGCTGACGTTTACAATATTATTTATTCACTTAATGATAGTAAAGGTTCAGGTCCGGACAAAATTAATAACTATGTGGTTAAAAGTAAAGCAGATTTTTTCTCAAAACCTTTGTCAGAAATTTTTAATGAATGTTTGTTGACTGGTATTTATCCTAATTGTTTAAAGGTTGCGAAAGTAATTCCCGTTTTTAAAAATGGTGATAGTTTATCAATTAATAATTACAGACCTATTTCAACTTTATCAGTATTTGACAAGATTTTTGAAAAATTACTCTTTTTCCGATTGGTAAATTTTCTTGACTCAAATAATTTTTTCTATTCACATCAATATGGTTTTAGAAAGGGAGCTGGCACGGAATTAACTCTTGTTGAAATTTCAAATATGATTTTTACAGCTTTTGATAACAAAAAATATGTTGGAGCGCTTTTCTTAAACTTACAGAAAGCTTTTGATTGTATTGATCATGAATTGCTACTTAACAAATTATATATTTATGGTATACAGGGTGTTGCTTATAACTTGCTGAGAAGCTATTTGTCAAATAGAAAACAGTATGTCATGGTAAATGAAGTTAAAAGTAATATGTTCGATATCAAATGTGGTGTTCCACATGGCAGTGAAACCTTAGATTCCGGTGGGATATTGAATGACATGAATTACTATCTCGATATATTATTAGAACACTTCAAATCCAATTTAATCTCACTTAATATATCTAAAACTAAACATATGATATTTCATTCCCCATATAAATCAATAGTTACGGTACCTCCACTTAAACTTAATAACAATATGATTGAAAGAGTTAATTCATTTAAATATTTAGGAGTAACTTTTGACGTTCATATGTGTTGGCAGGATCATATTAATTATATTAGTAACAAAATTGCCCCACTTGTAGGTCTTCTTAGGAAATTACCGTATTTTGTTCCTAGACGGGTGTTGTTAATGATTTATTTCTCGTTTATTCAGTCGCGAATCTGCTACGGTCTACTTACATATGGAAGAGCCACTGCGACTAGGCTAAATAAAATTCAAGTAATGCAGAACAAAAGTTTAAAATCAGTCTATAGATTGCCATTTCTGTTTCCAACTAAGGAACTATATTGTAATGAGAATTGGGACTATTTATTTATAATCAAATACCTAACAATTTAAAAAAATCTAAAACATTTTTGAAATTTAAGAATAGTATTAAAAAGTATTTTAAGTCAAATATTGAATTGTATTTTTAATTTTAGGCAATTTATGTATTATCATTATTGTTTTTTGTTTTTTATTTTATTTTGATAGTTATTTTCTTATTATTATCTATATAGTAATAGTTTATTTTGCTGAACATACTACGCAGATTATTCTTGAAAGGACAGTAAATCCACTGAATAATCTAGTAGTTGTGTTATAACTGAAAATATAAATAAATAAATAAACCGACCTATTTACCACCTAGTGTTACTGCTAAATTAACAGCCGCTGTTGATTTACCAACACCGCCTTTGCCAGAGGCGACCACTACAATACTCGTATTATCAACGCCGTCTAATGGTTTTCGTTTTGGTAATCCACGGGCTATATGGCCTGCCGCGTATCCACCTCCCTTGCATAATTTGTCTAAAATAAATTATAATAAAAGAACATTTTATTTATTATATAGAATATTGAAATTTTCGCTATTATACCACAGAATTTTTGAAGTTTCTAGGTGGTGAGAACCAAAAATTTTATTTTGTCACAACTGTTGGGCTACAAATTCTCTAAAATTTATAAATTGTGCTATATATAAAATCGAATATTGTATATGTAATCCACAGACATACGTTTATTCGATTAAAATAAAATAAAGCCCCAACTAATAACAAACCAAGCAGAAATTGAAAGTAAACAACAATAACTACAAATCAACAGAAAACATATGACTCGCATGACAGCCGTAGACGAATTTTTTGAGCAAATCTCATGTGTGACTATGTTCGAGTTGGTAAAAAAATAATCCAACTTTATAATCTCGTTCCGTGAAGACTGCATAATGTCATGATTCCTTACATGTGTTAACAATAGCTACTTTGTAACGAATCATTTCTATGATGTTGATTTTGAGTTTGTAAAATTTGCAATTGCCATAGTGACACCGATATTACGTTGTTCTTTTATACTAATCTAGAAGATAATCTGAAAATTCACTGATGTTAATTAAAATTCTAAGAATTTTAAAATTATGTGCGTTGATCCAATACAATGTACTGTATACAAAGGCAATATTTATTTTTTCCATTATGTTTATGAGAAGGAAAAACCAAAATATAAATAAATATTAGTAATTGATGCTTATGGTACATGAGAAGATATAGTATAAACTGTATACAATGTTGAATAAATATACCAGCAGTCTTTTTCCTGCGTACTTTTCTGTGATATATTTTAAATTAATTTTAAACATAACAACAAAACAGGAATCTCATCTGATCTAAGAGTATATTCTTGAGGATTTTTATAAAAAAGCAATTACATGCAGCTTATCCAAAAAAGAATTATTTGAGTTGGTTAACCCTAAAGGTATTCTTAATTTACAAGAAGCTCTTCAAACGATGTCTTGGAGCAAACAATATATTTCAGAAAGCAGTTATTAAAATTAATCATGAATTTTAAATGTCGGTATATACATTTAAAATCCTTTCATCAGGAGCAAAGATAAATAAAGCACCTTTATTTTATGAACGGACCATACAGAGGAGACACCAGAGGGGCCGTATCACACCGTTATTATCCCAACCAACTCAATCCTCATACAAAAAACGGTAAAATCGTTCGTCTCTGTTTCATTTTCATGTCCAGTTTTTAAATGAAATGATCACCAATTATTTCAGTGCGGTAAGTTCAAGGAAATGCCAGTAGAAGAACGGCACAATTTAATAAAATCGCAAACCCGTTATTTTAATTGCTTGAGCGACTCACCCACGGTTACTCGTTGTAAAAACAATAAGAAGTGTCATCACTGTCCAAAGCGCCACAACTCACTTCCCCATTTGAATATTGAGAAAAATTAGTCTGGATCTACGAACAAACCGAATTAGCAAAGCCAACCATCGCCAAATACCTACAATTGTGCCTCTTGCTCCACCAACCAATTATCGACCGAAGTTTGTTCGTCAAGTAGAAGGGCTATTTCACCGACAGCCCTGGTCCAAGTTAAGGATGGATACGGACAGTACCAGCATTGTAAAGTTTTATTCGACACGGTATCAGAAATTTCATTTATCTAAGAAACGTGCGCGCAACGTTTGGCGTTAAAGCGTCGGCATGTCAACATCGCTGTTCCGGGACTCGAACAAACCAGCGCTTTACATACCAAGTATTTTGCTACTTTGCAAGTTGTACCTTATTTTAAGTCAGATTTTAAGCTCGTATTAAACGCCTTTGTTCTACTCAGGAATCAATAAGATACAATTAGCCAACGCACAGTTTAATGAAGCCAGCAAAATTGACATTTTGATAGGAGACGATAAGTTTTCCTCGATTCTTTCCTAGGGTTCATTAGAAGATTCAGAAAATAACCCAATCGCGCATAAGACCCAACTGGGATGGATCATCGCAGGCAGTTTTCAACCCACCAACCAGATCAATACCGCAATTGGATCATTGTCCTGCGAACTTGATCTAGATCGTACTCTTCGTCGATTATGAAAAACGGAAGAACCACCTTCCGAGCTACGTGTGTGTTAATCGCACAAACTTTGTGAAGATTTATTTATTTCAACCACAAATCGAAATTCCGATGGCAAGTTTATCGTTAGAATGCTTTTCGATCCAAATCCGGAGAATCGATTATTGGCCATGGAACGATTCTCTCAGTGGGAACCCAGTTTTTATCACTTTTACAAAGAATTTCTTGAGGAATATCTCAGACTTGGTCACATGGAACAGAGACAGCAACCAACCCCAGCTAATGCAAGTTACTACCTGTCACTGCACGGAGTATTAAAAGTGGACAGCACTACCACCAAATTAAGAGTTGTGTTCGACGGCTCAGCAAAAAGCACCTCGGAGAACTCTTTGAACGAGACATTGCTAGTTGGTCCTACCACGCAAAATAGTTTATACAATATTCTTCTCATGTTTCGAGTGCGTCAATTCGGTTTATGCGCAGATGTTTAGATGATGTACCGCCAAATCTGGATTCACAGGGAAGCCCGTAAATATCAAATAATTCTTTGGCGTTCCAATCCCGATGAAACGATCCGCTACTATCAGTTGAAAACCGTCACATGCTCGGGTTTTGCAGCAACTATCGCTCGACAGCAAAACAAGGTTTCGAAGGACTTAACGAGCGCCAAATTATATTTGCGCAAATAGGCATCAAACTCCAAGGATTTACTGGAAGACCAATCAGCCAAACAAGTTACTATGCATTTTGCTGAAACCGATCGATTTATATTTCGAGCCAACTTACCTGATGAACCAGCACGAACGCGACGTAAAATCCTCTCCGAAGCCAGTCGAACATTTGACCCTAGCCCCGTTTGTCACCCAAATAAAAATTATGTTCCAACGATTGTGGCTTATAAATATCGGCTTGGATGAAGTTATACCGACTGAAGCACAAACACAATGGCTTCAACTGCGTGCAATTTTTTCTCAGCTTCAGAATATATCGCTTCCACGATGGCTTCAAACCATTGAAAAGGAGACCACACTGCATGGATTCTGTGATACCAATGAGCAGGCCTTCGCCTCTATTCAACCATTGTCTTAGATTGGTTGTCAGCTTCACCCAGACAATGGGAATGTTTTATTAATAACAGAACCAGCCAAATTCTGACTTACTTAACCAGGCATAAATGGCAGCACCTCCCAACTAAAAAGAATCCGGCAGATTGAGCCACGGGAGGACTAACACTAACAAAACTGAAAAATCATCATTTGTGGTGGACGCCAGATTTGTTATCGAAGACTCGATTGGTTATCGGAGACTCGATTGGTTATCGAAGCGTCATGGTACTCAAAATCTTGGTGGACTTCAACGTTGCGAATATTTCGATGCAAGAAATGAAATTTTTCGGAAAATCCAAGCAAAGCCTTTCGGAGCAGACATGAAGGCCATTTTCGCTAACCATCCGTTAAAAAAAAAAAAAAAAAAAAAAAAAAAATTATTAAATGTAGAATGGTTGTATTCCTAGAGAAGCATAGTGTTATAAGTTGTTGTCAGCACGGTTTTCGCAATGGGTTTTCCACGGAGTCTGCATTAATTGAATTTTTAAATAGCGTGCATGCATCGCTAAATAATTCTGAATCGTGCGCTGGGCTTTTTGTTGACATAAAAAAGCCTTTGACATGGTTGATCATAACCTCCTATTGCATAAGCTTTCTAAAATTGGTTTCAGAGGAAACATTAATAATTGGTTTAAATCGTATCTTGCAAATCGTAATCATGTTGTTAAGGTGAATGGAACTATGGGCAACCCTTATGTCTTAAACATTGGTGTTCCTCAAGGTTCTGTCTTGGGGCCACTTCTATTTCTGATATACGTAAACTCAATTTTTAGTGCAAATTTGGCAGGCTCAATGGTTGCCTTTGCCGATGATATGAGCTTATGCTATCGTGGGTCCTCACAAACTGATGTTTGCCATAAAATTGCAGCCGATCTTTTAGTTTTGAGGAAATGGTTTGACCACCATTTTCTAATTTTAAGTGATAAAACTAAGTTTATGCATTTTAGTTTGGGTAGCAGTAGTTTACATTCACCGATAACGTATCATTCCAGTTTTTGTAATGCTGTTAATTGCTCCAGCTCGTGCATTTCCATTGAAACTGTTGAAAGCTTCAAGTACCTTGGAGTTATTGTTGATTGTAATCTGAATTGGAAGCAACATGTCGATAAAATAAAAAAGTCTCTTAGCAATGCGTTACGAACTTTATATCTATTAAGACCAGTTGCACCCAAATCGGTATTGTTAAAATTCTACTATGCTTGCATTAACTCTAGGCTTGAATATGCGTTATCGTGTTGGGGTGGTTGCTATCATTCAACTTTAAAAATTCTCATAATTGTTCAGAAATATGCTATTCGTATTATGTGTTTTAAGTCTTTACGGGTTTCTGCTTGGCCATTATTTTTGAGTTGCAAAGTTTTACCATTACAACATCTATATGTTTATAAGGTTTTACGTTTATTTTATTTGCGTAGTGGGCATCGATTATTGAGAGCAAATGTGCGATACAATATTAGGAACAATGATCGTTTCTTATTTGTTGTTCCACATTTTTTTAGTGTACATTTTAGAAAATATTTCCTGGTAACTGCCCCTTCCTTATTCAACCAACTTCCATTTAGCATTCGACAACAAATAAATTCGAAATCATTTCTACAGGCACTTAAAGTTTGGCTTTTTGAGCACCCTAATATCGATTTTATATTTAGAGTTTTAGTCTGATGAAGTTTAATTTTAGTTTTAATTCTATTTATCTTTTTATTTTTTATATTTTATTGTTATGTTTTTATTTCGTATGTTATCATAACCATTTATCGTAAATTGTTCTTTGTTAAAGGGTAGATCAGTACTGCCGTTAAATCGGTGATGATTACCCTACTCATTTATTTTCATTTTGTATTTTAATATTATATGTGAGCAAAAATTGTACTGAAAATAAATGATAAGCCTGTGTGCTTCAATAAAAAAAAAAAAAAAAAAAAAAAAAAATACCAAAGAACAGTAAATTGAAATATCTTACTTCTTTCATGGATACTAAAACTGGAGATAAATTACTTCGAGTCGAAGGTCGAATAGGGAAATGAACCGCTCATTACATCATCAAATATCCAATTATTCTTCCTGGAGACTCTGGGACCGTCCGGAAGCTTGTACGCCAATTACATATTAGATACTTACACTGCGGTTAAACCCAGTTAATCAGCCTTCTGCGTGCACAATATTGGATTATTGGGGCTTCCACGCTGGTTAAATACATCATTCATCACTGCATCGATTGTATTAAACGACATCCGAAACTTTTGAGTCAATAAACATGTGAACAACCAGCGGAACGGATACAAATGGCAAGAGCTTTCCAAAGAGTAGGATTAGATTTTGCTGGTTCAATAAAGGCGTATGCTGTTCGAGGAAGAGGCCAACGAGCATATAAAACCTATATTTGCATATTTGTATGTTTATCGATCAAGGCCATCCATATCGAATTGGTAAATGATCTTACCACCGACCAATTTCTGCGAGCACAAAAAAGATTCCGATAACGCTTCCAACTTTAAGGTGGCAAAAAATCAATTATGCCAATTTTTATAACAAAATGTACATTTAATTTCTTCTTCTATTTTTAGAGAATTTAAAATCAACTGGCATTTTACCCCACCAAATTCACCTCACTTTGAAGGACTGTGGGAAGCGGCAGGCGGCAATCGGCGAAAACCCAACAGTATCGAGTCATTGGCGAGCACGCCTTACCAACGAAGAATTCCACGCGCTTTTGACTCAAATTGAGGGCATCCTCAACACATGATCAACATGTCAATTAGCAGCAGATCAACTGGATATATTGACACCATTCCATTTGTTGATTGGCCATCAATCAACCATAATAACTGAACCAGAATTAACCACCACTTCAACCAACCAGTACCAAGAGTACTTAACTTCGCTTCAGCCTCGATCCAAGTGGCCGACTAAATAACGTAATATAGATCTCGACAGCTTGGTTCTCATCAAGGAAGCCATCCCTATCACCAATCAATCCACCGTGGGACAAATAGTACAAATTCATCCTGGAAATGATGGATTAGTTCGAGTGGTTACCATTAGAACAGCATGCGTGGAATTCGTTCGACCAATCCACAAACTAGCCTTACTTTCAATTGAACCCTACGATGTTCAAGGCGGCCGGGACGTTCAGGAAATCCCGAATAGCAATGTTATGTTAATTCACTTTCCAACCTTCCTCATCCATTTATAATCTCGAGTCGACCCGAGTAATTGGTCTTACCCAACTAAACCAATTAAATCAAAATTAACAACTTTTAACATTGTTTTGGCGGTATATGCCGATGGCATTGATAATGAAACGCCAACGGTAGTCAGTGCCACCTACCAGATAATAGTCATACCATATACCAATTATAATTATGTAATACTCGTAATAATTTCATGCATCTGCAAATGCCCATTTTTTTGTTATTTTTGATAATTGACTGTACTAGTCAAACCAACATTGTCTTTTGAGTAGCCTAATAAGGGCATTCGAATCGAACACATTAAAAAAATCTTAATTTAAATGACGTTTTTTGTATAAAATAAATTTATATTTAAAAAAGAGGATTAAATAAAACAAGTGAATTTTATTAATCAACCGGGATTTTATTCCCGACCAAACCAACCCAAACATTCAGGTTTAATGGCTGACATGAAAATTTATGTTGAAGCATTCTCGTAAATTGGTAATTAAAATAATTTGAATCGAGTGAAACTTGTGATAAAACTGATTACTGCTATGCAATTAATCATTTTTTACTTGCATGTAAAGGTGCAAACATTTTTCATGAAACATATTGCAGACCAATCGCAGTTCATTTTTAGTGTTGTAAATTGTTTTGTGAATGTCTCTTGCCATATTTCTGTTATTAGGGTATAACCCCTCTTTATTTTTCAAAAAATTAAATTCTAAATTATGACAAAGTTCAAAATCCAGTCGAGTTCTTCAAAATACTTTCATAATTTATGACGGATTTGTTTCATATTGATAGTTAACAAGTCCAAATTTACAATCGAGTAAATGATTTCGATGGTGGTAAAGGTTCACCTAATCGGTTTATACGTTGCATTTAATGTATTTATTAGGCCCTGCATTTTTAGAAAATTTGACATAAATCTATGTAATACTCGTATAATCTTTCATCTGGTTGTTTGCATGATTTCATTTTTTTTATAAAACGACGTCTGCAATAAATTAAATTTATTAAGGGGATAGTAGATCATCGTGAAATTTATAATTTAAATACCAACAAAAGGAAAACAGATAAGAATTAAAAACACTTTTCCAAGTTTCTTCCTCATTATAATACTTCACCTATTTAGAGACAAAGTTCACAAACAAAAAATTAATGCCATCCAGTAAAATTTTAAATTTTCCGGTGAACAGTTAAAGTCAGACAAACGGTATGGATAAATATTTTTTTAATTACTTTGCCTGTAGCGAAGAAAAAACATTTCATATCGTTTATTATGTTCAAATGAAAAGTAAATTATTTAGTTTGATAATTACATCCTGGTAATGTCTTAATATCCGGAATTAAAATATTTAAAATGAACATAAAAATTTGTACTCAAAGTTAAAAATAACGTGCAGTGCGTATGCGCAGGATTATATTAAAAATATGTTGAATATTGCTAAGTAAATCGATTAAAATTATTATTATTTTCTTAAAAATGGGACTTATTTTGATATTCTTCAATGACAACCATATGATCCAAAGCAAATCAATCAAGCAATTAATTAAATGGTTTCCATTCTTAATCTTAAACCTCACATTATATTAGAGTTACTTTATATTATATTAGAGTTATGGTTACTTCACAATTTAACTTCCGTTCCATCTAGGGTGGCCAGACGTACCCCTTTCTGAGGTATTATGCCCCTTTTCTCACAACCAATTTGTAAAATACCCTAATTAAACCTTTCCAACCGACCCTCCCCCATCACGAATATATAATAATCACATCACTTGAACACTATGGTGGCAAAAGGCAACCAAATAATTTTAAGATTCCCACCATCTGACTCTCATGAAGTTCACATGCCAAAACCCTGTACAACATTGCTTTCCCTGTTCGCTCCGCTAAGGAGGAAACAACAAGTGTTGTGTTTGTGTGTGTATGCTGCGCATTCACACAATCTCCAACCGTAGTCGTCGACTCGTCTCCAAAAAAACAAAAAATGTTTATTTCGGAAACAAATCATTCCAAAAAGAAAACGAGAACTTAGGCGAATTTTGGTAAACATCAGTTTTTTATAAAAATTCTTCAATTCCGATCAGATTCCAGAAAAATGTACTGGACCAATTAAGATGCCAAGTCAATTTAGAATCCGCCTGGCTTTTTCGTAAATCCCATAGAATACAAAACACTAGCAAAAATCAAGAAAGTTGCAGGAAAATCCTACATCTCCCAAAGCATATGCAAACAAGATCAAGCTCCCAGAAAAAACGGTTTCTATCAAAATTAGTCATTTATGGAAAATGATCAAGACCAGCCTTGCTACAACTTCAACCTAGACTCGACCCATTCCTAACCAACTCTCTCGCAAATACTATACCAAAATACTGTCAAAAACGGAAAAGCTCCAAAGGAAGTCACCTTCCCCAACTTAACAAAAACCTCCAAGTATGAAGTTCTATCCTGAGCAGTCAATCCACCTGGGATGAAGAGCGGTTGAACTATGGCGAAATAATAGTTTACTACCAAAATCGTCACCTCCGACCAGTCCTATTACACATCCAATCCAAATTCCTTTCGCTCTCAAACGATTCCATCGCAGATGCTACCTTCCAAAATAATTGAAAAAACATCAAAAAACGAGAAAGCATAAGCCAAGATAAGACAAGATAAGCTGGGACATCCCCACATGAAAATCCGCAAGTATGAAGCTTCATTAAAGTAAGTCAATCCATTGGGCTGCAGAGAGACACATAGGCAGACAGCACATCGAAACCCTCACATTTCCACACTTACTCCTACCCTATAAAAGAAAGTTTCACCTATTAAAGAAAGAACTTCTTATTAAAACTAATCCAACAATTTGATTGATTGATTGGTTGATTGATTAGAATGTATGGTCAAGACTATAAGCAAGGATCCCGGATCCTTGGAGGAAAGTTTATTAGATATGATAGACTTGACCCGGCTAAAGACACCTTAGTAGTCAATAGTTAGTAAAGCACAAGACGGCATAATAATATAAATAATCAGCAATCAAGATCCTAAAAATTTTTAATTGGTAAATTTCCTGAAATTGTTCGCATCATTTATCATTCGGATCCGTTTTTGTCTGGTCGACCAGGTCTGATTGGTAGATCATTTCGTGGGCGGGATTGGGCGGGAACAAGCAGCTTGTTTAACGGCAACAGGATCACCATAATAGTGCAAGCAGGAAAACGAACAATGAGATGCAGTTCATCAACCTTCTTTTGGGAAAAGGTTAACTTTCTGTTAGGTAAACGAAGAGCTGCACGTGTACAATAGTGAAAATTTATTTTTCTAATGAGACTAGAAGTTCAGTTTCCTATTAGTTTTCCTAAACTTTTTAAGCTTAGAACACCATAAAGGTTTGTTCTGAGCTTTTTGGATAATAATGCGTATTCAATGCTGTAAAAGATAGCGGAAATTTGCGGAAAATACGAGAATACGCTACTCGCCGCAAGTGGCAGCACTACACAAACGAGAATTTCTTTTGTTATATAATTACCAGCGGAAACTTTTATTCATTTTGTACCTCTTTTTCACTAAATAAAACTCCCCAGCGGAATAAAATATTAAAAGTGATCGTTAAAATGACTAATTGATTGATCCCTGAAGTAAAGGAACTTGGTAGATGAAATCTTTAAATTTAACAATATTCCGTCTTTCCGTCATTTCGTAAAGAATGGAGATAAAATTTGGATAATAGTATTGATCCCAACCACTGGGATCCAATCATTTTGAAAATTTAAATTTTTTTATTTATTTATTTTCAGATTTTGGCCAATATATCAAACACTTCTTCACTAGTAACCACTACTTTCGGTTGTCTTTCTAATAGCTTAGGTCATACTGAGACTACAAGGACAATGTGAGGCAAATTTATTTGTAAGTTTCTGTTATATGGACCAAAAACTGAAAATAAATAAATACAATGTTTTAAATGTTGAATAGAATAGATTAAGAAATGGCCAAGTTTAGTCCAGCATGAACAGACCTAAAATTTTGTCCAAAACTTACTTTAAAATTCCTAATCAATACTATTATCCAAATTCCATCGCCATTGTTTAAGAAATGGCGAAAAGACGGAATATTGTAAAATTTCAAGATTTCATTTACCGAGTTCCTTTACTTTGGAATCAATCAATTTGTCATTTTAAGGATCACTTTTAATATTTTATTCCGCTGGGAAGTTTTGTTTAGTGAGAAAAGAGATACAAAATGAATAAAAAGTCTCCGCTGGTAATTATATCTCTAAAACCTTACTACCTAAGATAAGTGGTTTTTCTAAATTGCCACAGATATAACAAAATAAATTCTCTTTTGTGATAGTGCTGCCGCTTGCGGCGAGTTGCGTAATTTCTTATTTTCCGCTGTCAAATTTCCGCTGTCTTATACAGCATGCATATTCAAAGGCAGTCGAAATCGCATTCGACTTCGAGTTTGCAAGGGAATATCTATGTTTTGCCGATCAAATTACACTAGGCAAGTGAAGCAAGTTCCCAGCTTGTTAATTTTATGTTTCGATAAGGTTTTAACTGTGGTCTCTTAAAATTAAAATTTAAAGAGATATATCTGTGATTAGAAGAGAATTTCGCTGCATTATCGACATGTAATACAAACTAATATCCACTACTTAGCGGCGAGCGGAATTGACAAAAATTGGTTCACAGCCAACGTTAAAAATTTCCAGTTTATAAAATTAAGCAGGAATACACCCCTGTTATTGATGATTGAACTGTCCCAAACGGTATGATGAGGGTTCGCATCACAACCAATTATAATGTAACTTTTCTTATTGAGACTCCATGCCATAAGTGTAACAAGTTCCTTCGATGTATAATATTCAGAGAATCAAATGGTAAATTTCATGAGCCAAAATCACCCCAGTGTAACCATTAGAAAAATCAAAAGCAACAACTGCCATGAGATTTGTTGTTCCCACAAATGAAAGTGGAACAGAGATAATTTGATAAAATATTACACGTTTCAGGTTTCGCAATAAAAATAAGTACTTTTAACACTATGTGCCGGAGGCACTTGGCGAAACAAACCAACACAATATTATTTATTAAGTAAAAAATAAGTTTTCGTCATACACCGCCAACAACATGATGACCAAAACGACTCGAGCAATTTGCATGAAAATTCCTGAAATCGGTTTTTCGAGTACCAGAAATCAATTGCAATGGGCTTTGGTTTCAATAAGATTCGTTTAGGAGGTTCTGCATTAAAGCCCCAGGGCATGTGGAAGTGTATACAGATGCAAGTGTAAATGATGATCGAGTAGGTGTGGGAATTTATATTCCTTCAATGAGGAAAGAGAAAATGGTAAGAGTGTATGACAGTATCTGTAATGAATGAATGCAGAATTGATAGGGATTATGGAAGGGATCAAGTTGGCAATGACACAAGGGAGAAGGAGAATAGTGTTATTCTCTGACTCCCGGAGTGGGTTGGAATTAATTAGTAAGGGTGGAGGAACTCATGGCAATGTGTATGTGGAAATGCTATATAAGTATCTTCAATCTTGTGGGAGGGGGGTCATCCTTCAATGGATATCTTCACACCTACAGATTGAAGGTAATAAAAGAGCCGATATGCTTGCGAAACGGGGTTGTTTGATTGAGGATGTAAATGAATATGAATTCATGGGTGCCAGAGACGTACTTCGCATGTTTTAGGTGAATCTGTGGAGAAAATGGGAAAGCGGGTTTGTTGAAAAATGTCAGGTGAAAGGTAAGAAGTACTTTGAGTTGGTTAGGTCTCTGATGCAACCGTTCTTAAAGGTGCTCGAAGGAGGTACTAAAATGTTACGAACTATGGAACGAGTGAGATTGAATTATGGAAATTGGAAAGAATGTTTGAAGAAACGCAATTTGGTTGTGTGTGAATTTTGTGACAACTGCTTGGTTGTGGAGGACATCGAACATTTGATT
This sequence comes from Nephrotoma guestfalica, assembly GCA_963691935.1. Lineage (NCBI taxonomy): Eukaryota > Metazoa > Arthropoda > Insecta > Diptera > Tipulidae > Nephrotoma > Nephrotoma guestfalica. Next base: position 99,140,930 of record OY829914.1, read on the forward strand.
CCCAAATGTTCTGTATTTAACCAGAGCAGATAAATGTTCGATGTTCTATTGAGTTCAAGTAGTTTGACTGAATTATTACGAATGGGAATGAACTATATAAGAATGTGTATGAATTTATTAGAACAAATCAGATAGAAGTGTGAAAGGGGATCGATGTGTGCTAGGTGTATGAAAAGAAATTAAAATTAAATTATGATGGTAAAAATTGTAAAAAATTAAATTTGTAAATTTTGAAACGGGCCATATGACACCAAATTTTTGGAGCCAGTGCCAAATAAAAAAAAAGCAAAAGTTGAGCCGTCACCTTCGTAAACAACTATTTTGCAGAGAAAAATGCCGGGTAGTATTTGACAGGGTTGAAAAGATAGAAGCATCGCTGGTAGAAGTGTATCTGAAATTTTCCAGACAACCCCTCGTATACACAAAATATATAATAATAGTAATGGTAGTTGAAATATACTCGTACATATAATGAGAGAGAAAATTAATCGAAGAGCATAAAATCTCACAATGCACAGTACATAGAAATCTCAGCTGTCAAATATTGTTTATAAACAAAGGTGTGTACAGGTGTGTACATGTATCATTAAACTAAACATTTTTAGTGAAATTTTAAAGACAGGCTAGTTCATTAGGAGAGACTCGTATGCATCCAGTTTCCACTTTTCGTTTATCGTTTTGATTGTTTTTGAGTTCTGAATGTCAATTTATGAAGTTTATTGTGGTACAAGTGATTCGCTTCAGCTAGATTTTGTATTTTTTATTTTTAGTTGCCGCTACGTGTTCCTTAAAGCGGTTTAAAAGAATTTTCTTGTCAGTATATGTTTGATCACATTTCATGTGGCCTATTTTATATATGCCGGACTTGGAATGAGCGGGTGCATATTTATAGTTGCATATTTATAGTTTTTATAGTTACAGATATTCGAAACCAAATTCTTAAATTTTGTGACTTATTCTATGTTGGTTGTTTGTTCTGGGAAAGTGTTGGCGACTGTTTTCTGGGACAGCCACGGAGTCTTAATCGATTATCTTCAAACAGGGAAAACCATTACATAAGCATACTACGCATCATTACTTGACAAGCTGAAGGCAGAAATTGTGGCCACAGTAGCGGAAAAAAAATCTTGCTTCACCAAGAAAATGCGCCATCTCACTCCTCAGCGGTTTTCATAGCGAAAATTCACGAATTACGGTTTGAACTGCTTGACCACCCGTTTTACTCACCAGATCAAGCCCCAAGCGACATTTTTGTTCCCTATGCTAAAAATTGCTCATAGGCCAGATATATTCGTCGTATGATGGGGCTATCACCTTCGCAAACAACTAGTTTGCACATAAAGACGGAGCGTACTATTTGGACGGGAAGAAGAGATGGCAGCAACGCTTGGAGAAGTGTTTAGACTTACAAAGAGACTATGTAGTGAAATAAAAATAAATTTGAAGAAAAATGTTTTGTTCGAGTATCTTTGTTAGGACGGAATCTTTTCAGACAACCCTGGTAGCACAAATTACTTATGAATGTGCTACAATATAAAGTTCGTTGGTATTCCACTGGTTTTGAAAGTGATGCAATCGTACATAAATGTGTTCATTCGTAAAATAAAAGTAAAATGTAGTTTGGATTGAAATTGAAAAATAACAAAGCAGTTTTACTCTTCGTAATTCTACTATCTATAGAACTTTGTTGCTTTTTCTATTTTAAATCGTAATTTGAATTTTACAAAACTTTTCTGTAAAATGTTAGCTTTTTCCTGGAAATGAAAAGCTCTGTCAAAGGATTTCTTTTATAAATAAATAAATAAAAATTATTTATGACAAAACGAGTCTCTTTCCCAATATTAATTTTTCAACAACATGACGTATTTAGCTTTAGCTAGGAACAGTACATTTAAAATAAATAATTTTTTTAATTTAAGTTGATATGCATGCATACATGTTTGGCATGTATAACATCAAAGATATTTAAAATCCTGGTGGGATTTTAATAGAATTTATTTTTATGTTACAACATAAACATAACTATAAAAATTTCGAGTACAAGTAACACTATGTATTTAAAAAAAATTGGTATCCTTTGAATTTCTCTTAAAATTTCTTCATATACAGAATGATAAAGAGCAGAAAGTTAAATAGGGTTAAGCTTTTCAAATATAGTTGCTAGTATACATATTCAAATGTAGTGACAATGTAATAAAATTTATACGACAACCACCGTAATCCAAAAATTCGTAATTTTTAATTATACATTTCACTGTTGAACCATAGAAATAAAACTGAATTTGTATGTTGCCGCTGTATCCAAAAATTTATTTTTAATAATTAAATAGATTATAATTTTTTCCTTTATCTTCAATTTAGGAGCATGTTTCTTCTACTAGGCTCGATCATCTAACTCTGTTGGTTGTTGTTGATTTGATTACCACCAATGACATGGCTACAGCTGGTCGACCAACTTTCCTCTACCCTTGTTCGTTTCACCCCAGTGACCAATTCACCTCCACTGCTTGATTTGTTTGTCAAAGCAACTCAACATTTGTTATTTTGTTGAGCCAGAGCACCTCAGTATTATTCTAAAACATTTATTTACAGACACCTGTAGCTTATTGTTGATCTAATGCTTCCAGTTGATACTTCATTCTTAATTTGTTATTACGGGATAGGATAGATGTGTTCCAGACTTTGTGTAACATGTTGAATGTTGTTCTGGCTTTGTTGATTGGTTTATTTATGTCCTTATTTGTTCCACCAGCTTTAGGTAGTGTACAACCAAGGTATACAAACTCATTGACCTTTTCTATTTCTTTTGGTTTATATATATCTATATATATATATATATATATATATATATATATATATATATATATCCTGCAGACCTCAGGTTATCTATTAGTTCATGTCGCAGTACTAACGCTCCGTTAAGCGTACTTGAACCGGTGATTACATCGTCAACATATACATCCGATTTTTGCACTTCAGCTGTGTTTGGTCAGTGTCCTTTTTCGAACTCTCACTTGACGGTACATGTTTTCGATGTCCGAGCTGAAAACAAATTTGTATTTTATGAACCGTAACGAAATTTTAAACTGTTACAACACCAATTTTGCTGTTGTACGAGCTGTACGAGCATGCACTGGTGTTTTAAAATCTCCTACAGACCCGGTTTGCTCAAATTTTTGCACGATTTTTCCGATTGTACGCACATTTGGACGATTAAATTGACCGAAAAAATCACGAAGTGCACGATATGCATTTTGATTTAAACGCCCATTTTCATAATATGCCTGAATAACTTTAACGCGTTGCTCGATTGTGTATCTGTCAATCTATCATTCCATGGTTCAAATTGAGTTAGTCTGAAATTGAGAAATGTCAAATTAAATGCAGAAAAAAATTTGACGTTTAGGTGTGGTTCACATTCAACGTCGCCCTTAAAATTTAACCACCCTTTACATCGTTGCGGTTCAATAAAAAATCAAGAAACCCTTGCACGGTTGGAAAGTCTTCCTCAGCGGTTTTGTACCTCCAAGCCTTCCTGGTCTCATCATCAAGTCGATCAATTGCCCTTCACGTGCCTCTGCCTACTTGCCTAACGCCGTTAACCTTCTTACGACCTCATCTATGTTATCATGAAATGCTACAAGCTGAGCAACATTTGCTTTTGATACTTTCGGTTGCTCAAGAAACGATTTGATATGTGCTTCTACAAAAGGTTTTTTCTTGTCATATGGTTTGACCAGTTGTTGAATAGCTTCGATGTAACTGGCGTCGTCTACCCGAAGATGACTGATTAAATTGTAGGCATTTGCTTTCAAAAGTCCCTTGAGGTACTCAACTTCTGCGCAGGCGATAACGAAGTATTTTCATGTACAGTAGATGAAAACATGTCGTACAACGATTGCCAGTCTTTGAGGTTACCATCGAATGACGGCATTGTTAATGACGGTAGCGTGAAGTATGATGCTGGATTGACTGGGATACTGCTATCCAGTGGTGAATCATGAACACTTGGCTGGCGAATTCCCGACGTAGCACACATTACGGCTTACAGCTTTGGGATGATTGAATAATAATTATCATCAACGATGTCCAATTCCGACAATACTGTTGAATCAAGGTCAAATATGGCATCTTCGGTCGCAATAAATTCGGTATATAATTTGTGCGCATTATCACATCGAATGTGTAAATCATCATATGAAAGCTTCGTACCATTTGCCTCAATATAATCGAGGCGAGTTAATTGTCCCTTAATAATGCTTTTCCTTTTACATATTTAATTTCTCCATAATTCACATGCTATGTTTTATCAAAATGTCGAAATATTATTACACGCGCGGTGATTGCTTTTGTTTGTCAAAGGACCAAAACAATGTCGACTATTTTGTACAATGTGATATAAAACAAAGCGACTTTAATTTTAATACATTTTATTGTAGTTTTTATCAATTCTTTCTCCCAACAACTTTACAACACAAACAACTACCAAAAAAACCCTCATTCTAGATTATAACAAAATAAACCTCGGCTATTATCATTTCAACAAAAAGGGTGCTAATAAGAATTGCTCTAATAGCTGAAAATATAATAATAATATTCAATGATAGATGGCAGTGATCGTTCATTATACCACTTGGGAAATAATATTTATCGTATTTCATGGGCAACGGGAAGTAAATTTCCCAATGAAGTATACCAACACAACAATTGTACGACTACAAATGTCAAATGTTGATAAACAAAGTTTTGATTGCCGATTGAAATACTAATTCCGAGTAAGTATTTACTTATTGCTTTCTAAAATTATAAATAGATAAATTATAATGTAAATACTTTTGTTGTTACTGGTACTAGAACTCTTGCTGATATGGATATGTCTCCTTTGAATATTTCGGCTAGTGTATTGACCGTTTCATAGACATTTTAGCAATGACGCCTTTAAATTCCCGCTCCTTTGTTAGATCGGTGTTGATTGTTTGTTTAAAGCGTCAGTGCTTAATTTTCGTATTGTTGGTGATGTTCTCTTCAAAATATTATTTTCATCCCTCCAATTACACTGCTTCACCTGTTGTTAAGATTTGACCAGATGCGTTCCTTATGGATCGGTGATTCTTCCAGTTGTCCGTCGTAAGCATTGATTGTCGTTCTCCATTTCTATTATGCAGAGCGTTAATTGCTTGTTTACCCATTGTTACAATTTTGTGTATCAAAATTGCTACACGAGCTAATTAGTAAATGTAAATTTATTTTCTTTTTAAATTAATAGTTAACTATAAGAATTATTTCTGTAAAAACAAAAAATATTTCATCAACGTAAACATGCACTGCTTTTCTTTTAGTATGCTTATTCTGCCCACTTACACCCTTTTTTGTAGAATTCAAACACTTCGGATGCAATTTGTTGAATAAAGGGCAATCAAACGGAATCAATTTCTACTCATGATTCGGTTTGTTGTAAAATTGTACAAATAACAATCATACGGTGCATGGTGGTCAGGTGACCGGTGTCTCTTTGATTGTCATGCATATTCATAATCGGCTCATAAACATTTTTTTAACCTTTCCATTTACTTTTGTTATGTACTCGTACATAAAGACTAACGGGTAACTGGACATCGATTTAACCAGAAAATAATTATTTAGAAATTTTACCACGAGTCATTTCAAATTGGCAATCGCAAGAGTAGTGTGGTGCTTTATCCATTTAAAAAGAACTACACAAAAAAAAATTTTTTATTGTATGTACATTACCTATAGTACACTACTCAGTGCTAAGTTCCTATACCTCCGCTCGTGTTAATCGCGGATTAAATTCTTGATTGTGTAAGTTTTAGTGATTTTCTTTTAATTAAATCATTAATAAAGTTCGTATTGTAGCGTGTCGGGTTTTTTTTCATAGCGGTGTAAAGTGCGGTTTTTTCACAAAGGGAAAACTCTATCGATATCTCGGTATACACTTTTTCATACAAGTAAAGATAACAAATGACTTATATCTTAGTATTGTGGTATTTCTAGATTTTTTTTTTATGTTTTCTGGTTCTCGACTAGTTTCGTTAACCTTTAGATTGCAAACGGTGGAATTTTTTTTGTACATCTGCCTCGCAGAAAAGTCAAGCAATTCCCGTATGGTGTTACGAAACTTTTCTGCGCGAGTTTTGTGGAGTTATCAGGTAGATTTTTCACCTGTTAGATGTTATTGGGATCATTGCGACACCTGTACCGACCAAAAAAAACCATGGGGCGTAATAAGAATGGTTCCCGTTAAAACTACCGGAAATAATCATATGATCGGGAATTTGTAAATTACAGCTAAGTGGAAATATATATTTTTATTTATTATCAAAAGTTATAAGTTACAACATAATTTAAGATTTGGTCATAACTATTACCAATTACTACTAACAAAAAAAAAATGATTAGATACTATGTTGTATAAGATAGCGGAAATTTCGCAGCGGAAAATAAGAGATGTCGCTACTCGCCGCAAGTGGCAGCACAATCAGAAAAGAGAATTTATTTTGTTATATAATTACCAGCGGAAATTTATTGTTCATTTTGTATCTCATTTTTCACTAAATAAAACATCCCAGCGGAATAAAACATTAAAAGTGATCCTTAAAATGACAAATTGATTAATTCCGAAGTAAAGGAACTCGGTAAATCAAATCTTGAAATTTAACAATATTCCGTCTTTCCGCCACTCTAAAAGATTGACGATGAAACTTGGATAAAAATATTGATCAGGGGTCCAAAACTTAGGACAAAATTCTAGGATCTGTTTATGCTGGACTGAACTAGGCCATTTCATAACCAATACTTTTGAAAATTTTAATTTTTTTATTAGTTTATTTTCAGTTTTTGGCCAATATCTCAAAAACTTCCACCAGTAACCAATACTTTCGATTGTTTATCTAATAGCTTAGGTGATTTAGGGTTCATGAACGTTCATTTGGATGTCGGTAACAGTAATTGTTCGACCGCCAAAACAAACACGAAAAAAAGTGATGGTTAAGAATTAATTTTGTGCACATTATTTAATAGTTAGTGTCAATAGCCTTAGGTTACTCATTTTTCTTCTTTTCTGTACAAGCGTTTACCAGTGCAGCACCCACAAATCTTCAGAGATTCTCCTACCGTTTTTTGACCCCTCCAACGACTGCCACTTAGCCTGGAAACGTGCTGCAGTAGGAGTTCCTGTCGAAGAAATTTTCTTGTTATGAACTTGCTGACCCAGATGAGTTATATGTTCTCATCAGCATTTATAGAGTTTCGGTTACCGTGAAAAGTAAGGTTACGTTCCTAAAGTACAGCAAGGGAGCAAATTTGTAACACCATGATGATTTTCAGGTTGGTGTTGTTAGTTGCAATTTTTGCATTGAAATCTCCTTGTATTATCTCTTGAGTTCATTTCTTTGTGCCCTTACTGTTGTGGATTGTAGTTGTTCATTAAATTCAACTTTCGTTGCTTTATCTGCGTCTTTTGTTGAAGCATAGCACTGAATTATGATTTTGAGGCAAAATGGAGGAGTGCATATGTTGCGGCCAACACCTGACTTTTTTTTACCACTAATGCATAAATAGATCTCGAATATATGTACTACACTTGTTTTCTAAAGCGAACAATTAAAATTACGGGACTTTTGGTAAAACTGTAATCAAAAATCATTATGCCTGCTTAAATTTTAGAAAATAAACAAGGTAAACTCTTGTTGGTTTAAAATTTAATCTTTAAAATTATTTGAATCTTTGAATTCTGCGTTATTTTTTGTAAATGCTAAACTTTTCAACATCATTTACAAAATTGAAAATGCTCCCATGGAAGCTGCCACTTCCTGTACATAGACTTCCACCAGATTTCACAAGGATCTTCCAATTAATGGAGAAAGGTTAAGTATGAAGTTTGTTTCCGATTAATCAATCCGCCTGGACTGTAATTAGATGCTGAATTTTTGTGAAATACACATTTTTCAATCTCATTTCCGAAATTTAATAAAACTGATCTGAACATGAAAATCCATCGGAAACTAACAGAAATATCCCTATGTAGGTACACCTGACTTCACTTCTTCAGACGAAATTAATGAACAAATACTCCATTTCTATATGAGGTTGCAGATAAGCAGATTCGTGCCCGTCTCAGTATGTAACGAATTCGAACATAAACAGGAATAAAAGAATAAAATTTCAAAATGAATTTCATAAAAGTTTGTATTAAATTTTTTGTTGAAAATCGTTACATTCTAAGATTGGCATGAAACTTCTTTCCACCTTGTATAAAAATGGGGCTAAATGTTTTTAATTTCATATGGGCTACACTACTTCGTGACAAAGGCCGAAGTCCCAAGTAATCCCTGTAAAAACAACAACAGAATAAAATTTCTTATTTCATTTTTGTTGAAAATCTTTAAATACCCAAACTGGCACGAACCTCCTTTCCACCTCGTATAGAAAAGGGACAGTGAATAGTAAATTTTATGTATAAAATCGTTATAAACTGTGTCTGGTACGAACCTTCTTTCCACCTCGTATATACCATAAATAGGACTACATTTGAAAAAAAAATGAATACGACATGAATCAAAGAGCAGGCAGGTTATTATTAACCTGCCTGCTCTTTAATTCATGTCGTATTCGATCGGACATATAATTTTTAAAGGATTCCACTTTTCAGATGGTCTACATTGACACGTATTCGCCCTTAATTTTGAAAAAATAATGAGATAATTAGAGCACAAGGTCTTCATAACTGGCAGGAACAGTTAAACTGACAGGAACAGAGGTTAAATCTCTTCATTGCGACGGCGTCTTCTAAATCTGATACCCTATAGCGCGCAAATATTTTGTGCTGCTCGAAGTTCGTATCATTCATTGTGAATAAAAGTGAGAGTAATCTATTCCTCCTTCATTTTTATTGAGACTCGTTTATATTGGAGTGACTCTACTATTAGAGAAAAAAGATTGAAACCCGATAGTTCCTAGCTTTGAGTTGAGACAGTTGCCCCACGTAAGCCAATGAGCAGAATTATGCGTGTGAAGTTAGACCTAAATTGAAAAGAACTAACTTTAGGTCTGGTTTAGCACAAATTTCACACGCTTTTATACGCGTTTGAAGTTAGAACTGAATTAATCCTAAACCAACAAAAATAAAAAATGTGTAGATGTATGACATTTAGGCGAATTAACAATTAACATTTCAGGTAACACTTAGCAATTTTATTTAGTATTTTCATAAAAAAATGAATATCTCGAAAATTAATATGTTTATCACCTAGTGCTGATGGGATTCACGTGGTCAAATAAACACTTGATTAACCTGCGCTATACCAAGAATTTAGGATTATCTTAAGAAATTGAATATCTCGAGAGTTAATATGTTCATCACCTAGTTCTGTATGATTTTCTGAAAGGTTACGATTAGGACTTTTAAACATGCAAATTCAAATTCAATTAGCTTATATAGTCCTTTTATAAAAGCATACAGAACTAAGTGATAAACATATTAATTCTCGAGAAATTCAATTTCTTAAGAAAATCCGAAATTTTAAGTATATTACAGATTATTAAAGTATTTATTTTAACTAAGCCAATTCGACAAATGTTTATTTTGTAAATAATAAATTAAATTGGAAAATATTCAAATATATTAATATTTCGCCTAAATGTCACTTTCATATAATTTTTACCAATACAAACACACTTTCGTTTGTTTTTGTTGGCTTGGGTCTAGTTTAGGTCTAACTTCAAAAGCGTGCAGAATTACACTTTGCAGGCCCTATTTTTGACCAAAGATGTTGCATTTATCTGCTTATAGTCCCGGATTTTGATTGTCCAGTTTCTGTAGAATCGCTGGAAGAATTAAAATTGAATCCTGAACGAGAACTGTACTCGTAGCATATCTGCGAAGGTCACTGAGTTGGAGATAGTCCAGTTTAGCGCTATCTCACCACTGCAAGGTAAGATCATCCTTCGAAGAAACTAGCCCGTCTCAAAACTGCTTTTCCAGATAGCTCGATCCGTAACGAAAGTGCGCCAGACAAGACAACCAAGAGTTTGAAATACCTGTTCAACGTCGTTTACCTACCGAATAGGGGAGCTCCTTTGAGGTCCTGTCTTCATTGGCACCGATTCCAGGACCTGTTTTGTGGTACTGATTTATGTGGTTGTTGAGATCATTTCTTATGAAAAGTGTATACGATCTTCTAGACACTGAGGACCATTTAACAATTCAGTTTTTAATGCTATAATCCCAGCAACTTTAGGACGTGGTATTTAACCCTTGAATTAAACCCTTTTAACCCCCCACCCCCTGAACTGTGAGAAATTCTGTCGCCTCTTTAATGGTACCGTGTCGTACCAACTTATTTTTGGTTCAATTCGTCACAATACTTGATGGTACAAAATAATATATGGGTGTTCAATGTGTTTGGGCATGCAAAGCTGGTGTCGTGAAAAAAGTCTTATCGATGAATCGTCAGAAAACTAAGAAGGTTGTTTTCACCAGACGGATTTCAGAATTTTCTATTTCCCAGAAATAGGTGATCTTGCCATATTATTTTTTCAAGAAACTAGGTAACTTGGGATCCAGTTGGATCCAAAGCTAAGCACATAAAAACATAGAGAAGAAGATAAACGCATTTAAGTAAAACATTTAGTAAAAATGTACAATACATTCGATAAATCATTACGGCTAGAAATCAAAACATGGACTGATTATGTGCATGCACTCACTCGCATGTACAAGTTAATGGAGGTCTAGCTGGGCCGGATTGCTTTGTTTCAGAATTCTCAATTACGCTCGCACATTCTTGGTAAAAGGAAGTAGGTTATTGGTCACAACATATACATCCCTCATATTTTAGATATACATTTTTTTTATCAAAGGAATTTATAGTTTCCTCATATCATATCTTTCATAAACATACAAGAAACATATTTTCTCATCTGTTTGTCAATTATACATCATTCCAACCCAATAACCATTTTGCATTATTGTTCCAGTAAAAATGAAAAAAAATATTTCCATTCAATTAGTTACTGGTTCGATCCCATCTTAAAGTTGGATTGTAGGTTTTCCTTAATTTTTCACTTTTTTTGTGGGGTAGGTTATTGAAGTTCAATAGAAAATGATTTTGTATTAATGTCGTTGAAATATGTGATGTGGTAATGGAATATAGCAAGCCCACAATTAAATACTGGGTACATTTAAAAATGCTTCCAAGAATAACATTATTATTCTTATATTAACATTAAAACATTTCTTAACAATAGAAATCGAATCGCATTTAACCTTGGGTGCACATTGGAAAAATGATTACTTTCCCTCTTACTCCTGAAACCAATAAAACGCCATTTCTAATCATAAGAAAACAAACATTATTCAATCAATTTAAATACAAATCAAAATTTATCTTGCCGAAACATTCACAATGACTTAAATCAAGTAAGTAAACAAATTAAATTAGGAGGCCCATGAAAATGGGAGGTAAATTAATTTTAACACAATTTCGGAGTCGTTAAATATGATTTGTTCTTTTATTTCGTTTTCTTATCATCATGAAAATAACAATTGATTACATTTTAATGATTTTGAATTGATTTATATTTTTTATAAAACAATAATTAATAATTGTATAGCCAGAGGATGTTCAATCTACGAGTATAATGAACTCCATTATTTAATACCGAAAAATGCAAAAAGACAAATAATTTTGTTCTAGAAATATAGATCTAAATTATTTGCCAGACATCGCACAAAAGTAATCTTATTAGAAGATATGAAATGTTTAATGATAATTTTGTGATGGCTGTCAAATTACAACTATCAGAACGCTCGATTTAAATCGTAATCTATTAACTATCTATTAACCATCTTAACAAATTGAAAGATAAATTAGTGCAGAACTATGAGCCCTCGAAATCCGCAAACCAAAATTTTTGAGCACGATCAGGTTTTCAGGAATTTAAATAAATGTAGTGGGAGGCTGAGTCAGTGACATTGACTCTGCAGCCACTGCACCGATTTTTATCAAAATCATTCGAGTTAAAATTTATTCCAAATGGGAACCCGGACCTCACCGGAAGGCCCCCTAACCAGATTTTCGCAAAACTACGACTCATCACAATCATCCTGGCATTAGAAATTCCTTATCATCACAACTTTTATCAAAATCGATCGAGCTGAAAAATAATTGAAAGCCGGGCTGGGCTGCCCATCCAATGATTCGATAAGATCAATTTAACCTCTAAAAACTTTCCTGAAATCGGGACCTATTACAATTGGTTTATGGTACTGGGAAAGCTTCTTCCCGGAATTAGCGCCAATTGCAATCGGATCCTGAAACTCGACGAAAGCCCTCCGTCATCAATTTTTATATAACTAGTGCGAGCCGAAAAGTTAAAGAAAGAGACCCGGGACCACCGTATGGCTCTCTGAAGAAATTTTCCCGAAAGCTGGACCAATTAGCTTTCGATTTGTTGTAAGGGTCTTTTCACAGTTTACAAATTTTTCCTAAATTCGTTAGTGCCAAAGAAAATAATAAAAAACCCAGCTTAAACAGCTCCTGGAAAAACCTCGCTCAAAAACTTGTATCAAAATTGTTTAAGCTGAGGGAAAAAAATTACAAAAAGGAGTGCAACATAATTCATTCGCATTTTGCAAAATTCACTCTTAACCGATAACTCATTCATCATTGCTTTTGTTGTGTCACCAAACTTCAACCGCACTATTAGATTGCTTGGAGGGACTTTCGGATTTGACGGACGAATCTTGGAGAATATGTTAATATTTTCCAAGATTACCAGTGATCTTGTTGTCTTTTTGTAAATCATTCACCAAATTATTGTCCTTAGTTAACATTCGCACAGTTTCTCGCACGGTGATCCATTCCCTTTTATAATTAAGAGACGAATCACCCAATTCAGACCACAGAATGTATTTTTTTTTAAATTTTTTGCTTAGGGAACAAAAAAAAGTCGCTTGGGGCGAGATCTGGTGATTAAGGAGGAAGGTCAAGTAGCTCAAACCATAATTCGTGGATTTTCGCTATGGTAAGCGCTGTTAAGGAAGAGTTTTTTCTGCTAATGCGGCCGTTTTTCCGCAATTTCTGAACTCAGCTTGTCAAGTAATAATGCGTAGTATGCCCCTATAATGGTATGTTCTTTTTGAAGATAATCGATTAAGATAAATCCATGAGAGTGCCAGAAAACATTCGCCATCACTTTCCCGGCCGAAGGTTCGAGTACAGCCATTGCCTTTCTTGGAGCCTATTCGTCCTTCGCAGTCCACTGTTTTGATTATATTTTGGATTCTGGAGTGTAATGGTGTATCCAAGTTTTACCAACTACTGTTGATTAACCGGTGACAAAACTCTGATCAACTGATCTTTGGAAATGTTCATTCGATATCGTTTCTTGTACAAAGTTAATAAACGCGGCACCAAACGCGCGGACAGCTTTCTCATGCCTGAATTTTGTTTCAATATGTGACATACACACACACACTCATAGCATCTTCTATCTCTTTAACTTTAATTCGACGCTTCACTAGCACCATTTGGTGAACTTGAGCGATGTTATCGTCAGTGGTTGTTTTGGATGTTCAGAACGTTCATCGTCACCCAAGCTTGTACGGTCACGTTTAAATTCAGCTGCCCAAAATTGCACGGTGGTAAATGATGGTGCAGAGTCCACGGTCACAGCGTTCAACTCGATTTGATTTGCGTAGATCGATACACGATTTTTCCATTTTCAAAAAATACTCACATCGATTCACTCAAACGGTTATTAAACCACAACTGCGGGTCCAAAAAGGATATTATATTTCGGTGAATATTTTTCAACGCATGCGCAAACACACTCCACTTTTGTTAATGAGTGCTGACATCTTCATGATGAGTTCGGAAACTTTTCAGACTGAAATGATTTCTTTTTCTCTTTGTTGCTGATAGATTATATTCATTATGTAAATCGAATTATTTTACCCAAATAATTTTTATGTGAATTCAGTTTGTAAACGAAACTCTGATGATGATCACTTTGTGATGGAAAAGTCAAGTTTATTTGGTGTTTTAAAATAACATTTTTTGTTGTTTCGAAATTGTGGTTTGCGGACACTCTAGTATTTCCCTCAACCAATTTTGTGATATATGGAAACCACGGTAGCTCGACAGAAAAAGTTTTCGAAGTAAAGAAAGAAAGATAAATCAATTTTTAAAAATGGATTGTCTACTAAGTGCTTGAGGATGGGTGTAGCTTGCTTTAAAAATTAATCAAGAAAAACCGTTCGTTATATACGTCTGAGGAACAAAACCTGCAGGTTCACTTCTGTTTTTAACCTTCAAAACCAAAGCTAAAGAGATTAGTCAGAAATGTGTCATCTGTACCAAATTCAACGAGCAATTAATAAGTTCGCTATACATATAGCCGAAGTCAAAAAGTACTTTTAAAAAAATTTCTGTGTGCATGTGTGTGTGATTCCGTGCAGACTACCTAGGTGTCTCTAGGTGCTCTACATCCCAGACAGGTAAAACTTCATATTTAAGCTTTTACCGTATATTGAGAAGTCTCTGTGGCGTTTGATTGATTGAACGGGGTGATATTTCATGCTTAAGCTTTTTCAACAAATTGTGAGATCCAAGCGATTTTTAGCCGAAATAGGTTCACCAAAAGCGGGCCTCGTTTCGTTTTTTTCTTTTTTTGTAAATATTTTGAAAAGTATATTATTTATGGGAAAAAATGTGGAATAAGGGGCGTCGGTCTAGAAAGTCAATATACCAGCCTAAATGTCAACCTCACCCGCTCGTGGTGCCCTGCTAATTAACCAATGAGGCTATGGCGACCGAGAAAGGCCGGGATAACCGAACCCGAGAACCTAGATTGATTAGATTGATAGTTGCTTCATAAACCAGTCCTTAATGCAATGAGTTTACAACAAAAAATAATTTTTGCCCCAGAACCACCCCAAAAGCTCAGTTGGTTAATTCACCCTCTAACGAGGCCAGCTCAAATGATTCTGGGGTGAACCAACCATTGCAATGCCTTTTCGATCGAAGTTCAAAAATATCTAGATCACCACCTAGACAAACACAGTTCGCGACTCAGCAGGAAATCGAAAATGTTGAACTACGCAAAAGACTGAGTGAATAGAAAAAGTTGCATCACAATTTAGCAATGAAGTCGCTAATATAAAGAAATTAACTGAGGAGCTGAAGAAGACCAGACTGTTAGAAGTTCTGGAAACTCCTCTTACTAGCTATAATGAAATCAGCACACTTGCCTGTACTAACGCTGAGTTCCGTACAGATGATGAGGAACTTGCAAGAGAAACTGATTGGATGCACAACCAAAGGAAAAGGTTTCCTTGGCCAAAGAAAAGACAAGAAACGAAGAGCAGAGTACTCGCCAGAAGTTGCGGAGCACTCGCAAGCAAAATTTAATGACACTACCAAACCAGGCCTTGGAACCAAGATCATTATCATTATCATCAACAAAAGCGAAAAAAATGAAAATATATTTAATATCAAAGCAGTTCTCAATAAGAGGGTTAAAATAGAACCTCTGAAAAATAGCACGAGATTGCAATGCAAGAAATGCTAAAGTTATGACCACACCCAAGGATATTACAGACGAGACGTTAGGTGCGTAAAGTGCTGGCAGATACAACGCAAAAGACTGTCCCGTTAGCCGAACCGAACCTGCAAGCTGTATAAAGGACAACCCTCAGCCAGCTATAGAAGATGCGAAGTAGCGGTATAGCTACAGAGATTAAGAAATAAAATACACCAATCGATTCAAAACACTAACGTTATAAGAGAAAGGATTCCAGCTACATCTAGAGTGCCGGTATAACCAGAGCTCCTAGGACCAGAGAGAAATCGTACTCGCAGATAGCGCAGCAGTTAACTAATACTACTAAAGTAAACCCTCTGGAAAAAATATTTCGAAGAATAGAAACGATAAATGCGCGCCTAGCAAAACAAGAACGTGGTCTATAAGCTATATATAAGCGGCTGGATAGACAAGAAGCTACGAATGCTACAATAATCAAATGAACAGAACACTTAGAATTGTTATTTGGGACTCGAATATATTACCACAGCATATTCGAGAGCTAAACATTTTTCTTAACTTAGAAAAAATAGATACATGTGTTGATACATCTGTTTAAAATACGTGACTATGAATGCTACCACACAATTCATCCAGCGGAAAGCGCTAGAGGGAGAACTACCATAAAAAATAATATTAAATGTTACGAAGAGACTGGAGTTGAAACAGGCACCATAAAAGTTGAGTCAATCAATAATAGGGATCTCAGTATTTCTTCTATTTATTGTCCCCCACGCCATCAATTAAAAAAAGAAGAGTACATTCGAATTTTTAAATCATTAGGATCAGGTTTTATAAAAGGCGGTGACTTTAATGCAAATAATATCTATTGGGGATCTAGACTTACATACAACTTATAATAAGGAAAAGAGTTATTTAATGCTGCTTGCGAGAACAACTGTGAATTCCACTCTGGCGATAAACCAACATGTTGGCCGCTGACACACATAAAATACCACAAAATAGATAATTCACCTAAATTAACAAACAATAAAACCAATTGGGATCTATTCAAGAAATTAGTGAAAGAGCGAACAAATCTCGGCGAACCAATTAGAACGAAGGTGCAGCTGGAAGATGAACTAGAAACATTCAATAATAATATACAGCAAGCAGCTTGGGCAAGTTCACCGATTTTACATGCCAATGTCACAAGGAAACACAACTATCTCCTTGTAGTCAAAGAAATAGTTGGAGTGAAATGGAAAGCTTGTAGAATCTGGCCGCAGACTCGTGCTCCGCAACACAAAAATATCCTCAATTTCCTGTGCAACAAATTAAAATAACTAATAAAGGAAATACATACGTAAGCATAAATAAGCGACTTCTAGGTCTTTCTGAACTAAGGGATGACAATTACTCGCCTTGGACCCTAACGAAGGGGCTAAAAAGAACTAAAATGCATGTGCCACCAATCAAAAATGTAGACGGATCCTGGGGTAAAAGTGACAAACAGAAAATCTCACTATTTGCTTATTTGGAAGAGACTTTTGAACAGTTGCTGAGATAAGCAGCATATGAAAATACAACGGACTCTATTGACTGATTATGTAGAAGTGGATGAAATGGTACAAACATCTCATAGCGTACCTGATGATGATATTTTAGGAGCCGTTGCACCAACTACTGAACGTGATAATTCCAGCGATTCCGATATTGAAGTGCCCTTGGTGAAGGAGAGAATATGGAACGAGAATTGCGTATTGCTTAAATTCCATAGAAAATGCAATTGACGAATTAAACATAAAAAGTAAAGTTCAATCGAAGATTACCGATTTCTTCTCAAAATGAATATTTTTGTGATATTATCTACATACATATGTATGTAGTTTAGATTTTGAAGTTTAATTTCTGTATCTAATATCCTAATGTGATAAACCGTGAATATGTATTTATTTTTTTAAAATTTTAGTTATTAAAATTATTTAAAAGTTTAATAAACATGATTTCTTTGCTTAATTGTCTACGTTATCGAAAAATCCGGCCTTTCTAAAGCAGTTTTCGATTGAATCCTTTTACTTTGTCCCATGATTTCTTTAAAAGTTGTAGCGCATCAAGAACATTTATTTTGGCGTCAAACGTAGATGACACGGCTCCACATTCAATGCAAAACACAATTTTTCGCAAAACTTGTTCCCTGTCCCGCTGTCACGTTCGGAGGTAAAAATTGAAATTTAATTGATTTCGGTCCAGGCACGGTACAATAAGAGGAACATTTATCAGCCACAAACAAAACTTTTCTGTTTTCTTTCGTAAATTTGTTATCCACATTTTTCAAATAATCCTGCCATTCATTTGTGGTCATCCACGCCTTTTTGTTACTAGCATACTTAGTTGGCAATGTTTTAATACCTTTGAAACAGCGCGGGTTTGCTGATTTACCTAAGACTAAAATCGGCAATGTATTAGAACCATCAGCATTAGCACCAATCAATACTGTGAGCCGCTCTTTACTCCATTTACATCCACTGCAATCTTCATTTTTAAATGCGATAGTTTTTGATGGCATTAACTTATAAAAAAGTCCAGTTTCATCTAGATTATAAACGTTCTTTGGTTCGTAGTATTTTAATATGTTTGGCAGGTTTACTAGCCAATTCTCATAAATGTGTGTGGGAACTGATTTTGTGTTTCTCACCTACAATATTCATAAATTTTGATCCATGTCGTTTTTTAAATCTATCTAAATAGCCATTAGATGCAACAAAATTCGGTTAATTTATCACCATATTCACGGGCTTTCTCTTTTAGCAAATATCCAATTTCTCCGCATCTGCCTAATCCACAATAACAAAGCCTCGTCTAATTGAAGATAATTACTTCCCGTAACTTTTTCCTGTCGGTATTGCTTTCAATATTTTCATACTTCTTTCGATTTTTTACAATATCACTTATAGTTAGAATAACCAAAGAAGACCTTTAGAATAACCAAACTTGTTCTCTAATTATTGATAGGTAGTGTATTTTCAGCCACAACCCGTAAAATTGTTTGTTTTGTTCCTAATGAAATGGCTCACCGTTTCAAAGATTTTGTAGCATTGTAATTTTTTTCCATCCTATCTCAAAACAAAATACATAAATTGTTTTATTTAGAGTTTCATTATGCAATAAATACTCACTTTTACCGAAGCAAATGTACGTTAATATTTATCCAACGATAATATCTATATAGGATATAATATAGCAATTTAGCAACGTGAATAACAAAACTGTCAATTTAAGAGTAACAGAGATGCTTATACATATGCATGGTTATTTTTATTCACATCCAAATAACACAGTTATGTCATTATCTCGTTCTAATTTTCGCGAATAAAACAATTCAACGTAAAACGGAATACTGATTGTACCGAATGGTCCCTTTCTAGTAATTTATATTATTTTACGTTTAGTAACACAGCGTTAATGACATTGCACAACAGAACGAGACCAGAACTAGACGAGAACGATGAAAGAATGGTCTCTCTTTGTTTGTTTAGTGAAATTTTTATTAATGCGACCCCAGCATGCAATTTTTCCAGTGTTGGAAAAAACTGCTCCAATTCCACACTAAATTCCGTACTACAAATTATCAAAGACACAAAAAACTCGATTTTGAGTAAACATAATTTTCTTTCCCTTTCTGATTTGCAATTTTGTTTTGATGTTTTATTAGATTTGGTTTGTATCTTCCTTCAGTTTCGTGAGACATGTCGACGAATGAACATGTACGCAGTTACTGTTTTTTTATTTCTAAAATTTTTTTTGTTTTATTTTTTAAAATGTGTTTGAAGTATTAAAGTGAAATTTTATTAATTGTAAGTGTAATTATGATCGTATTTGGCCATCATTGCGATCAACAACATTGGAATAAATAGGTAATAAAATTGAATTTCGATCATCATGTACAAATTTACGATGACGATTTATTTTTTTAAGATGGATGCAGAGTGAGAGATGTAAATGCATAGGCGGGATTTATTACATTTAAGTTAAAAATTATAATGTATATTGTATATAAAAAATAAAAAATAAATAAATTTTACAAAAAAATGCAACAACAATTTCTTTAATTTCAAAATAAAACCACAACGTGAAAAATTAATATGGAAATCTGCTCTAGTAGCATGTGGAAAAGTGTGTACGATTAGTATGGAAAAATATATGGAATAAAAGCGAAATTCCGACGAAATTCCATCTAATTTCCAATTTGATTTTTTCTCTTTTTAGTCGGGACTCACACCCACACTGACATTTTTGTGACATTTTTCTTGAGTAGTATGGATTTCTGTGTATTATATGTATATTTTTCTTTCCATAGAAAGAGTAAGATTTTTTAGTGCGAATGTAAACGGAATTCCGTCGGCATTGCATTTTGGGACGTTCGTTATTCGAATTCAAACTAAGTTTTGTTTGTTGGTTAGCGTAAATTGTATGGTACGGTTATAAGTGAACTAGAGGAAATATTCCAAAGAAGTTAAACGGACTAATTGATTTGCACGTTATAGGCCTAGTGTACGTTACATCAGAGGTCGTTATAGCGAGGTTCTACTGTATGTATATAAACAATCATAAACATAGTTTTCCTCAACACAACACCGAGATCTAAAAATAATTTCCGTTACGAAAATAAAGTACAAAACATAAATGAAGAATAAGTTACGAAAGTTCCACGAAGGTTATATGTAGATCTACCCATTTTAAGTTTTACCGAACTTGCATTTTTTTCGCTCAATATGACCAGTCTTTATATTTATATTTGTCTATGATGATATGTAAAGCGTTATTTAACAAACAATAATGCAAGAAAAATGCTATATTTGAATTTATATTTGATAACTTCATTGTTCAGTAATGAATCGAGATTGTTGAAAAGCCACCACAAAGTACGGAAACCTAGAGAGATAAAGAGTGTATTATAACATGGTAAGCAACGTATTTATAAACCATAGGTATCTATAACAACATCCAGCGAAAACCAGAATAAGTCGGATTCTGGTTCTTGATAGCTGAAGGCTGTCAAATTTGCACATAATTTATAAAAATTTCAATTGACGTTTAATTTTCGACCCGTATTCACCATAACAAAAAATTCAAAATTTCCTCCAATTCAATTGACATTGTTAATTGATGAATGAATCGATTGGCAAATATTTTTGACATCCACAAATTATTTTCAATATCCATGTTCGAAAAATGATACACAAAATAATAATACGTAATAAACCTTTCTGTTTGATCAATTTTTTGTGCGATTCATTAAATTGAATTGATTTATTTCGTCGCATGTATTTGCTATACGGTTTAATTGGTAAACAAATTAAATTTTGCAGGAAATCAATATACAACGGGATAATAACGTTTTATAAAAAATTGGCTTGGTTCATATTTTTACCTCACGAAATTGGTACATTATGAAATAATTTTTTATACTTTAATTAACACTTACAAAATTAACATTGAATTTATCACGCAACCATTATCACGTAAGCAAGAAAATACCTGGCTGGATGTTTGCTTGCAACAATACTCCCAGAACCAGTAACAATGGTTGTTCAGTATTTCTGCTTGTTTGAGCTTTTCGCTACGACTGTGTTAATAAATTATTTTACAAAAATTGGTTAATAAATTGAGCAAAAAACTAATTTTTTTCAAATAGGTTTACAAATGAGCTCTAACCCTATTCTACGTAAGTATTACCATCTAACGATTTACCTACACCTACAATGTTATCAATAAAAGTATACCATCATTTAGGGGTTATAGATTAACGACGAAATAAAAAAAAATGGAATTGGAAATAAACTAATTTCAGGTAATACCAAAAAAATATGTAAAACAAATCTTGACGTTAAGTGTCATTAAATATAAACAAAGTAAGTAGATTTCACGAGCTACAAGCAAAAAGCTACTTCGAAACTATTTCAACTTTAACTTAAGTACGAACACATATATTAAGTATTTTTCAATAATATTCGTTGAATTGGTTTTCACTTTTCAACTTCTCCTTGATGATCGGATATATATTTCTTGGGAATACGGCGTTTTTAATTTTTGAATACTTCAAATATGCGACCCAGTAACCACTTTTTTTGGTGGTAAATTTTTGTCGATGACTAAAACTACATAATTTATATTAGCATTTGGCTGTGTTGATCAGTCCACTTCGACCTGAACTGCTTTATAAAAATAGAAAAAAATAAAAATATTTTGAATATCAGTGAAACTAGCTTTATTGGATAGATAATTTTATGCCATTAATGCTTGAATATGATTTCGGCCATTTGGTTACCGCGGGTGGCGCGTGCATGACGTAAATGGAGGTCCAAATTTCGATCACTCTTCACAGCAATTGCGGCCTTATCTCGCCAATAACTCGCCGAATGTTGTGTTTTAAGTCTTCAATCATCTTTGGCTTATCGGTATAGACAAGTTACTTAACAACGAAAGAAAATAATCAAATGCAGTTAGATCATACGATCTCGGTGGCCAATTAACAGGACCATTACGTAAAATTAGTCTTTCATCAAATATTGAACCACATATCATTAATATTTATGCCAGCCAATTGGGGTACAAAAAAGTTAGAAATCATGTCTCTATACCGTTCACCGTTGATTGTAACATTCCGCCCATCATCGCTTTTGAAGACAATGATTCCGTCAACCCATAAAGCGCACCAAACAGTGATTTTCTCTGGATGTAATGGCGTTTAGGCCAAGGCTTGTGGATTGTCTTCACTTCAAATCTGACAATTCTGTTTATTAACGTACTCATTCAACCAAAAGTGAGCTTCATTGCTGATCAAAATTTTGTTTGGAAAATCAACACCAATATCAATTTGTGCTTCAGCCCATTGGCCGGATTGGCGATGGTCGGATGGCTTTAATTCCTGCACAAGTTGAATTTTGTAAGCACGTAAACCAAGATCCTTAGATAAAATGTTCTATAAAGTGGAAGGACATATCTCCAGTTGCTGAGAACGACGTCGAATTGGGTCTTCCTCAATGCTACGCTGTACAGCGTCTATATCGCTTGTTCGGTACGCACAGTTTAACTTTTTACTGGATGCGTATTATCATTTAGGGTATACGTGGTGCGAAAACGATCCATAGTTAATCGAATTACCCGCTCTGATGGACGATTACGAGAAATAAATACTGTCCCAAGTGCTTCAGTATGGACTGTCCGTAGAAAGTTATAAGATCAATGGGGTTACAAAATGTCATAGAAAAAAAATTACCTCCATAAAACAGAGACAAGAGGATGAAATTTGCAAAAAAAAATATTTAAATATGCCTCAAACATTTTGAGATGGAATAATTTGGTCGGACGAGTCAAAATTTGAATCGAAAAATTAAAAAAAAACGCAAAAGGGTTTGGAGCCGCTAATCAGATCATCTGAAGCCCAAATTTATTATGTCTTCTGTAATGATTTGAGGCTGCTTCTCCTCCTCTGGTATTGGAAACTTAGTGGAAGTCGATGGGAAATCATATGTCAATTTATTAAGCACACATTTGGATGAATCTGCTCACAAAATGAGTTTGGGGTCATTTATCTTCCAACAGGATAACGATCCAAACATACGGGTATGCATCAGAGCATTATACAAGATAACCAATTGTTATGGCATCGGAGGCTTAGACGCTCCCCATAGTCATTATTTCGATGATAGTACCATTCAACGAAATATGTAATTGATTTTAATTCTGTGTCTGATTAATTTGAGTATGGCCCCTCACTTTTAATGACATTTATATTAAATTATGCGTCAGAAAATTATACGAGATAAATATTTTTTTAGGAATCGGAGGTTTACAAGAAAAACAAAACACAAAAAATCGGGAGTGAAAACCAGCGAATCGTCAATCATCATACTAGTAAGAATTTACCTGTAGGATAAGAAAATTTAGATTATTTATATATAAAATCTGCATGGTATAATTATTTACCTACAAAATCTACGTTCTGTCAGATTGGTATTTTGTCTCTTTTGACAAGTATCTTCCATCCAAAGTAATAAGAAGACAAGTAATTAGAACAAAACCATAAACAAAGATCAAAAAACTGTGAGCGGTGTTATTATAGTAAATTCATTCACGCTAGTCATTGTTAGATTGCACTTATCATTATATTCTGATTGTAAAATCATTTAAATATTTCTCGTGAGATGGTGCTTTGTTAAAACTTGTATGTAAGAAAATACTTTTTGGTAAAAAAAAGACATTGTCATCGTAGCCATTACATTAGTGAAACATATTTTCAAGCATAATTATTCGAGTCTTGAAGCAACGGCGACTAATAAATATAAATAAATAAAAATACGGTGATTACATTAGAAACACGCCTTTTACTGTGAAACTGCGAATTACCACAAAGATTTGGCGAAATTGCAATTTGTAAGGTTTCAACCCGAATATCTACCACATTTATCAACCGGGCTCAATTCCTGCATCCAATTTGTTTGGAAACGATATCAGCCAACAAAACTAGGGTAGTTTTGGTCCCAGCGAATCCACCGAGCATAACGGTCAACCAAGTCCAAGAGTTACACACATAAGAGTTACACTCATCATTATTCCGATGATAGTACCATTCAACGAAATATGTAATTGATTTGAGGCTTGATTGGGGAAAATTGATTCAAAGTGAGGGTCCATACTCAAATTAATCAGATACAGAATTAAAATCAATTACATATTTCGTCGAATGCTTCTATTATCGGAATAATGACTAAGGGGAGCCCTTAAGCCTCCGATTCCCGAACAAATGATTTTCTCGTATATTTCTCTGACGCATACTGTAATATAAATATAAATTGATATTCAGGGACCATACACAATTTAGTCTGATACAAAATTAAAATTAAATACAGGTTTCGTTTTATTTTACTTTTTTGGGTTAAGTAATATTTTTTTAGTATCACAACAGATTATTTTTTGGGCTGATATTAAAACATGACGGGTTTTCTTTCGCTGACAGAAGAATTGTTGGGTTGATGTATAGAAAATTGAGTCTTTTTAAAGTTGTTTGGGCTGACACTTGCGTATAGTCAAAGTTTGTATATTTTGGTATTGCCATAGATTTTTGTTGGGTAGGAATTTTGATCAACTTCATATAAAACACATTTTGCGACTGCTATAACAATATCTGAAACAAATTCTGCTGCTGTGTTATTCAGCTCGAAAGACCATGGATTTTACTGGGTTTGTCCGCAACAATATTCCCAGAACCCAGCATCAATGGTTTCGAGGTTTGGTCTACAACAATATAATAATTTATTTTATTTAACTACAATGTTGGATACCGTTTTCCTTAATAATATACTGTGTTTTCATATGGCACAATTACAGCTAATGTGTTGAATTACGAGTAGCTAAATCGCATCATAGACAACTTTAACCAAAAATTTACTACACTAAAATTATCATTGTCTTCTATTATTTTTCTCTTTCAATTTTAGGTATTTTCTTAAACGTTTTATTTTTATTCTCATATATTTTCTTCTACTATTTACTTTATTTACTATTTGTTTTCAATCTACAATAATAACTGTTCCAATAAATTTTAATTTTGAACCCCTTGCCTACTCACTTATCGATTGCATCCTCGTTCATTTATTTATTAGATATTTCAACTATTTGGAATTTAGTTGTTGTTTAAACTGAATATTGTTTTTGTTATATTTAAGATTTTTTTTTACATTTACAGTTTGACGAATTCCAAATCGAATGCGAGGTTCGGCAGTTAACCGGAAAATCAGTAGAACTAATAGGGGAATTAAAAGCAAGACTCTTAGAAGAAGTTGAACATGCGGTGCTCGTTCCTGTTCGACCTCATTGTGACATCCTTGGTAACCCTGAGAGCATGCTGATAGACTCTAGCATGGTCGCAAAGTATCAAGCATGATCAACAATAACATTTTTGTTTTTCCCCCAACTACTTATTTCGGCGACAGCAGCACTCTGCCCGCTAGAGTAGCAGTCGAAGGGGGGGTTTTTGTTCGCCGAGGATAGTTGGAGCTCGCATGTGCTGCTTAGGGATGTAAAAGTAAGGTAATTCAGACACAACAACCGAAGAAAAAAACAGAAGAAAGCGAGCTTACTGATAATTTACCGTACTGGAGGTCGATGCTCACCTGACCTCCATGCCGACACCACCCTTCTGAAGTGACCTTATTACCGGCACTTCCCTCCCTTTATGAATTCTAAAACCACTACATAATTAAATTCACTTAAGCAATATTCATAATTAATACTATTGAAACGTAAGCCGAGCTAGACACCATTATAGCACAAACATTTTAGAACCGCTGCTAAACGATAAGTAAACCATCACTAATTTAAACCCTCAGGCAAATAGCAAAAACACACAAAAAAAATCACTAATTTTGATAAACTCGATTTATATACATATCACAAATTATTTATTAATTTTCAAAAGAACACCTTAAAATTATTAACTCTAAGCTACTATAAGCTAAATTGAAAGGTCCCTAACATACGCCTTAATCTAAATGTACACCGTATAGAAAAAAAACTTACATCTAATTCATCTAAATCGATAATTACCGTTACATAAGTGGAAAAACTTCTAGATCGTTAGTTTAGTTTATAAGAGTAAGTAATTTTTTTATAATAGATTTAGCATAATTCAGTACATTAGTACATATAAGTTAAATTATTGTTGTTAAATTGTATAATTTATAAATAAAAGTTTTGAATTATTTGAATTCTACTTCTGCGGTTTGTTTTCTTAATTCGTTGGTGTGATCATCAATATAATTTACGCTGACCTACGAGGCCGGCAATCGTACCATTGGTAAACGGTTTGCGGCTATAGCTGTTTGTGAGGTTTTACCGTATTAAATCCAGATACAGTATATGTTTAGCGCCAAAAAAACAAATATGTATAAAAAATATAAAGATTATAACCACACGAAAAGCAGCCGGGTTGACGCGGCCGAACTTAGCTGTTAAATTAAATGAAAAGGGTAAAAAAATTCCAAATAAACTCATGCCGTCACTTAACCACTCGCAATAATTACCTTTCCGTATGTGTAAAATATATGCGTCAACAAATTCCGTGAGACTTCCTTCGCACCCCGTAACTTCAGTTTAGGACAAGGTAGCGTGTACAAAAATTTTACAATATTTCCTATGATTATATTTGTAGAAATACTGCAATGAATTTTTATTTGCGTATGATGAAAAGCTTCAACAAACATGCACAACACTCGCGAAATGTACCTAGGGTGTCTTGTTGTTAGGAGTAAAACCACTTTAGGATTACACAGAACTAAAACCGACCGAAAAATAACATACACGATTTAATTGAACGGTACGGTCTACACACCAGCACTGAATTTATATTGGAATTTAATCACCTTAGCACAAATGGTTATTTATTTTATTAGTTTCTAAATTTTTATTTTATCTTTTATTTTTTTTTATTATAATTTGCCTTTGCACAACCGACGCTTAACTAAATGTGTCACCGCCAAATTTTCTTTATCTCACAATAATGTCCATTTACAAACAGCTGATTGATGCTGCCTATGTACCAAATACATGATTACGTTTAGTTATATATAAAAGAAAATATATAACCACACCCCGATACTAATGATCACCCAAAAATTACATAGATAATGAGAAAGCACAACACAAGTACAATAGAGAAGTATTGATATCGATTAATACATAATCTGTCCATGTATATTTGTAAACGATCGTAACACACGAGTTAAATGCAAGATGTACAGATTGATAACAAGCTTACGCTATACCTGCAGTTTTCGCAAATCAGTGATGGACAACAACAAGGTTGCGTTCCCTTACACCACGCATGTCTTAACCTTCTATAAGTATTTTAGTTTTACCGCAAGGAACAATTTGATTCAAATTGTTACATCATCCTGCCGCCAAGAAAAACCCCAAGAGGGAAATTTGCCGAATTAAAAATAAAATTAAAATATACCACACTTTTTTACAAGACGCTATTAATCTTAGACGTTATTAATCTTTGTGCTGATGCCTATCATCAGCACATCAAACATACCATTGCGGTCGAGAGATGAAATGTTCGATCTGTAACGGAATACATCATACTATTTTGCATACAGCAAAGCCCAAGATACAAACCACGAGCACGGGAGAAGTAAAATCTTTCAAACTAATAACCAATGTAGATCCCGATAAAGAACACGTATTGTTAGCAACAGCTATGGTTAAATCCGCTAATAATAATGGAAGCCACGCAACTTTAAGAGTCCTGATTGACCCAGGATCTCAAGCAACATTCATTACCGAGGAGGCAGTTCAAAAATTGAAACTGAAGGGGCAGAGAGTATATGCCAAAATAGCTGGAGTCGGTGGTCACAACATTGGGGAGGTAAAGAAAATAGTGAGCCTCAAAATCCAACCTGTCACAACATCCGAATTTGAATTACACTTAGTTGCTTTAGTGTTTCAAAAACTGACGACATTGCTACCAGAACAACGAATACAAACCGAAGGCTGGGAACATCTAAACAGCTTAGAGCATGCAGATCCAAACTACAATACACCGGGCTCCATAGACATACTGCTTGGAGCAGATTATTATTCAAGGATCGTATTGGATGATGTTATAAAAGGAAATCCAGAACAACCAATTGCACAAAAAACAGAATTAGGATGGATCTTGTTCGGAAAATTCAAAAGCTCGAGTATACCACATCACCACATCAAATCTATGATATCGTACATAGAATTAGAAAATCAGCTAAAGAGATTTTGGGAAACTGAAGAAGTCCACGTAGAACGGGAACTTACTAGTGATGAGCAAAGATGTGAAGAGCACTTTCAAAAGAACTACAAAAGATTAGAAAATGGTGTATACCAGGTCGCATTACCATTTAAAAGCGACGATTTCATATTAGGCGAATCAAGGAAAAAAGCTACAGCACGCCTTCTTCAAGTGGAAAAACAACTAAATAAAAACCAACAGATAAAGAATGAATACAGAAGCTTCATGGATGAATACATCAAATTGGATCATATGATAGAAATGAACCAACGTGATGATGCAGGTAGAAACTATTTTCTACCACACCATGTAGTATTAAAAGATGATAGCTCGACAACCAAGCTCAGAGTAGTATTCGACGCTTCAGCAAAAACGTCGAATGGAATATCGTTAAATGAGCTGCTCCACACTGGCCCAACAATACAACAACCACTCGTAGACATATTGTTACGCTGGTGGAAACATAAGTATGTGTTTAAAGCTGACATCGAAAAGATGTTTAGACAAATAAAACTCAATCCCTCAGATCAAACTTACCAGTTGATACTATGGAGAAACGACAAAGGCGCAATCAGCACGTACAAGCTGAGAACGGTTACGCATGGGACAGCCTCGTCCACATATCTAGCCACAAGAGTCCTACGTCAGCTAGTGCAAGATGAGGGAGATAAATATCCAGCTGCAAAAAGAGCAGTCGCTGAAGAATTTTGTGTCGATGACATACTATCAGGAGCGGATACTATCAACCAAACTAGGATACTGCAAGGACAACTAGATAAATGTTTGACGCAAGGAGGCTTCAATCTCCGGAAATGGAGCAGCAACAACCAGCAGATATTAGGAAATATAGATACTGAGAATCGAAATGAAAACAACCACACAATCGAAATAGGGGAAACTATTAAAACCCTCGGGATTTTATGGAATCCCACAGAAGACATTTTCCAATTTAAAATCAAACCACTAAATATCGAAACACCTATAACAAAGAGAAAAGTGCTATCCGAAACTTCCAAACTATTTGACCCCATAGGATGGCTGGCACCGGTTATAATAAAAGCAAAAATATTCATGCAACAACTATGGACATTAGGAATAGATTGGGACACACAAGTGCCGCCCGAATTAGAAGCAACGTGGATTCGCTATGCTACTCAATTGCTCAGAAGAAATAAAGTTGCAAAGATGGTTAAACCACAACACAGACAACATAGGCGAGTTACACGGCTTTTGTGATGCATCAGAAGACGCATATGCAGCAGTAATTTACTACAAATCTAAGATGACAAACAACCAAAGCAAAGTAATTTTAGTCACTGCTAAAACAAAGGTTTCGCTGTTAAAATCCAAATTAACCATCCCCAGATTGGAATTATGTGCAGCTGTATTACTATCAAAATTAATCAAGAAAACCAAAGAAGCGTTACAAGAACCGGATATCAAAACATTTGCATGGACGGATTCAATGATAACGTTGGCTTGGGTTAAAGGCAAACCTAATAGATTTAAAACGTACGTTGCAAACAGGATAGTGGAAATCCAATCTATATTGTCTCCAGTGCAATGGGCCTACGTGAAATCCGAAGAAAATCCAGCGGATTGTGCATCAAGAGGATTGCATCCCACCAGCTTAATAGATTACCCTCTCTGGTGGAACAGACCAATATGACTCAGAAACTCTTTCGAATATGCCTTACAACCACAAGTTGAGGAAACCACAGAAGAGTCCAGGAACGAAGTATGTGCATTCACTACCACAACTAAAGAAGAAAACGTCATAGTGGCTTTGATAGAACGATGTTCATCGTTCACAAAAGCAATAAGGAGCATCGCTTATGTTCTTAGGTTTACAAAAAGAACAGCTAAATCATCACCAAGGTATCTGACGACCAAAGAACTTCATGACAGTTTGAGTTTAGCCTTAAAGGTAACACAAGAGTCTTGCTTAGGAGTACTTGATAAACACCATGGAAAACATAGCGAATCAAAACTCCGTACCCTTAATCCGGGAATAGGCAAAGATGGATTGTTGCGAGTAGGGGGAAGGCTGTCTTACGCCAGGGTTAGTTTCGACACTCAACATCCAATAATTATTCCTTATAAGGGTCGTTTCACAACGCTGCTGATAGACTATGCACACAAGATGACGTTGCACGGAAACAAATCCCTCACGCTAGCTGTCATTCGCCAGAAATATTGGGTAATAAAGGGTCCACTAGCAGTAAAAACTTTCATCAATAAATGTATAGTTTGCTACAAACATCAAGCACGGACGCTGGGCCAACTGATGGGAGATCTTCCAGCCTCAAGAGTGACTCCAACAGACCATTCACCCATACAGGAGTGGATTATGCCGGGCTTTATCAGCTCCGATGCTCACCTGGACGAGGTAACAAAAGCTACAAAGGATATTTAGCGGTCTTCGTCTGTTTTGCAATAATGGCCGTTCACTTAGAAGTAGTAAGCAACTTGTCATCTGAAGCTTTTCTAGCAGCATTTAGACGTTTTACAGCACGACGAGGTAATTGTTCGGACCTCTATAGCGACTGTGGTTCTAACTTTATAGGGTTGAAGCCCCTCTTACGAAAAACGATCTGAGTGTTGCACTGAAACAACTACCAGAAAAGGTCGCAGAACAACTTGCAAAGGATGGCACCCAATGGCATTATATACCACCAAGGGCACCACATATGGGTGGACTATGGGAAGCGGCAGTTAAATCCGTCAAGTATCACCTACGTAGAATAACTGGAGAACAACATCTAACATTTGAGGAGATGACAACAATTGTTTGTCAAATAGAAGCTTGTCTCAACTCACGGCCTCTTCTCCCACTTTCATCAGATCCCAATGACTTCACTGCTTTAACACCCGGACATTTCCTTATAGGTGAACCACTGCGCACGATGCCAGAACCAAGCCATTTAAATCAAAACTTTAGCCATTTAGCACGATGGAGACTTCTACAGAAAATAACGCAAGAATTTTGGAAGATCTTGCTAACTGAATACATACTATCGTTACAGAAGCGAAGCAAATGAAACAAAGCAGAACCGCATATAGCGAAAGGAGAGCTAGTACTCATTAAGGATGATGATTTGCCTCCAGGAAGGTGGCCTCTAGGAAGGATCCATGAGGTACATAGTGGTAACGATGGTTTTGTTAGAACCGTAACAGTAAAGAACACCAACGGAGGATTACTCAAAAGGCCAATTACAAAGATCAGCCGACAGTGCAAGAAGGTGCCTTCGTCAGAGGAAACCCAAGTTGCAGTTGAACCCAACGACCACGCAAAACCAAGCTGTTGCTACACACAATCGCATTAATCTGCGCATTAGGACTAGTATCAGCAGAAATACCAACCAGATACAATATATCGAGATTCTCCGCTCATCCCGGAATCCACTTTGATAAAATTGGTCAAGCAAGTCTAACCAACGGAGAATGGAGAATCATAACCTATTATAACCTCACCTCCTATTGGGCAGAACTAAATCATTTTGCGAACGCTGCTCGTCAACTAGACAGCTTTTGTTCGAATAGATCGTTTATATAACCAGTACACACGGATATGTTTAAGTACTGTGAAGCCATTGTTTCACAAATAAAGGCACTTCATGTAGAATTAGATGAACAAAACGAAGTACTAAATGCCTTAGGCGGAAATAAAACCACCCGCAGAAGAAGGGCGCCTTTCGATTTTGTAGGTACAATTGCCAACGAACTATTCGGGGTGCTAGATCAAAGAGATGCGGAAACCTACAAGGAAAGCATAGAAAAATAAAATGCTAACCAGCAGCACCAAAAGGAATTATTACAAAACCAAATGTCCATATTAGAGTCAACTATTAACGTCATGAAACACACCCATGAGAAAACAACACAGAAATTCGAGGCATACAACCAAATTCTAACAACCATCCTGTTCCATGAAGAATTTACCGACCTTGCAATACACACTATGCTGGAGATGATAAAACTATGAAACTTTCAAACTGCAATAATCAGCACCATCACTGAAGTCCATCAAGGCACCCTCGATCCTCTGATCCTAACTCCACATCAACTTCAGGATCAAGTCAACCAAATCATTCCTAACTTGAAACCAAGTCAGTCTATGACATACCGCAGCGAGAATATAGCCGCCATCTATAAAATAGCCACCGTCAAAACTATACAAATTGAGGCAACAATCATATTCTGGATCAAAATTCCACTAGTGCAGAGGACTCGATTCAACATATGCAATGGCAATCCCAACGATTCATCATTCCATTTCACAATCCATCTTCGAGTTATTTGTTGATTGCGATACAGAACAGTCAATATATACGTTTCTCTTCCGAAGAACTGAATACTTGTACCAACCTCAATGGCGAATACCTTTGTGATATACATCAACCACTGAATGCGTATCAGTCAAATACAAGCAGCTGTGAGATGCAACTTTTCCAGCAAACTAGGACCGTGCCAACTAGTTGTGAAATCCACAGAGTAAATATCACCTCACTATGGATTCCGTTACGCCGATATAACGCATGGATCTTCGTAATCAAATCCGAAGTTGTTTATAACGTGATTTGCGAAAGTAGCAGCGGAATGATCGAAACAACAACCATCCTCATCCAAAGAGAGGGAATCCTAACACTAGATCTAAGCTGTGTTTTGAAAGGAGAAACGTTCACATTGACAGGGTACAGAGCAGTTAGCAGTAGTTTGGAACTCTCCTTCATGCCACAATTTAATTTGAGTGATCGTATGATGTTAGATCCCACTTTAGAAGTAAATCGGAGCTCACAATTTAACTCAGATTTTGAAGCCATTAAAGTCTCAATTCAAAATCAACAAAGGAACCTAAGGGCATCAACTACCGAAGTAAACATGCACGACGTTCATCACTACACAGCATCTTACGTCATTGTAGGAATATTAGTGATCACAGCAGCCATCCTCTATGTGAAGCACAGAAGAACAGCTCAAGTTGCTACAGCAGGTCCACTTCTACTTCCGTAATCAATCCCCCAAGCAGTAACAAATAGGCCCCGGGAATTCGTTACCATTTCAGCTGGTAGCAGAGAATTATAAACATAAATATTAAGTAAGAATTAAAATCATAAAGTGCTGACATATAAAATTATGAAATGACCAAAATTTTTTTTTATTTGGTAGATAATTTTTTGGCATTTAACATTTAAACACAATTTCTGGCATATGGCTACCACGACTATTTTTCACAAATGTCATTCTGGAGGTCCAATTTTCCAGCACTTTTTCAAGCATTTGAGGGCGTATGTCAGCAATGACACGTTGAATATTGGTTTCCAAAGCGTCAATCGATTGAGGTTTATCCACATAAACCAATGACTTCACGTATCCCCACAAAAAGTAATCGAGTGGCGTCAAATCGCACGAACGCGGAGGCCAATT
Source organism: Nephrotoma guestfalica (assembly GCA_963691935.1). Classification (NCBI taxonomy): domain Eukaryota; kingdom Metazoa; phylum Arthropoda; class Insecta; order Diptera; family Tipulidae; genus Nephrotoma; species Nephrotoma guestfalica. Next base: position 99,174,732 of record OY829914.1, read on the forward strand.
CACCGGACCATTTCTCGAAATAATGTTGTCGTTGAAAGTTTCTTTCAATAAGTCGATTGTTTCACGTGCTGTATGGCAAGTGGCACCATCTTGTTGAAACCACATTTCATTCATATCCATATCTTCAAGATTTGACAACAAAAACTCATTTAACATGGTTCTGTATCGATTTCCATTCACGGTAACGCGTCGTCCTTCCTCATTTTTAAAGAAATATGGACCGATGATCCCACCAGCCCATAGACCGCACCAAACAGTACATTTATCAGGATGCATTGGTAATTCTAGAACGGCGTGTGGATTATCTTTGCTCCAAATGCGACAATTTTGTTTGTTGACGTATCCATTTAACCAAAAATGCGCCTCATCACTGAAGAGAATTTTACGGTAAAAAAATGGATCTTCGTTCAATTGATTTAACGACCAATCACTGAATTCACGGCGCAAACGATGGTCGTGTGGCTTTAATTCTTGCACCAATTGAATTTTGTATGGCACCAAACCCAAATCTTTACGTAAAATTTTCCATAAAGTCGATGGACAAAGTCCAATTTGCTGAGCACGACGACGAATCGATAAATTGTCGTTTTCTTCGACACTGGCCTCAACGACAGCAATATTTTCTTCTGTACGAACTCTTCTCATTCTTGTCGGTGGCTTGGCATCCAAAAGAGTGAATGTAGACCGAAATTTGGTAATTACGTTCTTTATGGTGGTCTCTGACGGACGATTATGTGCACCATAAAATTCACGAAGTGCTCTATAAACATTTTTAATTGAACACTGATTTTGAAAATAAATTTCCACGATTTGAAAACGTTGTTCTGGAGTTAACCTATTCATAATGATTTGCCAAACAATACTGAGTAGAAATGCCACTTTGAGCTGTCAAAACAACTGTCATAAAATAAAACGACATCTATCGGAAAAACAAACCTCCTAAAAAAACACCCGTTAGCACTTACTTGAATTTATATTATTAAGTAAGAGTGTAAACAGGAAATGCTGATATAGCGTTTACTTGAATCATTTATTTACTATATAAGCTGTAGAATTTTTATAATAAAATTAGAAGTGAAACTATCAGTCAGAATATCGTTTCTCATTAATTAAATATATATTGCTTTGAATTAGTGGACTAGCTCCGACCCACGGTAGGCGCACTAACCTCATAGCACTACAATCTTAAGAATCCTCAGAGGAATTTGCATATTTCTCTGTTATCTAGTCGTTTGATACACATTCAATCAAGTGTAATACGTTTAAGTTGTTCTAAAGTGGTTGCAAATGAAGTTAAAGAATTACAAACAAAAATCGTGAAATTAATCGACATAGTCGATAGTGCCTTAAAAGAAACAGCACCTTCCAATGTTTCAATTAAAGCACTTACAGAAGTTCAAGTTGAAGACTTTGGTTCTGAGGACTCATCTGATGAAGAGACCAGTAACAACGTCAAATTTGTTGTGTAAAAGTCACCAGTGCAGAATCGAAAAATATTCAAGAAAGAAAACAGTTGCCCGTTTCTGATTTGGCAGAGTTTCCTACTCCTGCTAATTCGCATATTTATCAAGAAGATGTTGTGTTACGTCCAGTAAGACAACGACTTTGGTATACGAAATCATCCAATATCGGCATCATCCCCAGCTGTACCACCCTGTACGCAATGTATGACTAATCCATCTACATCTCAAGATCAAGGTACGAATAGAATTGAGTCTCCTGCCCAATCCGTGAGACTGTCGACTGGCCAAGTAAATAATGTTTTTCGTGGAATATCTCCAGCTAAATGGAATATTCGCTTTGACGGATCTTCGGCTGGTGAAAATATTAAACGATTCTTGTTCAAAGTAGCTAATTTAGCGGAACATAACCATATTCCTTCCTTTCAAATGGTTCTTGACCTTAATTATTTATTGAAAGATAACGCAGCAGACTATCACTGGACGTTGATAGAAAGAAATCCTTATATTACTTGGACTGAACTTAAAACTGCCCTGAGGAAGCGTTTTCAAGGTCGTCGATCTTAAAAATTGTGCTTCAATGTGAGAATCCCTTAACCGATACACAGATAATAAATATTATGGGCCGGAACATGAGGGCAGGCCTCCAAAACAAGCTTGTGGATCAACAATTTACAAATATTGAAGATATGGTCCGTAGATGTGTGGCATATGAAGACATATGGGTAAGGACCGGATTTGATCCCGAAATGCTGTACACTAATCGCAATTTTAAATCCGAAGTAAACGGAACGGGGGCAAGTTTATATCCGAAGAACCCTCGGGTCACTTTGAGCGAGAACTATGTGAATTCCAACATAATCGTCCATCAAATCAAAATGTTACAAATCAAATGGCATATCCTAAACAGCTTCTTACAAGCATTCGGCGTGGTCCAGAGCATCCATACTATTGTTATGGTTTTGGAGAGCCTAGGGTCCTTAGATAAAAGTGCGAGAGGTGGCAACCACAAAATCAATGGGGAAACGAGTGGAGAGGACAGAGGAGTGGCAAACATTCGTTCCCGAATTCACAAGTTGCACCATCGTCCACAACCAACCAAAATCCAACTCTCCAAGTCAATTCTGCATCGAACACAGCTCGAGAGCTGAGCCTCATGGTTCCTCCTCAGTCGAAGTAATGTCGTTTAATAATAAGTATACACAGCCTTTTCCAAAACAACGATCAAAAAAGTCCATTATGCGCTCAATTAATTACTGGAAAACTCGTCGACTCATTAAATCGCCAATTTTAAGTAGCTTGTTGACCGACGAAATTGACGGACGACCATATGCCGAAGTTCTTCTGTTTGATAAAGATTATGTTGGATACCATACCGGAGTAAACATTTCTCTCTTAGGAAAAGGTTGCGAGAATTTTAATTTCAACACCACACATCAAAAATTAAAACTGCAAATGGGTCGTCGGAAATAATTTTGGGATACATAACCCTCCAATAACTTTCGCAGGGCAAACCCATATGGTAAAATTACATCTTTCGCCTAACCTCAACCAAAGTTTGTATCTTGGAATGGACTTTTGAAAGAAGTTTTGAATCTCTAGGTCTAGGAAAAACTAACCTTCTTTCCCATGTCATTAATGTAGGAATGAGTAAGCCTGGAAGAGTTGGATAGGATGATCTCATTGGGAGTAATCGAGGAGAGCCATAGTTCTTGGAGTAGTCCTGTTACTCTGGTCCGAAAGTCAAATGGCAGGACCCGATTGTGCCTTGACGCCAGGAAATTGAACGCGATCACAGTAAAGGATGCTTATCCTCTTCCTCTCATTGATGGGTTGCTAGGGCGTCTCGACAAAACCAGATTTATTTCAAGTCTTGATTTGAAGGACACCTATTGCCAAATACCATTAGATGAGGGGTCACGGGATAATACAGCCTTTGTTGTTCCCGGTCGACCGTTGTATCATTTCACCGTTATGCCTTTCGAGCAAACAATGTGCCGTTTAATGCACCGTGTTATACTTCATCAATTACATCAACAGGTCTTCGTCTATACCTGGACGATTTGTTAATAACATCAGAAACCTCCGAGGAGCACGTGCAGTTATTGACTAGAGTAACAGGATTATTGAAACAGGCCAAATTGACGATTAACATTGCCAAAAGCAAGTTTATGTTGCGGGAAATCCGTTATTTAGGGTATATCGTTGGCGATGGTATTGTGAAAGCTGATCCCGATAAGGTTTCCGCAATCACAGCTTATTCGACCCCTAAACAGTGAAACAAGATCGAAGGTTCCTGGGAATGGCAGCTGCCGGACTTACCAACCTGTTAAAGAAAAATAGCAAATTTGTGTGGGACCAAGCCGCCAACGATGCCTTGTGTCCGTAAAAAAATTTCGACAATATGTGGAGAGATTTCCCTTCATTATTATAACGGATCATGCTAGCCTTAAGTGGTTAATGGACCAGCGTGACTTATCGGGTAGACTAGCTCGACGGAGCTTAAAGCTTCAAGCCTACGATTTTATTATCGAATACCGTAAAGGTAGTGAAAACGTAGTTCCGGATGCTCTATCAAGGCAATCTGCAGAGGAGTTGGAAGTTAATGAAATCTCGTGGAAAAATTTAATTCCCTCTATCGATCTAGATGATGCCGCTTTTAAAAGCAATACCTATACCTCTTTAATGAATGATATTGCAAGCCAACCAAGGTTAAAACAATCTTTATGTGTTTCTAATGGAAACATTTATTTCAACCCAACGAGTACCCCCTACGAAACCGAAACGGATATTCCAGATTGGAAGTTATACGTGCCAATTGAACTAACAAATAAATTAATTATCCGAGTTCATTGTCCTCCGAATGCGGCCCATATGGGTTTTAAGAAGACCATATTGAGATTTTGCGCAGGTGTTAATACTGGCCATCTATGAGCCGTGACGTACTCAATTTTATTATATCATTCGTGGAATGTAAAACTTCTAAAGCCACGAATTATATAACTCGCCCCCGCATGGGTTCCTATTATGAAATAAATCGTTCGATGCAGAAACTTTTTATTGATTTTCTAGGACCATATCCACGGTCTCGTTCCAATATTAGTTATTTATTTATAGTTCTAGACCAATTTTCGCGGTTTATTCTGCTAGAGCTGATGAGAGATGCCACTTCGAAAAAGGTTATTAAGTATCTGGAGACAATTTTAATTTATTTTCGGTGCCCGAAGTGATTTTCAGTGATAATGGAAGGCAATTAATTTCTAAATTCTTCCAGGATTTTGTGAAGAAGTACTCTATTAAACACGTACTCACTCCAATGTACACGCCGCAGGCGAACGCTTCGGAGCAAGTTAATCGGTCAATTGTTGCGGCACTACGTTTGTATCTTAAATAAGAACACCGAAATTGGGACCATTATGTCGATGAAATTAGTTCCGCATTGCGTAATACCATCCATCAGAGCACACAGTTTTCGCCTCATTATCTGATATTTGGCCAACATTACGTAGGTCATGGGTCTTATTATACTTTACTTCGTCAACTACATGGACTTTCGGGGAAGGACATTTCCATATCAAATATTGACAGACTATCACTGGCTCAAAGCCAAGTTCTTAAAAATCTCCGCGAAGCGTATAACCGCCATTCACATACTTATAATGTTCGTAGTCGTGATCGAAAATTTGAAATTGGTCAAACTGTATTTGCTCGAAACTTCATACAGAGTGACAAACCTCAAAAGTTCGTTGCGAAATTGCCACCAAAATTTGTCGAAGGTAAAATCTTAAAATCGGTGGGTAACGTGGCTTTCGAATTGGAAGATAAAAATGGGAAATTTAAATACAAATTATGTGTGGTTCATTCAAAATTTTTTATTTTTATTTTTTATTTATTTCGCGTCATGAGATAAGCACTATTACTTTAGGATGCATTGTGGGCGAGTAAGTATAGGGTCAGTTTTATTATAGCTGGATTGTCCGTTTCATTTATTTATTCAATTTTTTTTTGCTTTTCATACGGTTGACACGACTTGGTCATGTTTCAATAACCAACCCACCCCAGCCCTGAGTGTAGCCGACATAATGACCGTAAAACTAATTGAAACCTCTGACCAGGTAATTTCGGTTAATGAATCCTAATAAAGGCATTCGTTACAAACATTCGTGGCATTCTCTTCAGCTTCTTACCATTGGGGTATAGGATTAATGTTCCTGATGTAGTAACTTACCCGTTACGATAACAAACATGTAATCTTAACTTTTAAAAGAAGCCATGCAAATAAAACTTGTCCAATAATTTTTGTATTTTTCGTGTACAATACTGGAAGTTTTATTCAATTTAAAAACATACAAACTTGAACTCAACTATACAGGAAGGAAACATTTAAGGAAAATTTTTATATAAAATTTAGTTTTACTCGGAAATAGAACAGCAATAACAGTTTTTCCTTGTATATGTAACAAGCTGAGAGGGTATGAAAACACTCTAGGGGTGATTTAAAATAAATTTTCTCGTGTTAACAAGTACCTACAAGTTGAGTTTGTGAAGTTTGCTAGAAAGAAGATCTTTCAATTACGCGATTCGTTCGTTTTATTTTTATATCGTGTTATCGAAGAATTATTATAAATTACGTACGTAATAACAAAACTTCGTTTTAAACGATAAATAAGTGGTATTCGATTACTTTTTCACGATGAAATAGATGAGTAGATGAAAAATAATATTTCCATTCTAGTTCGAATAGAAGTAAATTATAACTATTTGACAGGTCTGAATATATAGCTAATAGAAAACTGGTAAATTTTTAAACGGAAAGTAAAGATTTATTACCGTTGAAAAAAATGAAAAAGTGAAAATTTTCTAACAAATATAGTGAGTGAAAATTTGAAGATATTGTTTGATATTTTGAAATGGAACCAAATGATAAGCCAGAATTACAATATGAGACTCTTTATAAATACAATATATAATATATTGGGATCTCTTTAGAATTGGAAGCCTCTAGCAAAATTTCCAAGTTAAACTCTATAAAATTGGCTATATTTGTTAGGTTTAAATAGCCCAAAGTCGATAAATTACCGCGGTAACATAATACAAAATATGGTTATTATGTTAATCACTAAGAAAAAACACAGACATCTCAAAATAAGTCTAATAATGCTTAGACACGGGACAATAATTTAGTGCTCAGACAGCGTTATCGTATCGTAGCAAAAGGTTCTAAATTAAATTTAGACTAATTAATTGATCAGGATGAATCTTCAAACTTAAGCTTTTTCCACAAATAGGAAAATCCCGATGAATCGCTCCATCGAAAGTGATAGCTTCGCTTCGACAGGAGATTTTACGTTCGTTGCAAATATTTTGAAAAGTATATCATTTACGCAACAAAAAAGGTTTGCAACAACACAGTTCTATATCAGTTTTCCAAAATTTAAGCGGATGCAACTGTTTTTGATAAATTAATCGTTTTCAACAATAATTCGCCTCTTTACAGTCCAGACAGCTTCCATATGAGCTTTTTCGTTTTTCCATTGTGGAAGTGACTGCTTCAATGGGAACTTTTCATTGTTTTGCATGTAGTTTGAAAAGTATATCATTAACGAGAAAAACGGTTATGAACCGACAGATTCTAAATTAATTAACCATACCGGTCCAAGTCTGTTTTCAAAACTTTAAGTGGAAATTACGATTTTTGTTGCAAAACTGTTTTTTAGTGAAAATTTGGAAAATTTTTTTAATCAATAAGTTCATGCGAATTTATTGATCGGGATGAAACTTCATTCTTAAGCTTTTTGTATAAATTAGGTGATCCCAATGATTTTTGGCCAAGATCGGTTCACCAAAAGTGGCATATTTCATAGGGATTTCCGGTTTTTGTAAATATTTTGAAAAGGTTATGGCACTTACGAAAAAACGATTAAAATAAAATATCGTAAATTAAAATTCAAACAAAATTCGTTCAAACCATTATTATCATTATTAAAGTTGGCTGGAATTCAAGAAGGTTCCATACTCAGTACCACATTGGGCCCATGGTGCAAAGCGTGGGGACTATCCCGAATTGCAACTGCGATTCACTGCTATAACAAACTGCAGGAGCTTGACCCAAGGAAGTGAGGGCAGCTGATCAACATTCAAAGATTTGTGACCAAGAAACCGGAACCTAACGAACTCGAAGGCTGCACAATAGCAACATAAGGGAGCATAAAGATCGTCGACCTCTTCTAGACATGCATCACACAAGGATCCATGAGCAAGCCGGCATAAAGAAGTAGCAAGCGAATTGCATTTAACATCGTAGCGAACGTAGTTAGTAATAGCTTTCTTGCCATTATTAAAGCTTAGCAGAGCTACAACCTCGAGTACAATGAAATCTAGATGCGAACACATCCTGGCCAAAGAATCAGTTACTACATTTCCCTCAATATCAAAATGAGCCGGCACCCACAGGATCTTGACATTATTGTTGCAACACAGTCGGCTAATAAAATGATTACAGTCTTTAGCCAGGTACACAACATAAAGTTCTCATCTGACAACAGCGAGGTTGGACGCATGAAACGCACATAACGTGAGAGCAATCAACTCGGCCTAGAACACCGTGCATGTTAATCCCAGACTCCCGTAAGATCGAAAATTAAGTAAATGGCAGTAGGTTTCACCACCGTAAATAAACATCAGCATTTTGGGAGTAGAACTCCAACATTTCCTAAATGCTCTTCTACATTGCCAAAAAAACGCAATGGCTTTTTAAAGGTTACTTTCAAGGTGAATTTTCCAGGATTGGAAAATATTAACGCCAAAATATTTGAAAATAACTGCTCTGGTGATCGATTCTCCAAAAGAGAAGAGACAGACAGTTCACCAAAATTTCTTTATCTAGTATAGACCAGTAAACTGGTTATAGATGAATTAACACGAAAGCCTCTCTCAAGACACCACATCTCTACAACTTGTATAGCGCGCTGCATTAAATCAGACAGGCTTGTTAAGTGTTTACCTGGAACCGTGATAACCACCAGATCATCAGCATAACTCTGAGCAATAAAGCCAGATTGTTGTAGTATAACAAGAAAGTCATCAATCACCAAGAGCCACGTGATAGGCTACAAAACACTTTCCTGGGGTGAAGCTTTTGGAGACTTTAACGGAGAGTGAAGGACAATTCAGCTCGAGTTCAGCAATGAGAGAACTGAGCATGAATTCAATCGAAACAACGATGGTTTGGTCAATGTCAAGATACGTGCAGGTCTCGTTAATGGAAAAAAACGAACATGCCTTCGATTCTTGTAACAAATTCTGTAAGAATGTTGCATGCTACAGAGTAAGAAATTAGATAAGTAGTGAACTCTGATAAATCTGTCGACAATTATCTCGAGAGCTTTGATCAAGTTTAAGGAGAGATTAATATTCCTTATTGCTTTTGTCAGTGTAATCCGACCTGGCAGCTTTAGGGAGGAAATTATCTTTGCTTCTTCTGGGACAATCCCGAAAGTAATGCAAGCTTGAAAATGTTGAAATAAAAGGAGAAGAAACCCGTGTTGTAATTTAGCAGGAAAGAAGCTCATCAGGAGATAATACTCCAACTTAAGGCTTCGAGAGAACTAGGCTGTAGGCTAAATCCTAGTCAGGTGGGTTGCCAGTAGCATAGGGTTCTCGGGAATCAACAGAATCTGAATCAATATAGTCGCTTCCCGGAGCGGATCTAGAACTTCTTTTATATTCTCTTTGTGCTTGATTTGAAGGTTGATTTTTTTGGCTCTATTCTTAAGTTTTTTAAGATTGGAACACCATAAAAGCTAATTCTGTGTCTTTTGTTTGGTAATGATAGGACAAGATTGCTTGCATCAAAGACGATGCTGGCAATTCAATATCGTCAGAATGTAACTCACTCAGTGAAATTATCAGAGGTTAAAGCTCAAAAGAGAAAATTCAGTTCAGAGTGATCAGATCATATTTTAAATTCTACCGGAAATAACGAGTTTCGTTAAAAAAAAAAACTTTATTTCACCAAAATTCGGCATTTTTACTGACCCGGATTGATTATTTTGGAATGATACTTCATACTAAAGCTTTTTCACAAAAATTTGGAGATTCATGCGAAATGTGGTGGACATCTGTGTACCAGAGGTAGTAGCTTCCGTAAGAGCCTTTTTAAATTTTGCATGAAGAATTAAATTTAGCATGTGTTGACCTTGTTGGTTTTCTGGAATAATGATTTTGAATATAAAAGACAATTTTTTCCCAAACCTGGTAGGTTTAATTTTTCGCTTTAAAAATTATGTGTGATATATTCAATTAAAGCATTATTCATTAAAGCACAAAAAAGGTGTTATATAATCCAAATTCACCAGGTCATCCCTCATAGAATTGGCTATAGTTGAGTGTCCTTTTTGCAGACACTACCACGAAGAGAAAGTACAGCATAACCTGTATGATAATTTCTCCAGAGTTAGTCACCATACACTCACACCATACAGTAGTACGGGCCTTACTACTGCAGTATAAAGCCAGTGCACCAGCTCCGGTTTCAGACCTCATTTCCTTCCGATGACATTTTTGTAAGAATAGAGTGGCCACAGTGGCCTTTTTCACTCTTTCTATCGTGTTTGATTTCCAACTGAGCTTACTATCGAGAAGGATCCCCAGAAATCTCACTCTATCAGTAAGGGCCAGCATAGCACCATTTAGACTTGGTGGAACCATTACCGGAATTGTATATCTTCTAGTGAAAAGGACCAGGTCTGTTTTAGTGATTGATAACGCATTCTTCACCACATTTCTGAGTGTACATAGGTGCTTCCCCGAGACAAGTATCGCTATGTCATCGCACGCATAAGCAACCACGCCTATTACTTCCCCCTCCAGTTCCAATAGTAGTCCACTGATTACTACAGTCCAAAGAAAAGAGAGAGGAACGTCCCTGAGGTGTTCCCCAAAGAACCTGCCTTCTAACGGAGACTTCCCACATCTCAGCTATAACCCTTCTGCTACCTAGCAGGTGATTAATTAGCCAGGTTACAAGGTATTAAATCCTAAGTGGCAACAATCCTTCCCTAATTGCTTCCACCTTCACGTTGTTGAAAGCGCCTTCGATATCGAGAAACGCCACCAAAGAGAATTCTTGAAAATCTCAATTTCCCAGTGACTTCTCAATTTCTTGAACCAAGGTATGTAATGCCGTGTCCACGGACTTACCCTTATGGTATGCATGTTGAGACTGTGCCCAGTTTCTGCCTACAATTCTCGAGCGAATATGGACATCCAGCAACCTTTCCATGGTTTTCAGCAGAAAAGATTGTAGAGTTATTGGTCTTAAGTCCTTAGGGTTGCTGTGCGCGCTTCTACCCGCTTTCTAGATGAAGATCATCCTAGCCTCCCTCCATTTCTGCGGGATGTACATCAACTTCAGACACCCTTTGAAGATAACCTCCACCCAGGGAAGTAAGACCTCAGAGCTCTTCTGAATTTTTGCTGGCACAATCCTATTCTGACCAGCTGACTTAAAGGGCTTACAACTTTCAATAGTCCATTTTATCTTCCGTGTATTCAGAATATTTGACAACAATTGGACGCCGCAGTCATCTCTATACCCGCAGTCAACCAAAGGCCTCGCTACCGACAAATCCTCACTACCCGGGAAGTGAGTTTCCATCAAAAGATCAAGATTCTCTTCACTAGAAACCGTCCATTCGCATTTCGGTTTTTTCAGATAGCCTAGACCAGCAGGACTAGTAGAGAGAATCTTCCTTAAGCGCGAGGTATCCGAGACTTCTTCCATTCTATCACAGAAGAACCTCCATGAATTCCTTTTGTGCCTTCCTAGTTTCCCTTTTGTATACTCTGAGGCATTCCTTATAGAAGTCCTAGTCTTGACTTTCTCTTGATCTCTACCCTCTATTGAAAGCAGACCCACATCTTTCCGATACTCCGTAAATGCCGACGTCCCCCAAACAGGTTTTCGCTTCCCCCTAAACTATGTTAATGGGCAAGCTTTCCTCATAGAGGTATTGCAAGCCCTAGTAAGAGTATCCACCATTGAATCCAGATCATTACCCGTGTCGGGGAGTCCTGGGACTCTAGATGGAATCCCGCCTTCTAAATTTCATTTATGTATATTCCATTTATGTATATAGCGCCATACTATCCTCCGGAGATTTCTGAATACCCACTAATTTGTAATTTAGAGATTGAGCTTAAACGTTAGGTCCGATGGTCAGAGAAAGAATGCTCCTTCGCCACCCTTCATTTCCTGATCATAGGTGAAATAAAATCGGAGACCAGGGTAACATCCTGAACCTCCTGTCTATTGCTAATAATAAAGGTGGGTTCCCAACCTATATTACTAATAATGTGGTTAGTTCTTAAAAGAAATTCGAAAAGTAACTCACCCGTGTTATTGATGTCCGAGCTACTCCAGATGGTATGATGCGGAAATTGAAAAATATTTATATTACTTTCCACCAGTATACATGATCTGCTCTTTTCCGTCTCACAAGCGTAAAAAAGGGTGTACCCCTTCGCTCGCAGGCCACAGATCTTGTTGTTTTTGATTCAACGTTCTTGGATCAGAACTATCGTTTCCCTTGATATACTCGTAGCAAGTCTGAGAAGTAGCGCCGCCGAAGCAGCCTTTGAATGATGTAGATTTATTTGCACAAACCTGCCATTGGCAACATTATTTACTCACCTTATCACAATAGCCGTGTCACGTCGGTTAATTGGACCCGACGGTAACCTCCGTCTCACTCTCTCCGCAGTCCCTAAACTTAAGGAGGTCCACATCCCCCACCTCAGAGTCCAATGTGCCCCCCTTCCCCATGCCTAGAGATAGTCGATCTCTAAGTTCCCCAGTTAATCCCTCACTTTGATTCGCTGCGATGTTTCCTCTGGGGAGGTTCCACTCGTCGAGCTTCCCTTAACCGGCTGGACCTCTTGCTCTCCTTTCTCGGGCAGCGCGGTGCTCGGTTTTACCTCGACCTCGTCCTCTCCAAACATCTTAAGGGTAACTGAGCCGAAGCTGAAGTTTATAATCCCTTTAGTTTTTGACAAGGGAGCCAGGGATTCCTTATTGATTATCATAATTTATAATCTGAAACTGCCTTTGGGCTCCTCCTGCTTGACAATCTTTCAGTCTCCCGTCGGAAGATCCGGGCTACAAATCTGGATAGTCCTCAATGATTCATCTAGGTTAGCCGGCTCTGTGAGAATCCAGACCATTGCCCTAGGTCTTCTCGGTATCTCTTCCTAGAGCTTCGCTCCTGCCATACCTCACCTACCTCCTCGATCGCCTTTCTGTACATGAAGGCGAATTTTTGATGTGCATAGTTTCAGCCGTCGCTGATACCAACCCGCGTCCCTTCAAATTGGCGGGGGTCCTGGATGTTTTCCAGGGACTTTCAGAAAACCTAGGTTCAGTGCGTTAAACACAAACCTCCATTTTTCACCAGTAATGCTCCCCTCCTCATGGCTCTCGTCCACGACGGCTAGCTCCACCTCCTCTTTCACGATGTCGCTGAAGAGTTTATGCCCCTTCGGCGACTGTCCCACATGGAACTTGGCCCGTTCCCTCTCGGCATCCAGTCCTCCATACTCCTCCTCTCTAGACTTCTGTTTTTTTAAACCCAAGGTCCTCCTCACGTGCATTGTTCTCCTCGGCTATGCAACTTTTTGTCCACTTATCAAATTCCCTCTGTTCTTCCGTCCATTGCTCCTCCGGGACTATAGCCAATCTGTCCAAGACACGGGCGGTCGAACGCCTCGTCCTGTATATCCGAACCGAAGGAGTAACAACTTTCTCGGTTTTTTTCCACTACCACTAGTTCCTGGTTTGCAATCCTCGGAGCCAGTCTTAGCCACTCTGACCGGCTGGAGTCACTGACCCTCCCGTCTTCACCAGAATTTGAGAAGTCCCGGCTACTTCTCTAATTTTTTTTCTTTTATAGATTCCATACTTGTTCCCACAAGTAACGGAGAAAATGATGGTCGGTCCGTTCAGAGGTCCCTATACACGGGTAAGGCTACATACAACTGGAGGTCGCCAGGTATCCAGAGGGTTCCGTTCAGGACTGAGCAATTAGGCAATACATCATTCTATTTCGATTCTACAATTTCTAAGACTACTAGATTGATTCATTTTATTTAGCATAGAAATGTAGAAAAGAGACAGAGCTTACAATTATATGTATATGATGCGGTTGTACTCGGAATGTAAAATATTGCAAACATTTTTAGTTTTAAGTACTAGTTTAGTAGTAGTTGGTTTTTAGCATTTCCTTTTCTATTTTCCCAAAAGGAGCAATGGAACGCCTTAGGAACGAAACGTTTAGATTAGCTGTGAATCCAAATTCAGAACGAAAGATTAAAATTTTACATAAACATGTCTGTAGCCGAATTTAGATTAGGTTCTGATTTTGAACGAGCGTACCGCGGAATACGTCGCCGTGGGCCTCTATATACATTTGGTTGAACAATATATATTATTTGGTCAAATGGAACCTTTGCGAACAAACTTTGTGGATTAGACTGCCTACTTAGTGGTTATGTCAGCCGAGTTGATTAATAAACCCTTAAGAAATATGATTAGTCTTAAGTAAAAAAAACTACTTGCTTATATAAATAACTGACGATAACATCAATACTAATAATCAAAATAGCATTTAAAATCAAAATAAAGTTTTCAAATCATTTCCAGCTTTTCCAAGATTTCTTTCTATGATAATTCTCATTATGATTATCGCAAACATCGACAAAACATTATTATTTGTGCCGAAAACAAAAAACCAGAGCACAACTAAGTAAAAAGTATTTTAATTTTGTTTCCATTCCAGAATTGTATAAATTCGAGTATCAAAGTTTTTCCTGCAGTATGTTCGAAAGTTCCACGAAAAACGTGATCAAAATAATAATTTATCTGATTTTCTTGAAATCTTTTCCAAGCCAAGAATATCAAGTATTTCGATTTACTTTTCACCCATATCGACATATATTTTAAGGATATACATCCTTAATGCATATTTATTTATGAAGTGGGGATGGTGTTTAGTAAATACACATGTATGTATGTGTGCGGGTCTCGACGGTAATAATAATGTCGTATCCATTTCTGCGATAGAAATAATCCAAATTTTCAGAAAAATAAAAAATTTGGTAACCATATCATGCGACATATGTTTGCCCGAGTGGAAATGCATTAGCAAAGGTGATCGAATATTATACTTCAGATTGATAAGACATTGTTTTAAGGTCAGCTGTACGGATCAAATAAAATCAATTAGTTTCGAATGCCAATAATTCAGAACAGTCCAATTGAAATACACTTGTTCTCAGTTTATTGATACGGATTTGCTTCAGTTGGGTAAGAAAGAACAAAATTTAATGCGATACAGAATTCAGTATATCAAAGGAAATTGAGAAAGATGAACAAATAAAACTGAATATCATCTCAATTGAAAAAAATCTATTGAAAAATAAAATATAAATTGTTTGCCGGAAATGAATTTATCGTCTTACGTCTTTTAACAAACCAAAACTTTACAATGTTAAACTGCTTAGAAATAAATAAAGAGTATACATACCCAGCATACATCGTCTACCTAAACCAATACATAATCACTTACCTGCGTTTTGAAATAAACCTTTTGACACACCTTATCAATTTTTGCCAAAATCGTTCCAATCGTCTCTTGGTTTATTAATTAATTTTTATGAAGGTCGTTTGAGCAGAGCAAGAAAATATAGACTGGAATCCGGATTCTACCGAATGCTACGTTAAATTAATTTTCCCGAAATCAGGGCTTGTCACAATCATACCTTGAACTCGAAAACCCTTTTTCAGCAATTTTTAGAGAAACTTAAGATACAAATCGACATTCATTAATTCCTTGTATTGATATATAGGGTGGGCCAAATAATTTTTTTTAAAAATGCAATAAAACAAAAAGTTCTCAATATTTTTTCATTGTAAAGAACAACCCTTCCGATTAATTATGGAATACTGTTTCATTCATATGACTGCCTCGGCTGGCCTTGACGTACCCCATACGATCGGTTCAATTTTTGAGCACATTTTCGATGGTATGCGGCATTATGTCTTCAATGGCAATGCGAATATTGTTCTTGAGAGCGTCAATCGTTGCTGGTTTATCGGCGTAACACTTATCTTTGACGGCACCCCAAAGATAATAGTCCAACGGCGTCAAATCACAGCTCAGAGGCGGCCAAATCACATCAGCGTTTCGGCTGATATTCGATCTATGAATGTGTGCTGTGTGGCACGGAGCGCCGTCTTGTTGAAACCAAATGTTGTCTATGTTCTCCTCTTCAAGTTCCGGGAACAAAAAATCGTTTATCATGGCGCGTTAGCACTCACCATTGACAGTAACGGCGGCTTCTTGCTCATTTAAACGAAAAATGGCCCAATGATGCCACCGGACCAAAATCCGCACCACACAGTCACTCGTTGAGGATGCATCGGCTTCTTTACGATCACGTGCGAGTTCTCCGTGCCCCAAATGCGACAATTCCGCTTGTTTACATAGCCGCCAAGATGGAAATGCGCCTCATCCGAAAGATGATTTTTTTGCCAAAATTTTCGAATTAATGTTTCAATATTTCCCAGCGTTGTTGAAGCGATTACACAACGTGTTTCGTTCAGCGGAAGGATAAAACTAAGTTTCTGTCAAATCAGTAGTGACCTAACCCTTACCGTACTCAAAATAACCGATAGTTCAAAAATAAAAGTTAGATGACCCCCCCTGTATTAGATATAGAAGACAAATGTTGATGAGTGCGTTTTGATCCAAATAACCAATAAGCTTTATTTCTAAATTGCATTAATTACGATGTTAGTATTGAATTTGAGTTGCTAGTCTTTGGTGTACAAAAGACTTATGCAACAAATATATTTGGGACATTTTAGCTGTATATGTACAGCACACTAAACTCCGCTTGTCTTGAATGGTTGTGTGGAAGGCGAATATACGATTCTAACAAATCTGGGATAAAGGTTCTCTGAATTTTTCCGTACCTTTTACCAGTAACCGTTTGAAATTGGTTGTGGAAATTGTTAGAGATCAATTTCAAACGGTTTACAATTGTTATTAAATCAATGACAATAAAAGTAATTAAGCAAATCACAACAAATATCAAAAACTACTTCAATCGGTGTCAACACATTTACGCAGTCACCATTGAAAATCAGTGACGAAGGTTGCTCACTCGTTGAGTGTAATATAGAAATAAATCGGGAAATATTTGTATTTATGTTTGTATCAGAGGTTTGCTGAAATTAGCGGTTTGAGTACCAGAAATCGATTGCAAAGGGTCTTGATTTGATGCAAATTCGTTTAGGGCGTCCTCCGGTGGTGCACGGGTTACAATTTTAAAATTTTTCTTTTCCCAGCTCAAACGACTTTGATGAAAGTAATCGTAGGGAACGATTGCAATAAGGACCGATTTCGATGGGGTTTTCGGTGTGGCCCATGTTTCATCTTATAACTTTTTAATTGTTCTTTTTCTTTATTAATTACAACCGAGACTGTGCTCATCTAGCAATTTATCTTTAAAATTTTTACAAATTTTACATTCCTTAAACAATTCTGATTTGTTGGGGTGAAACCCAATGGTTAGTCCCAAAATTAATTAAACCTATTTAAAATACTAATGTTAATTTGGTATGTTTACTAGCTCAAGTGGGCTTGTTCTTTGAAGTCTTCTTTCAATGACAGGGTTATCTATCATATGGCGAATATAGGGGTGTTTGGCGGAGCATTTACGATGTTACGCAGAACCTTGTTTTGAAACGTCTGTATCATTTTGGGTTTTGTGTGCTTTGTACATCCCCAGTGTTGAATACCGTAGGTCTATTTCGGCTTCAGTATTTGCCGATATAGCAGCAGCTTGTTGTGTATTGTAAGCTCAGAGCCTCTATCTATGAGCCAATACATTTTTCTGAACTTAATGTTAAATTCTTCTTTTTTCTTTATGGCATGCTCTGTCCACTTGAGCTTGGCATCGAGAGTCATGCCAAGATATTTAGCTTTGTTTGCATATGGCAGATGGGAAGCCTTTTGTTATGTAAAGTTAATATGCGTGGATTTCGTCTCATTAAGCTTGATTTTCCAGTTCTTAGTCCAGTTACTAACCGCATTGGTAATCTTCTGCAGTTTGCTCGTTGCATCAACGACATCACTTCGAATGACCATGATTGCTGTGTCATCTGCAAAGGTGGCTATGATTCCTTCATCTGTTGTTGGAATATCCCTTGTATATAATAAATACAGGATTGGTCCCCTGTGGGACACCGGCAGAGATTTTCTTTAGTTCGGAGTATTCATCCACATATTTCACACGAAAATGTCTATTGGATAAATAAGATCTTAGTATGGCATAGAATTGCCTCGGCAGATCTCTGTGCAGCTTGAATTCCAGTCCACTTTGCCAAACTTTATCGAATGCTTGGGCGACGTCCAGAAATATGCTGGAGCATACTTTTTTGCGTTCTAACGTTCTTTCAATAACGTTGGTGATTCTATGCACCTGTTCAATTGTGGACTGCTTTTCCCTGAATGCAAATTGATGTGGAGGAATTAGTTGTCGGTCTTTAATTATTGGTTTAAGTCTTTTTAGTAATAACTTTTCAAAGAGTTTTGACATAATTGGCAGCAATAAAATTGACCTGTATGATTTTTTATCGTTAGGTGGTTTATAGGTGGATTACTTCTGCTACTTTCCAATGCCACGGAACATATTTTAAACGAAAGCTTGCATTGATTATGTGTAATAGCTTACAAAATCCTTTATCTGGTAGAGCCTTGATTATTTGGCAAGTAATCAAGTCATATCCTGGGGCTTTTTTAACATTCATGTTGCTTTTCACTTCTTCTTTTAATTCTTTGAGAGTTACTGGGCGTATATCAAAATCATCTAGCTTTTGGATCGACATTATATTTTCATTGGCCGTTTGTCTTGGTAGTGTTGGAAGGTATCCTCGAAATACTCCGCAAACAGATCAGTCTTCTCTTTAGGACCTCTTGCCCATGTTCCATCCTCCTTTTTAAGTGGAGGCACTTGCATTTTGGGTCTTTTTCATCGGCTAACTAGATATCTGTTGATTGATGCATTTTAACTTCTTTATGAAGAGATTTGAGACTGTTACCTAAATTGTTAAGAATTGTTTTGCTCTCCGCTGACTGTCATGATAACCGGGGAATGATCCGATACTAGAGAATTACTGTCTTCAATATGAATGTAGTTCTGGAATATACCTCTTGCTACATAACAGTCTATTAGGTCAGGTATCTTCGTTCCGTCACTGGGCCAGTATGTTGGAGAAGCACCAGAGTAAAATTCACATTTTGATGTCTGCCCTGCTTGAAGCAATTTTTTACCTTTTGACGTGGTAAGTCTAGATCCCCAATAGGAGTTTTTCGTATTAAAGTCACCTTCAATAATAAAATCACGTCCAAACGATCTAAATAGTTTAAGGTAGTCTTCCATTTTCAAGTAATGCCGGGGAGGACAATATATTGCAGTGACAGTAAGCTGTCTGTGTTTAATTTGGATCCTTACACTAGTGACTTGCATTGTTTCTTCTTCGATATTTGATTCTAAATGGTGTTTTATATTTACTTTTATTAGTAATGCCGAATCACCTCTTGCTCTTTCCGCTGGATGAATGGAGTGATATAAGTTGGCCCCGTATTTTAACAAACGAAGATTTAACTAGATGGCTTTCAGATATTAAGAAAATGTCGACTTGTTATGAATTTAAAAATATTTCTATTTCTGGAATATGTTGCATAATCCCATTCGCATTCCAGATTGCTATTTTGAAAGTTGAGTTCTTACTTAACATTTTTTGTTGGATTACGTTGAGGGAGTTGCATTTTTCTCAGTTAATCAAGGATCATGTTGTACAGATTACTTTGGTCATCTAGTCGCTTTGTAATAGCTGGAATGCTGTTCATAATGTTTTCCATAATTTGGTTATTTTCGGAACCCATATGTTTTGTTGAAAACAAACCTTTCACTACCAGGGCAAGTGGACTTCTTTGCCCTGTGTTGCTTGGTTGCGGGTTTTGATTCATCTGGTTTGATATTTGAACCCTTTGATTTTCGTGATTTTGTGTTTTATTTGTTAATTTTTGTAGTTGGTTAGCAACCTCACAGCCTCGATAATTAGCCGGATGTTGACCCTTACAATTGGTACACTTGGCTGGCACATCTCTCTCTATTGTACATGCCTCGGTAATATGTTTACCTGAGCATTTTACACATCTTGAATTCTGGCCGCAATACCCTTGGGTGTGATTAAATGCCTGACATTTCTTGCATTGAAGCATGCGTCTTATGGTTCTCCTCATTGGTTCAATTTTCACCTTCATGTGAAGGATTTCTTTTATTTCATAAATGTTATGAACATCCTCTTTGTTGTCAAATACCAGCATAAAAAGAGGGATTCGTAAGTTGCTCTCGTAAGTGAACCACTGATACTTTTCAGCATACAATTTCATAGATAAGTTTCTATAAGTGTCTGAATCCAGAGTATTAATTTTCCAAACTGTGTAACGTACCGTTATGTTTTGTATTGTCGATGTAGTGGGGTGCACTTTACTCGCGGTCATAATTTGCATTGATTAGTAAATACTCAAAGGATTTAACTGTGCAAATGTCGCAATAACTTCAGCTGAAAATCAGCAACTTCGCTTCGATGTGATCTCAAATTTCATTAATTGTCGATATTTCAGCGCTCCTGAGGCAATTTGGCGTTTGCCAAAGAAGCCAGATGGCTACATTTGGATCAGCAAATATCCTTCGAGGATGAAAACGAGGAACAGATCCTTTTAATAGCCCAAATTAAGTGCACAAAATTGGAGTTTTATTTCATGCTCAATTCCTCGGGGGTCAAATGTTCGAATAATGCTCTATACTGAAATCCCTCAAAATTATGTCTATGTACGTAAAAATTTGCAACGCCGACAGCGAGGTGCCAACAAAGCAGCCTCGCGCACCAACTCAGTGAGCTGGAACTCATGTAGCTTCATGCACGAATTGCTTATAATTTTGAGCACATGCGTTCCTTCGAGTAAACTGTCCATTTCTCTTTCAAATCTGCTGCATTTGCGCGTGATTTGCTGGAATCTGGCTTCGAGTGGGTTCGATATTTAGCGAATTTCGACATAATTGTTTTCATGGGTTAGAGAAAAGACAACAGGTTAGACTATTCAGCACGGTTTAAAACGCGCTGCTTTCGCCTTTTTACTCCCCAAGGAAATCCACCAGCGAACTCTATGAGCAAGCACTCTTGGCTTAAATTAACATCGAAAAGCTCAATGCGAAGCAACGTCAGGTATTGGAGGATATCCGTTATGCTCGACTATGACGATTACATTTCTCGATACTTCCACTTGGATGGCCCTGGTGGATCTGGTAAATCGTTCCTCTACAAAAATATGATGTCTTTCCTAAGAGGACGTGAACAGTTGATCTTTCTTTTGCAACAACATGAATTGCTGGAACGCTGCTCAAAGGAGGAAGTATTCTTCTGTAGTTTAATCAGCATCGCTCATTATCACTGATGCATTGATCAAGTGTTGCGCGAAATCTTGAAAAATTCAAGATTATTTAGCAGCAAAGTCTTCGTCAACGGTGGTGTTTTCCGACAGACACTTTCAATAGTAACAACTCTAAGTAATCGAGCAAATATTACTGAGTGCTGCATCAAATCAAGGCCTTCAATTCAGCCCATCAAGCAGAAAGAGTGCAAAAATTTCCTACACTACATGATCGAGAAATCATTCAACTCCCACCAAAAATGATTGAGAATTCAAACCTCTTTAGTTCATTTTTCGGAGAACAGCATGTAATCGTCGCTACAATAAACGCTCAAGCCATAGAAATAAATCGAGAGGTATAACACGTCGCTTACCAAACGAGCTCTCAATCTTAAACAGTACCGATAGCACCGTTTGCGATGATTCAAACGATATATTCAAATTTCCGTTGGAATTATAACATAAGCAAACTACACCAGGAATGCCTTCTCACACTCTACTGCTCAAGAAAGGTGAAATCATTATTTTGCTATGCAATTTGAAGAAGAAATAAGATTTACGCAACAACACGTGATTTGTGCTAGAACTCATGTCGCGAAAACTTAACTGCATCAGAATGAACAAGTCTGAAGGACAAACGTACGATACGGTGGGGATCAACCTGCAGCTACCAGTTTTCGGTTATGGTTATCTCTATGAAGATTTTTCACGCGCGCGAGACAGCTCAACAATCAAAGTGAAATTCAGCAGTCTCATGAGCAAGGTCGGTTCCTAAAGAACGATTGAGAAATTACGTGCAACATTTTGTTCAACGAAATTTTTGGTGTAAAGCAAATCTAGGATGTAAGAATGTTAGCAATAAATAATCGATTTTTGTGTAAAACCCACAAATGTCATATTTAATGACTTTTTTTAAATCGAGTAAATATAGTGTGAAACTCTATTAAATATAAATAATGAAAAGTGAAATTAAAAATATTTATAAATAAACGGCCGACCAAAATCAAAAATATAGTTCTAGTCTATTAACTCCTATGTAACTTCGACTTAATTTACAAAAGTGAAATTCAAATTTTTGAATTGAATTTCCAACTTCCAGAAGCATACAAGCCCACTAATCATAACTTATATTTGTTTATTTACCGAACCTTAAAAATAACACATTTCGCAACAATAACATTATCGTTTTGTCACGTTATTTTGTATGTCGCCATTACACACCATTAGCCCTTATAAATGGGGATAATTTATGACTGCGGGTAGATAAATTTAGTTACACCTGTTTCACGCACACATTTAGAAGGAATATACGTTTTTATATCACAAAATACTTAACTATCCCGTGTTTAAGTGTTCCGTTTAAAATAGAAATGACAAATGGATCTCGGCGACAATGTAACGGTGGATGGGTAAGCTTTTAAACCCACCCGCCACCGTTAAAAGTATTCAATTACACAAATAAATAAAATTTTAACCCACCAAATTTAATACGTTTTATACCAGCAGCATATGGATATTTTTCTGCTAAATATCCTTTAACACTCTTCCTTTCGTAACTGTTATATTTCCCAGGAGTATCAAGACAAATAATATACAACACAAAAAGCGTCGATTGCGTACGGTGGTACGAGATAACAAACGAATATATTCGTACACATCCCATTCCATATGGCACGGGAAAAAAATGTTTATTGATGAATCTTCAGGGGAATCAAGGCAACACAAACACAACAACAAACTAAAAATTGGATTTTCTGGATTCATGAAAATAAGTTTGGATATTGTCACGGTTTTTTTATGCGTAATGAATAAATTAAAGAGTGATACTACCAAAATATTTTCCAAAATTTTACTCACGCATATGTTACGTTTTCAACAACATACACGAAGAGACGCACTTCGATAAGAATCGGACCTGGCATAATTTAAATCAGATTCATGAGTTAGGAAAATTATTTAACAGAAACCCGGTTTTCATGAGCATAATTTCCAAATGAATATGGATAAAGTTGTTACCGCCCGTCTGTCTGTCGCGGTTGTTAAGGGATTACCGTGTTACATTCAACGATTGATTTTCTAATAAGGCTTATTTTGAACTTTATTAGGTCATACGAGTACGTATTTGTAGAAGTTGTATTAGGGATACATTTTGGTTTTAGGGTTTAACGTAAAGGTGTATACTTTTCATGTTTACGTATATCATATCAATGATAAGAGGATAAACATGAGAGTTTTATTATTTACGCCACCCTTCCATTTTCGTAAACCCAAAGGTAAATAAATAAATAACACACTGTTAGAAATAATTTTTTTTATTACGAATAAGCGGGATAAATATAATATTTGATTGGAATTAATTTGGTTTTGAACTGCAAATGATTCATAAGTTTATTGGAGGAATAGTACCGATAAATTTACCGGGTGCTCATTTGAAAACCACCCAAAACACCACGAATAGCAATCATATCTAAACAATTGTATTACAAAACTAAAATGGTTTTAACGAGTGGCGAAAGCAACGCTAACATATATTGTAGGATGTGTTGTAGTCAATTGAAATACTGTTAATCAAAAATGGTAAACTTTGGTATGCTACATTTTTGTCAGTTTCTATGTTTTTTTACATTCATATTTAAAATTGCATATTTTTGAAATGACAAATACATAATTTGGGCTACTATGTTCATGCAACGCTAAAGAATTAATGATTTCCACAAATATATTTTTTGAAGCAGATTTTGCCATTGTTGAATTAATAACGCGTGAATTCTACAGTGAAACATGTTTTTCAGTCAAATTAACACGAGATAAAAATATAAATTCTTTACTTGTAAAGAATTTCATCAAAATTATTCAGTAAAATTTATTGGCAAAATAATAGAGTAATGGTGTTTATCAAACACCAACTTATTAGTGACTTATTGAGTTATTTGACGCCATTTTGAAAAGGTCGGTCAAGTTGATCCAATTGCTTTCACCCACTTATTTTGACAACCACAAAACAAAACAAATTTGTAAAGACATTTTATTTGGTTTAATCGAAATAAATTAAATAAAATGGATTAAAGAATTTAATTTATTTTAAAATGTAGGGCTAAAAATATTGCAGTACGGAAAGAAATTTAATTTACGATGGAATCATGAATCGAGATGCAATTCTAATAAAAAGCCCTCTTCGAATCTCTGTATCACGGAAATGATCCACAAATGGAACTTGGTGTAACGCTGTTCTGGTTAGCCGCAGGAACAACATATCGCGTGGTTAGTACTGCTTTTAATATTCCAACCACTACTGTATTTAATATCGTTAAACGAACAGTAAACATGATCCTTAGCGCAGGATCTGATGTATTTAGAAAGGCAGTGGGTGCTATCGATGGGACTCATGTACAAATAAAATGCCCAACCAAACGACATGTCGAGTATATAAACAGAAAGTTCGGCTACAGCAGTCAATTACAATGTATGCTTTTATACGTACTTATTGGTTAATAAGGTTCTGGTATCCGTTTATTTTGCAGCTGTTTGTGACGCTGAACATAAATTTATTCATATTTGTGTTTGTTGGCCAGTGAAATTTATTGTGCTTCCGCAACAAATTTGCACAAACTTGCAAAGCAGACGCCTTCCAAATTGGTTGTTGTAAACACCCTGTTCGTCCGAAGCAATGGTAATTAAGTGGACTGAGTTAGTACAATTGATCTTAATAATTTGAGATATGAATAAAAGCTTGTAATTTTTTTAAATTTTTATAATAATTTTTATTTCGACAACTTATTTGCACAGCAGCACGAACTCTTTCTTTAAAAAAAATAATTTTCTACTGTGGTAGTGTTTTACGGTTCATCAGTACAATACATTTTATGTAGGTGTCGAGAAGGTGAGTGGTGAACCAACAATCATCAAACGCACTCATTTTCTCAACTACATTTGCAATGTCAAATGTCAAAGTGATTGTGCTCGACATAAACAAATTGGTAAGTATTTTAGTTTTTACATTTTAAAATTAAATAACTTAAATTAACAACTTTGGAAGCTAAGTTTTAATTATTTTTCTTAAGCTGTTTTCCAAACAGGTACTTATTTCAGATTTATTTACTTATTTGACGCCATCTTGAATAAGTCGGTCAAGTCATTCCAATTCATTGTACCGACTTATTTGTGACGTAATAACAAAAAACAAAACGCAATTTCTACCTATTATATGAAAGAAAAAAACATTCTTGACTTGTTGGTCGTTGCCACTACATTTGAAAATAAAAACTGCATGTATTACATCATAAAGCAAAATATACATAAGAAGACTCATCTAGACATTCCGAGGTTAATCTATTTTACTATTGGCAATCTGTATAAGCGTACCAAGAACAATGAACTATAAAATAACTATGCCGATATATTAATAAGACAATTACCATCTCGTCCATTATCATATTTGTATTTCCCACCACTCGATTGAAATGGAATTTGAATGATTTAACGGCTCCCTCCCAGAGGCCGCCGAAATGTGGAGCATTTGGAGGCATAAAATTCCATATGATGTTATCCTTTAATAGCGCATAACAAACTTCGTTAGTGTTATTTTTAATATGTAAATAATTTTTGCAGTTCCTTGTTCGCCCCAATGAAGTTAGTGCCACAGTCCGAGAAGATATCTGTACTTAGTCCTCTGCGACCCACAAGTCTACGGAAAGCCGCAAAGAATGAGCCTGTTGTCAAATCCAATACTAATTCGACATGAACTGCTTTGGTACTTTCGCAAACGAACAGGCAAATATAAATCTTGATTGGTTTTCGCCTTGTCCCCATCAGATACACCATAATAGGTTCAGCGAAATCTACACCAAACGGACACCATAAATGGACATAGATGCTCGACTCTATATGCAGGTAGATTGCCCATTTGTTGTCCCATTGGAACTGGATTCAGCTTGAAACAAGTAACACATTCACGTATTACGAGAATCTGACGAGGCCCTTACCCCGAATGATCCAGTATCTTTGCCTCAATAGTCCAAGAAGCAACTGCGAACCAGCATAATGATATTTCGAATGATAATATTACTAAACGTTTCGCTAATATTGTTTTTGCTGGTACAATGATAGGGTGCTTAACACTTTAGGGAACGTTAGCGTTTTGTAGACGACTGGCAACTCGAACAACACCATCTTCGCAATAAATGGATTTAAATAATTGTGTTTGCAGATGTTTCCAACAAACCAATACAGCTTTAACCAGTTCTTCACGTTGTATAGGATCAATAAGTTTGTTATTTTTATTGCTCGTCATTGCATTTCTAAGCACTCGTTTTAGTCGCGATACTATTTAACAATAGTATGGAATGATTAAACTCGGGATGATAAATTTTCTAACCAATCTTCGTTCTCCTGTATTTTAGCGACTCTGGATTTAGCAGCAATTAATTTAATGTACCACTCGCCTTCCATGTTCTGATGTTTTGCATACACTAGGCCAGCATAAGAATTTTTACTAGCGTCACAAAATCCATGCAATTCGGTGCCGCTTGTGGTTTGTAGCCATCTCGGAATCTTCACCAATCTTAACTCTGATAACAGTCTGATTCAACCGCTTCTGGTAGCAGATCATCCCAGCTTATTGCCGTCAACCAAAGTTGTTGGAAAACCATCTTAATTCGTAAAACCACTGGTATCCACCAACCAAGCGGATCGAAAATACGGCTACTCTCTGATAACGGCCCCCGTTTTGTCGGAATATATTCACTAAGCTCAATTTTGTAACTGAACACATCCTCTTCTGGGTTCCATTGTAACACCAGAACCGTAAGTAATCCGTTGTAAGCGAATCATCTTCAAATTGTTTAGTAAGATTTTCTTTGCCGCACTCGGGAATCGCCTCCAATAATTCTGTTTAGTTGGACACCCATTTTCTTAACCTCACACCAGCACCAGATAACAGCTTTATTAAATTCCGTCTCTTCTCCATGGCTTCATTTAGTGAACTTCCACCAGTCATGACGTCATCTATGTACGTATGCTTTCGTAATATGTTTGAAATTTCAGGATAGTTGTCCTCATTCAACCGTGCCAATTCCTCCAATACACGTCTAGCCAGGTATGGTGCTGATTTTAATCCATAAGTTAGGGTAAATAGTTCAAAATACTTCATAGTTTCGGTAGTTTCTGTTCTCCAGGCGATCTGCTTCAGTTTTTCGTCATCCTGATGTACCAAAAGTTGATGGTACTTTATTTCTAAGTCACATACCATAGCAATTTTACATTCTCTGAATCTCAACAATATTTGGAACAATGAAGCTTGTTGAATTAGACCAGCCAAGCCACCAGTGACTCATTTAGAGACACTCCACTTGCGATTCTAGCGGAGCCATCGTACACAACACGGAGTTTTGTGGTAGTGGTAGATTGCATTATTACGCCGTGGTGAGGTAAACAATTTTTAGATTCGTCACAATTACTTTGTACCATATGACTAAAAAAACGTATTCTTTAATAAACTCCTTATATGTACTGGCAAACTGTTGATTGCGAGAAAACCTTTTTTTATTAATGCTTGTCTGCTTAATGCCAGATTCAGCGACATACCCAGTTCATTAATATTCTGCTTGACCGGTAATCTTACAACAAAACGCCCATCTGGATTTCTGCTGATGCTGGGTCGGAAAATTTCTTCACATGAAATTTCGTCTTCAGTCAATCTCTTACATTCAGGAACTGTTTCCACCAGCCAGAATTTTTGCAATAACGCAATAACTCTCTATTTTATCAATTGAATTATTATCTACGTCAGTTACATGTGTCTGTCCGCCAAATACCCATCCATAAATCGCTTCCACAGCTGTTAATTTTTCATTAATCTTCAATTTACCACTCAACAATGATCCAAACACCAATTGCACCCCAATAATCATATCAATACGACCACCTTTGCTAAATTTATGTTATTCAATTGATTTGAATGATCGATTGCACAATTTGGCTAAAACTAATGCCGCGACCAAAACCTTCTTTGTCGGATCATATAATGACCTCAATTTAACTTTCACTTCGCCACATGACACCTGTGATGATGAACCACCAGGACAGTTTGCCAAAATACTGAAATTTAACGAATCCTTACTTTGATAACTTGATGTTGCCTTTGAATCTAGAGTTGATAAGTCGTTCTTGGACTCGATTGTGGTTTTAACTAAATTTTTCATTGGACTATCTGAAGATATGGTCTTAGGAAATTGCTTCAACATCATCATTATCCTAGTGTAACAGCGTACTATGCTTATGACAACTTATCGCACATCTAATTTTCACCTTACATTTAAATACTTCATGAATCTTTCTTAAGCAATTAAAGCAGCATCCCTTCGATTTCACGCATTTACGGGGTTCACGTACTGACATTTGTTTAAATTTATTGCAGTCACACAAATAGTGCTCCCCAGATCATAGTAAACATTTTACTGTATTCGTTGCGACGAACGATTTTGTGGTTTTGATGGAACTAGAGTAGTCCTTTGATGAAGCACGTTTCATAGCTCTCAACGCGTCAGATCGATTAAGCAAAAATTAAAAAAAATGTTCTACGAATGGATTATCTATCTCACAAGGATGTTGTGCGTGTCAAATGGTTCAAGCGTTTTCGTTCTGGAAATATGGATGTCAAAGATGCACCTCGTTCTGGTCGGCCAACCACTGGAAGAGTCGATGAAATCAAGGCAGAAAATTGAAGAAGACCGGCATATAAGCAGCCATGAAATTGGGAAAGAACTAAATATTGATCACAAAACAGTTTTAAACCATTTGAAAATGGCTGGATACAAAAAAAGCTTGACGTTTGGATACCACATGAAAAAACAGTTAACAATTTAATGGACCGGATTTCTATCTGCGAAACGCTGCCATTCCAACGCTGGAACGAAATCAAGCCATTTTTAAAGCGAATGATTACTGGTGATGAAAAGTGGATAAGATACGACAACGTTGTGCGAAAAAAATCATGGACGAAACGAGGTGAAGCTTTCCAAACGGTATCAAAGCCAGGATTGAAGCCAGGAAAGGTAAAGCTGTGTGTTTAGTGGGATTGGAAAGAAATCGTGCATTATGAGGTGCTGCCACCGGGCCAAACGATTGATGCTAATCTTTACTGTCAGCAACTAATGCGTTTATGGCAAGCAATTCAGTTAAAACGTCCAGAATTGATCAGCAGAAAGGTTGTTGTGTTCCATCATGATAACGCTAGAAGAAACTGAGAGAGCTTGACTGAGAAGTTTTGATACACCCATCATATAGTCCTGACCTTGCTCCATCGGACTACCGTTTGTTCCGGTCCATGCAGAACCATCTTAATGGTTTTACATTAAATTCAAAAGAAGCCTGTGAAAATGAGTTGACTTGATTTTTCGCCTCTAAACTACAGAAGTTTTACAATAATAGGATCATGGCTATACCAGAAAAATGGCAAAAGGTCATCGATTAAAATAGCATTTCATTTGAAATTAGAAAATTCTTTGTTTCAATGCCACCCAAAAATGGCCACGAACTTTTTCCCTAACCCTTAGGGAGCACTCCTCGTAATCTGCTGTTTTGTTTCAGCCAGTTGTGTAAGTAGACGCTCTCTGGACTATGTCCTCAACCAATCTGAGATCCGCTATTGTTGACTATCTAAATATTCAGCACAAAGAAAGCCGAAACAATTTTCAATCATTGGTTTCGTCGGACTCAATCAATAATTAAAATTTTTTTTATTTTGAAGTTCGCGTGGTGGTGAATGGCTTCAACATATTTTGATGTAAAGCGAAGGCATCGTCGGCACACAAACATAAGACACAACCTTAAGTAAAATTTGCTGTTACGTCAGTTGGTTCAGGAATCCTAACAAGTAATATGTACAAAATACGATTAGATACTTTCCTACTGTGTAATTAAATTGTGTGACCGGTAATGATTTTTGTCAAAGCGCTTTCCAAAATTGCTCTCTCTGGAAACCCTCCCATCACTTTGACGGCCAGCAGCACCAACATTCTACATTACAAAGTTATAATCGTGATCGCTAACTGTCATTAAAACAGCCAATAATAAAAAATAAAAAAAAACGATAGAGGAGGTTTTCTTATAATTAAAAAATTCTGATCCAGAAACAAAATTAAAAGTTAAGTAAAATGTAATATTAGAATCCTTCAATTTTCTTACCTTTAATGTGACGTGTTTCCAATCAACTGCTCCTATATAGTTAGGAATAATTCCACTTGTCTTAAAACCCAGCCGCAACCGTCTTGAAATATACAATTGACAGTTTTGGAAACATTTCACTTTTAATACTACTACTATAGCCTTAGTAGTTCCATCACAGTACGATGAATGCTGGTTTGAGAGCATTTGTAGGCGACCTAAACTGGTCTGCGATCCACCTGTTGCATAATATCTAGTGAAAAAAAATTATGTTTAGCATGCAATACTTCCTATTTACTACATGCATAATATATTACACATACCTTAATGTCACTGCTAATCGTACCAGACAAGGGTTCCCGCAATACCGTCTTATTTGTAATAAGTGGCTCAACCTTAAACAGCACCTCGTCGAACTCATCCAAGCTCATGCGGCTGTAGTTATAGAATAGTTGCGAGTCTTGTCGTAGCTCGTTAAATACGCGCTCGTATCAGTTCTTTCTCGGTTCATATGATATGGACGAACCCAAACGAATCATCTTCCAAGTCACTGGTGAAAATAATATTTAATGGATCCAAATCATCCATTGCAAATTGTCGGTCCATCTCAAGATTTTTTTTTGTTCATGTTTTTCAGGAACACTCACTATTTTATTAAAATTAAAATTCATTGTTTTATAATGACTCCTCACTTAAATTTTTTATTTTCAAATTTTTTAGGTTATGTTGCCATAACCTAACGCCATAGTCTTTAACGCTCTAAATTTTAATATACTCTTCTCTTTTCGGTTTCCCAGTAAATTTTACTGAAAAAATTTGTTTCACTGGGAAATTCGCATGCACATGGCAGTCGGTGAACAGACTGACATAAACCATGCAGTCTGCAATTGGTAAATGAGTGGTGAATGATCATAATAGTATAGGACTAACGGACCAACAAATATGTATATACTAGTGATTTGAGACAACCAGTCATTCGATAGAGAAGGACCCAGGGCTGCCGGAAAGGCCATAATGCTGCTGGATGAACCATAACCATGACGGGAGGAGGAGGGGGTACAATTAATTTTCTTTTGTGCTGTTCCCATTTGGTCACCCAAAGTTGTACTAATCCAAACAACAGTGGTTGGTGATGGTGATTTTGTTCATTGCTTCTCTTTACTATGCGCCCCCATTCATTTTATTTGGTGTTTTAATTTTACAGTCAACATAAAACAAACTGAAACATTTAGTGTGATTGATTTCTACGACATAATCCGTTTCTCGTACAGTATTTTTGTTTTACTAAAGAGTGATCCATTTCGAGATATAGAACTTTGAATTCAAATAAAACACAGAAAAATAATTGTAATGGCCACGGATGTGTGAACATGATTTCGGACATATGGCCGCCGCCGCTGGTGCGTACATGGTGTAATCTAGAGGTCACTGGCTTATCAGCGTAGATAAGTAACTCCACATATCCCCAACGAAAATAGTCCAGGCGTGTTAAATCACAAGAACGCGACGGTCAGTTGAGAGACACAAACAATTAGTAATCATGTCTCTACACCACTCCCCGTTTACTGTAACATTTTCATCAGCATCATTTTTGAGACAATTCTGCTTGTTGACATAGAAATTACCAGAATTAATTTCCAGAAATTACCGATTTTCTAATAGCAATATACCAAAACATGATGCAACATTCGACAACGTAGTTAAACATCCCACAACATGGACAACATCGTACAACTTCACGCAATATGGTGTGGTGCAACATGACGGCCTATCCTAGGAATCCTAAGTGAATTATCCATAAATCAGACCTCCTTGTAATTGTGTCTGCATTCGAAAACCCTTTCTCGCTACATTTTATCGAAATAATCAAAGCTAAATAAAATATTAAAAGTAGGCTCCAAGTTCCCCGGCCCGCATCGAAGGACTCTCATAGTATATTCCAAAACCCGGACCCATCACAATCACTTTTGGTACTATAAAATGCTTCTCCAGCAATTTTTACACAAATCACGCGAAATGAAACAAAAATTAAAGAAAGAGATCTGAGCTCCACAAAATGAAAGTATATCGATTACCCTGGCACTCGAAAACCCTCCCTCACCAAATTTTACAAACATCGTTCAAAAATTAAAGAAACGAAGCCGGGGTCCACCATTCGACCCTCTGAACAAATTTTCTCAAAATGTCAACCAATTGCAATCAGTTCATGGTAAATGAAAACCATTAAAAGGAGGACCCACCTGCACCGGTTAATCTTCTAAACCAATTCCTACAAAATCAGGACCCATAGCAATCGTTTCCTGATACTCGAGAAACCCTCCGCAACAGTTTTCATCAAAGTCATTGGAGCTGAAAAAAGAAAAGTAAGAATTCCATTTTACTTTGTTTACGTAGTAAAATACAGGGGTCGGCTCTCTAAGTGTTACCGATTAAAATTGTTGTAAATTTTTCAATTTTCATTTTTATTTCAAAACTTCAGTGTATCGTAAAAACATTTCAAATTTAAGAAACAATATGTTACTGTTCGTCCGGGGAATATGGTGGCCACTGTTGTGAAGAAATGGAGCTGGGAAGTTTTTCTTTTACAAAACGCTGGGTTTCACGGGCTATATAGGATGGTGGCGAGTTTTGTTCAAACGCCCAATGGTTTCTACCGAATTGTTTACGTTTAAAATCGTTTAATTTTTTTTTATTTATCTTTATATGCCTTGTTCAATAAAAACGAGTGGTAAGGGTCTTGTGGCAATTACCGTGGCCTAAACCATCACTGATGCAAGCACATATTTTTGCAGAGAAATTCGGTGGTCTAAATTGTTGTTTGATTTGCACTCTAACCAAACACGATCGGTTTGTTTGATTAGATATTGCTCACCACCAATGTTCAAATGTTGTAACACTGTTGCTCTTGCTAGGCGAACTGCCTTTTATGCAAGTGTTAAATCTTGTACTTTTTGTAATTTGGAGGACTTCAATCGTAGTTCATTTCTTATATGCTACGAGCAGACACATAGAGATTTTTCGCCAATTGCACTGCGCTTTGCTGTGGATTACGTTGAATTCTGGTTTTCACCTTTCGTACTATTTTGGGCGATGTTGCTGTTTTGGGACGTCCATCTCTATGGGCTTTTTGAATGCTACCAGTATCATTGTAATGCGTAATGGTCCGAAACAACATAATAGACTGACGTTTGTCAAAAAATGAGCGCACTGGTAACACTTCGAGTGCTGACTCCTCTAAAGTATAGTAATCATGAAAAATGTTGGCCTCGGTATTTTTACAGATTTACCTTTCGCTATATAACCGCTGTCAAAAAAGTGGTTTTTAAAAAAATATATGTGTGTATGTATGTGGTTATTTGGAGACTAAATGTCTGTAGCTTTTCTACAGCCCAGATCGATTGACTGGTCGGGATAAACTTCATACTTAACTTTTTTAAATTGAGAGAGCCCAACAAGATTTAAAAACCATTAAAAACAAAAATATAGTTTTGATATAAAATCTTTATTTCACCAAAATTCGGCATCTCTACAATACTTAAACGTTTCTATTAATTGGGAGATCCTTGCGGAATTTGCTAGAATAAGATTTCTCAACAAGTAAATTTGACAACGGGAAATTAGAGATTACACTACTCGCCGCAAGTGGCAGCACTATCACTAAAAAGAATATCTGTTTTTATATAATTACCGCAGCGGAAATTTTTATTCATATCACAGCGGAATAAAATATTAAAAGCGATCCTTAAAATAACAAATTGATTGATCTCCGATGTAAAGGAACTCGGTAAATGAAATTTAGAAATTTAACAATATTCCGTCCGAGGGAATCATGGATTTTAAAGTAAGTTTTGAACAAAATTCTAGGATCCAATCTTTCGGTTGTTTTTCTAATAGCTTGGGTTATACTGAGACTATTTGGAAAAAGTCTCAAAAACCTCCAAAACTTCCAGATATTGGCCGAAAACTGTAAATTACTTATATGGTTGCAGAAAATCAAAAAATTATAGTGAAAATTCTAGGCTATAAATTTTCTCCAAATTTTAAATGTAGTCTCAGTATAACCTAAGCTAACAGAAAAACAACCGAAAGTATTGAATCCTAGAATTTTGTCCAAAACTTCTTTAAAACCCCTGATCATTACTACTGTCCAAATTTCATGCGTAAAGACGGAGTATTGTTAAATTTCAAGCTTTCATTTACCGAGTTCCTTTACATCGGAGATCAATCAATTTGTCATTTTAAGGATCATTTCTAATATTTTATTCCGCTGGGTGTTTTATTTAGTGAAAAAGGAGATACAAAATGAATAAAAAATTTCCGCTGGTAATTATATAACAAAATAAATTATCTTATGTGATTGTACTGCCACTTGCGGCGAGTAGCGAAATCTCTTATTTTCCGCTGCGAAATTTCCGCTAGCTTATACAGCATGCTTGGTTGACCTTGACAGTTTTCTGAAATATAAGCAGAGATAATTTTTTCGATTATACAAGACAGTTTTACCAGAAGCCCTGTAAGTTTATTTTTTTTGTTTTAGAAATAAATCAAGCGTGGCGTATTCAATATCTATGTATTATACATTCGTGGTAAAAGAAAGTCGTTCGTTGGCCACAATAAATTCACCCCTTCATTTTTTTTCCTTTGAATTTTAAAAGCACTAATATGTCTGCTTTTTTTGTTATTTTTATACTAATTTCTATTATTACTTGTCGTTTTGGTAACATGTGGTGAGAGCGCAAACTAAATCATTTGACAGCTAAAGCATTGCTAATTAGCTGTCATTTAAACGCAGCTAGTGAAAATTATTTTTACAGAAAACTAGGCCGTTGTAATTTAGTTGTAACAACTCAATTACAAATTATCGATATTTTGGTTCCAATGCTTTTACCACCTCAGGAACTAGCGTGGTAGTGATTTACATACATAGTCGTTTGAATTATTTTGAACCATGGATAGCGGAAATTTTTTTTTTGTATCTTTCTGTATAAAATGTACATAAACAAATATTTAAATGTTATGCTTTTAATGTAAATATATACGATATTACATCATAATAAACTGTAGGTTTTTATATTTAATTAATTCGTTTTTATTTTTCATTAATTAAAACAATTTCATTACATTGTTTATTTGCATTGCGACATAAAATATTTATTTTGGGTGTGTGTGTGTATCAAATTGATGCTTTTTCGAATTTTTGTGTTTTATGTATAATTTGTGTGTTGATATCAAATATAGTGCAAATATAATGTAATATAGGTAGTATTGCTATCGGCATTTGCATTTCGCCGTAATAATTTCATACTAAATGGAATATTTATTGATATTTAACAGCTCGTTTTTAATGACCATTTGACTGAGACAATCGCATGTTAGGTTCTTTTTCAATTGCAGTAAAACACTGCTCGTCAAAAAATCCGGATTTTTGCATTATTAATTGAATTGTTAATGCATGCCAACGCTAGACCCCAAATGTTCATTGCGAACAGAGTGGTTTTTGACAGTGATTTTACACAATTTTTTTTTCTTTTGCCATAGTATAGTTTTAATTACAGGGTGGGTCATCTAACTTTTTTTTGAACTAGCGGTTATTTTGAGTATGGTAAGGGTTATGTCACTTCTGATTTGACAGAAAGTTAGTTTTATCCTTCCGCTGAACGAAAATGGTTGTGTATTCGCTGCAAAAATTGCGTGCGGTTTTCGGAAGAAACGAAGCGCTGGGACCTCAGTATGTGCGTTATTTTGTGAATATACAGGGTGGCTGAGTCCAAATGTTACTGACTTCACTCTACTGTCATTTGTGTAGTTGTCATTTTCGCGCGTCAATTTTTTGACAGATTGAAGTTTGGTTAGTTGTTTACATGTGGTCAACAAATAATTGTTCTAAATTAATATCTTCATAAAAAAATCGTAATGGAATTCAAACGTAATAGTGTAATTGCACTGTATTTGGGTGGAAATTCACAAACAGCAATAGTTCGTCAGCTCCAGCATTTGAATGTGAATAAAATGTTTGTGTATCGAACCATAACTCGATATAACGAAACTGGTAGCATCGCTAAACGCAACAGAGGCGGTCCTAAAAAGACAGCAACATCAAAAGAAATGATACGAAATGTGAAGAAACGAATCCAACGAAATACTCGTCAAAGAGCACAAGTCCAACGATAATTTGGACACAAGAGTTGCCATGCGCAAGCAATCACCAGCTTATGTTATGGTTTGGGCTGCAGTGACTGCAGATGGACGCACTCTTCTGGTTTTCATCGAACATGGAGTCAAGGTAAACCAAGAGGTGTACCGCCAAAAGATCCTAAACGATGATTTGCTACCTTGGGCTCGTAAACACTTTGGTACGAACCGTTGGACATTCCAACAGGACTCGGCACCGTCACACAAAGCTCGAGCAACACAGCAATTTTTACAAAATTGCGTTCTGTGGCTGATTTCGTCGAAAGAATAGCCACCATATTCACCAGACTTGAATCCCATGGATTTCTCCATATGGTCCATTTTGGAGAGTAAGGTGTCCACTAAAAAATACGAAAGTGTTGATGCATTGAAGTCAGCTCTTGTTCGAGAATGGAATAAAATTCCGCAAGCTCACGTTCGGTCAGCATGCAATGTTTTCTATGGAAGACTGAATCAAATAATCAGAGCCAAAGGAGGTCATATCGAGCAGTAACATGTTTTTCATAAAATGTAATATGTTTTCAACATATTCCACGAAATTTCAATAAAAAATAATCAAAATTAAAAAAACTACAGCGATTTCATTTGGTAACACTTGGTCTCAGCCACCCTGTAGTTAAAGAGACAGGCTTGCTAATTAATAAACTAACACGAACCAAGCAGCCAACCAAGCGTACACCCGAAAATGTTGATGCTGTAGCCGAGAATGTGCGTGAGTCACCGGGAACGTCAACTCGTCATCGTGCTCAAGAATTGAACATTTCACGCACGACATTGCGACGAATTCTGCATAAAGACCTTGGTATGGCACCGTATAAAGTTCAATTGGTTCAGGAATTGAAGCAAGAGACCACCCATTGCGTTTTCGGTTCGCTGAGTGGATTTGCGATCAACTTGAAGAAGATGCCGATTTTGTCAAAAAAAAAATCATGTTTTCGGATGAGGCGCATTTCCATCTTGGCGGCTATGCAAATAAGCAGAATTGCAGCATTTGGGGCACGGAGAATTTTTTTAATTGGTATGGCACCGTATAAAGTTCAATTGGATCAGGAATTGAAGCAAGAGACCACCCATTGCGTTTTCGGTTCGCTGAGTGGATTTGCGATCAACTTGAAGAAGATGCCGATTTTGGCAAAAAAAAAATCATGTTTTCGGATGAGGCGCATTTCCATCTTGGCGGCTATGCAAACAAGCAGAATTGCAGCATTTGGGGCACGGAGAACCCGCAAGTGATCGTAGAGAAGCCGATGCATCCTCAACGAGTGACTGTTTGGTGCGGATTTTGGTCCGGTGGCATCATTGGGCCATTTTTCGTTGAAAATGAGCAAGGAGCCACCGTTAATATCAATGGTGAGCGCTACCGCGCCATGATAAACGATTTTTTGTTCTCGGCACTTGAAGAGAAGGACATAGGCAACATTTGGTTTCAACAAGACGACGTTCCGTGCCACACAGCACACGTTTCAATTGATCTTTTGCGCACTATCTTCGAAGATCGAATTATCAGCCGAAATGCTGATGTGATTTGGCCGCCTCGGAGCTGTGATTTGAGGCCGTTGGGCTATTATCTTTGGGGTGCCGTCAAAGATAAGTGTTACGCCGATAAACCAGGATCGATTGATGCTCTCAAGAACAATATCCGCATTGCCATTGAAGACATAATGCCGCATACCATCGAAAATGTGCTCAAAAATTGGACCGAACGTATGGGGTACGTCAATGCCAGTCGAGGCAGTCATATGAATGAAACAGTATTCCATAATTAATCGGACGGATTGTTCTTTACAATTAAAAAATAAATTTGAAAAAATATTGAAAACTTTTGTTTAAAAAAGAAACAAATTATTTGGCCCACCCTATATAATTTAGTTTGGTATCGGGTAATTTAAATCGGTTAAGTGGTGTGTGGTTTATAATATATTAGTTATAGAAGTCGTATAAACATTAACAATAAGTGATTGATTTGTGTGTGGCAACAACAACGACTAACTAAAGTACAATAGTTTTATGTGCTCAAACAACAACCGTAATATCGTACGTCAACTCTTTTTTTTAATGACAGGGTGTTCCTTCGCCAGTACCTTACGTCAATTCGTTTGTTGAGTGACAGGGTGCACCTGCACCAGGGTACCGAAATCTAAATTTTACCCGACAACTGCCTACGGGCAGGATGTCGTTTAGAAACAAAAACCGGTTCCAGCCTCTCATGAATATGAGGGGAAGCAGCAGTAATCTTCAAATAGAAGAAAATAAAAACAAAAGAAAACGGCTATTTTTCGAAAAAAACAAGACTCACCATAAGTATGTAGTAGTGCAGAAGGCTGACAGTGACAACAGTTTTCGAGGAGTATCGCGTTTCTTGATTGAAAATGGCTTATCAATGATCACGTCGCACATCGAGAAGACGCAGCGGCTACGTAGCGGGGATTTTTTGGTGTTGATAAATAAAGACGAAGGATTTCAAGCTTTAATGAAGGCCACTAAATTACTGGACATGCCGGTCAAAGTAGAAGGACACAAATGTTTGAACTTCTGTAACGGTGTTATTTATAGTCATGATTTGATGTATGTTGAGACCGAGGAGATCGAAAAAGAATTAAAAACTCTAAATGTGATCAAAGTAGAACGTATAAAATGAAAAGTTAATAATGAGGATTGAATGTACGGTTGTACATCCCAAACCCAATGAGATGCCACAACTGCCAACGGTACGGGCACACGAAAACTAAATGCTTCCGTCCAAGAACATATACTAAATGCGCGAAAAATGTGAACGATGGACACAACGAAGAAGTTTGCGAACCCGTAAAATGCGCAAACGGTACAAACAATCACACCGAGTTTGACAACAATTGCCCGATATTCATAATGGAGGCAGAAATAATTAAAATTAAAACAAAGGATCACATCACTTATTTTAAAGCAAAAGAAACCTATTATCGCGAAATCGCAAACACCACTCCAGCAACGATGGTCACTCGTAAAAAAGAAACATATAGTGAAATGCTAAAAAGAAACAAAGTAAATGTGGAAAATGACACCAACAGTAGCAACAATCCAAACAAAAATTATAATAATTATAACGACAACAATAAATTAAACAACAATAACAACACCATCAATAATAACACAACAGAAAACAACGACAATAATCATAACAACAACAATTATAATACCAACAATAAAAATAAAGATAAAACGTCGGTACTGGAAAACAAAGAAATGACGAAACGAAAATTAAATAACATTACAACACAAGATCCAGGATCGAGTAACAGGAAAATTATCATCAGAGCAGTGGCAGAAAAGAACAACGAAGATATATTATCAAGGAGATATGTAGTGTTTAATCCTAACGAGAAGCAGGTTATACAAAACAATGACCAAGGTATGATTGATGATGATTATTAGAGGGAAGGAGGGAAAAAGCGTTACTTTTTGGTATAAACTGTTTTTTCCCTTCTTCCTTTCTTTTAACGGGAAGTGCGAATGATAAGATCCAATGAATGCGTGGCAATTGGTTCGCAGCTAATGGCGATATGTTGCGGACTTATCTGGCCAAGAATGATGTGAATGTGATGCTTCTGTGTGAAACTTGGGCCGATGGCTTCGGCGGAGTGGCGATATTGGCACGGACCAATATCAGCATTGTACAGTGCAACACACCGTATTTGTGAGTGTATATGCAACTCCAATTGAATCAGTGAGTAATAGAGAAAAAACCTGAGAGATTTTCAAATTTTATTTGAATGTGTGGAAGGAAAAAGTGACGTGTTCTGTGGGGGGCGGGGGGGGGGGGGGGCGTGATATGGATGCGCATTCGAGAGTATGGGGGTGTGAAAAAAAATGATGCTTGGGAAACTTGTTGACTCCCCTTTTTTAGGATTCCGATCTCGTAATCCTGAATGATGGTGGGTCAACTAGGATGGCGTGTGTGAGGTCGATAGCCACTGCGGTAGACTTAACATTAATGTCTAGCGGGTTGGCGGCCCAAATCACTTGGAATATTATGGATGAGAATTTGGGTAGCCATCATTATTTGACCAGGACGTGTTTAGGTGGTATAAATGTTGACATAGACCGTAAGGTCATTATGAATGGTCAGAAATGGGTCGAACGTATGAATAAGATTCTCATAATGAACGAAGCAAACGAAGTTAACCAACTTGAGGATGAACTAGAGAGAGTGAATAAAATGATGTATAGTAAGAGGAAATCAATGTAAAGTGAAAGGTTGGTGGAACAATGAAATCCAGTATTGGTATGAAAGGAAACGATAGCATTGAGAGAGTTCAATAGGTGTATATGTCACGAATGCAGAATAAATTATGCAAGGATGAATGCAAGATTGCAAAATGCTATCCATAGAGCGAATAGGAAAAGTTGGTGGGAATATGTGTCTAAAATGACACATAGGACAACAACTAAGGATGTATGGGATAAGTTGAACAGAGTGAGAGGTTATTGAGCACAAGGCAGAAATGCTTTGTTAGATGACAGAGATGGAGATGTCTTTTCACAAATAATGACGGATGTATGTTTTAATTTGAGCGTCAGATATGAAATTTTGTTACCTAATAATGAAAGGGAATTTATGAACGACATGTGTAAGGAATTTGAATGGGAAGAGTTATGAGAGGTCTTAGAATCATCAAAAACTACGATCCCCGGAACTAACAGAGTGAGTTATAAAATGATTGGCAGATTGGAATTCGAAGCCAAGATGGCCTTGCTTCGAATTCTCAATCAAGTATGGATGAGTATTCAGATACCGGAAAAATGGAAGGAAAGCGGAGTAGTACCTATTCCTAAAAGGGATCGGGACAGAAATCTGGCAACAAATTACAGGGGAATATGTATGTTGAATGTATTTGTTAAAATTGTGAATGGTATGATGAAAGGTCGTATAGATAAATTTGTGAATGAGGGAAATTTGTTACCGGAAACCACCTTTGGGTTTCGTCACAACCACTCTGCTAATGAATGTGTAGAAAAGTTTGTGTGGGAAGTACAAAAGGAAAATAAGTATGTTGTGGTAGTATTTTTTATTATAGAAGGGGCATATGACTACGTGGTTCCGGGGAAACTTTATCAGATCCTTCTGGGCCTGGGGTTTCCTTGGAAAATTTGCAAATTGGTGTATGAGTTCATGAATGAAAGAACAATACTTTTGTGTGG
Organism: Nephrotoma guestfalica; assembly: GCA_963691935.1. NCBI lineage: Eukaryota > Metazoa > Arthropoda > Insecta > Diptera > Tipulidae > Nephrotoma > Nephrotoma guestfalica. The sequence goes on from OY829914.1 coordinate 99,216,283, forward strand.
TAGAGGGTACAGGTTGGAGGGAGCGCTGAATATAGGCCTCCTCCAAGGCAGTGAAATTTGACGGTCTCTCTTCAATCTGTACACGTGCTCGATACATAGGTTTAACTCCTCAGACAAGGTCACTCTGTAATTTGCAGATGACTTTGTCCTTTTGAGCAAGGGGAGGACCATCATGGAGGCATTAAGTTGGGCTCAAGAATGTGTGAATCAGGTAACAGAATGTTTGACTGAAATGAATTTGCACGTAAATTCGAGAAATGTTGTTGAATGACGTATCGAACGATTGTATGGTTTACGTGCAAGTGTATAATGAGCAAATTGTGTGTGTAAATTTGAATAGGTATTTGGGAATCTGGATTGATAAGCGATTGGATTTTAAAGTGCATATTTAAAAGTTAGCCGATAATTGCAAGAGTAGATTGAATGTAATCCAAAGGGTGAGTAAACCGAAATGGGGAGCTCATCCTGGTGTGACTGATATGTTACGAAAGGCGCTAGTGCCATCAAAAACTGCGTAGACTGAGTGTACCGGGTGACTGACACGAAGTGCTACCAACTTCAGACTATCATTGCAGTCAAACCAGTGATGACAGAGCGCTCAAATTACACTGATGACAGTTCATTCCATTGTTTACAAGCCTACAAAAGCATTTTAGCTCTATATTTGGCGGGAAAACCACAGCCGCAGATAACTAGTTAAAACATCTGCATGTGAATAAAATGTTTGTGTTTCGCACCATAAATCGTTATAACGATACTGGCAGCATTGCAAAACGCCATGGTGGTGGACCGAAACGCACTGCAACATCGCCGGATACCATTCGGAAGGTGACGGCCAAATTGGCTCGGAATTCGCGCCGTAGCGGCAGAAAAATGGCTCGTGAGGCGAACATCTCGCTCGAACGGATGCAGCACATATTGAAAGATCGCCTTGGACTAAAGGCCTTGAAATTCCATAAAACGCATGGTCTCATCGATGCTAAAAAAAAAGTTAGAGTGGAAAGAGCAAAGGAGTTGTTACGCTTGCACGAAAGTGGCGATTTGCCGAATTTGGTTTTCTCCGATGAGTCACCGTTCGTTATTGAGCAATATGTGAACAAGCAAAATGACCGGATGTACTTGCCGGCCGTTCTACTGAAAATTTGGGCCAACGGATTGCCACTCGAAACCAAGCGCCGCCAATGGTGATGGTTTGGGCCGCATAATGACTGAAAGTCGTTCATCGCTCGTTTTTATGGATCGTGGCATCAAGATAAATGCTCAGATTTATCGGTATCATGTGTTGGAGGGAGCGTTCAAACCTTAGGAACAAAAACATTTCGGCCGCAGCGCCTGGACATTTCAACAGGACTCGGCGCGCCGAGTCATAAAGCGCGCGTCAATCAAGATTGGCCGAGAAACAACGTTCCGTGGTTCATTTCCACTGCCCAATGGCCACCAAATTCACCATGCAAATCAGCTAGATTTCTCGGTTTGGGGTATTTTGAAGAGCACGGTTGGGACATAAAAATACCAAAATGTCGATCATCTCAAGCAAGCGCTTCGCCGGGAATGGGCCAAAATACCGCGGAGCCACTTTCGTGCTGCATGCAATAGCTTTGTCGGCCGTTTAAAGGTCATAATCGCGGCTAAGGATGGCCAAATCAAAAACTGCTAATGCAATTCGAAAGTTCAAATATTTGTGAAAATTGTTTACGTTGATTCAATAAAATTCATCAAAAAATAAAAATTCTGTGGCGTTTTGTTTTGGTAACACTTCGTGTCAGCCACCCTATATACGGTTGCAAAAAAATATATTTGCAGCTACTGTGTATTTATGTGATAAATAAAGAAATGATGAATTATTTCAAGGGCATTATTTTTACAATTAGAATATCTAAATCGCCTATTACTTTACATAATACTCTAATATTCCTCCTAAATCACATTTGAACAATAATACTCATTTTAATGTGAAATGTTTTCAGTTTTTCAACAAAAGTGTTAGAAAAACCCCCCTGTAACTACCCTGGGCTTATGTTTTTATGGTAGCTGAGATCACAATCTATATACATGAGCAACATAAGAATCATAGCTGGCGTCAGTAGCATTCCATAAATTTTTGAAGTCATTTTAATGTGAAATGTTTTCAGATTTTTAATTAAAGTGTTAGAAAAAACCACCCTGTAACTACCCTGGGTTTATGTTTTTACGATAGCTGAGATCATAATCTATTTACATGAGTAACTTACGAATCATAGGTGGCGTCAGTAGCGTTTCATAAATTTTTTAAGTCATTTTAATGTGAAATGGGATGTAATACAATAGTTTCGTGTAAGTAATAACAAAAAAAATTCCTGGGATGAACTGGATGAGTAACTTCACATGCTTCAGCAAAATATAAAGCCGTACACCATAACAGTTATTTGCAAAAAATTGACATCCACTCGAATTGAAAAGGAATAAATTGTCAATTATTACCTACGAAGTACCAATGCCTTAGTGAATTATTATGTTGTGCAGTCTGAGGAGGCGCCCCAAACTTTTTGATTTAAAGAACTCAATGTTTCATTAGAATTCATACTCGATATATAGCTCGTTGAGTCTGGATGTTGCTTGTAAGCACACAATAAAAATTCTAGAGGAATATATCTCCTTTAAGTGACTTCACGACACAAATAATTGTTCGTTAGAAATGACATTCAAGGAATCCGTTTAGAATGAAAAAATATTTTTCGAAAGGCGGCTAAAGCAAAGAATTGTTAATGCAAACAATTGTTTAGGTACGAATTGTTTCGAGAAAATTAGTATAAAGATAATTGTTTTGGGAATAACTTGTTTTGGAGGAATTGAGTTGGGGATAAATTTGTTTGCGAAACATTGTGGGTGCAGTATTTCCAAATTTTATACTTAGCAGCTTTAAGTAAATATCAATAATATCTTCTTAAAGTAGGAATCTTGTATGTTTGTGTGTAAACAAATTTTACAAAATCATGTCAACATTAAATTTAAATTACTTCATGAAATTATTATTATTTTAATTCTCATTACGTGATAATCTCCCGTTATATGTGAACATTAAGATTTCATTGAGGTTCACAAGATAATCGTACTGTAGCTACCTACACGAATGTTTATTTTCTTCAAACGACTTTTCACATCATTATCCGTTAATTATATCCGTGTACATACTCGTGTATGAATAGAACCACGGAACATATTTCTTGTTGTCTTTAAAATTTATTTATTCAAAAGAGGGAGATACGTTGTTGAGTAAACCAGAAACGATGTCTTTCCCTACTCGTATAATCCAGTTTATTCTGTTCGTAGTCGTTATTTTTTTGACACAAAAATTATCTTAAGTAAATCTATTTATGCTAAAATATTATGATATTTTATAAGAATATAACAATTTTTTTATTTTATACTATGTTTTAAGATGACGCAAATTTATAATTACATTTTGTGATTTTCTCTTTAAATTTTATTAAATAACTGGGTGGGTAAGTATGAAACCGGAATTTACCAATAATTAGCGCCACCTGTCAATGTTCCTTTCGACAAACCACGTTATCGGCACTATTGCTTTCTTTTGACATCTGTCAACAACATCCAATTCATAATCATACAAGTGTCATACAATAACGCATGTTTTTACGTGTTGTTAAAAATGCCGAGTTTTGTGTTTTTTTGTTATCATTTGAAGAAAACTGCTGCAGAATCACATCGAATGCTTGTCAAAGCTTTCGGTCAGCATGCTCTTGGTAAATTACAATGCTATGAGTGGTCTAGGGGCAAATTCAGCAAATGATACGTGAGGCGCACCAGCTGTGACAGTTACATCTAGGGCAGTAATCCGCCTTGCAGCCAATTAAAAATAAACGTAATAAAAGGGAAACGCTTATACCAAACGATTAATTCTTGCGATTTGGACAAGCAACGCTATCTTGTGTTCTCTTCTAATGTCTAATGTTTCGCTTCAATTTTAGAAAAACTGATTTTGAAAAACGAATTGCTAGCGAACATCGATTTTAACACAATTCTAATTAATAATAATAATTTTGAAACTGAGACTTTTAATTTGTAATATTTGAATATATCCAAAAATCCGTATCTTGCACTTGCCAAAAAATATCTCGTCGTCTTCTTCATGGTACTATCGAGACCTTAGAACACTATGCAATCTCAGAAATAAACGTTGGAAAATTTTTAAAATCTAATACGGACAAAGATTATTTTAGTTATCTGAACGTTTACAATGATTTCTCAAACTTGTCTCATGAACTTTATCATAACTACAACAGCCAACATAATGCCTGACTTAGCGATTTGGATAGATCATTTGCGAAAGAAACTGCCTATAGAGGAAATGAACAATGGCAATGTATCAGCAAACGCATAAGGGGTACGCATGCAAATTGTGATTAATCAGGACTCATTGATTTTTCGTGGTTTGTGAACAATTTTTGTACCGTGCCTACATGGCATGATCTGTTATGTCCGCATTTCTTGGTTAGTGAGTGTTATCTTATTGATTATTATGGTCTTACTGTTATATTGTATTATACAATTTCCCTTCCGTTTTCTTTTATTGTTGTTGAAGATTTCCCCATTAAAGTTGTTCTGGAAAATTGTGTTGTCGTTCAGTGTCTTATTTATTTGATTTTTGTTGAATTGGTAATCACAATTTGCATGCATACAGTTTGCTGATACAATGGTCGTTGTTCATTTCAGTTTAGTGGTGTCGTTACGGTCCAAAGGCAGGATTTAGAAGGTGAAAGAGATGGTATTCAGTCAGTTACACGTTTTATGTGGGTCTTCTGTATTTTTTGCCCGAAGCTGTTATCACTGTAACTTTGTAATTCTTTGCGACTGTTTCCTTTCTAAATTTTGCTTTGTATTTTCCTTGAATTTGTTTTATGGCCACGTATATCGTATCCGCAAATTCATATATTTTGGATTCTACTTTCTTTAAATCTTTTCTTCGTAGATTGGTTTGTTGAGAGTTTTGGACATTTTTGCATTACGAATTTATTTACTTTGCCCCCAAAATCTAGTAAACCTTGATAGTTGATACGGTTGATTCTTACAGAGGATAGGTCACTGGGATTTATTTTAGTGAGGGGATGGGAGATCTTTATATTCATCCGTTAGACATCTTGTGATCTCGATGATTGTTGAGTGAACCCTTTCAACCGTACCATTTACCCCACTTTTCTGGGATGGTGTAAGGTAGATTTGTATTCCAAGAGTTTTGATATAGTCAGATATCATTGGGCTAACCAAGCTCGATTCATTATCCATCACCATTATTTTTTATGCGGTCAAATAGTGCAGAATTTTAATTACTTTACTTCGTAGATGTACAGCTGATCTATCCTTGATATTGAAAAGTATCGTGAATTTGGTAATTTGTTAATAATTTATTAATTATTTTTTTGCAACTCCAGAAGGATCAACATGGTTCAGGAATAAATTGATATTATCACAAAAACAGTATTTTAGCAATAAGGCCTAGGACTTTTCTGCTGATATATTATAATAATGATAGACGTTGCTCTGCAAATTCAATTTCAAGTACCAAATTGCTACAACTATGAATGTTTTGTATAGGGTTTTCCAATAAGAGTGATATGATTCGCAATAATTCAATTGTTGCACTTGCTGCGTGGCACGTAGCCCCGTCTTGTTGGAACCAAATGTTGTCAAGATCAACTTCTTTCAAGTTCGGCCATAAAAAGTATACCGATCTCCATTGACAATAACGGTGTTACCAGCTTCATTTCGAAAAAAATACGGACCGATGATTCCACCAGACCAAAAACCACACCAAACTGTCAATTTAGGTGAATGAAATGGTTTTTCATGAATAATTTGTGGATTTTCTTCGCACCAGAATCGACAGTTTTGTTTATTTACCGCACCACTCAGATGAAAGTGAGCCTCATCGGAGAAGACGATTTTCTTAAAAAAATCGTTATCGTTTTCAAGTTGTTCCAAGGCAAAATCAGCAAATACACGACGTTTACGGTGGTCCAATGGCTTCAGTTTTTGCGTGAGAACAATTTAATACGGAAGCAAACCCAAATCCTTTCTCAAAATCCGCCAGGTTGTGGTTTGAGACAGTCCCAATTCGGAAAATATTTGCATTACTTCTAGCGAATCTTTGTCTTATTGGCACTTCAACATTATGTAAAGAAAATGTACGCTCGAAATTTTCAACAATTCGACGAATAGCGAGCACATTTGGACGATTATTATGACTATAAAATGGCAAAAGCGCACGAAAAGTTGCAATTGGTGAACGATTATTTTGATAATAAAGCTGAATAATTCGTAAACGTTGTTCTTGCGTATATCTCACCATGATGAAATTATAACAATTACTGAATACAATGAAACAAAAAATGACAGATCATGACATATTACAAATGGCCGAAACGTCACTTAAAAATCATATCATTTCTATTGTTACCCAGAATGGAATTAAACTCTATCCAGCAAAAGTAAACCAAATTTGAATGGAATGCTCATTGTGATGAAGCATTCACGAAATAAAGGCAACATCCCGATTTTGAGCGAACTTTTATCCTAACCACTGACGCCAGCGATTACAGCGTTATAAGGACTAATCACCGTCCTTTAATTTGCCTTAATAAAAATCCAAAGCCTTCCTCTCGATTAATTAGGTGGCGACTTGAGTTAGACGAGTATACATACGACATCGAATATAAGCCAGGTAAACTTAATCAGAATGTTGACACGCTTAGGCGTATTAATATCAATGAAGATTTCAACAAGCGACAACCTACAAATACGATCGCAGCAATTACCAAAGCACAATCGAAGAAGACCACACTAGATTTCACCACTGATACATCACAGAATAATATAAACCAAACCAACGATAATTCAGACTCTCATAATCAAGTAGAAGGGCAAACAGACACAACCATTCCGTCATCAGTATAAAAGTATAAAATTTGTTCATTATAAAATTACGAAAAAAAACAACAAAATCTTTCCGAGTTTTATTTAAATGACTGGAAAGAATACGGCAACATATGTGTTTTGAGACCCGTAAACCTAACACGATGAAAAATGGATTTAATGTGAGAACCCAAAGCTCAAAATGTTTTGGAGTGATCCAGGACAACCATCGACATCGACTGAAAGGCCAATTCGCTTCGGACGGAAGACAATGCTCTGTATTTGGTGAAATTAGAAGAGTGTGATTTATTTTTAGCCACTAAAACCGGGTGAAACCGTAAATACTGAACGCTACTAACAGAATATGATAAAAGGCAACACAAAGTGATTTTGCTTCGTACATCACACAAAACAAAACCGGTCATGGAAACCTTGGAAGCACTTAATTGGGAAATACTTTCACGCAAGTCTACCCGCCAGACTTGGCTCCAATTATCACTTATTTGCATCGATGGGGCACGGGCTTTCTGAGGAGCACGTCACTTCCAACGAAAATTCTGGTTTCATATTTACACACCTAAGGAAGTAAGACAATTTTTCGAACCGAAATGAAAAAAGAAAATTTATTTAAATATTGATTTCCATTTTGTACTCGTATATAGGAAATAGAGTAGCATTTTTATCAAATTGAATCATAACAAAAAGAAGAAAATTTTCTTTTCAAAGAATCATAACTTGTATACAAAAGTCAAATTGAAATATTTAGGTCAACACACTTAGTTATTGGAACAAATAAGATCAATTTATCAAAAGATTTAATATATAAAGTAAAACGAGAAAACGAGGGGGACTGTCCGCATCTGCAATAAATTTTTGCTCGGCACGTGGTACCAAACAATTAATTTTAACGCCATTACTGAATAAAATACTTCGGCACATACAGGTTTCATTAAGAGTATTATTTTGATTAATTATTCCGGCCTTAATAAATTTATATTGTAATAGTTATGTAGCACTTAAAAGATAGATGACCATTCCTTAATATCATTAATCACTACACATCGTAACCATTAAATGAGCACCTTCCAAACCAATAGATAAACACTTTAATCACATATTTTTCGATGCTGTATTGTTGTTATCAACCACAACCCCAAAAACAATTAAAATATTTTATCCTTAAAAGAATGTTCGACTCTCACATAATTTCATTAAATATTAATAAAGGTATTATCCTAAATCCTTAATATCGCATAAAATAAAATATAACGTTTTCGTAAGTAAAGTTAATTGAAATAATTATAATTTTCGGTTTCTAAATTTTCTCGAGAACAAAATATGTTTGGAAATATCTTATTGGTTCAACACCCAAGAAATAACAAATACAAACACATATTTAAGTTTTAAGGCATCTGCTACCATATCGAAGCAGATTTCGGTAATAATTTATAAAAAGAAAAAATTATTAGAATTTTTATTTTGTTTCGAAAATACGGTTAAAACATTCTAGACCTTTTTGGTAGATGCCGGATAGGATAGAATACGAAAATTGGCTTAAGAATGGTTTCATAATTTATGGATAGGTAATGTAATACGTGGGGATTTCAACACCATGTTTGCATAAACAAAGTTTTGGTCTAGTAAACCTTCACGGTTAGCTCGCCAAACATACACATCAATATTTGGGACAAATCAACGTAACAATTAAATTCAAGTAAAGGGTTTTTCTATTTGGGCGGGTCGATGTTGAAATGGAATAAACCAAGCTGTATGTGAGGTATTCACGAAATTCTTTTCGTACTTTGAAGGCCCATGTATGCCATTATTTATGGAATATAACCTCGTTGAAATGTCCGCCGAGGCTTCTCACGGTGGCATAGATCCGAGTGAATTTATTTATTTATTTATAAATGATGCCTATAATGACTACAATCGGCACAACAAAACAATTAATAAACAACAAAGAAATTGCGGCACATGAGCTCGACTACAAAAGATTATATAAAGCTTTCTTGAATGAATTTCTCGACAAGTGATAATCAAAAGCTCCGTAGACTTTGTTGAACACCCGCAATACCCTCGGAATTGGATCAGAAAGACCGTAGTTTGTTACCGCTCGGTCGATGAATAAAGCTCCATCGCGTTGACGCATTCGATGTTCAGGAGCGTACAAGTTGATACGTGCTGTCTCGGCGATTGTCTAGACGTTGCAGCTTCAAAATATTACCTCGATTCTGATAAGGCGGAAGATCGTAGTCCACGGCACGACTGGCTGTTTCTGGATACTCTCAATCCTTTCGGAATGACAGTGGTAGGAGAGTGACCAAACTGGAGATGCATACTCCAAAATAGACCGAACAAAGCATACGTATAATGATGTCAAAGTTATCGGGTCACGAAAGTCCTTGCAGTCTCGTTTAATGAAGCCAAGCATAATGTACGACTTTGAAATAATGGCGTTAAGATGTCTAGTAAATTGTAGCGTCAGATTCAAAGATCACACCAAGATCCGAAATGATCTCAACCCGATCAATGATTTCGTTGTACAGTTGATATTGATAAAAAACAGGCGAGTGGATACAGAAGAAAGAAATAGTTTTGCATTTACTCACGTTTAAAGCCAGTAAGTTGGTAATTGACCAGCTGCAAAAGCAGTTTAAGTCGTGTTGTAACATTTCGCAGTCTAACACGCTAGAGACCCGGGCAAAAATCTTCAAGCCAGCTGCGAAGAGGAGGCAATTGGCAAACTTAAAACATTTTACAACGTCGTTAATAAATAATGAAAAAAACAGTGGGCCGATATTGTTACAGGCTGGCTACTGCCAACCTGCAGATATCACTAAGCACCTGCAGAGGCCTCCACGGTGATTTTTGCCGGCTACGTTCTCAGCGGAGAAGTGCGAGGGTCGTGGGGTTTGAGGCATACAGGGCTCCTGGCTTACACCGTGATCATACAGAATTGTAGGGGGAACGCAAATAATAAAAATGTAACTGGAGTTCCGCCGAAACTCGTCGGCCGGAACCTGAGGAACGAACACAACGAAATTATAAACCGAGAGCGGTGCCTTGGTGCGCGCATCCATCCGCATTCAAACGGGGACAAGCCCTGGTTAAGGAATCGGATGCGGGCATCAAGGGACCGCAAACACTACGCCGACACAGAGGGAGTTTCCACTCCCATCACACCACACCGAAAAAAATTTAACAATTCATTTTATTTTTAAAGGAAAAAACAAGAAAACAACTTCCCCCTCCACCCGCACCAAGAGAAACGAGAGAGAGAGAGAGAGAACGATACACACCGAGCGTGCACCCGCTGTGCGGCGCTCGATTACAAAAATATTTAAAAAAAATTTAATAAAATATATAAAAATAAGATCAAAAAAAAAAAATTAAAAAAAAATATAAATGAAAAAATGGTACCTTAATATATCTTAAAAACAATACCGTTGCGGCCTTGCGCGGCCGTCATGCCACAGGTGGTGATGCCACACCCGGACCGTTGCGGTGCCTTTCACCGTTACACAGAAAACCACAAAAACACGAAGGACCGGTTGGCCACCCGTATGCAGCGACCTTGTGCTGTCAAACGTTGCGGGGCTTTTCCCCGATACCAATTTGCCTCGATAGGCCGTATTTTGTTGGGCGTCTTTGCGCCGTAAACCAAATTTGCCTCGATAGGCCGTTTTTTGTTGGGCGTCTTTGCGCCGTAAACCAAATTTGCCTCGATAGGCCGTTTATTGTTGGGCGTCTTTGCGCCGTAAACCAAATTTGCCTCGATAGGCCACCAAAAATGTTGGGCGTCTGCGCCGTTCGTTTTCACTTAATTTTTTTTATTGTTTTGTTCACAAAAATTCACTTCTATTCAATATCAACTATTTATTTACATATGAATAGAAAAGAAACACTCAAAATAAATCCAAAATACGTAATTTTCTTTATTTTCCATCAAATTCTCAAAATGGCGGAGCTACGTTTCACAATAAAACAAAACTCTCACCAGATTTTTTAATTTTATTTTTATTAAAATGTTGTAAAAATGCACAAATTATAAAGGTAATTATTTTAAAAGTTTAAGCTTTTATTTTAGTATTTTTCAAACACGTATATTAATCTGGACTTTGCATGACGATAATCCAAAATCAAAATTTTTTATATTTTTTATTTTATAAACCAAGACAAAAACTCGACAGTCTTTTCCAAAACTCAAAACTCTAAGCAACCAAAAATCAAAACTCGAATGACTCACAAACAAAAACTCGTACGCCACACAAACGACGCGCAAAACATTCCAGAAGAATTGTCTTTCTTCTCTGTCTCTCGTTTACATCAATTCGCATTGATGTAAACGGGAGGCATATAAAAAAAACATTCTTATGAAATGTTTTGCTTTACACACCACTCGATGTACATCGCTCTCTCTCCCATCATCTTACTCACCCTCGCGCCATCACCACGACGTGTACAAACATTACACAACTCTGAAAGCGAGGACACAAACCGAGGGGAATAAAATCAAACAGCGCTTGTTACGATCATGTAATCGTAACAAACGTGGGAACGTCCCACACCCTGAGATGTCTCATAAGCCGGGCCTAAAACAAACAATGGGGCTATTAACAGTTTATCATCTTGAATCTTGCAGTTGTGCGAACAATCTTTTAAGTTACGAATTTTCGCGATTTGATCGACGTAATCTGGATCTTGGAACGCAACCGAGTTTTGATCAACGTGCAAAATGGGGACGAAAGAAGGTATTAACGCATCCACGGAAGGGTCGATGTTTTTACTCGGCAAGGCTGGATCCTCAAATTGGGCACCAGGATCAGGCGTGCTCTTACTCCCAGACCCATCCGCACAAGGAGCGGATTCATCCGGAAAAGCTCGAGACAACGCATCTGGTACAATGTTAACTGAACCTTTTCGGTATCCAATCTGAAAATTCAGCGCTTGGAGTTTAAGACTCCATCTCGCCAAACGTCCGGAGAGGTCTTTTTGACTCATTAGCCAGCGTAAACTGGAATGGTCAGTGTAAATGACGAACGGATAGCCTTCCACGTAGGGACGAAATTTTCGCACGCTGAGGACGGCAGCGTAGCATTCCAGCTCGGTCACCGAGTAGTTTCGCTGCGCCGCATTGAGCTTATGTGAATAAAACTCAATGGGCCGCTCCACCCCTTCGGTGTCCACCTGAAATAAGACACTACCGACCCCAACGGCACTAGCATCACACTGAATAAAAAAGGGTTTTGTATAATCAGGATGCGTCAAAACTGGGGCAGTTGACAAGGCGGTTTTGAGAGCGTTAAAAGAAGAATCAGCAGCTGCAGACCAACATACTTTAGTATTTTTACCAGTAAGATCGGTGAGAGAAGAAGCTAAAGAGGCGAAATTAGGTATGAAGCGACGGTACCATCCGCATATCCCCAGAAAACGTCTAATCTGTTTCGTCGTTTTTGGAATAGGGTACTCCAGAATAGCTTTACATTTATCTGGGTTTGTACGGAGGCAACCATCACCCACAATATAACCTAAATAGTCGACTTCTTTCAACACAAACTTACTTTTAGTCAAATTGATTGTTAGACCGGCATCCTTCAGATATCCAGCAACCTGCTGTAGCAACTCGAAGTGTTCGGCCAGAGTGGAGGATGTGACCAGAAGGTCCTCGAGGTACACAAAGACCTTATCGTGTAGCTGGTACGGGATCACGCGGTGCATTAAGCGACAAAGCGTCTGTGGTGCGTTGCACAAGCCAAACGGCATCACCTTGAACTGATACAAGGGCCGTCCAGGAACCGTAAACGCTGTTTTATCGCGGGATGCTGGGTCGAGTGGGATCTGCCAAAAGGCATCCTTCAAATCAATCGCCGAAATGAATCGGGTGTGTCCCAAACGACCCAACAATCCGTTGATTATTGGCAGCGGATACGCATCCTTGACGGTGGCCTTGTTCAGTTCTCTAGCATCCAAGCACAAACGGACTTTGCCATTGGCCTTACGCACCAACGTGACCGGTGAACACCAGGAACTTTGTGACTCCTCGATGACCCCCAAAGACAACATCCTATCCAACTCGGCATACATAAGTTTCTGGATAGCTGGGGACACGGAATAAAAACGTTGTTTGACTGGTTTTGCGGAACCGACATCGATCATATGAGTGATGAGGGATGTGCGGCCCAAACCTAATATATCGCTGCTCGGGAAATATTCGCGGATAAGATCCAATTTACGACGATCATTAGAGGTTAAAACATGAAATTTGGGTGTGTTGGTAGTTTCACCTAATTCGTCCGAATTATTTAACGCGGAGATTTTTGGGGAAATTCCAAAACGATTCCAAAAATCGATACCCAAATAAAGCGGTTGTTCTAAGGAAGGAACAACATAAAAATTCATGGTTTGAGTAATTCCATTAAACTCGACGTTAGCTCGTATGTAACCAAATACTCGTTGGACTTGACCACTCGCGGTAGTTATCGTGGATGGAAAATTATGAAACTCTACGAATGGATTCGACAAGATTTTCTCCGCTCCACTCCCGAGAACACTGACACTCGCCCCGCTGTCGAGAAGACCCTTAAACGGGGTCTTATTGATAAAGACCTGGGCGTAAGGCCGAATGTCACTACCCTCGGAGAACAAAACGGAGGAAATCACGTCGTTTCTCATTGCAACGCGGTGGTTCCAGTATTTCTTGGAACGTTTTAAACGATCTAATTTGGTTACGACGGAGAATTATAGAAAAACTTTAGAGCGACAGGAAGGGAAGGGGAATTTGGTAGGGAAGAAGGATCGGGAAAGGAATCATTACTGGCAGACGAGTTTACTTCTTCATCGGATTCGACGGGGAGCGGCGTTCCGCATTTGTATTGCTCGCTGCATTCTCCTGAATCGGTTTGAGTGGCTCTATCCTCTCTACTATCCGCAGTCTGGGTTGAGGTTGATTTGTGCTCTGTACACTCCGTCTGAGTGTCCGTTGTGATGACGACATTTTTACCGTAATTTGATTGTTGCTTACCAACTGATCCCGAGCTGTCTGCTGGGACTTGTCCGCCAGGACGTCTCGCCGCTGCCGATGGAAACCTGCTCCCCTTGTGAATTGCGGATACTGAGTTATCGGGTAGAACATCAGTCAAGAGATAATTCTCATGAGAGTCATATGCTCCAACATCATCATACGGACTGCCTGATGACTCATTGATCACGCGTCGTGAATGGATTGCAGGGTCCGCCGTAGCTTTGATCCGCCTGAAAGACTCCTCCCAAGCAGAGCAACTTTTGATCAGCTCATTTATGGTGCTAAACCGACGATCGGTGAGATGAAACTGTAATTCTGGCTTCATGTTCGTCATTAAAATTTCGATGAGCTCCTCGTCCGAATACGGTGTACGACATTGTAGCGTTAGACTCCACACTTGATCGAAAAAATCTAGGAAACTTTCGTTGGGTCGTTGTTTGCGTGCCTCGACGGTTCGCCGGATTTCGTAATTGGTGCGACGGTCTTTAAAACGCTCGATGATACCGCTTCGTAGATCTGTCCAAGTAGCGTTCAGATTATGTTTGCGGAATGTCCAATACCACTGCAAGGCGATATCTTCCAGGATGGTATGTAGCTCGAATAACAAGGTTTGGTCGGACAATCCGCGGGACGAAGCGATGGTGTCTACCTGAAACAGGAACATGTCGATCGTGGTGCCCGCCGGGTCTCCTGTGTAATTTAGTCCGCTTTCCGATAATAAGGGTCCATCGATAAAGTTTTGCTCCCCTTCGTCTTGCTCTAGTATTGTTAGGTCCATTTTGGATGATGAAAGGATATAGGGTTAAACACGCTCGATTTAATTTGGCGAAGAAAATTAGACTCGAAATGCAATCTTTATTAAATTTATCAATAATATACTAAAAATGAATTCAATTAGTTTTAAATGAAGCAGAAGGTTTCAAATAAAATAGCTCGGAATAATTCCACAAACACAATAACAAAAAAAAAATATAGAAAAAAAATAAATATAAATATTAAATATAAATGAAATAATGCAAGAAATTTGGTACTAGGGATGAAGCCGCGATCCACTAGAAACCTGAGGCCCGTAATCCCCAAATTTAACGACGGGATATTTGACGAGAAACCCTCGAAAGCGGTACCTTATCGCAACCTTCCTTTGGAGGGGCTCGTTAAAAAACATTTTAAATATCCAAAATAAAAATAATAATAATAATAAGAACGCGAAAATCAAACTACCAACACACCCAATAGTATGCCGATAGTGAAATAATACAGCTAAATAATAATATAACAATATAATTAGAAAAATAAAAGAAAAAAGAAAGGAATGGATACCTTGTAGATTTGATACTAGGGACGGTGAAGCCGTGGTCCACTAGTACCGTGGGGCCCGTACTCCCACGATTGTTTAACTACGGAGAAGACGAGATACCCTCCAAAGTGGCGCTTTTCAATGAGAACCTAATTTGGAGGGGCTCGTTAAAATTTACAACGATACGAAAACCAAAAATACAAAAAAAAATCCCAAGACTACCAACACACCCAATGGTATGCAGGCAGAATAATAAATTCAAAAACGATACAAAAGGAAAAAATGAAGTACTAATCAAACCGTGGGTTTAAATACAACCCATAGATCGATAAACCAAAAAAAACTAAAAAAACAATTATCGAAATATCAAAAATCAAATCAAATAAAATCAAAAATATCAAGAAAATCAAATAAACATATCAAATATAAATTTAAATCAAAAATACGAAACGGATGGTATGATGAGAGTGGAAATCCCACTCCGTGTCGGCTAAATAATAAAAAAAATGAAAAATAATAATAATATAATAATAAAGTGTTCCGTTCCTCAAATTTCGGTCGAGAAATTTCGGGGAAAAGAAAAATGAAGCTAAGCTAAACCCTGGACAAATGACATCCGAGCTCCACCACAATCTGACACAACATAGTGGAAATGGGAAAGAGCTCGTAAGTCGGATGTCCAAAGAATAGGGGTATGACACCCCCATCTACGCGCAATCAAACAGCCCGTGCTGGTTGCGATCGCAGATGGGGAATGCCAACCGGGAGACTGGCTTTGGTGTGCGAGTCCATGCGAATTCAAACAGTGCGAAGCACTGGTTTCGACACTGGACGCGCACGCCAAAGGGAGTGAAGCTACAAATCCTAAAAAAAATCAAAAATTTAAAAATTCGCACATCGACTGGCTTTGGTGTGCGTGTCCATGCGAATTCAAACAGTGCGAAGCACTGGTTTCGACACTGGACGCGCACGCCAAAGGGAGTGAAGCTACAAATCTAAAAAAAAAAAGTTAAAAATTCGCGAAAAATTTTGGGCGCCACTGTTACAGGCTGGCTACTGCCAACCTGCAGATATCACTAAGCACCTGCAGAGGCCTCCACGGTGATTTTTGCCGGCTACGTTCTCAGCGGAGAAGTGCCAAGGTCGTGGGATTTGAGGCATGCAGGGCTCCTCGCTTACACCGTGATCATACAGAATTGTAGGGGGAACGCAAATAATAAAAATGTAACTGGAGTTCCGCCGAAACTCGTCGGCCGGAACCTGAGGAACGAACACAACGAAATTATAAACCGAGAGCGGTGCCTTGGTGCGCGCATCCATCCGCATTCAAACGGGGACAAGCCCTGGTTAAGGAATCGGATGCGGGCATCAAGGGACCGCAAACACTACGCCGACACAGAGGGAGTTTCCACTCCCATCACACCACACCGAAAAAAATTTAACAATTCATTTTATTTTTAAAGGAAAAAACAAGAAAACAACTTCCCCCTCCACCCGCACCAAGAGAAACGAGAGAGAGAGAGAGAGAACGATACACACCGAGCGTGCACCCGCTGTGCGGCGCTCGATTACAAAAATATTTAAAAAAAATTTAATAAAATATATAAAAATAAGATCAAAAAAAAAAAATTAAAAAAAAATATAAATGAAAAAATGGTACCTTAATATATCTTAAAAACAATACCGTTGCGGCCTTGCGCGGCCGTCATGCCACAGGTGGTGATGCCACACCCGGACCGTTGCGGTGCCTTTCACCGTTACACAGAAAACCACAAAAACACGAGGGACCGGTTGGCCACCCGTATGCAGCGACCTTGTGCTGTCAAACGTTGCGGGGCTTTTCCCTGATACCAATTTGCCTCGATAGGCCGTATTTTGTTGGGCGTCTTTGCGCCGTAAACCAAATTTGCCTCGATAGGCCGTTTTTTGTTGGGCGTCTTTGCGCCGTAAACCAAATTTGCCTCGATAGGCCGTTTATTGTTGGGCGTCTTTGCGCCGTAAACCAAATTTGCCTCGATAGGCCACCAAAAATGTTGGGCGTCTGCGCCGTTCGTTTTCACTTAATTTTTTTTATTGTTTTGTTCACAAAAATTCACTTCTATTCAATATCAACTATTTATTTACATATGAATAGAAAAGAAACACTCAAAATAAATCCAAAATACGTAATTTTCTTTATTTTCCATCAAATTCTCAAAATGGCGGAGCTACGTTTCACAATAAAACAAAACTCTCACCAGATTTTTTAATTTTATTTTTATTAAAATGTTGTAAAAATGCACAAATTATAAAGGTAATTATTTTAAAAGTTTAAGCTTTTATTTTAGTATTTTTCAAACACGTATATTAATCTGGACTTTGCATGACGATAATCCAAAATCAAAATTTTTTATATTTTTTATTTTATAAACCAAGACAAAAACTCGACAGTCTTTTCCAAAACTCAAAACTCTAAACAACCAAAAATCAAAACTCGAATGACTCACAAACAAAAACTCGTACGCCACACAAACGACGCGCAAAACATTCCAGAAGAATTGTCTTTCTTCTCTGTCTCTCGTTTACATCAATTCGCATTGATGTAAACGGGAGGCATATAAAAAAAACATTCTTATGAAATGTTTTGCTTTACACACCACTCGATGTACATCGCTCTCTCTCCCATCATCTTACTCACCCTCGCGCCATCACCACGACGTGTACAAACATTACACAACTCTGAAAGCGAGGACACAAACCGAGGGGAATAAAATCAAACAGCGCTTGTTACGATCATGTAATCGTAACAATATGGCTACCTTGTCGCACGCCGGATGGCGCCCGAAATAATGGGGAGAAATAATCCAGAATCCTAACAGATTGCCAACGATCTGAGAGATAAGAACGCAACCAGTCAATGGGAATGAAATCACAGTCGAGACTCTCTAACTTGCTAATAAGAATGGAGTGATCAATCACAGGACTCAAACAGTTTGGGTAAGACAGAGAGAATGGCGATCCCACGATAATTACTTATCTCACTTCTAATACCCGCCTTGTAAATTGGATGAATGCATCATATTTTCCAGGAACCTGGAAAAATACCACGACGAAGGCTTTCGTTAAATAAGAAGGTAGCTGCAGGGGCCAGACTTATGGCACATCGTTTGAATAGGATCGGTGGAAGATCCTCATAACCCGCTCCCTTGCTAACGTCGAGAAGGAGCAGTTGATCTAGAACCTCCTGTTCGGTGGAAGGAGGAGGTTCTAGATCAACGGAGGTGGAAATAGTAGGAGAAAACCGATGCAAAGAATTTAGGAAACAAATTGCGGATGGCTGACTGGCGGTGGAGGTCTGGTAAGACATATTCAACGGAAAACCAGATACCTTTTTCTTATTGTTAATGAAATTCCAAAATTTTTTGGGATTGGATGTCAACACTTGCTTAATTTGCACTACGTAATTATTATATTATAGGGTCTTAAATTCGTTTGCGGGCGTTAACGAAATCGGGATAGTATTCAACGCCGTAAAACCTGTAAAGGGAATGAAACTTGTTGCGTCGTTTCTCGAGCAGCATCAACTCGGTATTATACCATGGCTCCCGAAAGCCGGGTTTATTATTGATAACCCGCGGAACGTGTCTCTCGATACCACTCCTGAGAAGATCGTTGAATCTGTGCAGCGTGTCATTCAAATCCGCACCGCGCTGTAAAAAGTTCCAATCGGCAGTGCTGATAAATTCATTCAAGGATGCGTAGTCGACCATTCTAAAATTAAAGTGTAAAACGTTAGAAAAATAATTAGTTCAATATCGTTAGAAAAATATTTATCGTAATTGGTGTGTGATAAATGCTCTCGCGTCCAGTGAAGTCCAAGTACGGCGCAACATCGGCATGCAAGACGTCATTGGCAAACAGCAGGTCCAGAAATTTCCCTCGACTGTTGCTGCGTTGTTGATATGAAAGCGAAGTAATCGATGATATGCAATACTTTCTCGTCGGTTGAGGATGAAGAGAACACAGTCGACATCGTTTCAAGATATACCGGGTAAGTTAAAGTCACCCACAATGGTAGTTTGAACATAAGAGCGAACTGAAGGTATAACGGCTGAGTCGATGTAGTTGATAAACGTGTTGTAGACCTCCCGATCCGTACGGAATATGAACGGCGACGGCGACAATCGAGGTATTGTAAGCTAATCTGATGCGAACGGCAATGACATCAAAGCAGGGATGGTAGGCGATCACTTCATTGGAGACTGAATTCTTTACAGCAATTAAAACTCCACCGCCTCTACAACTGATGTCAAAATTGTATCTGTCCTTTCTATGAACGACATAGTCTGGTGGAAAATACTCTTCGGATAACATATTGTTCGTAAGCCAGGTCTCGCTGTTTATAATAACATACAAAATCATTGTCAAGTATGCCTAAGCGGAAATCCCTGGTCTTACCGCGGATACTGGAGGCATTGTGATAGTAGATAGAAGTGAAGGCGTTGATGGTATTAGATGAAGCGACGGTCGTTGACAAATTAAACTGGCTGGTTATCACAGTAGTTACTTCCGCTGTTGAAACGTGGCCACAGTCCGGTTTTTTGATATGCGTGGATAACTTGTAAATGGGCGGATTAAAGCACCAGCAGGCCAAACGTCAGAATTGTTAAAATCAGCCACAAGGCGGTCTTTGTGTAATAATAGCCTACAATTTAGGTCACCTGGCGAACAATTTTGAAGTTTATCGCAGACATAGCTAACGATCTGATCGGTTGAGATGGATGGATCGATGGTATTGAGTATTAATTTGAGCGATGATATTGTTTATGTTGGCTTTAAGGGCATCGGTCGATTTTGGTTTATTGTCATAGACCTGCGACTTGAGGAAACCTCATCACTAAAAATCTAGCGGGGTGAAATCGCACGACCTTGGTGGTCAATTCACTCCACCTCTGCGGGAACAAACCCGGCCCTCAAACCGTTCATGCAGAATGTCTATTGTTGTGACTACTATGTGGCACGTAGCGCCGCTCTGCTGGACACTATTGTGTTTGGATGCGGGGCACTTTATAAATTTTAATAATAAATAAAATAAAAACACAAAACATTTCTTTTTTAATTTAAATAAATTTTTTTATTTAATTAAATATTTTTTTGTGTTGCTTGTTGCTGAGTGATGATGTGCGGCGGCGTGTTGCTCCGGCCAAAATCCAAATTGAATAGGCAGAATCTAATTTTTGGATTCTTTTCCTCGCCCAAATCCAACAAACCTAAAAATCTCCAAAACCGGATTTTCAGGTTTTTGGAATTGCTTTTTTTACATGCACCAAATAATTTTGGCGCACCCGTTTACAATATGTTTTCTGAAACATAATTGTTTACCATGCCATTGTGCAATGGCATGGTAGTGTGTAAGTGCGTTTTACTTGATTTTGGTTTTGCAAAATCAATACGATTTGTATGCATCTCTAAATGATATGATTGTAGAGGTACATATTGTATTTAGATGTTATGTAGCCAAAATATAATTTTTCAATTCTATTTTGCTTACACCAATTTTGTTATGTACAAGTGTTGTTGTAGTACATAGTAATCGATGTACAAGTTGTTATGTACATTATTTGCATATACAAGATTTTTGTACATTTGGAATAATTCTTTAAATGGAGTATTGTCCATTTATAAAGAATTCTGTTTACGGAGGATTGTCCGTTGAGAATGATTGTGCGGAGTTTCTTATGGTTGAAGAAACTACCCGCTACAACACACATGTCGCCTATGGAGGTAGACGATATGTGTGTCCGGCAGGATGAGGCTACGTGCCACACAGCAGACATAAGGATGGACATTCTGCATGAACGAGTTGAGGACAGGGCTATCTCTCGCAGAGCTGACCAGAATTGTTCCCGCTAGACTTTTTGTGATGGGGTTTTCTCAAGTCGCAGGTCTATTACAATTTGGACATTGGTGAAATACGTCCTAAATGTGTCCTAAAATAAAAACAACACTAATTTCATGCATGTATTAGTGAAACAACTCCAAAGTCTCGTTATTATGCATTTTTTTCGTTTAGAAATAAATATTCAAACATAGCTTGTCCTAACCCCTCTAAGGCTCTTTTTTCTCAAGAGTTGGTACTTTCTGGATAGCTTGGTTCATGTAGATTGTTGTGGATATTTGAAAAATATTGAAATGTAATAATCGTCCTTAATTGAGTAATGAGAAAAGTTTTCGAAAATGGCTTGTCCTAACCCCCGGCAAGGCTATTTTTCTCAAGAGTTGGTACTTTCTGTGTAGCTTGGTGCATGTAGATTGTTGTAGATATTTGAAAAATATTGAAATGTATTAACCGTCCTTAATTGAGTAATGTGGAAAATATTCGAAAATGGCTTGTCCTAACCCCCGGTAAGGCTCTTTTTCTCAAGAGTTGGTACTTTCTGGATAGCTAGGTTCATGTAGATTGTTGTAGATATTTGAAAAATATTGAAATGTAAAAATCGTCCTTAATTGAGTAATGAGGAAAATTTTCGAAAATGGCTTGTCCTAACCCCCGGCAAGGATCTTTTTTCTCAAGAGTTGGTACTTTCTGAGTAGCTTGGTTCATATAGCGCCTAACCACATAGGTCACTATCGTGTCAGATTATTGTGGATATTTGAAAAAAATTAAAATGTAATTCATTAGTGTAATCCTTATTATAAATATTGAGATAACAATTTTTTCCTACCATGACCGACAGGGATAGGAGATCAGAAAAAACAAAATAGTTTTTCAATGCCAGTTTGTTTGCGAAATAGGTTTGTTGGTTCAATGTCAAAAAACTGATAAAACCTTTTGAAAATAATTACAAATTTAAAAACGAGCATGACATATTTGGCAACTTCCTGAGTCAAACCTAATAAAACAGATTAAACAAATTCAAATTGCCACATGTGCAATTTAATATTTATAATTAATTTAGAGTAGATCTGTAATTAAATAAAACTACTAAACAATAATTTAATATCACTAAGCGTGTAATGTTAAGGTAAAATTTGATGAGGCATAATATAACGTTATTAACTTATTAAAATGCCATTTAGGAAAGATTACACAAATGGCCATCATACACAAATTCACCTAAGAGTCTAGGCAAACAAACAAATACTTTAGGTTCTGGAAATATAGTGAAGGGAAGCGGTCACGAGACTTTAAATACAAATAATTTACAATTATAACGTTTATTAGAAGTTGAATAGGAATTATAAAATTGATCAAAAAGTTGGCAGATAATTCATTTTCGTATTTAATAAAATTCAGTTTAAATGGTAAACCATTCAGTTTAATTCATTTATACGAAATAAATTTATTATATTCAATTATACATTTACAATTTTTAGGATTTAAGATAAATTTCACGCATTTGTATAGAACCGTGTAGTTTGTCCTAAACGAATCTTAATTTTTTTTAGAACATATTTAGGACAAACTTCACTCGAATCAATTTGGGCCAAAAGAAATCGGTTAGCGTCGTTCTGTAGCGCCCGCCGTTGATGGTGATAGACGTCATTTTCAAAAAAATACGGACCAATGACGCCGCCGGCCCAAAATTCGCACCAAACAGAAACTTTTTGTGAACGCATTACCACCTCCTGTGATGTTCATCCTCAATTCACTTTCATTTCACCTTTGAGATCTAGTACGGGTGTGTTCGGTATCATTAGTAATATCCGATAACAAAAAAACACAAATTATTTCTCACAAACCAATTTATTTTACACTAATCGATATACATTTATTTACTATGTTTCACTACCTCTACAAATAAAGGGTTTTCCAATAGGAAGGATACAATTAAATGAGGCCAAAAAAATTTTTTATTTGAAAGGTTACATTATACCATTATGTATGGAAAACAATCATTTAACATTGTTTTGTATCGTTCTCCATTGATTGTTACTCTTCGACCATTTTCTTCAAAGAAATATGGACCGATCACTCCACCGACATGAATTGCACACTACACAGTGACTTTAGCTTCTGTTTGTTTACATAATCATTTAACCAAAAATGAGCTTCATCACTGAATAAAAATTTTCGATAAAAATTTTCATCATTTGAGAACAAATCAGAATATAAACGACGTTTATGGTGGTCGAATGGCTTCAGTTCTTGAACCAGTTGAATTTTGTAAGGATGTAAATCCAAATCTTTTCTTAAAATTCTCCATGTTGTTGTTTGAGAAAGATTTAAATTTGGATTTTCTCTTACACTTGCCGCTACTAAATTAATATTCTCTTGTGTGCGTGCGTTTCTTTGTCGTACTGGTACTCTTGTATCGTGTAAAGAAAATTCACTTTCAAATTTGTCTACAATACGACGAATAGTGAGTCGAATAACTGAATAATATCGTCCATGAATTCTTCTTAAATTTCTCTCAGTATTCACAAATGTGCACTGATTTTGATAAAACAATTTAACAATTTCTAAATGATATAACCTACTGAACACAAATGACATAAGAAATGTCAAAAAGCAGTACGCAGTGTTGCCATTATAACCTTTTTAAATTGGACCATTCCTATTGGAAAACTCGTTACTTGACGTCCGTCCATGGACAACGAATTCGGAATCGATGGTTGTAAAAAATGTGTAACGAAAACTATCAGTAATAACTTAACGTAAAATAATATATGTACATGTGATCTGTTATGTTTACATGATACTTGTGATTTATTTAATCTAGTACATTCTCTGCTTGCTACTAAGTTTCGAGATATTTCGATAATTTGTTTTATTTGTATAAATTAGGAAAACCAAAATTGTAATAGTGGATAAGAGCAAAAAATTTTAATCAAAATTAAAAATTTTAGACAGTCATCTTCATCACATTATAAGAGTACAACCCCGATTGTTGATAAAATAAAAAATTAATTTTTAAAACCAATTTCGTGTTTTTTTTGTTGGTGTGTAGTGAATCCGAAATAAGCTAAGAGAAGCATCACGAGAATGTTGAATTATGCAGATAAAATATCCGAACGAACGTCAGTTGCAGACATCTCGGCGCGATTAGATCTGTTGGAGCGGACATTCTCTGAATTCGTCGAGTGTGAGGTAAAATTATCAAAGCATGATGTCGTTTCGGAAATGGCTGAAATCGAAAACAAATATTTAGAGGTGAAATTCAAATTGATCGCTGCAATAAAGGAACCTCAAAAGAATAAAGAAGCAAGCCAGATAGGAGAAATTGTGACCCGATTGTTGGGGTTCATTAAAATGAATTTATGACATCACTATCCTCTACATTCACAAGCTCATTAAACCAAACCATTAGCAATACATTAGATGAACCTCATACATACGTGCGACTACCCAATCTTAATTTGCCGAAATTTTCTGCAATACATTGCATCTGTTCACTGCAAGCTAGGATACAGTGATGCACAAAAGTTTCAATATCTGAATACCTAACTCGTGGAAAAGGCAGGAGATTTAATTAAGCATATACCAGTGTCAGATGCCAATTATTCCCAGGCATGGAATAAATTGTGTGAGCGATATGACAAGCGCAAATATATATTAAACGCAATGATCAAATCATTTTTAGAACTACCAACCATGCATGAAACGTTACTGACGATGTAAAGCAAGGTATACAGGCGTTGGGTGGGGAGGCAATGCGACGCGACCCATATTCATCTGTTATTGGACAAGATGGATTCACATACAAAGGAGCAAAAAGAGTAGATAATACATCAACGATGATGTGATGCTTTGGAATCCAGTGACTCGGGGAGATATTCAACTAAACCAACTACCTCCAAAACGCATAAGGTAAATGTATTGACTCCTGGTCCAATCCAGTGCGTATATTTGTAAAAGTGATCATCGAATTCATTCGTGTGATAAATTTAAGAATTTGGATTAAAATCACCGCAGAGATGAAGCAGCAAAACTTCGCGGATGCTTCAATTGTTTGTCAGATCGACATTAAGCCAGTCAATGTCTCAGTACCAAGAACTGCATAAAATGTCATCGCCGGCATCACAGTCTACTTCATGGTACTTCGCCTACTAGTTCTATCGTGGTCTCATCTAACGCATCCGATGTAGCCATTACAAGTTCGAAGGAACAAGAACACAACAGCAGTACTAAAACTTCAACACCAAGTATGTGAGGTTGGTGCTACCCTACTTCCAACAGCGATTATCAACGTACGGGAGCAATTTGGTCAATTAAGGTCATGTCGAATGCTATTAGACTCAGGATCGCAAACCTCGATCATATCACAACCGTCCGTAAACCGCGTAGGTATTATTCGGAAGGCTGCTCGAGTTCGTCCACCATAAAAAAACCAATTCATACTCTTGGTAATATACTCTCGATTCAATGAATCTCAGAAGAAGAAGAAGCAAGAAGAAGTATTAGCTGATACACCGTGGACGACAAAATAACAATCACGTCGCGAAAATTTTCGATCCACGTATCGTAAAACACCAGGAGGTCGATATATCGTGCAGTTACCATGATAGTTCACACATCAACCACTGGGTCAATCATATAATATTGCGTGGCAACGGTTCATGCCACTGGAGAGGAAATTTAAGAGACAACCGAGGCTCTATCAAATGTATAAGGAGTTTATGGAAGAATACGTACACTTGAATCGTATGCGGAAGGTTCCAGCTGACGACGTGATGATAGGTAGCGCCCAACCCTTCTATTTACCCCATCATGGGTTACTAAAGTAAAATAGTTTATCTTCTAAATTAAGGGTGGTTTTTGATGAGTCAGCTGCTACTTCTACTGGAGTATCACTTAACAATAACCTGATGGTGGGGCCTACGTTGCACGCTACTTTGTGGACAATTTTATTACGGTTTCGAGGGTTCAAGGTAGTTATTTGCGCGGACATTGAGAAAATGTACCGTAAAATATGGATCCATCCCAAACATAGAGCTTTCCAGAGTAAATGCGCAATTGTATGGCGCATATCACCGAATGATCCAATAAGTCATTATGAATTATAAACCGTCCACCGTTCCTGGCGATTCGAGTGATGCTTGAAATAGTAGAAGAATGTAAAGTTAATCATCCTGAAGTATCGAATGTCATTAAGATAAATTTTTATGTTGATGATTTGTCGACAGGGTCTGAAGACGAATCACATGCGAAGAAGTTAAAACAAGAAATATCAGAAGTACTGTCTCAAAGTGGATTTCATTTAAGGAAGTGGTGATCAAATAGAAATACCTTAAATGACGTAAAGGAGCACTAATAAAAACAAATGTTAGGTCTATATTGGTATCCTACAGGAGATTTATTTCTATTTAAAATATTCAAAGTACCTTATGAGTCATGAACTAAATGTTCTATCGCTTCGAAAATTCTTGACCCTTTTGGATTCTTGAGTCCATTTACGGTTAAAATGAAAATTTTTATGAATAAATTATGGGTCAAGAAAGTCACTTGGGATGAACCTCTCTCAATAGATCTACAAAGAGGATGGAGAAACATGTATGAGAAATTAAACCTTCCGTAACTACCGGACAAGTGGTGCAGTGGTTAAAGCTTCGGCAGTTGGACCGGGAGGTGCTGGGTTCGAATCCCATCGGAGGCTAGATGCAAATCGAATTTTCATCATCGATTACGATCGGTGATGCTAATAAGTACAGCTAAGACCCTCTGATGGAGTGCAGAATTCTGTGTCACGCGCCGACCCACCTTCCATGTCAATGTACAGGTTGGCATGGAGCTTGCAATGTGCAGGTGGTATACTGTAGTTGTGTGAGTAGGTGAAGTAGGTGGGTTAATGATGTGGAGTGAATGAGTGGTATCACAATGGGCCTAAAAATTGGCCTAAGTGTGCAGTAAGCAACCACTGAAACCACCGTTTAGGTTTCAAAACCTTCTAAATGAAGTGAAAATGTCTCGTTTCGTATCACAATAACTGAGTGCTAGATACATAGATTTTGTGATTCTAGTGAAGTAACTTATGCCGCGACCGTTTACTGCAGAGCAAGGATAAATGGGTTATGTTTCGTAAGCTTGATTAGTTCGAAGAGTAAAGTTGCACCAATAAGTCCGGTAAGCCAGCCAAGATTAGAATTGAACGGAGCTCGTTAAAAAAGATACAAGGGGCTTATGAGTGTAAACATGTTTCCACATGGACATGTACCGACTTCATGGTGGTATTCTCTTGGTTGATAAATCATCTAAAAAATGAAAAACCTTCGTAGCGAATCGGGTAGCGCAATTCATCAACTTCTTCCACATATTATTTGGTGGCACGTCAAACTAGTGAATAATAATTTATGATTTAAGGGCCCTTCCTGTCTAGCTTTGTCAGAAGACTTATGGCCAATGAATCATCCCACGATGCTTCAAACTGATCAAGAAAGTCTTGCAAAGAAAGTTGATGCATTTCAAATACAGAATGAGCCACCACCCCCTCCTATCCTCCTTCAGGAGCATACACACCCAGTAGCTCTTTTAATAGCAAGAATGGGTCTGGATTGATACGATCAATGGCTTTTATATTCAGATTTTTAAATAATGTCAGAAAACATGAGCGAGTGTTGGGTTCGATTACGATATCGGAGCTTGAGGGTGTTGAAATGGAAATTATCAAGTAAGTTCAGCAGATTGAAATTCGTGTAGACATCGGATCATTAATCAGGGACAAACTGCTACCATTGTTGATGCTAACAATGTCTTAAGAATTGGTGGCCACTTGCAAAAATCGCGATGTTCTTATGACATGTTGCACCCAATAATATTACCAAAAACTCATCAAATCACTGTTATGATTTTGCAAGATTTACATAAGAAATATCTTCTTTGGATTTTAGGAGTTCGTGACATGTGCCGGAAACTATGTCATAATTGCGTTACGTGCATTCGACACTCAACATTAAGGTCGAGTCAAAAAATGGATAGTGTACCACAATCACGAACTACACAGTAGGACCGATACTTTTGGCAATAAAGAAGAGGAGAGGTGCCAAAGTGATAAAATGTTTTTTTAGTGATATTTTTGTGCTTCTCGAAGCTATACATATTGAAGTTGCATCTTAGTAACAACTGAAGCATTTCTTGCTGTTTTAGATAGGTTTGCTGCACGGAGGGGAACACTTACTCAGATTTATACAGATAATGGTTCAAATTTCATTGGAGCCAAGCGAAGGTTGGACGAACATTATAACTTATTATCATCTACGGAATGTCAGTGACAAGTTCAATATTATGATAGAAGAAACCGCATTGATTGGCGTCTCATACCACCTTTATTACCACATTTTGGAGGAATCTGGGAACGAGCAGTGACGTCGGTTAAGGAACATTTATTTAAGGTCATTGGCAACACCCACCTTACAAATAAAAGGCATTTTGAATTCAAGGCCGTTATGTGTTATAAAAAATGAAGATGTCTGAAACATTGATGCTTTGACACCAGCCCATTTTCTAACATTGGGGCCGATCACAGCCTTACCTTTCGCAAATTTGGAAGAGATTAGTATGTCGCGTTTGAATCGATGGGAGGTAATCCAAAAATTAGTTCAACATTTTTGGAGGAAGTATTCAACTACCTATATGAATACGTTGCAGCAACGGGTTAAATGGAAGGAGAAGCGTCGAAATCTACAAGTAGACGATGTAGTATTGTTGCAAGACCTGAAAACACCACCTTGTACATGGCCTTTCGGTCGGGTAACAGAATTACATAGTGGTCCAGATGGATTAGTAAGAGTAACAATAGTTCAAACCAAAACGTCGTCATATAAACGGCCAATAATGAAATTACTAATTAACGATTGATTTTATGAATTGTTAAAGAAAAGAAAATGTTGCTACTAAGTTTCGAGATATTCGATAATTTGTTTTATTTGTATAAATTAGGAAAACCAAAATTGTAATAGTGGATAAGAGCAAAAAAAAAATTATAATCAAGATTAAAAAATTTAGTCAGTCATCTTCGTCACATTATAACAGTACAACCTCGATTGTTGATAAAATAAAAAATTAATTTATAAAACCAATTTCGTGTTTTTTTGTTGGTCTGTAGTGAATCCGCAAAACACAAATTAAATTATCGGGGTGTTGACTCTCAGGATGTAGGCCCAAATTACGACGCAAAATTCTCCAAGTTAAAGTTTGTGAAAGGCCGAGATCTTGTGCACGGCGAGGAATTGGCTGCCTCGGGTTCTCCTGTACACTATCAAGCGCCGCGGCAATATTCTCGGTCGATCTGGCGTTCCGTTGACGCACAAGTGTTGGGTGATTTTTTATTGAACCGGTTGTCTCGACTTTGGCCACCAAACATTGGAGAGTTGGCCACCAAACATTGGAGAACCACCCCGTATGCCGTAAAATGAGCGCAACATTTGTAAAGGGTGATTTTTTTGTGGTTAGGATTTGCATGCATTAGTATTTGACAGATCACGCGGGATTTCAGACAAGGTGTCAAAGAGAAAGATGCTCAGTATGCTTTGACATTTCATAATGAATAGACTTACTAACGAGCAACGCTTGCAAATAATTGAATTATATTACAAAAATCAGTGTTCGGTTCGAAAAGTGTTTCGCGATTTACGTCCGATTTATGGTCTACATAATCGACCAAGTGAGCAAACAATTAATGCGATTGTGACCAAGTTTCGCACTCAGTTTACTTTATTGGACATTAAACCAACCACACGAATGCGTACAGTGCGTACAGAAGAGAATATTGCGTCTGTTTCTGAGAGTGTTGCTGAAGACCGTGAAATGTCGATTCGTCGCCGTTCGCAGCAATTGGGTTTGTGTTATTCGACGACATGGAAGATTTTACGCAAAGATCTTGGTGTAAAACCGTATAAAATACAGCTCCTGCAAGAACTGAAGCCGAACGATCTGCCACAACGTCGAATTTTCAGTGAATGGGCCCTAGAAAAGTTGGCAGAAAATCCGCTTTTTTATCGACAAATTTTGTTCAGCGATGAGGCTCATTTCTGGTTGAATGGCTACGTAAATAAGCAAAATTGCCGCATTTGGAGTGAAGAGCAACCAGAAGCCGTTCAAGAACTGCCCATGCATCCCGAAAAATGCACTGTTTGGTGTGGTTTGTACGCTGGTGGAATCATTGGACCGTATTTTTTCAAAGATGCTGTTGGACGCAACGTTACGGTGAATGGCGATCGCTATCGTTCGATGCTAACAAACTTTTTGTTGCCAAAAATGGAAGAACTGAACTTAGTTGACATGTGGTTTCAACAAGATGGCGCTACATGCCACACAGCTCGCGATTCTATGGCCATTTTGAGGGAAAACTTCGGAGAACAATTCATCTCAAGAAATGGCCCGGTAAGTTGGGCACCAAGATCATGCGATTTGACGCCTTTAGACTATTTTTTGTGGGGCTACGTCAAGTCTAAAGTCTACAGAAATAAGCCAGCAACTATTCCAGTTTTGGAAGACAACATTTCCGAAGAAATTCGGGCTATTCCGGCCGAAATGCTTGAAAAAGTTGCCCAAAATTGGACTTTCCGAATGGACCACCTAAGACGCAGCCGCGGTCAACATTTAAATGAAATTATCTTCAAAAAGTAAATGTCATGGACCAATCTAACGTTTCAAATAAAGAACCGATGAGATTTTGCAAATTTTATGCGTTTTTTTTAAAAAAAAAGTTCTCAAGCTCTTAAAAAATCACCCGTTACTAATGAACACTCCCTTTGATAATAAAATTTTATCATTTGGACGTCCTGCTCAATCATGTAACTTGTCATGGAGATTTGGTATCAGTGTTTGAAAAAAACCAGATTAGACAGACGCCACCAAAAAAACATGGTATATATTTCTATATAAACCATGTTGTTTTGGTTGCTATATTTCTTGGTAATTACCGAAGACCTAGGAAATGTTTCCTTATTTTATGATAATTAGATTATGATAAGAAGAGTTAATCTCATTCTCTCACCACCGAAACGAAGTGGTTTAAACCTGCCCTGAAAAAATTAGCCCGCCTCAAAGAAACCCCTATACTTTAATTTGTTACACTTTTATTAAAATGCTTTTCAGGAAATCTTGATTTTATTACAGTTACAGTTTACGAGCAAGTGGCCGGTTTAGCTTACGATTAAACCGACACCTCTAAAATTGTGACTATTGATGTAGCTATGACATCGGTCATCGGATGGTTCTTGGACTAGAAATAATAACACAAATTATATGTAAATATTTTTCATAATTCTTCATTCCCAGGAAACTTTCTAGAGTAGTGTCACTGGTAAGCCGAAGCTTCTGCACTTCAAGTAAACTGCCTTGAATGGCTTCAATTTGTAATTTAACCCTTCTTTTACACCAAGGGGTTACTACGTATTGTAAAGTTTTGCTGATAACTCACGAAGGGATTAAGACTTCGATGTGTGAAATAAACTACAAATCAATCGGAAACCTACTTAAAATAACAAATGTTTAATACTGGCTTTAAAACGTACATTAGTACAGATTATAGAACTAATCAAGTATCTACAATGTTAAAAAAAATTGTATGGGGGAAAACTCAATGTTGTATCTAACGATAATGTAAAAGTTGTTAAAAAGTTTGTTATGTAGTCACCTCACACCTATAAATGAAAAGTTACTTCATATCATGCATGACCAGAGAAACATCCGTCCACGCCATCCATTATTAATAACGCGCACATCATACACAATACAAAATCAAACGCACAAAAATAATTTATGTAAAACACACAAATTCACAAAATCTTATAAGACATGATATCACCAAAATAACGAAATATCAAATAAAATAATCAAAAAACCACGTACGTTAAATAGCACAAAAACAAAACATTTAAAGCTGTAGAAATACGCACCTGTGGAGATTAGGTAAGTCAAACATAAAACTCACCTCAAAAGCCTTCCATCACATGAGCGAGCGAAAAGATTTCCCATTTGCCATAAAATCAACAAGAACCGCACGATCCCCCAACGTACATCCCGACAACCTCATTCGTATTCAATCAAAACCTACTTCATCACAAGACCCAACTTCCACAAAAATTCCAAAAATACAAGAAATTCCCACGACATCTAACAAACAAGAAGAATAAATTACTGAACAAACAGAAAACAGAATTATAATTAAACAAACAACCAAGATAAACCAAAACCAGATCCAACAAAGTATCGCTGGTTTCGCCCCAGAATTAAGCGGTGAACCTAACAGATAAATTAGTCAGATTCCTAGGAACAGCAGACGGCATTTACGAAACACTCACAACAGAAGACGTATGTTCAGCCGACTAATAAAATTAAGACTCACCGATGATGCCTAAATCCGAGTCTTTCAAAGCGAAATACCAAACTATTCTACATTAAGAGAAATCTTAAACAAAATGTACGCTAAATCATACTCATTAAACGAGTTGGAACGTGGCTTTACAGACCTCCAACAAACATATGCAGAAACCAAGAACAACTATGGCTATCGTTTGATTGAAGCCCTCGAGAAATATCAAAAAGGATATAACACAAAGTACAACCTACAGTAAATCGAAAACACCTCAACCTTATATTAGTCCAAACATTTCAAAAGACAACGAACGATTATCCCGCTCAGTCATTTCAAAACTACAGACAAACCTTCCCGCAAAGCAGGCACCAACCAAAATACTGCTTTCACTGTAAAACAACGACCGGCCATACTTTCCATGAATGCCGTAGCAAATTTTTCTCCATGAACATAAATCATCCAAACCCAAATCAACCGAATAACAACAGCAACAAAACACATTTTAACACAGACGAACTCGCAAATAAATTCAACAACAACAGGACAAAACCAACAAATTCCAGAGCAATATGTACAACCGAACCAGGGAAACTCCAACGGATCCGACCAGTCTTAATAGAGCTACGATCCGATGACACATCACCGCAGCCGATTCAATAACTATCACACAACCATCAACCAAAACGAATATTCCCTCTAAACTTAACTAAAACAAATAACGTACTGATACGTATATTACATTGCCTGAAAAGCTTCCGGTCTGACACATAGATGACGCCACAAATTTAAACCAAATATAATTTTTAAATTCGACCAACCTTCAAATGATACTTGTAAAATTTTATGACATTTTGATCATTAAGTTTAGCACAGTTGTTTTAGTGACGCTACTTTTGTTAATTTCAAAACAATGGAAAAACATATTTCGTGTGTTGATTGATTGGAAAAAATACCGTTCAAGCAAAGCAGTGGCTTGATAAGTGTTATCCGGACTCTGCACCATGAAAATCAACCATCATTGACCGGTATGCAGAATTTAAATGTTGTCGTACAACCACAGATAATGTACCACGCTCTGGACGCCCAAATAAGGCTGTGACTACAGAAAACATAAAAAAAATTCACGAAATTGTTTTGAAACACGAAATTATTTTGATAGCTAACATTGTAAACATATCAATGGGACGTGTTGGACATATTTTGCACGAACATTTGTTCGTGAAAAAGCTATGTTCGAAGTGGGTACTGCGTTTGGTCACGCGGTCCTAGCGATTATTACTTGTTTGCAGACATCAAAAAATCTCCATGGAAAGAGATTTGGCTCTAATGAAGAAATTCATTGCCAAAGCTGAAACTTATTTTAAAGATAAATCGTTGTACAAAAAAGGCATCGAAGTGATAGAGAGGCGTTTGACTATTTGTATCGCTCTAAAAGGAATGTATTTTTCCTTTCCAATTTTGAAAAATTGTTTTTTTTGTTAAATCGAGAACTTTTTAGGCGATGTGTTATAATTTTCAGAAAATTTAACTATCGTTACATAGAGAGTATAGCATTTTGACGTAATTTTGTTATAATTTTTTGTACCATCCAAAAAGTGATGAAAGCCGCAAATAGTGATATACCCAACGGGTTTTCATTTTTATTATCTCCAAGATTTTAAATTCATTACATTTATCGCCATTCATTCCTGAATTTTCTCACAACATAAATCCTTTTGAGGATAACAGCAAATATTTTAATTTCCGTGCCAAGCTAAGCCATAAATTTCTAACAATTTTAGCCTACATATGAGGTCAAATTTATAGAGATGTACATAATTTTAATGTATATATTTTTATGTAAGTCTTTAGTGCTTTTATGGATCGTATATAAAAAGCTTTCAGTTGTACATATCGATGAAAAATCGTTTTCTTCCGTTGATATAAACCTTTTAATAAAGCGGGGCAGTATAATAAAAAAAATCATAATAAATCTTAAATGAAAAGTTTAAGTCGTAAAAGCGTAATTCCTGTTAGACGGTTATATTGAAACACTGTCAAATGTCTTTATTAAAATTTTTTTTATTTTATTTATTTATATTACGACTGAGTCTTCTACCCATATAGTCATTTACATTGCATAATAAAGTATTTGATTAGTCGCGTAATCGCGTAAGTGATTATCGCCAGTTACTTGTAACTCCTCCTCAGATTTTTCGCCTCAGTAAGTCTACGGACTTCCTGGTCGCGATAAGTCCAGTGGCTTGGTACCTTGCCGACTTCTTGGTGGTGTGGCGTCAGCATACAGCGTATGTCCAGATTTTCATGCTGGTGCAGGCGTTGTAGGTGTTTCGTTGCATGATGCTTGATTTCATCAGCGACAAGCTCGATCTTTAGATCTCGATGGAGGTTGTTGTTTCGAATGTACCACAATGCATTAACAATGCATCGCAGGATTTTATTTTGAATTGTTTGTAGGATTTTGATATTTGCCTTCTTGGCATAACCCCAGAGTTGACTACCATATGTCCATACAGGTTTCAGGATTTGTTTGTATAACAGCAGTTTGTTATAGATCGCTAGTTCAGATTGTCTCCCAAGAGCCATTGCATTTTTCTAAATTTTATGTTTAGTTCTTCTCTCTTCTTTTTTATGTGTTCCTTTCATCTAAGTTTAGACTTGGGTAACTGCAGCAGGGAAACTATCGAATTTCAAAATGAAAATTTGAATACCGATTAAGCCCAACTTGTGCTAATTAGTGCTCACGGGAAAAAATTAGTGCTATTCCAGGAGCCGAAAAAACGGGAAAAGAAAATTTCAAATTTCGCCTGAAAGACGGAATAAATAAAACCCAATTTCTAGAAAAAACTAGAAATAATTT
This sequence comes from Nephrotoma guestfalica, assembly GCA_963691935.1. Lineage (NCBI taxonomy): Eukaryota > Metazoa > Arthropoda > Insecta > Diptera > Tipulidae > Nephrotoma > Nephrotoma guestfalica. The sequence continues at coordinate 99,251,610 of OY829914.1, forward strand.
AAGGTGGAACTGGTGAAATTTGTGCTTATCATAGAAATATAATTTTCATAAATTTTCATTCATAAATCGAGGAAAACCAAACCAGCCCCTGAAAGATACTATATTAAAAAAACAGAGATATATCGTTCAATAATATTTGTGTTGAAGAACAAATAAAACAATCGAAATAAAATGTTCTAAAATCGAAGTCATAAGCAATTCAAATAGTATATTCCTGTTCATTGCCATCCCAAAAATATAGTGACTGAATTTGTGCTAATCCAGAATTGGCCCAATTCCATTGAACAACATCAACCGTTGATTGAACAATTTTCTGACAAAAAGTGTTCTAGAAACCAATGAGGTTGGCAATTCTGATTGCATATTCCGATCAGAAATGTTGATTGCCTTGGTACCTTGTTTTGGGAATGGGTTTTTTCCCCTTGAGACGTACTCTAATCTTATATTCAAGGTATTTAAATATTCCTTGAACTGGATTGAACAGAATTTTATTTCGTGGTCCGTTATTATTGTGTTTGGAATTCCAATTGTTTCCAGATTTTTTGATTCTATCTGAATCATTTGGAGATGTTTCGAAATTGCGTCTACGACAGACAGGAAACTGGTTTTATTTATAATAAAAATATCAATGTGTACTCTTTCGAGCGGTTTACTGATTACTGGTACTCGGCCTGGGGGATATTTTGATGTTATAGGGTTTTCTGTCATATTTGTGTATGTTACAAATCGCGCATCCATTGATGTAACTTTTCATTTTCTTTATTATATTCGGGAAATAATAAGATCTTTTAATTGGGTTTTCTATTTCCCTAATTCCGCCGATTGCTTTCCATTGTGGAGTTTTTGAGATAGTGTGAAATTGTGGTTTATCGAAGTAGGGTTTTGCGATTATAGCCCTGTTAGTTTTTGGGAATACTTGTTCTTTAATTATTGTATCTAGTTCGGAAATTCTTAAAATGATTTGGTTTATGTTTTAACTGGAATTTCTAAAAAATGGATGTAATAATCATCCATAGGTATTGAGGTATTGGCTGAGTGTATTGTGTCTCTGTCACATTTTGGTTCTGTTTGTTGTCAGAAGAACTTAGTTCTTTATTATTTCTTTCTTTTGTTAGTTCAGGATTCGTAATTGGCATTCTACTAAGCGCATCGGCTACCACATTCGCTTTGCCTTGTTTGTAAACTACGTCGTATTCGTAGTTTTCAAGCTCAAGTCTCCATCTTAGAATTTTGGAGTTTTTCTCAGAAGTTTTTATGAATGTCAAGGGCTTGTGGTCCGTAACCAGCGTACATTTCTTTCCGTAAAGGTAAGGCTGGTATTTCTACGGCCCATATTATAGCTAAAGTCTCCTTTTCACGTCATCTCGTTTCTCTTGGATCCAGTATTCGAGAAGCGAATGCGATGGGTTTTTCGACTGTGTCATCAGACTGGTCGCAGTAATCATTGAAAGTACTGCGCCAAGGGCGAAATCTGACGCGTCCGTCGTTAAGATGAACGGTTTTGTAAAGTCTGGACCTAATATAGTCTGGATTCGAAAGGTTTAGAGACACATCTTCCTTAAGATACTTCGGCATATTTCAGGCCGAGGAGGCTAGGAACGAGTCACAATTAAAATCATATCAATACCATCAACGACAGAGTAAAGTAACGATATTGCTAGTTTAAAGCTCAATTGTGTCGCAATTCAAACTTTCTATATTATTTCTTTCAATAGAGACGCTCGAAATTTGTTAGGTTACATAGAAACTATGTAGTTAAAGCAACACCTGTCTAATTTGAACTGTTCAGTAATGTGTGGTAAATCATCATGGAAGGTTATAGCGTTAAACAACGTGTGAAAATCATTAAATTTTATTTTCAAAATAAGTGCTTCGATCGATAAACGAGTGGACTATTTGATGTTAAGTGGTCAAATTCTAGTCAACGATAAAGATGAATGAACGAAGTTGGTAATTATGTATAATAACCGGTAATTGAGCATAATAACCAATTAATCATTTTCACCGTACCATAACCGTATAATACAGTTGTAAAAGAATCGTGATTCAGAGATTAATTCAACTAATCAGAAACCAAATGAAAGGAGTTATGAATTAAGTTTTGTAAATATGAAGCTCACTTACACGGTGTCACTGAAACTTGAAAACGTACATCGTAAACGTTGTATTTGCAACTGAACGCCTTGCTAAACTGCGAAAAAAACATAAACGCAGACATCCAGAACTTTAAGATTTGTGTGAAAAAACCGTTACGTTCAATTTTGACATATTTACATGAAGTGTTAAGCAGATACATTTATGTAGTACCAAGCACATTTTCATTTATGTCGTGTCGTTTTGCCTTAAACAAATTTCAATAGCACCTATTTTCAGAAAATATCTTGCTGTGAACGTAATAAGTTTAAAGCAGTAACAAAAATTGATATACAGTATTTTCCAATTTCCATAATAAATTGAAAAATATTGTTTCCAACAAAAAAAAATATTTTCCGTTATTATCTCATGAAAAATAATACTTGGCATTGTGCCAAATACCTATTGAAGCAAAAATATGCCCAACATTTTTATCGACTCTGGACCATATAAATGCAACGTCGCTTAATAATATTTGAACAATAAATATATGATGTTATGGAAGTACTCGTACGTAGTCTTATTACGAGTATAATGCTTTAGATAAACACCGAAATTTATGATAGACGAGTACGTAAAGGCCTATTGATTTGCGGCATAAACATGAATGACTATAACTATGTTATGTGCTAAAAGTCATGAACTTTATTTTTCAAGATTAACGATGTGATATCTGCGTGATATGAGTAACACTGACGAAAAATTAATTTCGTATTTTCCCATTGTATGATATGCTCGAGTTGTCTGTAATCCCAGCTCCACAAGTTATGAATGCCTACTTATGCTAGTGGTTATCGGAATTACCTAATTTTATGTGAAGGAAAATTATTCTTTTTTTTTTTGGGTGTTTGCAAATAGGATGGGATGAGTGATAATAAAAATTGATAAATAAGATTTTTGTTTTTGGATAATGATGCGAAGGAGGGTTTTATATGGACACTATAAATTTGCTGATTAAACATTTATTTTAATTGGATTTTGATTAGGTTTTTGATCTATTAAAGTAAGAGTTAGGATTCGAATACAAATATTAACATTTGGTAATATTTTTAGTCTCTCGATTTCGATTACGTATTTTAAAAAATATTTGTTTTGATTTCCAATTTCTAATAATAGATTTTGTCGTTTATGGTTATTTTATAAAAATCAAGTTTTAATAAATTACTATTGACATAAATGCATCTCAACGGCAACCTACACAATTGTAATAGTAATTGATTATTTGTTTTGTTAAAATGCAATGTTTGCAAAATATATTAACACGTCTAGATGGGATTTTAATTCATGCGCGCGTAGGATTTCAATGTTAGTCGTGCACATTACCCACAAAAAACTACTAGCTACAAAATATACTGGACCGAGCTTTGCACGTAATTATTACTAATTTATTTATTACAACTGATTTACAACTCATCTAGTAATTTATCTTTCATAATTTATATTCTTATTTGGAGGGTTTTAGCCCTTTGGCTAGTCCCGTTTACAGTTTTATTATATTTTTAGTCGATCCAGAATGTATCTAGCAGATCAAGTGGTTTCTTCCCTCGCAGTCGCCTTACTGGGTTTGACTCATCCAACATACGACGTATCTCAGAATTTTGGTGTAGACACGTTGCATGTGTCTCCTATGTGCACTAACTATTCCACGTACGACTTTCCTTTGGAATGACTGGATGATATTGACTTTTTTTTAGATGTAATTAATTAATTAATTAAATTTAATATAATTATTTTATTTAATTTTTAATTTTAACATTAATTTTTATATATAATAATCATTAAAGTGAGAATGATTACTAGTGGATTTAATGTCCTTTAAAAGTTCGTCATTTACATCAATTACATATTTCGTTGAATGGTACTAACATCGGAATAATGACTATGGGGAGGAGCCCTTAATACTCCGATTCCCAATAAATGTTTATGACGTATAATGCTCTGACGTATACTTTAGCAGAAATTCTAACTATAGTCAAAAGTTAAGCCTCAAAATAAACTGATACGGAACTAAAATATATTATTTATTTCGTTAATCTTTCATTTTTGATTTGAGAGAAGTGTTTTATCTATCATGCGGGCTTGATTAGTGTTACGACATATTTACTTTTGGGCTGAGATTAAAATATGGCTCTTTTGCTGTGGTAGTAGAATTATTTTTGATTTAACATATCGAAAATTCAAAATATTTGGCAGATACTTAGATGCTGTAAATATTCGTATATTTTATAGTACCTTAATAATATTTTTGGGTTTAGAATTTTTGGCCCAATACATAAGGAACCACAACAACTTTTTTAAAGATTTATCATTTTTTTTAAATTGTAACATTATTGCAAGTTTGTATCTTAATATTTTCTATCACGATAGTTTCATTTTATCACGACACTTGCATTAGTGTTTCCAGCTTTTAAATCCGTAATTTTTTGGGCTAGAATTTTGGGCCAACTTCATATAGGTACATTTTAATACTAACAACACTTACAATATTAATTTTAAAAATCCAAATAATCAATATTTATACAATCAATATAATAACGATAATAATTTTAATTGACAAGGACAATTTAGGAATACGGGACAGTGTAGATAATTTAATCGAAATAATTCGAATAATTTTAATCGATTCAATAGGAATAACCAAAATATAATCGACAATCAGATTGCAGAACCCATGGAAGTCGATAATATTGTATCTAGTCAGGAAATTTATCCAGAAGTAAATTTTATAGAACAGCCTCGATTGATCAACTCTCGATAGTAAAGCTAACATTCGATCAAACTTCTATAAATTGTTTAATAGATACTGGGTCGGATACCAGTCTTATTAAACCAAACGTTCTAAATTATTCAATACAAAAACTTGAAAATCTAATAAAATACAATTCATTAGGAGGATCAAATTATGTAACAGAGAGAACTATAACTCCGATTCCAGGCATATGAAGTTAGCCCAGTTTTTCATCCCAGAAAAAAATAAAATTTCTTTAAACAATACATTTCATCTCATCCCAGTTTTTTTCTATTTAAACTTGTATAAGACGGAAAATATTTTTAAGTTGAGTAAAAAACAACATAATATCCATCCCAGATTATTTCATTTTATTGTTGTTTTTGTACTCGACGTATGAATAAATGAATATAAATAGCTTTTCTAAGTAATATGATTAATAGGTAATAATTGTTTGTTTTGATTAAAGATAGCGATTGATACTATTTTAAAATATTAATAGTGCGAGCTTACAATGACTAAGAGGGCAGTACCCGCCGTATGGTAGTATTGGCGCAAATGGCCAAGTTCCATATGGGCCCATATAAGAATATGAGTAAATCGTGCCATTTTCCTAGAAATATGATTTGCCGGAAATGATTCTTTATGTTTTGAATAACTTATAGGATGGTCTAACTGTCGCCAGTCGGGCAACACCAGTCGTATGGTAGGATTGGCGCAATCGGCCAGATTCCATGTGGCCCAATACAAATATTAATAATTGTCATTCTCCTAGCAATATGATTTGCCGGAAATGATTGATATAGTTTTGAGCTGGTAATAGTAAGGGCTTACAATAACTAAGAGGGCAGTACCAGCCGTATGGTAGTATTGGCGCAAATGGCCAAGTTCCATATATTCCTCATATTCTTATATGGGCCATATGGAACTTGGCCATTTGCGCCAATACTACCATACGGCTGGTACTGCCCTCTTAGTCATTGTAAGCCCTTACTATTACCAGCTCAAAACTATATCAATCATTTCCGGCAAATCATATTGCTAGGAGAATGACAATTATTAATATTTGTATTGGGCCACATGGAATCTGGCCGATTGCGCCAATCCTACCATACGGCTGGTGTTGCCCGACTGGCGACAGTTAGACCATCCTATAAGTTATTCAAAACATAAAGAATCATTTCCGGCAAATCATATTTCTAGGAAAATGGCACGATTTTCTCATATTCTTATATGGGCCATATGGAACTTGGCCATTTGCGCCAATACTACCATACGGCTGGTACTGCCCTCTTAGTCATTGTAAGCCCTTACTATTACCAGCTCAAAACTATATCAATCATTTCCGGCAAATCATATTGCTAGGAGAATGACAATTATTAATATTTGTATTGGGCCACATGGAATCTGGCCGATTGCGCCAATCCTACCATACGGCTGGTGTTGCCCGACTGGCCACAGTTAGACCATCCTATAAGTTATTCAAAACATAAAGAATCATTTCCGGCAAATCATATTTCTAGGAAAATGGCACGATTTACTCATATTCTTATATGGGCCCATATGGAACTTGGCCATTTGCGCCAATACTACCATACGGCGGGTACTGCCCTCTTAGTCATTGTAAGCTCGCACTATTAATATTTTAAAATAGTATCAATCGCTATCTTTAATCAAAACAAACAATTATTACCTATTAATCATATTACTTAGAAAAGCTATTTATATTCATTTATTCATACGTCGAGTACAAAAACAACAATAAAATGAAATAATCTGGGATGGATATTATGTTGTTTTTTACTCAACTTAAAAATATTTTCCGTCTTATACAAGTTTAAATAGAAAAAAACTGGGATGAGATGAAATGTATTGTTTAAAGAAATTTTATTTATTTCTGGGATGAAAAACTGGGCTAACTTCATATGCCTTCCGATTCCCATAGAATTTATAAAATACGGCACATTAGAATGGGAAATACTCCCACTAAAGAGTGCGAAGTACGATGCAATAATGAGCATCAATTTTTTAAAACCATTTGAAGCCATAGTTGATATAAAAAATGAACATTTAAAAATTTTCAAGGCAGGTGGCAGTTGAAACTTTGACAATTTCAAAATAAAATTTTAACCTACTTAATTTAGTTCAATTGAATTTTAGAAATTATTATGTCTTCCAAAAAATGATATCATCAGTTACCCATTTGGCAGTAATGCATGCAGTATGTGGCGCTAGAGTTTGTTAATGAAAAAATATATGGGATTGCATTATTTTAAACACGTATACTATTATCACCAATTTATTTTGTAAACATTGAATTAAAACTTTACACAATATCGGAAATTCGCAATTTGAACTGGAAAACTGTGTGATGGCAAATTCCAACTAAAAAAACAATGGGGAAAATACAATAAAAAGCAATAATCTACATTGTCTACAAATATACTACATACTCTACGAATTCTCGACATTGTCTACGCCAAAATGAATTGTCTACACTATTCTCGATTTTCGACGCCAACATGTCAAAAATTTCAGAATATGCGTAGACGCACAACACTGGTGATTTTCTATGGCAGGTACTGACCCCCTTGAGGTAGAAATCCGGCAACTTTTCAATGCACCGAATTAAAAATAAAGAAGATTGGCGAGAAAAAAATCGAATCGCATAAACCATTATTGAGATATCATCCAGACAAAGGATAGACATTTTTAGAATTTTTTGATCAGGAACCTTCAAACCTCAAGATAATTAGTTTTGGACCACGGTCAGTTTTTATCATTTTTATCAGAATTTAAATGACTTAACCTTGACAGACCGAAATTGAAACAACAAAAATAGTAATAATCTACTTTGTCTGCAAATATTCTACATACTCTACGCATTGTCGACATTTTCTACGCTATTTTCTACACCAGCGCTGTCGTCAATTCCGAATTACGCGTAGACACACAACACTGGTCTCTCCTAAAATGAAAAATAGACGCTACATTGTAAATTATCAAAACTGTTAAAACCTTCTGCATCGCCATCACTGCCTGATTAATTCACTGGAATTCACTGGATCATCAGGATGAGGTGAAATCTTGTCAAATTAAGAAAATTTGCTCCTATTGTTTAAAAAATCATAAAGAATATGACGACGGCTTGTGTGTGTTCAAAAGTGTATATTTACTTGTGAATAACGTAACGTATTCCTGTACGTTTTTTACTCTATACATTTTCGCTACTAACGATACTTATTCAAAAAAAAGTTTTGTATTCCGTCCGTTTGTGAATAATAAAAACCGAGCAGAAATGTAAGTTACCTTTTGTAAAATAATGCGTAACTTAGGTGTTAATGTATATTATTTACGAACCCTCGTAAAATTAAAATTCTTTGTTCTAATTCAAACGGCAAATTTTCTACTTAACCCAATTTTCTTAGCACAAATCCCATTCAATATTCTCGCTAATTTAAATTTATTTTTATAACGCCAACTATAGCGAAATCTCGTTAGTTTAAAAAGCGATTATAGAGTTTAAATTTAGAATAGAAACACACACACACAGAGAAATGTTTTTCGTGATAAAACGTTAAAGATGGAAACACCAATCAAAATATTTTATCGTAAACTATATGAGATGGGAAAACATGATAAAACCCGATAAAGAATTTATCGACATAATATCGTTATATTCCATTCCGACGGTAGTATTAATATAAAGGGTGTTTTTTTAAGAGGTTGCCGATTTTTTTTTTGAATAAAACACATATAAAATTATGAAATGACCAAAATTTTTTTTTATTTGGTAGATAATTTTTTGGCATTTAACATTTAAACACAATTTCTGGCATATGGCTACCACGACTATTTTTCACAAATGTCATTCTGGAGGTCCAATTTTCCAGCACTTTTTCAAGCATTTGAGGGCGTATGTCAGCAATGACACGTTGAATATTGGTTTCCAAAGCGTCAATCGATTGAGGTTTATCCACATAAACCAATGACTTCACGTATCCCCACAAAAAGTAATCGAGTGGCGTCAAATCGCACGAACGCGGAGGCCAATTCACCGGACCATTTCTCGAAATAATGTTGTCGTTGAAAGTTTCTTTCAATAAGTCGATTGTTTCACGTGCTGTATGGCAAGTGGCACCATCTTGTTGAAACCACATTTCATTCATATCCATATCTTCAAGATTTGACAACAAAAACTCATTTAACATGGTTCTGTATCGATTTCCATTCACGGTAACGCGTCGTCCTTCCTCATTTTTAAAGAAATATGGACCGATGATCCCACCAGCCCATAGACCGCACCAAACAGTACATTTATCAGGATGCATTGGTAATTCTAGAACGGCGTGTGGATTATCTTTGCTCCAAATGCGACAATTTTGTTTGTTGACGTATCCATTTAACCAAAAATGCGCCTCATCACTGAAGAGAATTTTACGGTAAAAAAATGGATCTTCGTTCAATTGATTTAACGACCAATCACTGAATTCACGGCGCAAACGATGGTCGTGTGGCTTTAATTCTTGCACCAATTGAATTTTGTATGGCACCAAACCCAAATCTTTACGTAAAATTTTCCATAAAGTCGATGGACAAAGTCCAATTTGCTGAGCACGACGACGAATCGATAAATTGTCGTTTTCTTCGACACTGGCCTCAACGACAGCAATATTTTCTTCTGTACGAACTCTTCTCATTCTTGTCGGTGGCTTGGCATCCAAAAGAGTGAATGTAGACCGAAATTTGGTAATTACGTTCTTTATGGTGGTCTCTGACGGACGATTATGTGCACCATAAAATTCACGAAGTGCTCTATAAACATTTTTAATTGAACACTGATTTTGAAAATAAATTTCCACGATTTGAAAACGTTGTTCTGGAGTTAACCTATTCATAATGATTTGCCAAACAATACTGAGTAGAAATGCCACTTTGAGCTGTCAAAACAACTGTCATAAAATAAAACGACATCTATCGGAAAAACAAACCTCCTAAAAAAACACCCGTTATTATCATTTTTGATGGAATATACGAGTACTTTACTTATACAACAAACAGCTTGAGTCAGCATTTTGATTTATTTTACTATGCGTCTAATAAATTTATATCCGACAAGAAAATTGTTTTGTAATTTATGAATAAAAAATTTACTGTACATATTTCATCTCATCTTTACGCCAATCGTATTATACACTGATGGATGTGTAAATGTTCCAAATGCTAAAACCAACAAAATTTCTAAAAAGCTTTTACGTTTTCAAATATTTAACCCGGATTTACATATCAAATTGTTAGAATTGGTTTATTCATAGTCAACGCCAATGTAGCAGCTCGTATATAATTTTTGTGTACCAGGCTGAGGATTAGAAACCATAAAAAAACTCATTCCTGAATACTTATACAAAACAAAGCCAATCGTAAACCATGGAAGTTTTATTTTTATTTTTCCAAATTAATATCACACGCTGCATAACTTTCTACTCGTAAGGCAAGGCAAGTGGCGAAAATTAAAAGCAAAAAAAAATTTATAATTTGAATCTAAATTGCTTGCTTAAGTAGTGGAAATAAGGAAAAACTGAATTAAATGAACAATAGAAATGGAAACACAAATAATGAAAAATGTACATAGTACGAGTACAGTGTTCTGATACCAATTATAGTTATTGTTTCTATACAGTCTTTTGTTTCGGGATGAAAATCTACAATTGGGGAAAACTAAACTGGCAGTAATCAAAAAATAAAGCCACGACTATTTTTGTACAGTTAGAAACCATTCTATAATAAGGATTTTAGAAATACAGAAAATAGATCCAATATAATCGTCCAATAACTTGTAAATTATTTCGATGCTTTTAGATTTATGTTTGCTACTAACTATGGTTTTAGTTAAAACTTTATTATAAAAAAACAATTTTCCTTTGTTTAATTTATTAATTTTCTTTATTTAATTTATTTTATTTAACAATTTGGGTTCCAAACAACAAAATGGATAACTGCAATATATCTCCTGTCACACTACAAGAATTAAAAGAGGAAATCAATCTCAACCTAAATACAAAGAAATCTCCAGGATATGACTTAATTACAGGGCGAATAGTAAAAGCTCTTCCTGAAAAAGGTCTACGTAAACTACTCCAAATAATTAATGCAGTGTTCAGACTTAAACACGTTCCAAGTCAATGGAAAGTAGCAGAAGTAATTATGATACCTAAACCAAACAAACCACTTAATGACAAAAATTCGTATAGACCGATTTCCTTACTCCCAATAATTTCAAAATTATTCGAGAAACTACTCCTAAAGAGACTAAAACCAATAATAGCAGAAAGAAATCTTGTCCCTCCACATCAATTTGGCTTCAGAGAAAATCATTCAACAATAGAACAAGTACACCGAATTACAAACATAATTGAAGACGTACTTGAAAAAAAGAAAGTATGTTCACGCGTCTTCTTGGATGTAGCACAGGCCTTTGACAGAGTACGGCATAAAGGTTTGGAATATAAATTACAAAGAGACTTACCAAAGCAGTTTTATGAAATTCTAAAATCTTACATATCTGACAGACTGGATGATGACGATCTGGACGATTCAAACCTAGTAAGACGGCTGCGAAGGAAGAAGCCGCATGATCTACAAGATCCAATCAGGATCGACTAAAAATATAATTAAATTGTAAAGGGGACTAGCCAAAGGGCTACAACCCTCCAAACAAGAATATAAATTATGAAAGATAAATTACTAGATGATTTGTAAATCAGTTGTAATAAATAAGTATATAAAAAAAAAAAAAAAAAAATTGGGTTCCCCGAAAATTCTGCGACAAACCATTCATCGAAAAACAAATATGGAAACTACAATTTTACAATAACCAAATGTGCGTGAAATAATTTTGCAAATAACTTATTCATCGAAAACACAATTCATCGAAACAAAATTTTGCTTTGGTTTTACTTTGGTAAGTACTGATGTTCAAAGTTTCCTTTGAACATCAGTACTTACAGGTATAGATTGGATGACGGCTCCTGGTATAGATGGGGTGTCTAATTGTACTGTAAAAAACGGCTTACTTTCTGGTTGATATATTATAGTTTATATTTAATCTAAGTGTAGATACATCGACTTCCGTAAAGAAACCCGTGGTAGTCCCAATGTTTAAAAAAATGACAGAACATCTTTAAATATTGATCGCCCAAGCTCCCTCCTTTTAGTTTTTTTTAAATATTTGGAAAGGCTATGGAACCTAGGTTTAGAAGTGTTGTAGCAAATTTCAATTTTCTCTCTCCCTTACAATTTGGTTTTAGAAGGAACAGAAATACGGAGCAAGCTATCTATTGACATTATTAGAACAAATAAGTATAAACATTGACCACAGTCTAAAGGTGTCTGTTTTATTTATAGCCTTTGATAGAGTGGAACATCCTACTCTTTTAATGAAGCTTGACCGCATTGGCTTTCGCAATACGATCTTCAAGTGGTTATCTTCATATTTAAATGGTCGTACTCGTATAAATTGTCATTTTAGCCATGTTCTGCCGATCAAGGTAGGGGTTCCTCAAGGTTCAGTTCTTGCACCTCTACTATTCCTATTTTATGTAAACGGCATTTTTAGCAAACAATTCTGTGGCTCCTCCATTGCATGTGCTGAAGATAATATTAAGCATATTGAGAGTGATTTAAATATGCTCTCGGTGCCATCAATTACCATGAGTATGGTTGCAATATAATATGTAATTCCAGTGGATGTTTCTTGGTTGACTTGGTTCATGTATATCGTTATCTTGGCATATTGATAGCATTATCTTCCCATATTGAGGATTTGAACACTAAGCTTTTATTGGTAGCTAGGAAAGTGTACGTCTTGCGTTCATATTGTCCATTATATTTACTACTGCATTATAATACACAATTATTTCGCATTAGTTGATTCAATTATGCAACACAGACTCTTCTGTTGGGGTAGTGCATGCAAATCCACATTAATACCATTATTTAACTGACAGAAACACATTGCGCGAATCATGAGTTTTAGAGAAATGTGTTCACCCTCCTGGTCCATATACCAAAATCTCGATATTTTGCCACTACGTCACATGTTTGTCGCGGAAACTCTTTTATAAACTATTCAAACTATAGTCTTCGACATTCAGAAAAATAATTATAACCAGCAACTGGTTTAAGTCCATTTTGTTATATTAACCCAAGTTTTTTGGCAAACGCAACTTGGTGATTTCATTATTTTGATTAATTTTGACTTGGTTACCTCGAAAAATGCCATAAAAATGGTTACCAAGGTCATAGTTAAAATTTTTAGTTATAACAAATAAAAATAAGTAAGGTGTAACAACAAATGTTGGTTATTTTAACTACGGTACGGTTATCGTACTAATATTTTGGCATATGCAACCGTGAACTTGTTCATTTTACTATTTTTAACTTGATTAAGTGAAAAATATCAAAAAAAATTGATAGCCAAAATTGTGGTAAATGATTTTAGTTGTTTTAAGAAATAAAAATTAATAAAGTAACATAAATTGTTGGTTGTTTTAACCAAGTTATATACATTGTACCATAATTTTGTCATATGCAACATTGAAAGAACTACCGTGTAGCTTGGTCAATTGAGCCAATAATTTCGGTTAATTTTTTTGCCTTCAATTATGAGTTTTCTATATTTTTTTAGATATGCAAAAATGTTTAAATATTTTTTAAAATTAAAAATATGTTTTACCTAACTTTGGTTCACATAAACAAGTTCATTTGTTATTTGAAACTGCAGCTTCATTATAGTCTTACCGCATATTTTGTTCAATTTACCGAAACAAAGTTTCGTTTGTTAGCTAACTTTATGGTTCACATAAACAAGTTCATTTGTTATTTCAAACTGCAGCTTCGTTATAGTCTTACCGCATATTTTGTTCAATTTACCGAAACAAAGTTTTATTTAACCAACAATTCTCGATGTTTTACATAAACTTCAACCGCATAGTTATACTTAGGGCCATGTTTGGGACATCAATTACCACATGTTTTGTTCAATAAAAACAGTTACATAACTCAGATCGGATCGACACTTATGAAAGGTGTAAAGGGTCCATTGACAAGTTCAAAGTACTCTACAGAATGTCTTAATTGCATTTAAAACGGAAGTTTACGGATGTTACTTTTAATTATTAATATTTTATAAATTACATACATATTGGGCACGTTCAGGGCACCCAACAGCTGGGAACATGTTGAGTAAAATCAAAGCCAACGTTTTGAAAATGTTTAGTACTATGAAATTTTGATATCAAATTGGCGATGATTTCACTAATCATGATACCAACAGTTGGCGGTCCTGAACGCGCCCATTGTCGTTAAAAAAGAATCGGTGTACCTGGCGCGTGTTCTGTTGAACCAGAGGTTTTAAATTATTGTTTATTTGATGTAAATCAAAATTGGTAATGATTAAAAAAAACAAAAAAAACTTAATGTGCTTCCTGTCGTCACCAAAACTCACGAATTATGAATGCGTTAACAGAATACCAAAGATCAACAAATGGCTATTTTAGTATGCTTAAAATAAATCATTCGAACAACATAAACTAACTTTCCTCGAACGTAAGATATGTCTTATAGCCGGCGCGATATATCGTAAATGCTGAATGAGATCACATACTCATAGAACCAAGGTAGTAAATCTTGAAAACTACCATATTAACGGGTATAAAGGTGTCCCAATCACAAACAGTTTAAACTTTACAACAATAATTCTTGGTACATACTCTCTTGATGTACAACATCTGAATCACAATTCCGTAAAGAATCTAAAGTAAAATAATAAAACACTTTAAACAAACAGCACACAAAATATATGTGGGTGTTCAAAATCATAATCCCCAAGAAATTATCAAATTTTTCGATTATTATTGTAAGTATATATGTTTTTTGAATTTTGATATAAGCGTTGGTTATGGACTGTTTTATATTCTACACCTATGTATACCGTACATTGCGTCTATAAATCATTTAAGTTTAATCCATTGCGGTTCAGTAGACATAAAAAAAATATATAGATTTTCTTATCTGACTAAAAATATTACCGTTTTTATTCCTTGGATTCGAATTCCTTAAGTACTTTGATGCTGATAACCCCTTGTTCTATTCTTTATTAAGTATAGGCGGAACAAAATATTGAAAATCAATTTGAAGTAAAATAATTTCTAACGATTTTTGCTCTCCCTCAACCCAATAAACATAAAAATGTATGTCTTTCAATTTATCCAACTATAAATTTTTTCATTTTGTTCTTGTTCAACTGATATCTAAATAACTAAAGAGCAGAATAACAGCAACAATAAATTATCGAAAATCCATTCCAATTTTCCGATTCTTTGTTTAGTACATAACGAATCTTATCTTTCGAGTACTATAATCGTTGGAGATGATATTACGTGACAATTTTATTTATTTTACGTGTTAGTATTAAGATAGATGAGTGGATTAAAACGTTCTGTTAAAATTAGTAGGGGAGAATGATCTGTAAAAATTTAAAGAAAATTCTAAAACCGCGTAGGTAAATAATTTACACTACGCTGTAAAATGATATAGTCTAGATTGTAAAAGGCGGCGTTGTCGGTTGGTTTATCGCATGACAATTCATCGCAAGCTAACACCATGGTCAAATTAATCATATTTGGAGTATGAGTAAAATATTAAACTACCAGTAAATTGACCCGTTCTACAAACGGGAACGTAACATGACTGGGTGTAGGGCTATGTGGTATTTCAAAATTTAAAAATTTTAAAAATTGATGTTTTGAACGGAACATCAAAAAATGCGCTCAAAGAATTTCTTTAAAGCGTAAATGCGAGACATTTTTGTGTCGAAGGGCACCCACCACTCACCCGGGCCTGCTGTTCTGTACCACGCCCAAATTAGAAAAACATATTCGTTAATCCACGAAGACACGTGAACGGCACCTTGGATTCTAAAGCAATAAGGAGCTCTCAGATAATGTAATTGCGAATATAATCCATGAAGTTTTTTTTAACTTCTGCGGTGACTTGGGGAACATCATCGCCAACAACGACGATGTACTTCTTTTTACTTTATTGGGAAATTCAGTGCGTTCGAAATTAACGTTGCATTTATTGCAACAGTAAGTAAGAAGATTGTCATCAGACTTCCTTTTCTTTTGTGGAATTTCACATTTGAAATTCAAAAAATGACATTTAAAAGTTTAAAAAAGAGTTCTTTGCTCAGGAGTTTCATTTACTGTACTTTCAGCATTTCGTTGCACCTCTTGGGCACGAACTTGAGGTAATTGTGCATCAGAAAAATTGGTTCTTCTCTGAGAATGTCGTTGTGCGTCTTGAGCACGGACTTGAACTAATTGCTCATCAGACTAATTTGCTCTCTTTGTTAAACTTTCCACGTAGTCACTTTACCTATAATTATATATAAATACAAAGCACTAATGTTAGAATTTTGCAATAATTGAAAAGAGTCGCCCAATGCGCACAAACCATTTGTCAAGAATGTGAATCCCAAACAAAAAAAATGCAACGATTTGCCTGATTTGATACGAAAAGATATGAAAGAGTTTTATCTGATTTGTGTAAGTTATAGTATGCTTTGCGTTACTTTGTTTACAAAATGATTTTTTTTCTATTAATAAGCATCGTCAAATAAACAACAGGCTATTGAAATATCAACGTACATCCATCTTATTAATAACAAAAGTTAGCATGTTGGTGACGCGAATCATAAGATTTCACCCTTCAAAAAAAAATCGCCCAACGAGCCTAAACAAGTTCGGCTCTCATTTCAGGACAGTTTTAAGTGTGGCCGGAATTCGGCCAAATTAAGTTTTTTTTAAGTGAAAAAAAAAATGATTTAAGTGTTAAACAGTGTACTTAATGCTTAGTTTTCGGTGTGCCTGACCTCATACTGGGTGGGTCGTACACACACAGATGAGTTTCTTAAATTGCCGTTTTCCTGTACCGGAACTTCGATATTCAACGTACAACTACACGCATCAAAACACGTTCAATTTATTTTCACACACCCGCACCCAATGGATCAGCAAGCAAAATTTTATATTTGTTGTCACAACTAACTCTTCAATAAAACAAATTGACGTTCAACAACAATAACATCAGTATTCAAATTCTATTATTTTCTTTTACACACATCAAAAATTGTTCAAAAGAAAATGCATCAAACTCTGATTTCATTGAGAAAACAAAGCTGGTTCACTACTACAGTATTTAATATTTATTTTTTATTTTATTGAAATCCAAAACTAGACTCTAACTAAATAAAAAAATTCTCGCACCAAAAAATCTAGAAGAATATTTTCTGTTCGTTGGTGTTTCTTGTTTTGTTTCCATGCGCGTCACTCGCCCAGTCTTTCTTACCGCGCATCAATCCACACGCCAAAACCAAAAAAGTACCACAAAAAATACTCTTCTATATTTTCACTGGTCGCACACACCCTCCAGGTGTACACATTTGTCTGGCTCTAAAGAATTAATCGACGTTTACGCGATACTGTAGACGTGTGCTAAACATGAACCATAGTATAAAGGCCAATTCACACCCACAAAAAAAACTTATTCTCAATACCAGAGAACAGATGGCAATGCCATCAGGAAAAAGGCTTTAATTAATCGATGGCAAAGAAATTTAAAATCCAAAAACAATGTTATATAGAAAACAATGTTATGACCCCTCAAGGTGTCGTAACATGTTGACTAAATGATTAACTAATTTTCTGATAAATCATATTCGTTCGACGACTAGTGTAAGACATGTCATATACATTTCATCTTTCATGGCAATTTTCTAGGTCTACGGTGATCAACTGCACAATGCGATGAATTACTGGCGATAAACTAGCCTGGAGTCGATAAAATGAAAACTTATGAAAAATGTGATAAGCATTTTGGGTTGACGTATCCAAATAAAATGCAATTTAATACTAAATAATATCTTAAAACGATGATTCAACAATTTTAAATACGTTAAGCAAAAATTCGCCGGAGACAATATGTAAAACTTTTTCCAAGCGTATTCAACCAATTCATGTTGAATAATACACAAAGGAATAATCATGATAACACAAGTAACGTTTGAAAGCTGCGATAATTCTATATACGCTACGATGTACTAGATGTACATACCCATGAAGAATAGTACAGAGGAAAACCTTTTTAAAAATTATGATTTAGCATAAATTGTTAGTTGTTGTTGCTGATCAAAACAAACCCCACACAAGAAAAAATTATAATTTAAATGTGTTGGATATTATTCATCTCATAACAATGGTCAAATCAATTTAGATATTGAACCAAACTACCTGTTATGTGTATACGTAACATCTTTCATACATAATATGTGTTGTTACGTATCAGAAATGCCATTAAATATATTTTTTTTCGCTTCACTGTTTACGAACCATTATAAATAATGGTAGCATAACGAAAAAATATGGGAAGCTTTTATTTTTCCCGTGAGTGGGGATCCATACATAATATCTATCCAGCTACACAATATATGTGCTTAGTTACAAAGTCTGATGCTCGCACAAGCATTTTTAAATTAATATTGGAATCATATAATAATATTTATTATGCTGTCCGATTCTATATGTGATGTTGAAACAAATGAAATATGTGTGTTTGACCTAGCGAACTAAGAATGTTACGTCTTGCGAATTTAAGGTTTACAAAAACAATTTACTAACTCGGGTTATTTTATCACATAATCTGGGCTGGATAATAACAGAAGAATTATTGGTGAGCATTATTTTTATATGAACACTCAAAATGTTGAGGCTTATACAAAAATAAATCATGTTTGTGATTTAATTTGATTAAGTTTCAGTAATCAAACACTTTGGTTAATGAAATGATGCTTTGTAGAGCAAGGAGGCGAGGTGCAACTCAAATAACTTAGTGAAATATATTCAATACGAGCTTCATATAATAATGTGGGCAAAAAATAGTAAGACTTTGTTCATAATTTTAAAATTCTTTATTTATTTCTCCAATCTATTTCGTCCCCCTCAAAGTAATCCCCCCCGGCCTCAATACACTTGTGCCAACGTTTATTCCAATCCTCGAAACAGTTGTTAAAGTCAATTTCCGGAATAGTCTCCAATGCGCGTAGCGATTCACGTTTAATGTCTTCAATTGAGTCGAAACGGTTTCCTCGGAGCGGTCGTTTGAATTTGCTGAACAGCCAGAAGTCACACGGAGCTACATCAGGCGAATACGGTGGTTGCGGAACGATATGGGTGGAATTTTTGGCGAAAAAATCACGTAAAACCAATGCAGTATGAGAAGGTGCATTATCGCGGTGCAAAAACCAAGAGTTTTCGACGCATAATTCTGGCCTCTTTTTACGAATAGCTTCGCGCAAACGACGCATACCACTCAAATAGTATTCCTTGTTGACAGTTTGGCCGGTCGGAAGGAATTCGGAGTGCACCACATCTCGATAATCGAAGAAAACTGTCAACATCACCTTGATTTTTGACTTGCTTTGACGTGGTTTTTTCGGCTTCGGCTCACCTTTGGCACGATATTCGGCCGAATGATCGTCTGTTTTCGGGTCGTGGGCATAGATCCAAGACTCATCGCCAGTTATAATACATTTCATGACATCCTGGTAGTCGGAAAGCATTGTTTCACAGACGTCAACGCGACGCTGTATTTACAAAAAAATTGAGTGATTTTGGAACCAATCGTGCTTTCACTTTCCTTCCGATATTTCAACGATGCCAGTAAGGTCTCTGACTGTTAACCTTCGATTCTCGAGCACCAATTCCTTGATTTTATTAACGTGTTGATCATCAGTTGATGTTGATGGCCGTCCTAGACGTGGTTCGTCGTCAACACGTTCTCGACCCTCTTTGAACAATTTGTACCAATCAAAAACACTTGCTCGCGACATACAATTATCACCGAAGGCCTTTTGCAACATTCTGAATGTTTCGGCACCACAACATTGATTCCGCATACAAAATTTAATGGAACTTCTTTGTTCAATAATTTCACTCATTGTAAAAATCGCCGAATGCACTTTTTGTACTTCAGAAAGACAAGCGTATACTAAACACTGATGATTATTTTGATGTGAAATTTGGCACAGATGTCACTGCCAGTCATACCAACATAGAAAAAAAAAATCGACGAATGGTTTTCCGCGCGAAATTTAAATTAGAAAGTCTTACTACTTTTTGCCCACAGTAGAATAGATTTCACAGTAGAATATATTATGTGAAGCTCGCCCGAAAAACACCTTTTCATTTTTGAAGTGTTTCTTTGCTAATTTCAATACCATCCCGAAAAATATCATAATTGGAAATGGAAAACGCATATCTCTTCCCGGAATAATTTTTTCATCTACGTATCTACGAAATTTGTATTAATTAATATGAGGAAGCTAAAATTATCCCGAAAAGTTACTGAATTGGTAATGCCATATTATACAGATAATAATTGTAATATTTAAAATAATTTCCATAAATATTCAATATTTGTATTGCTATGAGATTAGTGCGCCTACCGTGGGTCGAAGCTAGTCCACTAATTCAAAGCAATATATATTTAATTAATGAGAAACGATATTCTGACTGATACTTTCTTCTGGTTTTATTATAAAAATTCTACAGCTTATATAGTAAATAAATGATTCAAGTAAATGCTATATCAGCATTTCCTGTTTACACTCTTACTTAATAATATAAATTCAAGTATGTAAGTGCTATATGTCAGCACTTTATGATTTTAATTCTTACTTAATATTTATGTTTATAATTTTCTGTTACCAGCTGAATTGGTAACTTATTCCCGGGGCCTATTTAGCAACTTGAGCTGTTCTTCTGTGCTTCACATACAGGATGGCTGCTGTGATCACTAATATTCCTACAATGACGTAAGATGCTGTGTAGTGATGAACGTCATGCATGTTTACTTCGGTAGCTCATGCCCTTAGGTTCCTTTGTTGATTTTGAATTGAGACTTTAATGGCTTCAAAATCTGAGTTAAATTGTGAGCTCCGATTTACTTCTAAAGTGGGATCTAATATCATACGATCACTCAAATTAAATTGTGGCATGAATGAGAGTTCCAAACTACTGCTAACTGCTCTTTACCCTGTCAATGTGAACGTTTCTCCTTTCAAAACACAGCTTGGATCTAGTGTTAGGATTCCCTCTCCTTGGATGAGGATGGTTGTTGTTTCGATCATTCCGCTGCTACTTTCGCAAATCACGTTATAAACAACTTCGGATTTGATTACGAAGATCCATGCGTTATATCGGCGTAACGGAATCCATAGTGAGGTGATATTTATTCTGTGGATTTCACAACTAGTTGGCACGGTCCTAGTTTGCTGGAAAAGTTGCATCTCACAGCTGCTTGTATCTGACTGATACGCATTCAGTGGTTGATGTATATCACAAAGGTATTCGCCATTGAGGTTGGTACAAGTATTCAGTTCTTCGGAAGAGAGACGTATATATTGACTGTTCTGTATCGCAATCATCAAATAACTCGAAGATGGATTGATGTATATGTAGTCTTGATGAATCGTTGGGATTTCCATTGCGTGATATATGTTGAATCGAGTCCTCTGCACTAGAGGAATTTTGATATCGAATATGATTATTGCCTCAATTTGTATAGTTTTGACGGTGGCTATTTTATAGATGGTGGCTATATTCTCGCTTCGGTATGGCATAGACTGACTTGGTTTCAAGTTAGGAATGATTTGGTTGATTTGATCCTGAAGTTGATGTGGAGTTAGGATCAAAGGATCGAGGGTGCCTTGATGGACTTCAGTGATGGTGCTGATTATTGCAGTTTGAAAGTTTCGTAGTTTCATCATCTCCAGCATAGTGTATATTGCAAGGTCGGTAAATTCTTCATGGAACAGGATGGTTGTTAGAATTTGGTTGTATGCCTCGAATTTCTGTGTTGTTTCCTCATGGGTGTGTTTCATGACGTTAATAGTTGACTCTAATATGGACATTTGGTTTTGTAATAATTCCTTTTGGTGCTGCTGGTAGGTTTTCGCATCTCTTTGACCCCGAACAGTTCGTTGGCAATTGTACCTACAAAATCGAAAGGCGCCCTTCTTCTGCGGGTGGTTTTATTTCCGCCTAAGGCATTTAGTACTTCGTTTTGTTCATCTAATTCTACATGAAGTGCCCTTATTTGTGAAACAATTGCTTCACAGTACTTAAACGTATCCGTGTGTACTGGTTGTATAAGCGATCTATTCGAACAAAAGCTGTCTAGTTGACGAGCAGCGTTCGCAAAATGATTTAGTTCTGCCCAATAGGATGTGAGGTTATAATAGGTTATGATCCTCCATTCTCCGTTGATTAGACCTGCATGACCAATTTTATCAAAGTAGATTCCGGGATGAGCGGAGAATCTCGATATATTGTATCTGGTTGATATTTCTGCTGCTACTAGTCCTAATGCGCAGATTAATGCGATTGTGTGAAGCAACAGGTTGGACTTGGTGCTTGCTCTTGTCACCCGTTTATGCTGTCTTGCGTGGTCGTTGGGTTCAACTGCATCTATTTGGGTTTCCTCTGACGAAAGCACCTTCTTGCACTGTCCATCGTCCTCAATCGGCAGACGGCTGATATTTGTAATTGGCGTTTTGAGTAATCCTCTATTGGTGTTCTTTACTATAACGGTTCTAACAAAACCATCGTTACCACTATGCACCTCATGGATCCTTCCTAGAGGCCACCTTCCTGGAGGTAAATCATCATCCTTAATGAGTACTAGCTCTCCTTTCGCTATATTCGGTTCTGTTTTGTTCCATTTGCTTCGCTTCTATAACGATAGTATGTATTCAGTTAGCCAGATCTACCAGAATTCTTGCGTTATTTTCTGTAGAAGTCTCCATCGTGCTAAATGGTTAAAGTTTTGATTTAAATGGCTTGGTTCTGGCATCGTGCGCAGTGGTTCACCTATAAGGAAATGTCCGGGTGTTAAAGCTGTGAAGTCATTGGGATCTAATGATAGTGGGAGAAGAGGCCGTGAGTTGAGACAAGCTTCTATTTGACAAACAATTGTTGTCATCTCCTCAAATGTTAGATGTTGTTCTCCAATTATTCTACGTAGGTGATACTTGACGGATTTAACTGCCGCTTCCCATAGTCCACCCATATGCGGTGCCCTTGGTGGTATATAATGCCTTTGGGTGCCATCCTTTGCAAGTTGTTCAGCGACCTTTTCTGGTAGTTATTTCAGTGCAACACTCAGATCGTTTTTCTCATTCAAGTTGCTTACTACTGCTAAGTGAACGGCCATTATTGCAAAACAGACGAAGACCGCTAAATATCCTTTGTAGCTTTTGTTACCTCGTCCAGGTGAGCATCGGAGCTGATAAGGTCCAGCATAATCCACTCCTGTATGGGTGAATGGTCTTGATGGAGTCACTCTTGCGGCTGGAAAATCTCCCATCAGTTGGCCCAGCGTCCGTGCTTGATGTTTGTCAAACTATACAGTTATTGATGAAAGTTTTTACTGCTAGTGGACCCTTTATTATCCAATATTTCTGGCGAATGAAAGCTAGCGTGAGGGATTTGTTTCCGTGCAACGTCATCTTGTGTGCATAGTCTATCAGCAGCGTTGTGAAACGACCCTTATAAGGAATAATTATTGGATGTTGAGTGTCGAAACTAACCCTGGCGTTAGACAGCCTTCCCCCTACTCGCAACAATCCATCTTTGCCTATTTCCGGATTAAGGGTACGGAGTTTTGTTTCGCTATGTTTTCCATGGTGTTTATCAAGTACACCTAAGCAAGACTCTTGTGTTACCTTTAAGGCTAAACTCAAACTGTCATGAAGTTCTTTGGTCGTCAGATACCTTGGTGATGATTTAGCTGTTCTTTTTGTAAACCTAAGAACATAAGCGATGCTCCTTATTGCTTTTGTGAACGATGAACATCGTTCTATCAAAGCCACTATGACGTTTTCTTCTTTAGTTGTGGTAGTGAATGCACATACTTCGTTCCTGGATTCTTCTGTGGTTTCCTCAACTTATGGTTGTAAGGCATATTCGAAAGAATTTCTGAGCCAGCTTGGTCCGTTCCACCAGACAGGGTAATCTATTAAGCTGGTGGGATGCAATCCTCTCGATGCACAATTCTCTGGATTTTCGTCGGATTTCACGTAACCCCATTGCACCCGAGACAATATAGATTGGATTTCCACTATCATGTTTGCAACGTACGTTTTAAATCTATTAGGTTTGCCTTTAACCCATGCCAACGTTATCATTGAATCCGTCCATGCAAATGTTTTGATATCCGGTTCTTGTAACGCTTCTTTGGTTTTCTTGATTAATTTTGATAGTAATACAGCTGCACATAATTCCAATCTGGGGATGGTTAATTTGGATTTTAACGGCGCAACCTTTGTTTTAGCAGTGACTAAAATTACTTTGCTTTGGTTGTTTGTCATCTTAGATTTGTAGTAAATTACTGCTGCATATGCGTCTTCTGATGCATCACAAAAGCCGTGTAACTCGCCTATGTTGTCTGTGTTGTGGTTTAACCATCTTTGCAACTTTATTTCTTCTGAGCAATTGAGTAGCATAGCGAATCCACGTTGCTTCTAATTCGGGCGGCACTTGTGTGTCCCAATCTATTCCTAATGTCCATAGTTGTTGCATGAATATTTTTGCTTTTATTATAACCGGTAATATCTCAGTATCTATATTTCCTAGTATCTGCTGGTTGTTGTTGCTCCATTTCCGGAGATTGAAGCCTCCTTGCGTCAAACATTTATCTAGTTGTTCTTGCAGTATCCTAGTTTGGTTGATGGTATCCGCTCCTGATAGTATGTTATCGACATAAAAATCTTCAGCGACTGCTCTTTTTGCAGCTGGATATTTATCTTCCTCATCTTGCACTAGCTGACGTAGGACTCTTGTGGCTAGATATGTGGCCGAGGCTGTCCCATACGTAACCGTTTTCAGCTTGTACGTGCTGATTGCGCCTTTGTCGTTTCTCCATAGTATCAACTGGTAACTTTGATCTGAGGGATAGAGTTTTATTTGTCTAAACATCTTTTCGATGTCAGCTTTAAACACATACTTATGTTTCCTCCAGCGTAACAATATGTCTACGAGTGGTTGTTGTATTGTTGGGCCAGTGTGGAGCAGCTCATTTAACGATATTCCATTCGACGTTTTTGCTGAAGCGTCGAAGACTACTCTGAGCTTGGTTGTCGAGCTATCATCTTTTAATACTGCATGGTGTGGTAGAAAATAGTTTCTACCTGCATCATCACGTTGGTTCATTTCTATCATATGAATATTTATGTTTATAATTCTCTGTTACCAGCTGAATTGGTAACAATATTAGAGCCTTATCTTTATCCATCCATGTGTTACTATGGTCGCATTGAACGTTTCCATTTAATATGAAAAGTCGGTTAGATTAAAAATTTAATTGCTGAAATCCAGGAGATATCCCCCTCGAGATTATTTGCTCAAAAGATAGGGCCATCCATTTCAGGTATAACGATAATAGTTCAAGTCTGAACGGTAAATATAAAGGTTTGATCTAATGGAAAATCTCAGCATAGATTTCATATCTAAAATGGGTTAACTTTACAATTTATTTGCGGAACTTCTAGGGACAACCTCATCGGGAATTTGGGCTTACAAGTTAGAATCGTTGGTGAATGAAACTATCTGCAATTGTCCATTTCCAAGTTTTCAATATTAGGGCCTTATCTTTATCAATGTGTTGCTGTGATGGCATTAGTAAGACAATGTCTGGAACATTAATTTTGAAGACGCCATTGTTTGAAGATACGAGTTTGCAATCGGCTACCGTGACTGATTTCATTTTCCATTGTAAATAATGTTTTTATAGAGGTTCACATCTTTAAGTTGGAAACACTGTTTTATTTGACAACCGATTTGACAGCTGGCATTTGCTTTGTCATTAGTTTATTTGCCATTCATAATGAATGATGAATGATGTCATAATGAATAGACTCTCGCTCTCAGAACAACCTTTCCAAATTGTTGAAATTTTTTATCAAAATAGTGGTTTTGTTCGCCAAACTCATTGTGCATTACGATCATTTTACGGTCGTCATTCATCCATCAGGGCGGGTAATTCGGTTAACTATGGATCGTTTTCACACCACGTATACTCTAAATGATAATACGCATCCAGTAAGACGTCAAACAGTGCGTACCGAACAACCGACGAACAAGACGCTGTACTGCGTAGCATTGAGAAAGACCCAAATCAATCAATTCGACGTAGTTCTCAGCAAGTGGAGATGTGTCCATCCACGTTATGGAAGATTTTATCTAAAGATCTTGGTTTACGTGCTTACAAAATTCTTGTGCAGGAATTAAAGTCATCCGACCATCGCACACGCCGCTAATTCGGGCAATGGGCTGAAGCACTAATTGATATTGATGTTGATTTCCAGACAAAATTTTGTTCAGCGATGAATCTAACTTTTGGTTGAATGGGTACGTTAACAAACAGAATTGTCGGATTTGGAATGAAGATACTCCACAATCCTTCAAAAGTTCAATACAACCATAGTAACAGATGGATAAAGTAAGGCTCTAATATTGAATATTTGGAAATGGACAATTGCGTTTATTTTGAACACAGAGGATGCTAACTTTTAGGCCCAAATTCCCAATGAGGTTGTCCCTAAGAGTTCCGCAAATAAATTGTAAATTTAACCCATTTTAGATATGGAACCTATGCTGAGATTTTGCTTTACCTGAAATGGATGGCCCTATATTCTGAGCACTAACCTCGAGGGGGATATCTCCTGGCTTCCAGGAGATTAATAATTAATACAACTTTCGTAGATACATAGATGAAAAAATTATTTCGGGATGAGAGTTGCGTTTTCCATACAATTATGATATTTTTCGGTATGGTATTGAAATTAGCAAAGAAACACACCAAAAATGAAAAGGTGTTTTACGGACTGGTTTATCGGGCCAGCTTCACATACATTCCAATGGGGTCATACCAAAAAGTTAAATGACTCTCAAAATTTTACAAAAGTAAGATAATTTTAATTAACCCGATTTAAATGTTCCGATCTATTAATAAAATAATAGTTGCCGTTTCGCGTTATTCCACCAAGGAGGGTGCGGTGTACCTATATAACCTGTTAATGTGTGTAATTGGTTGATGATACTCGTACACCAAATTAATTTGTGTGAACAACAATTTTAATGTGATAATTAAATTGTTCCATTAACTGAACGTAAAGTTTTATCATCAAAGAGTACGTTAGGTACATAGAAATACATATGTTTACATGTGTGTCCCATTGTACAACATTGGGTTGCATGGTTACTGTAATTAAACAATTAAATTGTGCATATCATTATATAACATTAAATAGGTGTAATCCGCCGAAAGGCATCCATAGAAATATATACAGGGTAGTCCAAAACATTTGTATAAAATTCAGAAATGAATTTCTTGAAATAGTTAATTCTTCCCTTTGGTAGGGCATTTAGCCTATTTAGAACAAGAAAGTTTACATCGCAACAAAGTAATTGCGATTAATATAATTATTCTGATTTATTATAACAAAGTTTTTTTTCCTTTATTAATTGCAACTGAAAACTGTCCTCACCTAGCAATTTATCTTTCAAATTTACAAATTTTACATTTCTTAAATAATTCTGATTAGAATCCCATACGAATATAAATATTCCAATAGGATTTTATACGTATTGTGATCTTTTAACCCTCCGCAATTCCCTGCTATTTTTATTCCTGAAGCGAGGTTGGAATTACATGTTGCTTCACACACTTCTTCAGAAGATGGCTGACAGTTTGCAGGACAACCAACTTAAGTCTGAACATTGATTTAGTGTTTCTGTTCTGTACTCTCCAGTACATTTGGAACACGCTGCATGTAATTGGTAATTCCAGTGTATATAATCAGGAGTTCAGTGTAAATAATACCAAAATCATATAATTAAATTATTTCATTATGCCATTCATGTTCAATGAGTATATAAAAAATTGTGGTCGCGTTTTATATGTAATTTACGAATAATGCAAACCGTTCGTTGTGTGTATTGAAAATTAATTTATTAGAAAAGAGAAAACTAAATTAAAAGCTTGGAGCACTAACGTTATCCCTTAATATTTTATTTTCACTCTATCTGCAATTTAATCAAAACTTTTCGTTGTTTATAAATTCCACTGCGGTAAAAAATGTAAAATGCAAACACACAATTTTATTCCAAAGCTCGTCTGTTCGTTCGAACGTATACGGTTGTACCGTATCGAATCAGCTGAATCGATAAATTTATTTTATCAATTTGATCCAGTTTATTTCATTTAATTTTAAAATTAATTTTGGAGCGCTGTGATTACACACCGAACCGTTCCACCATTTCTATCTTTCTTCCATCACAATCAGAACAAAAGTTTAAATTTGAAAAGTTTATATAAAAAAAAATTCAGCTTGTCTGTGTACATTAAAACTTATACATAATTTATTTGTGCATTAGAGGAATGAGATGTTTCAGATAAAAATTTATAATTTAGCAGCACATTAAATATTTATTATACATATATTTATACGGGCAGTAAAATTGTAAAAATATTGAATTTTTAATTACAGATAAATGGAAAATATTGCTTCTATATATTAACATACGGGGTTAGTGGGGAAGTTATGTACAAAATTAATGTTGTGTTATGATCTGCATATGTGTGTAAATTATTAGTGCAACCGGTAGGTGGTCACTGGCCTCAAGACACCCATTTACATTAATAATTACTAGTATTTAGGTGTTTAGAATACATATAATGTTAATGAAATGCATTTACTCTAGTCATTTGAAATGCTAATTTTATTAGGTCATTAATTTCATTGTCACCTCACAAATTTTAATAAATTTTTTATTATTTTATGATTATGCCAATTTAAGTTATTTGTTTGGCATTATTTAGTTGAAACATATATTTAGCTATTTCAGTTTGCACTGTCAATATTCTTAAAATTGCAGAGGCTTTGCTAATTTCATACGAACCGTACAGTAGGTTGAGATAACACAAACAATGCCTGATTAACGTAAGTTTTATTGTTTTGTTGTCTCCACAGAATTATTGGACAATATTGAGGTGCTGGCAAAATGGTCACAAATCGTTCCGTGGATCCAACTATTAACGATTTGATTGTTGATACGCACCCAGCTCTGCAAATTGGTCTTCTTAATAGTTTTACAAGAATTACTTGCGGCCTTTATAAACCCGCGTGCTTTGCGTGAACTCATCTTTTTTTGCTGACATAATTAATTGGAGAGTTTAAAAATTAATAACGGTTGTAGGATGGCGGTTTAATCGTCTCCTGATTTATCCAAAAGCTACACCTTGTTCGAAAAGAGTTTGAATTTTGCCTCTTTCCATCTTTGACTTTCCAAGTGGCAATACATCCTACAATACTTATTTTTCTTTCTAAAATCACAAACGTTCATGACGTGATTTGCGTAAAGTTGGGCGTCCTATTTGCGTAAAGATGTAACACACAGAAAAGTAGTTTTACAAACGTCATAATTTTACCAAGAACAAATGCTGCATTTCGGAATGAGAATACCAAAATTAGAGTGACAAAAGTTATATGGTGACTACACGAAATGGTAATGTTTTTGGTACGAAAATAACAGACTAGCTTATAAGCAGTTAGCCATGTTCTTACGATTACGCACGCCCTAACTTGTCACATGAATCTGAAGAATCCCTAAAATAACTTCATGACACAACGCAAGGTGTTCTAAGCGCATTAAAGGGATTAGTATTTGATACATCCACATGGGATTTATTCATAACTCATATTATATTCTTGTTCCTGAAACCCATTTAACCGATAAACATAATTTCAGAATAAATGATTACGAAACCTATGACACGAAACATCCCTTGGACATAAGAGGAACGTCGCCTCTATTATTATAAAACTACGGATTTATGTTTATGTTGTTTATGTTATGTTTATGTTATGTTTATGTTATGTTTATGTTATGTTTATGTTATGTTTATGTTATGTTTATGTTATGTTTATGTTATGTTTATGTTATGTTTATGTTATGTTTATGTTATGTTTATGTTATGTTTATGTTATGTTTATGTTATGTTTATGTTATGTTTATGTTATGTTTATGTTATGTTTATGTTATGTTTATGTTATGTTTATGTTATGTTTATGTTATGTTTATGTTATGTTTATGTTATGTTTATGTTATGTTTATGTTATGTTTATGTTATGTTTATGTTATGTTTATGTTATGTTTATGTTATGTTTATGTTATGTTTATGTTATGTTTATGTTATGTTTATGTTATGTTTATGTTATGTTTATGTTATGTTTATGTTATGTTTATGTTATGTTTATGTTATGTTTATGTTATGTTTATGTTATGTTTATGTTATGTTTATGTTATGTTTATGTTATGTTTATGTTATGTTTATGTTATGTTTATGTTATGTTTATGTTATGTTTATGTTATGTTTATGTTATGTTTATGTTATGTTTATGTTATGTTTATGTTATGTTTATGTTATGTTTATGTTATGTTTATGTTATGTTTATGTTATGTTTATGTTATGTTTATGTTATGTTTATGTTATGTTTATGTTATGTTTATGTTATGTTTATGTTATGTTTATGTTATGTTTATGTTATGTTTATGTTATGTTTATGTTATGTTTATGTTATGTTTATGTTATGTTTATGTTATGTTTATGTTATGTTTATGTTATGTTTATGTTATGTTTATGTTATGTTTATGTTATGTTTATGTTATGTTTATGTTATGTTTATGTTATGTTTATGTTATGTTTATGTTATGTTTATGTTATGTTTATGTTATGTTTATGTTATGTTTATGTTATGTTTATGTTATGTTTATGTTATGTTTATGTTATGTTTATGTTATGTTTATGTTATGTTTATGTTATGTTTATGTTATGTTTATGTTATGTTTATGTTATGTTTATGTTATGTTTATGTTATGTTTATGTTATGTTTATGTTATGTTTATGTTATGTTTATGTTATGTTTATGTTATGTTTATGTTATGTTTATGTTATGTTTATGTTATGTTTATGTTATGTTTATGTTATGTTTATGTTATGTTTATGTTATGTTTATGTTATGTTTATGTTATGTTTATGTTATGTTTATGTTATGTTTATGTTATGTTTATGTTATGTTTATGTTATGTTTATGTTATGTTTATGTTATGTTTATGTTATGTTTATGTTATGTTTATGTTATGTTTATGTTATGTTTATGTTATGTTTATGTTATGTTTATGTTATGTTTATGTTATGTTTATGTTATGTTTATGTTATGTTTATGTTATGTTTATGTTATGTTTATGTTATGTTTATGTTATGTTTATGTTATGTTTATGTTATGTTTATGTTATGTTTATGTTATGTTTATGTTATGTTTATGTTATGTTTATGTTATGTTTATGTTATGTTTATGTTATGTTTATGTTATGTTTATGTTATGTTTATGTTATGTTTATGTTATGTTTATGTTATGTTTATGTTATGTTTATGTTATGTTTATGTTATGTTTATGTTATGTTTATGTTATGTTTATGTTATGTTTATGTTATGTTTATGTTATGTTTATGTTATGTTTATGTTATGTTTATGTTATGTTTATGTTATGTTTATGTTATGTTTATGTTATGTTTATGTTATGTTTATGTTATGTTTATGTTATGTTTATGTTATGTTTATGTTATGTTTATGTTATGTTTATGTTATGTTTATGTTATGTTTATGTTATGTTTATGTTATGTTTATGTTATGTTTATGTTATGTTTATGTTATGTTTATGTTATGTTTATGTTATGTTTATGTTATGTTTATGTTATGTTTATGTTATGTTTATGTTATGTTTATGTTATGTTTATGTTATGTTTATGTTATGTTTATGTTATGTTTATGTTATGTTTATGTTATGTTTATGTTATGTTTATGTTATGTTTATGTTATGTTTATGTTATGTTTATGTTATGTTTATGTTATGTTTATGTTATGTTTATGTTATGTTTATGTTATGTTTATGTTATGTTTATGTTATGTTTATGTTATGTTTTTGTTATGTTTTTGTTATGTTTATGTTATGTTTATGTTATGTTTATGTTATGTTTATGATATGTTTATGTTATGTTTATGTTATGTTTATGTTATGTTTATGTTATGTTTATGTTATGTTTATGTTATGTTTATGTTATGTTTATGTTATGTTTATGTTATGTTTATGTTATGTTTATGTTATGTTTATGTTATGTTTATGTTATGTTTATGTTATGTTTATGTTATGTTTATGTTATGTTTATGTTATGTTTATGTTATGTTTATGTTATGTTTATGTTATTTTTATGTTATGTTTATGTTATGTTTATGTTATGTTTATGTTATGTTTATGTTATGTTTATGTTATGTTTATGTTATGTTTATGTTATGTTTATGTTATGTTTATGTTATGTTTATGTTATGTTTATGTTATGTTTATGTTATGTTTATGTTTATGTTTATGTTATGTTTATGTTATGTTTATGTTATGTTTATGTTATGTTTATGTTATGTTTATGTTATGTTTATGTTATGTTTTGTTATTACACCTCCCTGCGGGGTTCCTCTAACCACCCGTCTTCTAATGGTGAACTCCCTCGGTTCCGAGGTAATAATTGTGCTTATCAGTATTTGGTTTATCAACCTACTTATAGGGTAGTCCACCTCCAAAAAATGACAATCCTTCCATGATCGCCTCTGTTTTTACAATATTAAAGGCACCCTCAATGTCCAGAAATGCTACCATACAACACTCTTACGAGTAAATTGACTTCTCAATCGTACGGACTAGATCGTGCAAAGCTGTATAGACCGACTTTCCCTTACAATATGCATGCTGCGACATTGCCCAATTTCTTGGCTCAATTTTTGTTCGAATAGCTACATTTACCAGCCTTTACAAGGTTTTTAACAGAAAGAATGATAGAGTTAAAGGCCTCAGATCCTTTGGACAAGAATATGAGCTCTTTTCCGATTTTGGGATAAAGACTACTCTGATCTCCAACCATTTCTCAGAAATATAGATCAGTTTCAGACATCCCCTGAAGACCGAGTTCCTTTGGATCTCTGCTGGGATAATCTGATCCGAACCCGCCGATTTATAAGGCTTAAAACCGTTCAGCACCCACAGGATTCATTCCCTGTCCACGATGCTCTCCATATCTATTGAAGGTGTTCCTCGATGAGCTTTAGGCTCCATTGTGTCATCAAAGCTTTCCGGAAAATGGATCTCCATGAGAAGCTCCAATAACTCCACACTTGAAGCTGCCCATGATCCGTCCGGCCTAATTAAATAACTAGGACTGGCTGGGTTAGTAGATAGAATTTTCCTAAGGCGAGAAGTCTCAGGGACCGCCTCCACTCTACAACAGAAGAGTCTCCAAGACCCTTCCTCAACTCTTTTTTATACTTTCTTGGGTCCTCTTTATAGGAGTCTCAATCCCTAACTTCCCTTGTGTTCTTGGCTTTATTAAAGGCTTTATTAAAAGAAATATTCCTCCAACATCTCCCATATTTGTTCCAGTTTGTCCTGCTGTAACGAGAATATATGTCATGAATGAGTCGCGAGAAAAAAAACAAGGTTCTTAGACTTGAATGACACTCGTTACTGAGTTTGTAGTTGCGGATAGTGAGAGCTCCGGCGTGGTCGAAATATGCCGGCTTAACTTCAGGGGAGGCGTGGGGTTTGCCGAAGATCATTACCGCCTTGCTAGACCACGAAAGGAAAAAACAGGAAGGTATATACAATGGGCCGGATTTTAGAAACTGGATTCAGGACACGGAACACTCACCTCTCATTAGGTATTCACGTACTTACCTCTACATCCCACAGTGGATGTTTACCGTAACATGATAAACTTAACTACCAGATGAAAACAACAGTCGAACAACATTAGCAGGAAAAAATATATCAATATGCAAACGTTTAAAGATAAAAACTTTTTACTGATTCGAGAATTTCTTAAAAACGAGAACAATTTATTTACCAACCAAAGCACAAAATTTAAAAAAAAAATATGACTGGCGAATTTAAGAAAATCAACAATTAATTTTACAGAATTCATACGAACTTAAGAACTAAAACTAGTATGACGTCATGTCTAACCTTAATTATAAATTTTGAAATAAATTTTCATGCTAACCTAACTATTATTATGTTATATAACCCGACACCAAAATTATAATTTTAATGATAAAAAAACATTATGAAAATTTAAAAAAAAATTTTTTTAAACATAAATCTTAATGATAAGAGTTATAAAATATGTCCTTAATTGACAGACGCAGGGTTGCGGCCGATATCCAATGATGATGCAGGTTGGTTTTTACAATTAGAGAAATCCGTAGACTCTAATCCTCGTCGCGTTTTATGTTTGGATTACTTAGTTTGTTATTGTTATTATTATTGTGTTTAGTAGTAACTTCCACTGTGATTGTAACAATTTCTTAATTATTTTTGTTTTATTTTTACCGCATTAGTAATATAATGTCTTTATCTTTATCTCTGCGTTTCAAACTCATTTACGGTATTGATTTATATCACGATCTGATAACATTAATTATTCAATTACCCAATGAGGGATTGTATTTTAATTTTAATTAAATATATTACGTTAGGTTTTGGTCAACTGTGTACCTATGATGATAATTATGAACTTTTATATCGTTAACTGTCATACTCAATATGCACCAACAAAATTACACATTTGTTTTATAGTAATCGCACTTAACACTACAGTCACAATTTTGCCTTAATGTACATACTATTTTTGCATTATAATTAATTTTTGGGTTGTACAGTTCACCATCGATCAACCTAATTTTAATATGCAATATCACAAACTTTAACTACATTTCAATGATACAATGATCAGTTCTAAATTGTTTATAACACTTCTTTGTTTATTTGGGTTGGGAATAAAATGCTAATAATATATTTTTTCTTATGAAAGGTTTATTTATTAACATGAATTGTTTTCCCTTCTAATCACACTACTAAAAAAAATTTGCATCGAAATAGTTTAATACGTTATTAGTCTAAACAGACCCGATATTTCGATGTGCTCTTAACACGCGATACTATATACTCAACTGACCAAAAATTTCAGAATTGTTCGTTTTTATAAAACCATAACAGGAGATTACCAAAAATTTTTATTACGGACTAACCGTAGTTTTTTTTCAATTCGTGGTCGCGCAACTCGAGGCCAGTTTTTCCCGCGAAACATAATTTTTATGTGCGGAAATATGCGACACGCTATGTCAGGGAAGTTAAACCACCCAACCTTGGAACGTCCGACGTTTCACTGCTGAGATTCCTGAAGGCTTTCCGGATAACAGGTTTAACGTTAAGGTTATATATTACATATTGGTGATTAGAGAATGAGTGGTCGATTCCTCGCCATTCTCCACCCCTTGATCATATGAAAAATTGTTTCTGACGCAAAGGTCACATCTAAAACCTCCTGCCGATTTTTAACAACAGATATTGGTTCTCGCTCAATACAGCAAACTAAAAAGTTAGTATTTAATAAGTAATGACAAAATAAGTCACCCCTCTCGTTAATGTCTGTGCTTCCCCAGATTGTGTGATGCGCGTTTGCATCACATCTAAGTATAACACCTATTCTTCTTTGACCTGCTTTCCGGATCAGTTTTCTTCAGTTATCCGGCGGAACCTCCTTCTCGCGAGCCATATAGACTGAGGCTAGCAATAATTTTTTACAGCCAACCTCAGCGCTTACCGCTGTAACATCCCCACTACTAAATTGAGGAAGAAGAAAAATATTCAAATTACTTTTCACTAATAATTTAAACCTCATTCTGAGGCCACAGATTCTGTTGTTGTTAATCCAAGGTTCTTGGGTTAACACCAAGTCCTCATCTGACTTAATCAGTCTGAGAACGCGAATTGCCGAGGCAGGTTTATTTGTACAATATTATATTAATCATTGAGATCTGCTTTACTCACCTCTTCCTGCACTCTCTTCATCAAGATAGTGCCATCTGGCACTTTACTTCGGACGCCATCCGCCGTTCATCAAGAGTTCGGCAGGATGTTTTCATTAGACTCGAGAGAGAGGAGGCTTCCTCTCCTAACCAAACTCTCCGTGTCATGATCTCAAGAATCTCCTCTGGCTTGTCCGGCTAGGCTGGCAACCAGACGGGCCTTCTCGGGATTTCCCCTTTGCAGACTGACTCAAGCCTCGCGCCCACGCCACATCTCGCCTACCTCGGTCACAGTAGTTTTATAGAGATCGTCCGAGCACACAGTTAACTACACGCGCCCCTGGTACCAACTCGCATCTCTACAGGGCGGGAGAGATCCCGGATTTTCTCTCAGGACCCTCAATAATATGGGGTTTAGTGCATTATACACAACTTTCCACTTCTCCGGCGTAATGCTCCCATCTTCCTGACTACTGTTAATGACGGCTAGCAGCAACACGTGCTCCTTTAGGATCACACTGAATAGCTTCGGTTTTTGATCCTTAGGAGCACCCGACATCATGCCTGTTTTCACCTTACTTCAGTTGCGGCCGTCCACTTCAAGTTCATCCTGAGACCTCTGTCTTTTAGACCCAAGGACCCTTTCCGAGGTAAGGCAGCCGACAGTTTTCTTAGCCGATGCCACAGATTCTTTATGTTGTACTGTCTCTCAGAGGTCGCAGCCAGTTTCTCTAAAATTCTATACGCCGACCGCTCCCTGTACCATCGTTTCGCCAGAAAGATCTCTCTCGATCCCCCACTATTTTGTTTGGTGGTCTCGCTTCCTCCTAGCTTTGATGACATGGTGTCGCTTGCTCTTGCCACTGATGAAGGAGCCCCATCTTTGTGGTTAGAGTAACTCTCTTTCTTTTTACTTTCCGGTTTTTGGAGGGTCCCGGCCCTTTTATTCTTAGTTTTTCCATGCTCATTCATTTTCTCACGAGTGTCGGAGAAATACAAGTCCACCTGCGCAGAAATCTGTATACGCAAGTAAGGCTAAATACAACTGGAGAGCTTTGTCAAATGGGGTCCCAGCCTAGTCGATAATCAGCACGGGTCGCATGACACCTTAATCCGGCCCATTGGCTCATCGAGCACCGCGGCCCTCGGCGCCCCTTTCCCCCTCCAACATTCACCCACCCATTCAGCCATTCATATGGATATCAAAAACAATTGGAACCCATTCCATTCAAGGGATGACCCGTTTATACTGTTCTCCACTAACTACCTCTGGGAACCAGAGAGCGCAGGGGGACACAACGCTCAGTTCGCCGTGGTTAGTAGTCGATGGTTTAAAAGCGCCATCAGTTCGCCCTTCCATACTGGGTATCATAGGCACTCAGAATTTAGTGAACAGAGGTTAACCACTCCCCAGTTCCCTGAGACCCGCCTCCCAGCAGTGCTGCGGTTGGGGGCGGATTATTTAATCCACCGCTAACTTACTTATCGATAGGCCGTCCACTATCCACCACCTGTGACCCCCGATAGCTGCAACCCTCCACGGGTAATATATGTAAGATGTTTCAAATTTTTTTAATTGAAATCTTCTGGAAGATATCGCATCATATCAATTTTTTGAATATTTTAAATGTAACGTATACAATAACCCACTTTAACGTATACAAGAACACTAGTTTAGTATAGGTGGTAGTAAGCCGATATCTAAAACATTACATTGAAGTTTTGAATAACCCACGAAAAATTTAAATAAAATTCGATTTACCAAATGATTCAATTTTATTTGATTGTCTTCAATTTTGTGACATCGCTTTATGGGCAATAAAATTATGCTATTTTAAAAAAAATAAATTAATAATCAAATTATGATTATTTATTTTATTGCTAATAAAACAGAAACGTCTTTATTCAATTTTAAATCATCTAAAAACGTTTGATCGGTGAAATTCAATTTGAGAAAGCTACTCTACCTTATTTTAATGTTTATGTCAGCGGGTGCGAAACACGGCCAATTGGAAAAATTTTAAACGTAGCAATTTAATCGCAGGTGATTTGTAATTCAATGATTGATATTACGGGACAAATATGTATGTATAATGTGCACATTTAGGATATATGTAGGAGGAAACTGATAAAACAGCGGGAGCAATCAATCGTTTTTATTACTTCAGTTTCACATAAAAATTGTGTATAATACGTAAGGCAAACATACAGTACCGAGATTTTATTGAGAATCGTAATTTTACGGCATACACAAGATCATAAATCATAAACGTTTCAAATAATTGGAACTGCTACTAAAAATTTAGTGTTGAAATTATTGATGATATGATGACATTTCAAATAATACAATAACTGAATTACTTTAAGAAAATACATTAAGATTTTATATTTACCCAATTAGTGTGTTCAATACTCGTATGCACCAAAAGATTTTCGGTATTGAAAATGTAATGAAGATTTGTATAAACTAACATGGCCCTATGATGCCTTTGGACCACATTCCACACAAAAAATTACTCGGGGTAAAAATGAGCTTCGTCGAAAAAGATGGTTTGATTTTAAAAATGCTCATCTTCATCAAATCGAGAATTGGCCTTCAGGCCCTCATACTCAGGTATTTGTGTAAAATTCTTCGCAAAGTCCTATTGCTGATGTTCAATTCTTGTGAACGATGGTGAGCCGAGGTGCTCGGATGTTGACGCACACTTTCAGCAAGAGCAGCATTATTTTCCATGAAGCGAACTGAACAGCAATGCGGAACGTGTTTATTGTCTATTAACATGCCAGTGGCATGAATATTATTGATAAATTTCCTCACATTGTTCTTAGTTGGCGCTTCTCTTCTACAAAAGTTTTGGCAAGTTTCGGTAGCTGATTCACTATTTTGGAAATAATGGGCTAGTTATATAGCCGGAAGCGAAACGGACTGAAATGAAACGAACGAATTGAATACAATAAATCCTACTAGACCAGTTATATAGACGAAACGAAATGAAAACCGACGGAGAAATTGATTTAATTCAATTTGCTTCGTTTTTTCGTTATCGTTATTTTTTTTTATCCTTTGTTAAATGGATTTTCTTATCATAGAAATAAGTTTCAGCGAGAGCTCAAAAAAAGAAATCAGCCATCTGATAGCTCAGCTGCCTTGTCTCCAAGTTGGAGCTACTTTGTAAACTTAATGTGTTTAAATGATTGTGTACGAAATTTTGTGTAAGTTTTTTTTAATTAATGTGAATAATATGTATTTCATGTTTTTAATATTTTTCTATTTACACAGAACTGACGGAAATTACAACAGGACGTCCACACCAGCAAAACTAATAAGATACGTCGGCATAGAAGATTCAGATGATTTAATAGAATTCAGCTTTGGTAAGGGTGAGGAATCAACAAATGTTAGCTCCAGTGTTTCCACACAGTAAGAGAACTTTAAAGAGAAGCAAGGAGGACTCTGATATTTCGGAAATAATTTCTTTAATTAAAAATTAATGTGAAAATGATACTACACTGGCCCCAGAGAATCATTTAGATGATTTTTGCACTTTTATCAAATCATACATGAAGCAATTACCAAAACCGGAACAAGA
Organism: Nephrotoma guestfalica; assembly: GCA_963691935.1. Taxonomy (NCBI): domain Eukaryota; kingdom Metazoa; phylum Arthropoda; class Insecta; order Diptera; family Tipulidae; genus Nephrotoma; species Nephrotoma guestfalica. The sequence continues at coordinate 99,291,150 of OY829914.1, forward strand.
TGAAAGTATTTTATTTTAACAAATCATTTTATTACTAAAAATATGAATCTTCAAAATAATAAAATAACTTTAAAACTTCCATTGGTTTAATATTTATTTGTTTATTAATAATAAGATTACATCATTCAATTAAAATATTAGTTTGCCATGGTACAGCTCCGAACCCATTAAAATGTTCTTTTAAATCGTCTCGCACCTTGTAGGCTACTTTCGCTGATCGATTTTGCCCTAGTCGTCTAACCGAAGCTAAAGGTTGATTTATTTCATCCCTCCGTTGGCCTACCAGCACAAGCCTTCCACATTTGCTAACGTAACATCGCAGTACCAACGGCTGGTTTGTCTCGTGTGATTTAATAAAATTATGAAGACAGACGGTGGCCATTACAATGCGAGTCCCATTTTCTGGGCGTAAATGGAGGGTTGTCAAAAGAACTCGCCACCTTGTAACTAAAATTCCAAAGACATTCTCTATTGTTCTTCGGGCTCTTGAAAGGCGATAATTAAATATCAGTTTATCGTCTGATAAAAAATTGCCTGGAAATGGCCTTAATAAATTTTCCATTAGAGGAAAGGCCGCATCACCTGAGATTAAATTGTTTTATTTCATACAATAATGGTTGTTCTTGTTAACAATTTACCGATAAAATAGTGCGGGCAGTTTACAGCTGTATTGGGCAGCATTCGCTTCCCTGGTAAGTTTAACTTATTTGACAGAATAGTTTGTCCGAACTGTAACCGTTTCAAAATTTCACCGTCGCTATCACTGCCGGAAAAGCCAACATCCACCATAATAAAGTTATAATTAGCATCGCAAACTGCCAACAATACGATGCTGATATTTTGTAATTGAAGTATTGTGATCCGGTGTTTGATCGCAGACGGATGGCAACATGTTTGCCATCAATGGCTCCGACGCATTTTGGAAAATTACATTTGGTATTAAAACTATCTGATATTTTTTTCCATTAGTCAGTTGAAGGGCGTGACAAAAATACACTCGTCAATACTTCGATATGGACACACAAGTTTGCAAAACCATTTTTCGAACTGTGTTTTTGCCAAGCTGATAACACCACGCCACTGACTGAACAGAATTCCCTTGGGATAGGTAACTGGAAATAAGATTAGTTTATAATTGTTTCATGTACGATAATATTTGTATGTGGACTTAATAAATTCCTTACTTACATTAATGTCCCAGCAAGTTTCGTTTCAGGAGAAATCGCTTTTTTTGATATTCTTTGGAGTTTCAGTAACGACAATAAAAAGTCGAACGTGTCGACCGACATGCGAGTATACTTAAAAATTGCTCCGGATCATCCTTTCAGATTTTTAGAAAATTAAAAAAAAAAAAAATTTTATCTCGGAATTGATTTATAGGCCGAACTCCTCAACGCCGTACACGCCGGTATTTATTTTTCCTAATTTTTATAATTAGCGATAACACTAATAAGTAAAACTCCATATCTATATTTAAGTATTTTATTTTTTAGTTTTAAACAAACTTCTAAATAAATAAAATTAAAAACAAATGTGAAAACGTCAAAAACGTTTTTACCAATTCGTCTATATAACCATGTCTCTTTCGTCTTTCCGGTTCGTTTCGTATCAGTCCGTTTCGTTTTCGACTAAATAACTAGTAAATAAGTTTCCAATATTTTCCAAAGTTGATCAAATGTATATTGACTCATTTCTTTCACCGGGAATACAATACTGAATTTCTCTCACTTGACAGATGACGTTAGAGTTATGAGCAACGAAATCACCGCTAGTTCAAAAACGAACCAAAAGATGCCGCACTCTTTATTACATAGTATACAGCCAAACGAGAAGTTCTACTTTATCATTCTAGGTCTACTTTATCATTGAAGTGGACTTAAATCGTAATCCAATGTACAAATTTGTAAGAATAACAACTCGAGCCTATAAATTATTCTGCCGGCTCGAATCAGCCTAGACTTTCTTCATTTTCTTATTCATTTAATCTTTGTTGGTTGACTTGAACGTGTGGCGGTGTTTCCAGTTACTTTTTTTTTTATCCAAATTAGATTGTGTCCATTGATTGTATATCTGAAACAAGCTGAAATGATGACAGATGATTTGATTTAAATTCTATCGAGCGGTAATTTAGAATATTGTGGCTACTAAAGCAATTTCTTCAGAACATTTTTCTTTCCACTATAGTCATGGTCAATATCTAATGATTTTAAAGTGAATTAATTGTGCAACTTTATTCGTTTAATTTCTCGAACTTATCTTACTGTTCTCGTTTATTAGTTTATTAGCCAGTGCACAGTAAACAAACTGAAAAATTGTAAGGTTCTGATAATTAGCCGACCGACCAATCGTTGTCTTCGATTTTAGAAAAAACCATAAGCGATTTAATTTTCGTTTGTGAAATAAATTAAAATTATTTTACATGTCGAGGATCATTTAAATTAAATCATTAATAATAATGCCCCTCAGCCTAGGGTACTCAGAAAGCTTCGGCTTTCTCTGTGTACAAGTACGTAACACTAAGGTAGCCGCATCCGCGTCGCGGGGTGCTGGTACTGCTTCGACAGTAGCAAAGTGCTACTGGGGGCCAAATGCCAGTGGTATAAATTAGCTAAAACAAACAATGAGTACAACAAATACGGAATGTAATACCTCAGGTGGTACAGCAGCAGATATGCTGTCAAATCCACACTCTTCGGAGGCAAGCCCAACAGATTCTGGGGTGGGCCAATCATTGTTTAACCCATTCTGACGAAGTTCCAAATTATCAAAATCACCAAGATCTTCAACTGGAAATATATTTCAGTACGAGAACGAAAATGCCAATCTCCGTGAACAACTAAGAGAAATATAGGAATTTACAACTAAATTGAAAGAAAAATTTACAATTTTAAAGAAAGAGAATAAAGAACTGAAAAAAGCAGTTGAATCAAGAGCAGAACTTGGGACGACACCTAGCCCTGCAGTCGATGATGATATTAACCCATTCCATACGGATGAAGAAGAATTAGAAAGAGAAACAAATTGGATGTTAAACCGGAATAAGAAGCCAAGTAAGAAAATGAAAGAGCAACACACCAGAAATGGTAATAACTTTATCATCAACTTCAAAAGATGTTTCTAGAAACCAGTTAATCATCAAGAAACAACTAGCTGTAGAACATCAACCAGCTAAACCAAATGAAAAATCGCCTCCACCAATAAATGGCGTCGGGATATCAAATTTCTCCACTATACAATTGATTATGAAATCGAGTACGGTCGCCGAGTACAAACTCGTATCTCTAAACAATGGCGTCTGGAAAATTAATGTTGTAGACTCTGAAACCTATAGAGCTTTGACTACAAAGCTTAATTCCGAGGGGCAGAAGTGGTTTACCTAGAGGTTATCACCCAACCTGTGCAAAAGAGGAAATTATTGTGGATCTCAAGCAAAAAAGTTATCAAATAGAAAATGCCGTAAACATTATTAAGAAAGAAAAATCGAAACTGAACAAGGAGTTCAAATTAATAAAAGAGGGCTTCCACTATTTATGATCACTTTTAATAACAAACAAAAAGTGGAAGATGTGTATAATACCAAGGCAATACTTAACATGAGAGTTAAAATAAAAGCCAGCGAAAAAAAATAGCGGGTTAACACCGCAGTGCAAAAAATGTCAAGGTTTTAATCATACGAATAAATATTGCCAAAGAGAGACTAGATGCGTGAAATGTTCCGGAAAGCCCAGTTAGTAAACATATTGCTGCAAAATGTGTCAATTACAACAAGCCACATCCCACAAACTACCGGGGGTGTGAAAGAGCAAGCAGGTTCAAAGAATAATAAATTAAACGCGAAAAAAAAGTCCAGGAATATCGGTAAAAAATTATCAAACTTCCACCAAAGAGGAACATAAACCTCATGCTAGTAAAACGGGAGAACCAAAACTATACTCGCAAGCCATGACAAAACCAGTAAGGTACAGCAGTGCTCCAAAAGATACTAAGAAGCATGGAAGCTCTTATCATTCGTCTAGCTAAACAAAAGAAATGTCTTCAAGCTTTAAGCAACAGGTTAGATAAGCAAGACTCTCTAGATGAAATGAAATCCATGTTCTATTAAAATGATGCAAACAACAACAAATAAAACATTAAGAATAGTAACCAGGAATGCAAATGGGCTAATGCAACATATTCTAGAATTAGACATTTTCCTAAATACTGTAAAAATAGATACATGCCTAGTATCGGAAACCGAGTTTACTTCAACTTCATATCTTAAAATATATGGATACAGTTGTTACCAGGCCATTCATCCAGTAGGAAGGGCAAGGGGAGGATCGTCGGTGGTTATAAAAGAAAACATCAAACACTTTATAGATCTTAAAATTGAAGAGGAATTTATGTAAGTAGTCACCTTAAAAGTATTTATAAATAATAACAAAGAATATAGTGTATGGTCAATATAATGCCCCCAAAATATAATTTAATTAAATTGTACGTTATTTAAATCACTTGAATCAAGTTTCATAATCGAAGGTGATTTTATTGCAAAAAAACACCTACTGGGGATCAAGAGTTACCTCTAAAAAATAAATAGAGCTGTTTGCAGCAGGAAAACTATGCAATTGCGATTTTCATTCTGGAGATCTGCTAACTTATAGGCCTACGGATAGAAACGATAGAAACGAAATATCCGATATCATTGACTTCTTTATCACCTTTTCGTATAGACGAAAACTACATATATCTAGAAAGCAGCGAAGGGATTATGTCGGATCACACGCCTGGTATTATGACAATCAGTGCAACGATTGTTAAAAAAACTAGTCCACCTTCGCTAACTAACAAAAAAAACCTGCTGGGAGAAATTCCAGAAACTTGTTGAGGATAATATTGATCTTCAGGTGCCAATTAAAAACCTGATAGAGCTAGAAGAAGAACTAGAACAACTCAACAACAGTATACAAGAAGCCGCGTGGAGTAGTTCAAAAGAAATGCGCTGAAATGCTATTTATCCTCTGGAAGTTAGGGAACTGGTTACAGCAAAAACGAAAAGCAAGAAAGGCCTGGCAAAGAAGTCGAGCGCCAGAATATAAAACAACTCTAAATTTTTTATCCAATAAACTAAAGTTGCTAATTAAAGAAATCAATAACAAATCCATTAATAAATACTTGAGTGGCGTTGCTGGGGAAAAAGATACCGAGTACTCCCTTTGGAAAGCGACAAAAAGTTTAAAACGACCTAAACTACAAATTCCACCAGTTAAAATGAAGATGGCACATGGGCTATAAGGGCAAAGCAAAAGGCTTCGTTGTTTGCAGCCCACCTCGAAAACACGTTCCAGCCTCTACCTAGACAAACTGCAGAGGAAAACATACCACCAGTATATAAAATGGATAACTGCTTTAACACCCTTCCTGACACATAACAAGAATTAAAAGTGGAAATCAATCTTAACCTAAATACAAAGAAATCTAAAGGAAATGACTTAATTACAGAACGAATAGTAAAAGCTCTTCCTGAAAAAAGACTACGTAAACTACTCCAAATAATTAATGCAGTGTTCAGACTTAAACACGTTCCAAGTCAATGGAAAGTAGCAGAAGTAATTATGATACCTAATCCAAACAAACCACTAAATGACAAAAATTCGTATAGGCCGATTTCATTACTCCCAATAATTTCAAAATTATTCAAGAAACTACTCCTAAAGAGACTGAAACCAATAATATTAGCAAGAAATCTTATTCCTCCACATCAGTTTGGCTTCAGAGAAAACCATTCAACAATAGAACAAGTACACCGAATTACAAACATAATTGAAGACGTACTTGAAAAAAAGAAAGTATGTTCAAGCGACTTCTTCGATGTAGCACAGGCCTTTGACCGAGCATGGCATAATAGGTCATCATAGGCTTGGAATATAAATTACAAAGAGACTTACCAAAGCAGTTTTATGAAATTCTAAAATCGTAGATATTTAACCGACACTTTCGAGTTTTATTAGATAGCAAGTACTCAGAAATAGAAAATATCAGACGGTAGTGAAGAATTTCCTAAAACCTTCCTAAATTTAAAATCGTTTGACAGTATTAGTAAATCTTTCAATTATTGCTTATAATAGCATTCAAAAAAATAATTGAAAATAAAAACTAAAAAATTACTAGCTATAATTATTAACAAGCGAGATCTTTAATAAAGAAAATCATTGTTAAAAAATCTTAAACAACTAAACAATAAAAATCATAATAAAAAATTAACTTAACCAATTTTATTCTAAAATTAATATTTAAACTAAAACGTCACCGAAGAACTTAAATAACAAGTAGTTCAATTGGATCGTTTTCCGTTCATAATTATGCTTTCCTAAACTACTTTAGAATTCGAAGGGAGCTATTTGTGCTCCTTATGACGCAAAGCCTTTTGATGGAGAATAAATGATACTACGAATATGTAGGGGGAATGACTACTGAAATTTAATTGTGTAAACGAATTTAAAAAATTAAAATTTCGGACATTTACCGATTTCAGACTTTAACCGTAACATATATCATATTCAGAGAAATTTCAGTAAATAAAAATGTTATCCATATAGAAACAAAATATTTTTAAAATTAATAATTTACAATTTAAACCAGTACAGCCCCGAAAATAAAGAACAATTTTAGTGCTAAGTTGATTCTTAAACGTAGATTTGTAACTTCCTAAACTTGGCCATTAGCTGGCGGCGCTACAATTTTGTCAAATGTTGCGTACGACTGAATTTAAAAATTTAACCGTCCTATATTTGACCTCCTGATCCGATCTATTTACGATACTAAATAACGGTAAATAAATGACCGTTTGAATCGAGTCACATTCATTGGTCAATATCGATGTACTATTGGTACATTTCTGTATTGACAAATGACCGTCGGAATTGGTTCTCATCTGTTGGTCAATGTTGACTTACTACATCGGGCAGTTATCGCTTATAATATTCCATCAGGAATGGTCTTGCAAATGTCGGTCAATTATGACTTACAATAGTTGGTCTGAACAACTAAATTGCATACAGTCAAATTTGACCAACTAATGTTTTGTAGATTTATCCTGCCGAAGTTGGTCGAATTTGATCAAATGATGATTAGACGCTCAAATGACTGAACATGTGTGAGCCATCAGACTGATTTTGACCTGTAAATAAAAATTAAAAATTATTTTTCGGGTTAGCATGTTCTTATAATTCTAAGAATTAACCTTCTTTTCTTAATAATTACGATACCAAGTCAAAGCAATTGGTATGGTTTCAATAAGTCATAATATCCTATTTGTGAAGTTTAACGCAACTTGAAAATAAATTATTTGTTCCTGTATTCCTGTAAACCTTGGATTTTCTTTGATTATGTGCGGCATCATTAGGTGCAGCAAAGCCTCTAAAGCAATCATTGTATTCCGACCATCAACATCAAGCCAACGAAACTGGAAAATTAATGTCTTCATTTATTAAATATACTTGTCAACGTTAGAAAAAATATGATAATAGACAAAAATAATGGCAAATATTCATGTACTCACATGCAGTTGGAAATAATATCATGAAATAAGGAATTTAATTACATATTTTTGCAGCATTTTTTATAATTTGTTTCCATTTCTTGGCATCTATCCAAACAATATTCTTTCCAAAAAACCTAAATAGCAACGCTTCTTCATATTATGAATATGTGAACATATGAATCACGTTTCAGCATATACGATTTATGTTTATAATAACGTTATGTTTGAACGAAAGAATACTGCATACTTATCAACAAACATATATATTGTTGATACTTTTTTGGGCTTTGGTTTGATGTACCACAAATAATTCATTTTGATGCGAAATAACAGCTGAGACGTTTCAGTTGTGTTCCAAAATACAACTTTTTATTTCACTTGACATAAATTATACTGAACACAATTTAAGGAATAAATTATCAAGAAATTTAAAAATAATAGTCTCTTATTCAAACCCGTTGTGTTTCATTTACAATATATCGTTAAATTTTTGCAAACGATATACAACCGTTTGATTACAGAAGAAATTTGGGGCGAGATCCGATATCCGACCGGAAAAATCAATTTTTTCAATAAATAATTAAACAAAATATTTCAATGAAAAAATAAATAATTACAAAAATGATCACAGTTAGCCTAGACATTTTGTATGAAAATGCAAATAAACGGAAGTTTAACGGCAAAATTGTATTCGACAATATTTTCTTTGTTGAGCATTTTTGATTAGTATGTTTGAAAATATTTTTGAATCCGTTTAAACTTTCCGGCCGTATTTCATGATACCACCTCTGATATCGCCTCCAGCTTCAACAGTGACACAATTCAAAAAACGTGATTTTCCGCTTTATCAGTGTATTTCGTGCTACAATAACACTAACTATAGAATTACATAAAAGACACAACTAGTATTTTGCTATTAACCGCTGTAGAGCACTAGTGTCGCTTTTGTTTGTTTACAAAATAACGCTAACCATAAGGGATGATATTGGCAAGAAATTAAATGCACTGAATTTTCAAGGAACAGATTACTGTATCCAGATTGAAAGTACGTTTGCACTGGACTGACATCAAAATAGCATTTTGGAGAACCGCAATTTTAATTAATGCCTTCTTACATTCCCTAGTCGCCCTCGTTAGCTTAGTAAGCATAGTGCTTGCCCTGTTATTCGGGGTCCCGGGTTCGATTCCTGGTGGTGACCAGTAAAAAAGTTGCGACTTGGTGTTTTAACGTGTCATATGTTATTTATATATGTTCGTCCATTTTCAGATTTTCAGCCAACGTAGTTACGCCTTTTTTCCTTAACATTTACACAGTAGCGATTGGCATACTGCGAGTTAAAGTCAGTAATGTTAATTAATTAACAGTAATGTTAATTAATTTGAATTCTACGAGTTTATTTCAATACAAACCATAAGCAACCTACAACCCCATTTTAAAAGAAGTTTTTAACGATCAACCATTTTTTGTTTGGCAAGCAGGAGTTGTAGGTAGTTGTAGTTCTAGGAAAAGCATTAAAACTGAGCTATTCTTAGCGGTCGATTTTATTTGAGGACTTAAACTGCATTTTCCAGAATCCTCGCCTTCACGTACCACTGCAATCTTTTAATTAAATGAGTTTGCCGTTGTAGACCATGGGCATTGCTCGATTGTATTTAAACCTTTTTATTGCTTCACGTTAAAGACCATATCGTCATTTCAGCAATTATTATTGCTAATCTTGGAACTTGGGACTGAAAATATATTATTAGATCACTTTGAACACTCACTGCATAATTGAAACTCCCATTGGGATCGAGAAATCTCGTCTCGTAAAAATGTTTTATTTTTGAATTTTCCGAAAAATAACGATGCACCAAGGAATTTGTGTTTGTTTAGGGATTACTGAAAAGAAAGGAGATTTTATGATCCTTTTGTGTAAGGAATTCTGAAGTGCACACAAAACTTTGGTTAGAGCAGATCTTTTAGAACGGAAGCCTCCGGATCCTGACACCAACAGTTTTAATTGAAACAAAAATTTAGTGATCGTTCAGACCAATGTACTGGGCTTCATATCCATTTCAAGAGACCCTTTATATTTGGCTCCAAATGTTAAACTACGTTAGTAGCTTTACCCACAAAACTGATTATCTTAGTCATAGTTGTTAGAGTTGTTGAACACCCCTATCTCTAGATGAAGCCCATTGGATTTGCGTTATTTATATTCTTTTCTTCTACAGAAGTTGTCTCGAATCAAATTACAAGTGAAATTTATAGCATTTTCTCAGAAGTACTAAAAATCACCCAAAAGTATCAAAGTACTTTTCGTAAAGCCAAATCGAGAAAAGTCTTTAGTATCGGACCATATCATCCCTGATAACCATTAATATCAAAACTGACACATTTCATAATTCAATTAGTTGAGGAAGGTGGACCGGAACATAAACAGCATAAAAAGTGGCGTATTTCGACTTGTGTCGTTTTATGCGTGTTTTGAGTTAAGACAGTTTTGATTGGAAAAAAGTGTCATGTTCTAATTAATATTTTGTGTTGTGACTGTTTTTGAAAAGGTAGTGAAATAAACGTGATCACTATAAATGTCCCGTAAAATAGTATGATAAGACGCATACCTAGCTGCACCCTAAATTATAGTAATGATGATTAGCGATGAGCAAATGACTTTAATCGATCGAGATACTACGGTACAAATCTAGATTATTTAAGTTTAATTGTGTATTGAGAGAAATGGTGATTTGTGCAATTGTAATGCAATCATTGGTTAAATACTTGTTTCGTTTTTTTGACTTAGTAATGAGTTAATATTGTATTGCTCTTCTACGAGTATATACATTAATTTGTTTTAAAAACTTATTCTAAATTTTTTAGGATGTACAAATTAAATCAGAAAAATATTGACTGCACTGCTAGGCACATCTCAGATGATATATATATATATATATATATATATATATATATATATATATATATATATATATATATATATATATATATATATATATATATATATATATATTGTTGTTCGTTATTCATTATTGTTGTTCGTTATTCATTTCATTTATTAATCAAATTGGAGTCAAATAAATGATACGGTGCAGTAGGGTAATAACATAACTCATATGGTGAAAGTTGTAGTGTTATAATGTAACTTTACAAGTGCTACATACTTTAATAACATTATATACATGTAACCCCTACATTGGTGACGCCGACGTGATTGGTGAACCCAACTATGAACAACCGCAAGAATATAGTTAAAAATTGAGTTGAGACACATTCGAATGCAGTGGCTTAACCTTAAAGGAATATAAACAATTTGTTTTGCTAACAATAATCTAATGCAAGAAAAACAGACAGTACCACCAGCAGTACCACCCGCAACGGAATTTATAACGCAAAATCGATGGAAAAACACTGTCCGTGTGCTGTTTTTTAGAAAGGCATATTGAGGGGTGCCATACTATCGGTATAATGAACCAGCTTTAAAAGTCGTTCAACAACGTGGTCAATCGGTCAGCCTTTCAACTAGCAATATTCAGCTTTAAAAACAAAATAAAAGTTACTGTAATCGTTCATCTTAAACATTTGCTATAAACTTCATTACATTTATTTAATATTATTTTTTTCTTAATTTCTATTTTAGTAACTTCATAAAACAAGTAACTAAGAGGAAACGATACTTGACTCATGGCAATTGAACATTATAAAAATTAATCCGACATCTTTAGATCATTAATTAATATTCTGGTGAGTGTTACAATTTGACACAAATATATAGAACAATATACTTGATTAACGTCATTTGCTATTTCGTAACATATTTCTCCTTTCGGTATAATTTCTCATTTCTATTTCATATCGTGATAAAATAAAATTTAAATAATTCCGTGCTCGCGAATTTAGTCATATTTTAAGTATGGGAAGTTCAGAAGATGAAAAGAATGACACATAAATTAAACATTGCCGAAGTGCATGTTAGAGGCATTATTTAAAGTCAACATATTCAACTTCGCTGGTGCCTATCTACCGATAGATGTAATATCTACAGTATCAGGAAAAATTCGTAAGTCTCCCTTACCCAATAAGTATGAATTACTTCGAGGTGAGATTATCAGAGCACGTATCTAAATTGTCAGAATAAAGCAGAATTGAAAACCTACTTAAATCTACTGACAAGGGTGATTTTTCACCATCCGATTTCAATCATCATCTCGAGGAGAAGGCAGGAACTTCAGCAGCTGTCAACACTCAATTATTAAAATCTTTATGGTTAGATCGACCACCCGACTCTACTAGATCAATAATTAGATTAAAAGGGCAAGCTGAAATCGACGAGTTACTTAAACTCGCAGATAGAATTTTCGAAACCAATCGTCCCATTTTCAATTGCAGTTCTATCGCTACTGGAGTATCATCCCAACCGAAGCCAAATAAACATCACTCAGAAATTGTAGTGAGAGTAATTTCCTTTAATAATCTATAGATCTACTGACATTCAAATTTAACTGTGAGATGGTTAACTGGAAAAAATCAAGGCAAAAATCGAATAGCAGAGGTTCCAATCGATTTCGAATCCGCAACAGGTCATACTGACGTAATGGTGACTGGATTTGTTGGTACCATACAAAATTTAAAGAGAGAGCAAGAAAATGTAAAGGTTGCTCGTTCAGAAAAAAACTTTTTCACAAGCATCACTCTCGAAGGAAAATTAGATCACCCCATTGTAGATGCGACAAACAATGGGACGTGTCTCAATCGTCGCTTAATTATTGAATGTTCCAAGACAAAATATCATTTTTTAATTGACGCTGGTGCAAAAACCGTAGTAGTTGCAAAAATATATTTTAATAACCTAATCAGAGATGACGAAAACTGTTTAAATGCAGCTAATGGTACTATAATTAGTACTTACGGCACGCGATTACTAGAGTTAGTCTTGGGGTTACGTCGAGCATTTACACATCAATTTATTGTTGCTTCGGTAACGAGACCAATAATAGGCGCTGATTTTTTTATAAAGTTCGGTTTGGTTGTTGATCAACGAAATAAACGATTTTTGGACACAAATACGTTACTTTCAGTTTACAGGTTTGAAGAACCTTACGCCGAAATTCATCGCAACTACCCAAATCTAACACAAGAACTAGATATGACCTACCAGTTAAACATAACGTATTGCATCGAAATGTTACCGAAGGTCATTTACCTTTTTGGAGGCCGAGAAGATTGGCCCCGCAAAACATAAAAATGCTAAAACTGAATTTGAACATGTGTTGCAACTCGGCTTGTATATACAAAGTTCCTCCAGCGCTGCTTCACCTTTGCATTTAGTGCCAAATCGTTACGGCAATGACTGGCGCTCCTGCGGAGATTACCGCTGATTGAACGCTATCACACTACCGGATAGGTATCCTTTACCACATATCCCATCTGCAGAGCGAATTGCAGCCACACAATCCTTTCCACAACCTACTTCAATTAGGCAAGTGCCGCGTTTTGTGAGCATGGTTAATTATTACCATCGCTTAATCCCTCACTTAGCCGAACAAATCGCACCAAATCAATACATAGCCATTTCAGCCAGCTGGACAAGGTAACTAAAAATAACCCATTCAAAGTTGCCCTCGCTCAGGCTACTCTTCTTGCACATCCTATGGAACATGGAGCACTACGCATCAACACCGATGCTTCTGGTATTGCTCTAGATGCTGTATTAGAACAACTTAATGGTACAAATTGGGAGCCACTTAGTTTCTTCTCTAAAAAGGTTTCTCCAACCGAACAGAAGTATTCTGCTTTTGACCGAGAGTTGTTGGCAATTTATAGTGCCATTAAACATTTTAGATGTTTTGTAGAAGGCAGAATATTCTCTATCAATACAGGCCACAACCGCTCACTACAGCGATCGCGTTTAAATCAGAAAGAAGCCAACGTGAAAGTCATTAGCTCGATTATATTTCACAATTTACAACTGATATAAGATATGTTAAAGGTGAAAGGCAACGTCGTAGTCGATACACTGTCACGAACCGAAAAAACTCAATTATCAACTATTTGTCACACAGCTATCGATCTAGAAAAATTAGTTTCGTTACAAAATACGGATGATGAACTAAAATTTTTAAAAACAAATCATCACAGTTGATGAGCTCGAAATATAAACTGGAAAAAATTCCTGAATTGGTTTCAGGTTTATCGATTTGGTGTGAATCATCGACCCCAATTAAGCGTCCGTACATCCCTAGCGCAATGCGTGAAAGTGGTTTTGAAAAGCTCCCAGGAGTATGTGCAACACGAAAATTGATAGCATCAAAGTATTTTTGGTCAAGTATGAACGTATGTACGTAGTATACTGGATACTGGTCCTACACTTGCATTCCTTGCCAGAAATCTAAAATCAATCGACATACTAGATCAGAACACGAACGTTTTGACATTCCTTCTGAAAGGTTCAACCACATACATATTGATCTCGTCGGACAGTTACCTCCTTTTAATGGTAATACGTTCATTCTGACAATAATCGACCGGTTTGCACGCTAGACGGAAGCGATTCCACTGACAGACATGAGAACATCAACGATAGTGAAAGCTTTGGTGAACACATACGTCTCAAGATTTGGAGTCCCATCGGAAATCACGACTGACCAGGGAAGTCAATTTGAAAGCAATCTTTTTAGAGATTCCCTAGGGTTATGAGGTTCGCTGAAAATAAGAACGACAACGTACCACCCTCAGGCAAATGCGATGGTGGAACGTAGCGGTAAGTGACGGTTTTAATAAATATTTAGAATTAATACAGTTTTGGAAGAAGAGATAACAGCCGCGTCTCTCCATCTTTACTAGCGCAAATTGATTCCACAGAGAATATAGATGAATGTGATTTTATTTTAGAAGCAGAAAATATACATCCATCCAGAAACTGAAACCAATAAATCCAGTATTGTAGTTAACATCGGAGCTGGAACCGGACCACAAACTAATTCTTTAAATTATATACAGTTTCATTGAAGATGTTTAATAAAATTATGAATATTAAATTTTCAACAGATAAAGTTCCACAATCTTCTTACAATGCCGACACTAGAATGTATGGAAGTTATTCAGTTAACACGCTACAAACATCACCAACTACACCTGACGAAGGCGTCCCCTCTGAATTTGTTGTATCGGTCAATCCAGATAATCCTACCCAACTCACTATTCTTCGATCATCTATAAAAAAGAACATAATATCTCTCCTAAGAAGAGCAGCGAACCAGAATACTATGATATTTAGACCCGGAATTTAATTATAATTTTGCCAAGAAGCCGTATCTTGTAGCGAACCTCCTTCTTCCAGCGTGCCAAATAATGAGGATGAAACTATAAATAAATGCTACATTGAAAATAGGGTTGGAAAAAGAGGAAAGCTAAACCTGATGAATGAAATGTAAAGAAATCAAAGTCATATAGAAACGTAGGATTGAAATATATTTCTGCAAATACTAAAAATTCATACAACATCAGAAAAATGCGCCCTCCGTGTAGCGATAAGTGAAAATTTTAGTTACAACTAAACTTAATGAAGCTGAACGACAACAAATATTTGAGAACTGTTGGTCGTGCTTCTATGACAACAATAAAGCGTAAATGCCACTCTACAAGCACAGTGAATTATCGAAAATTAAATAATGCATTTCGTTTTGAAATGAATAATGTGCGAGCTCGAGTTTGCAGAGTTTTATAACTCTACGTTGGATATTAATGACCGCCCGATTAGAACTGTTTTAGAAAAAAAGGAGGATTTTCGTGGATAGCATTGTAAACACCCAACGGTTGGCACATAAATAAAAGATGGAGCTCAAAAACATATTAAATTAATTCCTAGAATTGAAACCCACTATCTATATACAAACATCTTGTGAGTATATTGACGAAGGAAAGATTTTGTCTGATATATCGATAGATTATCAACGTAACCGTTCGTGATTCTGGTAATGTTCTCCAAAATATTCATCGAAGAATTCAACATATATTTTGTGCCAGAGAAGGACCAGTGCGAATTATGCGTAGCCTATCAGAACGCCGAGGGAAAGACAAATACAACTTAAAGCAGAAATTTGAGATAAACCAACGCGAAAAACAGCTTTCGTGAAGGAAATCGAGGGATGCAGAAAATCGCAAGTTGTATCTGAAAATGAATCGAAAAAATTGTCAATAATTTAGGCGATGTGGGAAGTGCACTTAGTTTTTTACTCGGATAACTGCAGCGGCCAACAAAAAAATAAATTTATGGTTGCCACGGATACTTATGCAGTTAAGTTAATTACATATTTTATTTTGTTATAATTATTTTGCAATAACGTCACAACGCAAAATTTGTGTACAAAAATAGTTAATTCAACCATGACACTTCTAAAATTGAGGGTGTTTAAGGGTTGCATTATCAAATATCTTACTGTTCTGAATGTCAGTAATTAGTGTCCAGGTAACGATGCAACGGCTCTACGAATATCACTTAAAATAAAGAAGCGGGGGTGCGATATGTTGCTGATGATTGTAAAATGCATAACGGTAAATGTTCCAATTATACTTACCATAGGTGTTAAAAAACCATATTACGGTTCAGAAGTCACATGTTATTTTTCCAGTTTGACAATGATGATCAGCAAGCCAATACATAAACTAATTTAGAACGAACAATCTCAAAAATGTCCATTTATTTAGGGATAACGAGAATGGAAAATTCAATGAAGAACATAAAACAAATCATGAGATAAGGTCAGGTAATAAAATGACAAGGGATAATCGAAAACTTAAAATATGGATTACAAAAGACATTCGGTCGAGGTGTTATTTAATGTGGACAAAAGGTCTTCTTTTAGATGGATGATTTCATAAAACATGTTGTTGAAAGAATGAAAAGACAGACCAACAAAAAAAATCGATACATGGATTTAATTGAAAAAGACTTTAATACACCCTTGTTATAACCAAGTATAAAATAAAGCCAAAAAACAAACAATCGGATTTATTATCAAAAATTTTGCTTGCGCCATTACCTACAGTTTATTAGATAACTCTTTACTAAATTCACAAAGATATTGCTACATAGCTACACATTTTACATCGCCTAAAAGTTCCCGGTCTGACTGATAGAGGTTGCCACAAATTTAAAACCCATGGGGTGAGCCTCCTCCCCCTCATTCTACCAACCTTCAAACGATATGTGTCAAATTTGCATTAATTTGCAAGTTACAGTTGTTATAGTGACACTACTTTTGTTAATTTCAAAACAATGAAAAAAAGGACTTCGTGTGTTGATTTAACACTGTTTTTTGATGAGAAAAAATACCGTTCAAGCAAAGCAGTGGCATGATAAGTGTTATTCGGACTCTGCACCAGGAAAAACAACCATCATTGGCCGGTATGCTGAATTTAAACGCTCTGGACTCCCAAATGAGACTGTCACTCAAGAAAACAAGAAGACCGTAAAGTGACGTTGCGTAAGATTGCTGGCATTGTAAAGATATCAATGTGACGTGTTGGTCCGTGTACGAAGATTTGTTGATCGCAGCAATGGCAAAATTGCGCGAAGTGCATATTGAATTGCTTTCGCATTCACCGTATTCGCCAGATTTGGCCCCCAGTGATTATTACTCGTTTGCAGACCTCAAAAAAAGCTCCAGGGAAAGAGATTTGGCTCCAATGAAGAAGTGATTGCCGATACTGAAACTTATCTTGAAGACAAAGATAAATTGTTCTACGCAACAGGTATAGAATTATTGAAATGACAAGAAGACCTGAAAAAATAGAAATACTCTAAGGTTCATGTAATACTAAAATGCAGTTTATAGCTTACGACTTATGAAAAAAATTCGATCAAATTGATAATGAGAAATTGTCCAAATTTAGTATAATCTCCAACACCAATAAATTCTACGAGTGATAAGAAAATTGTAGTTTTAGAATGTACGTTAACATAACCAGCAATCCGATTAACAGGAAAATCCGATTTAACCATTTTAATGTTTTAAAACTTTACAAGTTATAAGCTATATTGTTGTGACGTGTGACATGTGCGGACATCGGCCATTAATACGAGGATCCGGTGTGAGAGCTGTGAATGTGCTCGTTTCTTTTTTAATTAGATACCACAACTACACTATCAAATGTTTATCAACAGCAGACTCGAAGAAAGCAACAGCAAGACGACAGTCGAGATTTTTTTTTTGCTAGCGCTACATTCCATAGAGGGATTTGGCCGCTTCATAGAAAAGGTTGCATTGCGTGATTGGTCCATTGAATCGTTGCAGTTCCCAGAGTTGCTGGAAGGAGCTGACTGCAGCTAGGTACGACGTTCTGACATGCCGGGTTGGTTGATCACGCTTTCTTCTATTTTTTACAATTATCTTTTTATGCTGTTCCCATGCGGTCATCCAAATTTGCACTGATTATTTGTTTGCATTATCTCTCTCTGCCTTATTTATTTTGTAGTTTAATCTCGAGAGATTTTGAACAAACAGTTTTAAAGACAAAAGAACTACATTTATGCCATTTCGAAGTTAGTGGGATTACATTTAGATGGTGCAAGTAAGTTTCGAAGGTTGAAATAAATATGTACACCGAACCAGCGGTGCAGTGTTTAACGCTCCGGCACTTGGACCGGGAGGTACTGGGTTTGTACAATTAATAAACACAAGACCCTCTGTTGGAGTGCAGAATTCAGCGCCGACCCATCCTTAATAGTGAAAACTCCATCTAAATATTGTCGGTAAGTACGGCGGCTGCCGTAAAACTTTTAGGAAAAGTAATAAAAAATTGAAATTTCTTTATTGCTTTTCAAAACATTCGTCTTTAAGATCTATACACTTTTGCAGACGCTCGAACCATTTATCGAAACACTTTTGCCAGTCCGAAGATGATAGCTCGAAAACATGGTTTGTGAACGCTTCAATCGCTTCTTCAGGCGATAACAATTGTTGTCCACTTCAATTCGTTCGTTTGAGTGCTCAAATACTCGCTTGTTTAATGTGATGTGTGTGAGCTCGCATTATCGTGATGCAAAATGATTCGCCGTCTTGGGTTGTTTTCTCTCATTATATTGAAAACCTCGGGCAAACAAATGGTCATATACTAAGCTGAGTGGACTGTCTTTTGATTTGCAGGAGCCACTGTAGCCACATGACTGGTTTTCGTGATGCACGCTACCATTTGCTTCTCAACGCACCGAGCTCGCACAACTTTTGCTGGTTTTCCTTCGAATTGGAAGACACAACCAGTCAATTGGCCTTTTCTTTGTGGCTCATATGCATATACCCATGACTCGTCACCTCTAACGAATTGTTCAAGCATTTGGCGGCTCCAATCGACACGAACCTTTTTTTGTAGGTCTGTCAACAAATGTGGAACCCAACGTGTACGTAGCTTCCGCACCTTTGAATGTGCATGTAAGATCGTATGCACGCTAGTGTTATTACTGCCTAGGCATGTTTCGTTTTCAAGATAAGTCTCATGACGATCCTTTCTGGCTGTTTTCCGATGTTTTCTGGCACAACAGCTGTTTTTGAACGACCTTCATGAGGCTCGTCTTTGAGTGAACGTCGTTCAGTCGAATTTCGTCAAAAGTCGAATGAAATGATTTGAAGTTGAGTTAGCTCCTCTCGTAAAAAATCATCACACGCAAATTTTCATGCGATAATTCCATTTTTTCCAACTGACAGACGACTTCTGAGAAACATAACCTAAAAAAATGTTACGCTTTTTGACTGACATATAGATTGCCATTGGAAAACACTAGTATTACCATTTTCTAAAAACTTTTACGGCAGCCTATGTATAATAAACTATTTAAAATTCTAAATAACATTTTTTAGTCCTTTGAAGAACTAAATTGGAGTTGAGGTTTCGAAAGCCAGATAAGTATTTGTGATGAATATTGTGTTGATTTCATTTTCTTCCTTTATAGATCCACCTCGTTTTTAATCCAGAACATCCCGCCAGCCATGAATCAGTTGATTCATTAACTGGTAACTTACATACCTTGAATATTGAATGATCATTTTCTTCCAATTTGTTTCCGCTTGTTGCCACTTTGAAATTTAGATTCTCACGCTGCCAAAGATTCTAGATGTTTAAAGTGAGCTTGCGAACCATATTCCATTGGTTATTTGGTGGCAACCACTTTACTTGTTGTGCTGGGCGATGCAAAATAAATCAATCTATCGGTGATTGTGAGAATCTGTTCTCCAATGATGCGATGTATAGATTAAATTAGGCTAGTCGTACACCTGATTCCTATAATCCCCCATATGATGAGGACCGGGTGGGTTGAGCTTGAATTCAACTCATCATCCATCCCGCATATGGAACTGCGACGAGACAGGTGTTACCACAGTAGAAAAACCAAGGGAAATCTGAAAAAAGTTCAAGATCTGTGACGTCTGCGGAAAGAGGTACTCTTGTTACTGTGTGTGTGGCAGTGACCAGTTCTGGAAACTCAATTCCCTGCATGTTTATATTCCTACGGATTAAATATAAAGACTTCCTCATTCGCGATGAACATTCTGAGTCTATAGGAGCTGGAAATGCGTCCGGATCGATGACTAACATCGAATTGATTAAATTTATGGATCACTTTATTAACCACCAAAGCCATCCATATCTGATCCAGTACTTTTATTGATCGACAACCATATTTCGCATTTGGATATCGGTGTAAATGATAAAGCAAAATAAAATGGGGTAGTGATGTTGTCAGTTCCACCGCATTGTTCCCATAAACTGCAGCCGTTGGATGTGGAGGTTGATGGCCCCTTCAAAGCGTACTGCGCTAATCAGCATGACGCCTGGCTACGAAATAATTCTGGAAAAACTATGACAGTCCATCGTTAAAATTGATCTTCCTATGGGACTGAATCCAGTAAATGTCATCAACGGGTTTTAAAAAAACTGGTATTGTTCCATTTAATAGGAAAGTATTCCAAGAATGCGATTTCCTCTCTTCATTCGTCACAGATACATGCTACTGAATACAGCGATAAGCCTGGAGATAGACGACATCCTGAGGAGCCAATCGTTACCGGTGGAGAACTGACTAAATGAAACAGTTCTTAATTCAGAAATTATTCAGCCTGAAATTTTATTCGTTAATCATTGATTCATTGTTAGCTGCAAATGAAGAGGTTGTTAATTCCAAAAATGAAGAGTATCAGATTAAAACGGCCAGCTCATTACAACCAGGCCCATTTAATTTCAACGCGAATATTTGTTTTTCTCCAGAAACAATAAGACCTTTCCCGAAAGCCACGCCAAGGATAAAAAATAACAACGGAGGACTAAAAAGACTGCTGTTTTAACAGATACCCCTGAAAAAAGTACCTGCGAAGGAACAAGCTAAAAAGAGTCGAAATATAGGAAAAAAGGGCGATAAAGGAAAAAGAACAACGAAGAGGAAAATATTACATGAGTCCACAGACGATGAAGCTGAATATCATTTTTGTTTAATTTGCTGCGAATCTTTTAAAGAAAATCGGCTTGGAGAGAAGTGGATTCAATGTATGACCTGCAAAAAATGGTCACATACTAGCTGCATTAAGGACGATGTAATTTTTTATAATTGTTTAAATTGTGATTCAGATGATTGATCTGATTAACTATACGATTGTGCTACCAAAGGCCTGTTTTATTGTCATTATGATATGTAAATTTTATTTATATAGACTGAATAAATGAAAAAATATAATTTGAGCTCCTCGTACATATATAGAAGATTTTCTTACTATTTACTCCGGGCGTTGTTACTTTCAACCCCGAGGCCGAGATAAAAAGTAACTTCTACCGAATTTAGAAAAATTCTCAATTTCGCCTAGTTTCTACTGAAATATTGGCCGAATTTAAGTTAATCATTGAAAGTTTGTCATGAATTATTTTCAATACATAAAATGCAAAAATTTGTATATTCAAAAATGTTACAGCCAGACCCTAATTCCCCTACGGCGTTAATAATAGTCGACGGAATAATATCGAACAGTGATGTACAATTGTATAAGTAAGAGCGATATAGTTTAACAGTAAAAATTAACAGTGTGCAGTAACAGTAAAACAACGTGGTACAGTGTTCAAAGTGAAATAGTACTAAACAGTATAATACATGAAAGTGGGAAATTGTTTAAGAAGCCGAATGGGTTGATAAATAAAGCTTAAACTTTTGAAAGCCGAGTGTTTTATTTCCAAAATCCATTATGAATCCATATCGGACGTTCGTATTGAATTCGTAATAATAGCTTCCGACCTAATTATTGGTTGATTTAAATTGCATTCATGGCCCAATTTACGGAGAAAATTTAGAAGTCAACCTCGCTACATTAAATTTTAGTAGAATACCTCCGGAAATGACTGGAATAAGGATAGTTACGACTACATTTTAGCAGAGTAGTAGTAGGGTAAATAATTGTTTTTTATCCAAGAGCATTGTTCATATTTCAAAAGAGCTTTTAAAGAAATTGTACACATTCATCTCATCGAACAGGAATCGTATGAGATTTTGTGAAAAATGTTTCGATAAAATTTAACATATCAAGATACAAATCAAGACCATATAAATTCTCGTAACGTGTATAAATGTAGTTAGCGGCATGATTTCCTTGTTATTTCAAACCAAAAACGTTATAGGAAATAAATTTATAATAGGAAGCAAAATAAGAGAATCCAACACAATTCCTTTGAGTTTCCATTGAATAAACCTAATTCCGTCTGAAAAGGATACACAAGGATGTAACCGTGTATAAAAAATAGATCTGCTTAAATAAATATACGCGCATACATTATGCATATATTTACATATATATTCGGAAAATCCCGATACAAAAAGAACGGCACAGCAACAGCGAAATTATGTTAATTTTCCCGAAAGTTAATTTATTTCGATTGAAAATTGAACAGATATTTGAATTTTTATATTTATTTACATATTTTATTTATTTTCTCCTATGCGATATAACTCTTACATATTTTTATTATGTACCATATGTACTTGAACATACAACACTTAAAACATTCATTGAAACAGAATGGAAGAAAGTGAATAATGTATGCGTACAAGGGAGGAACATAATTTATATCAACATTTATACGAGTATGTAATTATGTAAATTAACATAATTTAAATTTCATCTTCAAAAGCTTTGATTTTTGTAACATTTTTAGAAAGGCACGAGTCACGAAAATGGATAAAACCACGTTTCTATATAAAGGAGTTTGGCATGTTTTGTTGATATAAAAGTGTAGATCACAAATAACTGCCAAATACACATAATAGTGGGGATTTATACGAGTGTACTTTAACAGTAGCAGGATTTATTGTCACTTTTTAAATGCAGAATACGTAATGACTATGATATCACAACACTGACTATAACCGACTTCAAAATAATATTATCCATCTTCAAGAGTATAGTACTTTAATCTGCAAAACCGCTATATTAACGACTGTTGAAATCTACTGACTTCGTCTTATGTTTTGTTAAATTTGCTTCCGATGGTATGAACATTCCGTGTGATCGTTACGAAACGACTTTTATCATTATTAAACAACTTTATCAGAAATCTTATTGATTCCCATCAACCACATTAATAAATAAAAAAATTGGAGGAGGTTTGTAATTGGTGTGGCCAATATCACAGTGAATGTCTAAAGCAAAAAATTTAATCTACCGGATTTGTGATAATTTTTTTATTGTATAATCAAAAATCAATATTCCTGTTTAAATTTCAGAAAACCATCAAGATCAACTCTTGTTACAAATTTAATATTCATTGCAAAAATTGGAAAAGCCCTATAGGGAAGCTGCCACTTCCGCCACGGAGAAAAAAAAATCATCATTTTTTTTCCTATTTATGTATGGGAATCCGATTATAATATGCTGTACTATTTATTAATATATAATATATTATAAATATAGTAAACATTCTATTTTGCATAGTAGACAATGCTACATAGGAATCCCTCCTATAAATCAAACCAATTACTATTTCCCATAGTAGTATTTCCTATTAACTTTAGAATTTTTATAGGAATGCTACCTATGTGTAATAGGAATTCCCGTTAGTTGAGCTAAATAAATATTATTATTTCTTCTGTAGTCATTGTGCGTAGGAATTTCGACCTGAAAAGTTTATTTTTTATTGTGCATTGTGGTTTCTGGTCTTAAAAAAAGTTAATGTGGCAAATTCAATATGAAGTCCGTGCCCGACGCCAGTTTTATTGGGGATTTGTTGGAGAAATGGGGGTTTCTTCATTTTCTACCAATATTTGTCGGTAAGTGTATAATTTTAGTGAACAAAAGCTTCTTGAGAACCCAATATCGACTATTAGCATCGAACAGTATTTCACTAGATTTCCTGTTTTAAAATGCCAATCTGGTAGCTCACTTTTATTAATAGATTTCGATTAAAAGTATTTAAATTTATTCAAATAGTAAATTTATTTTTACTATTTGAAAATTGGAATACAGTACAATCAAAAATAGTGGAAGTTGCAAATTCCAAAAATTCAGCTGAACTCCAATTGGCGATGCTACAGAAATCGAATGAAATTTTAATGTTGTGTGTCCTGCTTTTTTTGCTTCCACATGCATATCTAAGAAAAAATAAGAATAGTAAACGATTAAAGTAATCGAAATCTGAAATTTTGGTTAACGTTTTTATTCACGTGAAAGTGAGCATTAGATCATTTTATTTACAGTTGTATTTATTGATGTTTGATTTATTCCGGATCAAGTTATGTCATGTTTGCTCGCGTCGCAAAACTATGCCTGTTGTAAAAAACAGAAAAACCATTTGTAAATCTCATCTTATTAAACAAGTCTACTAGCCCTATTCTGGTTTGCCGTTGGAATAGGAAATTACAAAAAATATTTTTATAGCATTTTCTGGCCTACTAAGGAAATAAGTTGTGCGTAAATATTATCGAAGCAAAGTAAAATGGTAAATTAATTTTCCCTATAAATATTTTAGGAACAAACATTTTTCAATGACCAATAACTTTGTTTAGGGAATATTTACACCAAACGTATATCCTTAGTAGACCAGAAAAAATGCACTCAAATAAAAACGCTAAGAAATTAGTTTTCCGAAATCCCTATTCCCAGGGCAAGCCAGAATAGTGCTACTGAAGAGAAATCTTATTTTCCTTTCTATTTCTTTTTGCAAGACAAGAAAATATTATATTATTATTGCACAGCTCGGTGTGAATTAAAAAAAGTAGGCCCAAAATAAACTACAGCCTTGATTTGGTCCGGATAAACAAGTAATAAGAATTTTGTTAATATTTTACCAATATTTATTGGAATGGAAATTTACTAAATGAAACATTAGCGATATACTTTGAAAAGTTAAAAAAATATAATTTGACTTTCCAACCTTTGATTGTATTTGTGGGAGAAAACCTAGGTAATCACAAATTTTAAATATAACTAATTATCTACTATCTATGAAATTTATTTTTATTATATTCTAGAGCATATTATCGCATCATACGTGGCAATAAACAACGTCTTATATAAATCGGAATCTCCATTAACGGCAATTGATCTATGTTTTAAGGCATTTCACGTTTTAAATGCAAACTACTCAGAGGGTTGTCAAGTTATTTGGCTTTTTGTACAAAAAGTTTTGTATGAATTGACCACTAAATACGATTCAGATTTTATAAGCCTAAATTCGCTTATTAATGAAATTTCGCAATGAAAACACATTGAATAATTTTTAAATTAAAACTTTTTTATTAGTTCATATATTTATGTTATATTTTATTGAATACAATACAAGGGAATTTTTAAATAAATCGAAATCGTTTTATTTTAAAGAACAATTTAATTATTGTTTTTACTACCTTCTACTGCTTCTACTTTGCCAATTTTCATTTGCAGATTAATATTGTACCGATTCTGTTCAGATTAATAGTGTATCGACCAGATAGTTTCTTTGGTTCACGCACGCATAGGTAATAATTTTTTTGATTAAACACTAAAGATTTAGTTTTCTAATCTTGTTTTATTTCAGATTCAGCAATTGCAATACTTTCATGAGGTTTACATAAAATAGAGAGGGACGGACCATTATCAGAACTCTAACACGGAATGAACTCTTAACAGTTCTTCAACTTGGCGGTAATAAATTCTTTTAGATTAAATTTTAAGCAGGATCCCATCAAAAACTGAAGTGCGGCAATATTAAAAGTAATTTTAATTTTACTAGTTTTAAGGATTATTTTAGTCATATAACCATTTATCATAAGTTTGAAAATTTATTTATATGCAATATTTGTGAAGAACAACGTACATCTACTAGAGATTATAACCCATACTGCTTCCATAGACACTGTTTCTATTGAAAGAGATAACGTTGCTAGTAAAACCACACATATTCCATTAAATTATTATGAACAAATTGATCAAGCCGAGAACGAACCGAATCAAGTAAATTCAAATAAACTAAATGTCACTAACTTGAATGAAAAGTTACGAATAGTAAATTCTGGTTTAATGCAAGACTTGTACAATATACAAAACATTAACCGAAAACACGTACAAACAATAATTACGCTTTTTTTCTAACTATAACAAAGAAATGTTTTCATACATTGAAGATAAAGTTTCAAGCACCTTAAAAGAAGACGAAGCTAGTAACATACACAAAATTATTTCCGAATTTAAACCATCGTTCGGAGATATTTTAACTGAGTACAGAAGAAAAAAGGAATTAAAGAATCATACGTCGTACATCGAACCGAAAACTTATTATTTGGTAACGAGTAGAAACTTATAGACATAATAATAATCTTTTATTGCAAACTATAAATGTAGAGGCGGTGCTTAATCCAATTAAGCCTACATTAGAAAATTTTTTACGAATCCCGAATGTATTGAATTCGATTTTAAATACCTAAAGTTTCTAGAATCACCCACTCATAGTGTTAGCAATTTAATTCAAACAAACTTTTGGAAACAAAAAGCTGCTGTTTTAACCTTTAATTGTATATTTTGACGAATTTGAGACTAATAATGCTTTGGGCTCCCGAGCAGGCTTACAAAATTTGGGTTCAGTGTACGTTTCTTTACCGTTTGTCCTAAAAACTATGCGAGCAAAACTTGAAAACATATTTTTGGTGTCGTTATTTCACAGCTTAGATAGAAAAAAGTATGGAAATTCTGAATTTCAACCGATTGTAGATGAACTTTTATATTTATAGGACACTGGCATTGAGGTTAATAAGCACAAAAAATTCTTCGTTTTGGCTGCTTGCGTTGGGGATAACAAAGGTCTTAATGGCATGTTATAGGATTCACAGAATCATTTGCTGCAAATTACTTTTGTAGATTATGTAAAATGCACAAACGTGACACACAGCATATGGATACTCAATCTTCTGAAGTTTTAAGAAATAAAATTAATTATATTGAAGATTTATCAAAAAATAATGTTTCCGAAACAGGAATATTTGTTGAATGTATATTTAACCAACTAGAAGGATTCGATGTAACTGAAAATGTTTCCGTTGACATTATCCATGACATGCTAGAAGGTGTGCTAAATTATGAAATAGCTTTGATTTTAGAGAATTGTATAACTACAAAAAAAATATTTTGTATTAGATCAGGTAAACGGCACAATAGCTACATTTGATTTTGGTGATTACGAACATATCAATAAACCGCAATATATATCCCATGAACATTTAAAAACTCATAAACTACGATACTCTTCGTCAGAAATAATGTGGATGACAAAATTTTTAGGTGTTATGATAGGGGAGTTTGTTCCCGAACACGATGAAGAGTAGCAAGTATTCCTGCACATAAGAATTTTAGAAATTGTTCTTTTAGACCACATAGATTTAAAAACTATTGACTATTTGGAATATTTAATATCAATTCATCACAAAATGTCACTATCCTTATATAATGAAAAAGATGGGCCCATTAAAACAATTTTGGTGTATGAGATTTGAAGGAAAACATAAAATTTTAAAGAACCTTGCTATGAGCACAACTTCGCGACGAAATATATGTAAGACTACGCGTATTTCAGAACGACTCTCGTTATCTAATATAAAATCCGGAGAGTATGTGTCCCAATGTAATTATGGAAAATATGTTGAAGATGGTTCCTTCAAATTTTATGAATCAGTCGTTATCGATAATAAAAAAATACAAACAAAATAGAATAGTTCAATTAAATGGAAATAGCACCGAAGAACCAATGTTTTTTAAAATAAAAGGTTTATTAAAGCATGATAAGCACAATATATCAATTTTAGGTACCAGATATGAAATATTATATTATGACTTTCACAGAACATGTAATATTGTGAAAGAGAAACATAAATATGAAATAAACGCCTTTAGCCTCCTAAGTTATAGTAATAAGTCAAATATTAATACATTAAATGAATTAAATTCAAAATCAAATTTTGTAAAATCAAATAATATATTATATTTAATTCCATAATTAAATTAATAAATCTGATACTTTTTGTAATTAGATGTAAATGGTAGTTTGTAGTTAGTTTTTAATAATTAAATAAAATAATAAAAAATATTTTTTAAATCAAAATTCAATTTTATTTAACTTCCATTGCCATATGGTTGAAATTACTACGAGTCATGGTAAATAGTGAACAACTATATTAATATCGAACAGCGTCCTATACTAAAATGTTATCTGCTTTATATTCCACTGGAAACCTTCCGATAATTATAAGAAGCAGTACTATATCACATAGCATCTACAACATTAATAAATTACACTAGCTACAAAATTACATTAGAAAAAATACCAAATTTTATGTTAATAATTATTATAATAAATTATCGTATTTCCTATAAAAATTAAGATTGTGTACTCCTTTTACTAGTAAGATCTGCCATATATTATGTAACAGTTTCCTATTTAAACGGTAACTGTAGTTTAAATACATCATAAATTTTACTATCCGCTATAATGAATGTTCCTATTCATTAAATAGTAATCTGTCCAATTATATTCCGCCAGTGCACCGGCTCCTATATTTTTTTGAAACCTCTCCTATATATTTTTTTCCGTGGCGGTAAGAAAATATCTACCACATTTCGCATAGCTCTCCCAATTTATGGAAAAACCTAAAGTATGAAGATTTTTCCGAATAGCCAATCGGCCTACAGCGCGATTCTGGTTAATTCATATAAATTGTGTTTCCCCTTTAATTACTCATTTTGCATAAACAACACTGCTATCCTTATTTGTTACAATCCAATAAATTGTATATAAATATTTTTAAGATGTAATAAACTCTTATTATGTTAAAATCACACGCACCACACAATACTACTAAAAAAATTAAAATAAGTTGTATTAGTTTTCACTCACTTGTTTCACAAAAGGATTAATGCTTTGCAAAATTTTATTCCCAACTAACTCACAAAAATTACAACATGAAATTTTGGGAAAGATAGCGGCATTTTTCCAAACATTTCATTGGTTAAAAAATGTAAAACAGACTAAAACAAAAAATCATTGTGGCGAACCGTATTCAATTTAAAAACAAAGACGAGAGATGCGAACTGAAACTGAAAAGATTGATGAATTGTTTATGAATTATGAATTTATTATGAAAACCTAAATTAATGTTTGAATTTAATTAATTTAATGAGAAACAAATTACAGATGAAATTAGACCATGTTACCACCAAAGGGCAGTCATGCCAAAGTGATATTGTAATTTTTTTGTATATGTTGAGTTGGCAGAAATTGCGTAAAGTAAGACGGGAAAAATGAACCGCGAAAGAGCAGGGCGTGCTTCGGCCCCAGAAAAGATTGCATGGATGGATTAATAAAAAAATTAAAAAAAGTTAAATTGTTCACGCAAAGCCTAAACGTTAGTTTATCCGATGTATGTGGACCATAAATCTAGAAATTCGCTTTCTTTTTGCAACAGTTATTAGGTTTTTCGTTGGGATTTTTCCCAAAGGTCTTCTGCAGAAACAAAATGTAGAAATACAAAGTTAACTTGTTTTAAAAATTAGTGCGGTTGCTTTATACGTATAAATTTCTAATGTAAAACCAAATTTAAATTATGGCTTAAGTAAGCATTAAATAAGAAGTGTTGCTTTAAAAATTTAATTAAATTTTCCGACTGCTATTGGTGCGACTAATGTATGGTGGAAATGAGAAAGGAAGTGACGTACTCAAAAAACGAAACTAACAAACATAAAAATAAAAAAAAATATTTTTGTAGATTTTTTTTTGTTGTTTTTGTTTTCTTAATCGAATTTTGGATGTTAAG
Organism: Nephrotoma guestfalica; assembly: GCA_963691935.1. Lineage (NCBI taxonomy): Eukaryota > Metazoa > Arthropoda > Insecta > Diptera > Tipulidae > Nephrotoma > Nephrotoma guestfalica. The sequence goes on from OY829914.1 coordinate 99,320,973, forward strand.
TAGTAAGTTAAGCTTTAGATTTTTGGAGTGTCCGATTTGTGGCACTCTCAAAATTAATTTTAAAAAATCATCTGTGAGTTGGTGAAGCATTGTGAATAAAATATTATAAAATGTTACATGTGTTATATTATAAAATGTTATAAAATGATTAACAAATATTTTATCTAAATAAATGGATTGTGGCAATAAAATCATTGGTGACGATTTTCTTTTGATTTTTTTTAATGCGATAATTTGTGCGATGCACATTTGCAAGCCGTACAATTGAAGCATTTTTTTTTTGTAAAGTTGAATATCGGCGGAAAGACGTCGTACATAAAATTCAATCATTTTTATCTACAAGAACACGGTTCGTAGTTTGCGAAAGTAATCATATGAGTAAAGGTGACCAGTAAGTAGCTCGTTTAAAATTTATTTAACGGCAAATCAAGGACACTCCAACTGTTTTATATAAGGCTGCCTGACGTGATCTAATATTTTTGTTTTTTTTTTTCAAAGGGATCGTCGCGACCATACAGGTTGCCAACCGAGCCTTATTATCATTTATATCAGCGAGTGGACGTCGCTACATTTTACGGGCGGCTGACCCGCGGCTCGCTAAGTTTATTTACTGATGACCGACTCGTGGCTATTTAGTATCAATTATCGGAGGAAAACACCTCAACAATTATGAAGGGACCCCGCAACGAACGACATACAAGGATGGCGTAACCCCACGGGTGAGCAAAACGTGGTCAGGAACAGGTACAATTTGTTTTTCTCTTCAATTAAATTTACTTTATATATTTATGTGGTAATTTTTTTTGTGGATTCAAAATAATTGTAATTGAGTGCCCAAATAACGGTAGGGTGGCGCATGTTCAATTCATATTGGTTTCGAGGATACCGCAAATTTATTTTTTATTCTATTTTTCATATTTTTTTTTGTTTTTCCTCCACCTGTTTCCTTTCATTTAATTTTTCGAAACACAACTTTTACTAATTGGCGGTCGTGTTCTTTTGTATTTTTTTTTTCTTTTTGGCGATTAAATATCTTATTTATTTAGTCAGAAATAATAAAACCGAACTGCGATTTTTCTTTGTATTTGGATTCATATTTTCTTTTTTTCCTTGCATTTGGTCAGATCTCTCAGAATTACTAAATTCTTCCGGTTTGGTATGTTGGAGGTTGAATTTCCTTGTGTTCCTGAACACTGTCTTCCCGTAGCACTCCGGCAAGCTGTCAGAGTGGGTAATGTGAGAGATCCTCTAGAGGTCTCTTCGAATGAGAAGGGGACCCGTCCCTATCCTGTTGGGTACCCACCCCTACTCTCTAATGTCACTTCGTTGTGGCTGGGCATCGACTTTGGATGACAACGTCAGGGGTCTATGGGTCATTCGGGGGGATGGAGGTCTCCCTAACAGACTTTGTTCTTATCATTCGGGGAGATCCGGTCGTCCCAAATGGACACACCCGATTTATTATTATCTTTAATTTTCGCTTTCGTCAAGTTTCGGTCAACAATTATTTTCATTTTCATTTTTATTCCTTTAATTTTCATTTTCTGCGGTTTATTGAAACATGACATCATGTCTACAAACCCCATGGCTACGCCTCTAAGCTCTAGCCGGAGCTACATATAACCGCGTAGACCACCCTTATGCCGCGTCTGCGGTTACAGCGGGGCCCAACTTGGGACTCTTTGTGTTACGTTGGACTGGACGTCTGACCAGTACAATGATTTTTTTTTCAGAAAAATTGAATTTAGAATGTCTTAGTTCATAATCGTTTTCTCACGAAAAAGCTAGAGGCTACTACTTCTGGTGCATCGCTTTCAGTCCTAATTTATGAACAAGCTTAAGTATGAAGTTTCATTCCGATCAGTCAATCCATCTGAGCTGCATGGAACCAAAAAACATTCAGAGTGCACGGCACCACATACCTGCATATGTACACGCACACACAGAGATTTTTTAAAACCTACTTTAACTGACTTCGGCTGTATAGGGAATGGCAAGCCTGCAAAAATCTTGAGGTCAAAATTGTTCATGATTCCTATATTTTATTTTACTACGTAAAAGAAAATAAACCAGTCTTTTGTCGAATAACATCATTTCCGGTTAAACTGTAGACTGATTTCAGCCAAAACTCATTGGGATCGCCCAATTTAAAATAAAAGATTAAATATGAACTTTCATCTCGACCAAACAATCAGTCTGAGCTGTGGAGATTCAGTAGACATTTAGTGGGCACGGCATCACATACGCACACACACACACATACACACACACACACACACACCCACACACACACACACCCAGACGAATGGGATATGATGCGATTATATCTAGTACTTTCACTACTAGACGTAGCCTCTCCATCCCTACTCCGCTTCACTACGTCCACGCTTGTATCGGTGGTAACTCGGTTCCAGGCTAGGCCGAGGGAGAAGTCAAAGAGGGGTCACATAGGTCACTAGCAAATGATGCGCTTAAGAGTTACGTGGCTTAAATCCTGGAGCGTATGTCTCACATTGAGCGGTTTCCAGGTCAGCGACAGTACCCCAGGAGGGGCGGCTGTGTACCTACTTGGCAGAAAGTATAAAATGCTAGGGGCGGCACCTCGAAAAAGAATCCATCATGAGTTTAGTTAAGGAGAGTTTGGTTACGGTGCAGGGAGTGGGAAACCCAGTACCGGCTGAAAAGAGTGAGCAAGCAGGCTTCCAACAGTCGAGATCCAGCGACTGCAATGTTACAACGGTGGCGACCTTGGCCGATGTAACAGATATTTCGACAAGCGAAGAGAGAAGAAGCACTACATCCGTGCAGGGGAATAGAACCCCTGGTAACCCATTTGGTAAGAGTGCGTTAATGCAGAGGTCCTCTAAGAAGGGAGCGATGACCAGTACATTGCAGAGATGTTTTTCATCGCCTTCTTTGGGGAGTTACAAGGAGGTAACCCAAGAAATAAGGCTAGCCAGGCTTGGGGAAAAAATTGAGGATCTGGTGGAGTTCGTAAGACCTCGAGCACCATTAGCACTCTTTATGGCTCAGCTATAGGTAAGAGGAGTGCTTCGGAAAAGTAGTGCCAAACTTCACCGATCAATAATGACGGGAAGGAGAATTTAGGTCGTCTACGAACTGTGAGCAGGAAAGAGGAGCTGAAGGCGGCGACTAACGAAGATATACCACTTGTGTATCCCAGTAAGAGGAAGTTGTCCACGCCACCTAAGAGTGATGAAAGAAGGTAAAGTAAGAGAAGGAATACTAAGGCTGCTTCGCAAGGTCCTCCGCAAGCACTTCGAATGTCTCAGACTCTTAATAATGAGGAGGACGGAAACAAGAAGCAAAAGACCGCAGCATATATGTCGGATAATGGAGATATAAACACTACGAACTCAAATCAATTGGAGGATGCGACAGTTGGCTCAGAACAAGAATGGCAGAAAGTGAAGGGGAAAAGAACGCCAAAAAGGCGATCACGTCCGCGAAGGAAAAGGGCTCGCCCGGATGCGCTGCTAATAAAGAACAGTGACGAAATCTCATTTGCCGATCTGCTGCAGAAAGTTAAGATGGACCCGACGCTTAATACTCTGGGTGAAAGGGTATCAAATATATGTTAAACTTATAGTGGAGACCTAGCGAAGACCGCAATATTTCGAGAGCAATTAGCGAAAGCGATCGAAGGCAATGCGGCGGTTAAAACTTTGACCCAGGAGGCGTTACTGGTGATCAGAGACATGGATGAGGTTACCACGTCTGAAAAGGTGATAGAGGCTTTGGAACCACAGTTTGAAGGTGTGACAGGTGTCTGTGTTGTTAAGTCACTCACGAAGGCCTACCGAGGAACGCAGCCAGCAGTTGTTAGCCTCCCTAACAATATGGTTTGGAAAGTGCTAGAAGTTGGTAAAATTTAGAATCGGCTGGGTTTCTTGCCGAATCCGGGAAAAAATAGAGCTGACTAGATGCTTCAAATGCTTCGGTAATGGGCATCGGCCATGGAACTCGTAAGGTCGCGCCTACGCCGTTAGTAGTGTCTAGCCCTGATTGCATTATTCGTTTAATTTTATTGATCAATGTAATTGAATTTGATTTGTTTTTGACTTCCGGTTTTGATTTCTTTTTTTTTTGTACTTTTACGATCAAACAAAAGGTCGTCTTGTTTTTGGACCAAAAAAACGATAGCCAGTCGAGAAAGTGTAATTAACCTATGCACAACAATTATATTAGATATTTTTTTTTTGTTTTTGATCCATACAGAATGGATAATACAGATAAAACTCAAGTGAATAATATGTGATGTTAAGAAACTTAAATACTAAAATATTAGGTGATTTGATTGTGAATTAAATATAAAAGTAGCTTAAAAAAAATATAAAAATATTAATTCCTCAAAATTAATGTTATTAATTTAAAATCATATTAATTATTTAGAAATAATTACCTCGTATGTTTTGTGAATAAAAAAAAATTGGAACAAAAATGGACGTTAAATTTTGTGTAAAGTTTTGATAAAAAACCATGTGATTAAAACTGTGTTTAGGAACAATATCCTCGAAATTTAACTCTATATGAGTTAATTTAATAATAAAATTTTATAAAATTATAATAATCAGTTTATTTATAATAAATATTCCAATTTTGGAAGCGAAATTTTATCCGCTATAGACATTTTTACGGTATGGTACAGTAATCCTCGCGTACCTGATTTAAGCGGAACTATCCGGTAATATGACCTTGGTGGTTTTCGTTTTAAAATAATTTAATTAATTAATAAATCTAAACTAAAATAAATAAAAATAAACTGTTAAATAATAAGTAGCAAATAAAAATGTTTTAATAAAAATTTCAACAAAACGAAAATTAAAATAAAATCCATGTGATTGTGAATAATAAGTGCAGCCATATGCAATTTATGGTTTAATATGAACGATCAGTTATCGTATACAAAGTTAAGGCATTAATTGAGTGCAAACCCTAATTGAGAAACTCAAATTAAAAATTATTAAATTAATCAAAGGCCACAAATCATAAAAACGATTATATTCTGTGTACAAATACACATGAGTTTGAAAACTCTACGATTGCAGCAAAATGAAAATTCACTCGAGTGAATAGAAAACCTTTGGTCAACGTCATCATCATTGCTAATGGGAAAATGGATACCCACAACGAGCCTTAAACAATCTGCAAGTTTTATTTAATTAGTAATTTAATATTATATATATTTTCTTTAAATCTTCCTTCTTTTTAATAATATATAACTTTTTGTAGATTTAAGTTTAATTTTAGGTATTAGTCGAAAGTAATAATTATTTTTAGTATTGTTGCTTTGAAAATTTACTACCCAAATTTTCTTTCATAGTTTTATTCGGGTGAATTCATCTATCTACTCTTTAATAATTATTACTTCTGGCTATGACGTCCAATTAAGTGATAAGAAACTTTTTTGTATGATGATCAAATATTATTTACTTGAAGTCAGTTTTTTTTATGGTCATTAATTACTATAATGTATTTTGTTATATTTTTTTTAACTGGCTTTCGATATCAAATTAATTAAATGCCACTATTTCTTATTTTGGTATCAAATTTTATTTGTTTCAATATTTTCTTTCTCTACATATCGTTACTTTCCGCGTTGTATTTAAATTTTTCAGGATGGGATAAAGCAGCAGAATTAGCAATCATGTAAGTGGAAGTAGGTAAACACGTTCACATTACATCCCCTCATTAGCTTCCCTATTTTCTACTATCATATAAATAATTTTCCCTTTCAATAAATTTTTTTTTGTGTCGTTCCGGTCAGGTTCAAATAAAATGTACCAAGTCAGGTTAAATTGAGTCAATTTAATTATCTATTATATTCTATTATTATTAATTTTTTTTTGTGTACAAAAGCGGTCTAGCAAGATTGAGAATGCACCTTGAAATCCCCACCCCATCACTCATGAGTATTAGCCGCGCATGATTACGACCGCTCAAAGTGTATCTCAATAATTCATATTTCTTTAACGAAACGATGTTATAAAAGATCTTTGTGATATTATCAAAGTAATATGGTAAATTCCGAAAGACATCATCAAACGTTCATGTAGTTTCGTTACAAACTCTAGAAGCGAAGCGGATAGATCAAAGCTCTTCAGGAGATGTGGTGAAAAAGGGCGCTTTGCAAAGACATGCCAAAAAAAATCAAAATGCATGCTATGCGACGAAACGGCCAAAGGCTGTATCAGTCAATCTTAACCTCTGTGAGGCTGCCCAGGACCTGCTGCAACAATCCGTACAGAACGTGGAAGCGGACGTTGTAATTGTGTGTGAGCAATATAGGAAACTTGATAGACGGGGTTGGGCTTCAGATAGATCGAATCGAGATGTTGTATGGGTTTGTGGTACCTACCCCCTACAGGAAATCGGGAGGAGTCTTGTACCCGGGTTTGCCAGAGCCAAAGTGAACGGCGTTCATATTTATAGCTGCTACACACCTCCTAGTAAATCAATTGAAGAATTTAAAACATTTCTCGTTCAATTAACGGATGATGCACGGAGCCACAACCCGTTGCTCATAGCCTGGGATTTTAATGCATGGGCCATAGGGGAGTGAGCAATTTATATACGCATAGTGATCATCAAGCTATTGTGTATGAAGTGACAGATAGCGGACCCCAAAGGACTACGTAAGACACAAGAAGAAAATAGGATGGAAATCCGTAGCGTTCGATGAGAACATTTTCCGTCTCATGATGGAGGGTCTTACCCTATCTGGTTCCGCAAATAACAAAGCCCTCCAGCTTATGAGACATGTTAAAAGAGCCTGTGATGCAGGAATGCCAAGAAGGATGGTGGATAATCGAAGAACACCGGTCTTCTGGTGGAACGACGACATTTAAGAATTGCATAAAACATGTCTGAACGCAAGAAGGTAATACCAGCGTGCTAGACACGTCGAAAACTCTTCCGGAGCTCAAACATGCCATCAAATTAAGTAAGCGGAAGTGCTTTCTGGAGTAGACCCTACCGATTGGTGATGAAAAAACTTAGAAGCAATTACGCCGCTGCACCCACATGCCCGGTAATGCTGCCTGACATAGTGATTCACCTGTTCCCGCAGCAACCCGATTGTGTATTAGAAGTATTAGGCAACGAGAAGGATGATGCACCACCAGTTACTGAGGAGGAGGCACTGAAGACATATGGCAGAGTGAGTAACAATAAAGTCCCTGGCCCGGATAACATTCCGAATATTGCGTTGAAGTCGGCGGTTAAAGCATCCTCAAACATATTCACGAAAGTATATACTGCATGCTTAGTTGAGGGGGTGTTCCCTAGTAATCGGAAGGAACAGAGATTGTTATTGTTTCCAAAAGGAGACAAACCACCAGGTGAGCCTTCCTCCTGGCATCTAGTCTGCCTGTTGGATACGGCAGGCAAAACCCTAGAGAGAATTATAGGGAGGAAGAAACCTGGCAGAACATCAGTATGGTTTTCGAAAGGCGCGCTCAACAATGGATGCGGTTAAAGATATTGTAGATATGGCGCACCGGGCAATATAGAACCAAATATGGCTACGTGGTAGTAAAAAAATACTGCGTCATAGTTACATTGGACGTGAAAACCGCAATCAACACGGCAAATTGGAGCTGCAAATTTAACGCACTTACACGGATGAAGGTACCGAGTTACCTGCTGAGATTAGTTTCCAGCTACTTTAGCGAGAGGATCTTGATTTAAGACACTGAGGAAGGAAATAAAACTTATGAGGTGGCTGGTGGAGTTCCTCAAGAATCAGTGTTAGGTCCTTTACTCTGGAATGTGATGTACGATGGTGTACTTCGACTGCGCATACCAAGTGATGCACGGGTGATTGGATTTGCGGACGACATCACGATTGTAGTTGTCGCAAAACACAGAGGAGAGATTGTGGAGATCTGTAATAAGACGGTCAGATTTGGTGGTTTACATCTGCTGGGCTGCAACTAGTAGAACATAAAACAGAAGCTGTCCTTATTACTAGCAGAAAAGTAATGGAGAGCGTAACCTTAGAGATTGGAGACCAACAAATTGTTAGTCAACCAACCATCCTAGGGGTAATGATCGATTCCAGATTGTCATATAAGACACATCTCATTACCTCCAGCGAACGAGCAAGGAGAATTAATGCGGCACTAGCACGAATAATGCCGAATACAAGAGGAGCGCGAATGAGCAGTAGAGTTCTGCTTGCCAACGTCGTTATATATTTAATGATGTATGGGGCACCAATTTGGGTCAACTCGTTGGTGAAGGTTACTTATAGTCAAAGAATAGCAACAGTTCAGAGGCTCAGCGCTCTGAGAGTATTGTGCGTATTTCGGATGGTCTCAGAAGAGGCTGTTTGTGTTCTTGCGGGAATGCCCTCAATAGATCTACTGACCAAGGAGCACCAAACCACGTACCCGCGTTGTGGTCAAGGAACAAAAGCAGAGAACCACCGATTAGTACGGACTGATACGATCACTGTATGGCAGAGAAGATGGAGTGAGTCGACTTCGTGCGTGGCTAAACAGGCAACACGTAGAAGTGGATTATCATCTTACGCAGTTTCTGACGGGTCATGGTTGCTTTAGATTATACCTGTTCAGATTCGAACACGAAGAGTCACCAGATTGCCTTTTATGCATCGGTGTAACGTTGAATGTAAAACACGTAATATTCAAGTGTTCACGATTTACTGAGAAGAGAAGCAGTGTCTGTGCACGTGGGGTCCAACTAATACCAGAAAATATACTGGAGTTTATGTTGGCATCCGAAGAAGGGCCGAATACCGTAAGCGGAGGTGTCTCAAGGATAATGGGAGAGTTGGGACGCCTCGAAAGAAGCAGGAATTCAGTAAGGAGCGTAAGCTGAGCCTGCCCCGCGGAGAGTCCGACACTCTCACGTGGTGTTTGATATAAAATATGAAAATCTGGTGCTTATTTTTAAAATAACCATATGAGGTAAAATATCTTTACAAAGGTAAATATTGTCAAGATTGAGGGCAATATTTAATAATGTAATTTACAAAAAAAATTTGAGTATAACAAAAAATTGAACATTTGGTAGCTGAGTAGAACCGGTTTTGCCGGTTTTGAAATTACGTTTAAATTCACCGAGAAATTGATAATTAAAATTTACTACTGAAATTTAAACAATATACAATAATTTAGGGCGTGTTACAAAATATTATTAAACAGTCTTGTGTTGAAAAGCGAATTATTTAAAATAAGACATAAGGACGAGGAACCCCAAAAAAGTTAGAAACCAATTTGAACTTGATACTCACTAATAAAAAATGGATCGATTTCTTTCCTACCAGCGGTGTAATTGTGTGGAAAAATTCAGCACGTTTTAATTAGTCACCTTACTAGACAATTATTGCACAGCATTAAAGCATCTTCGAAACCTCTTAAAAGCGGGGTACGCGATGCAAGGTGGTACTGATTTCAAAGTTTTTACATTTGAAGTTTTCGTTCCCCAATTTTAACTCCTCTAAATAAAAATTAGATAAGAAAAATGTAAAAATTGAATAATCCTTAAATTTAATCTAAAGATTACGATAATAATGGAGAAAAATAAAACGAGTAATGAACGGCATGATTTAAAAATCAATACACGTATCAAAAAGGTTTAATAATACGGATTATTCAGCATCATTCCACCACGTCGTATGAATATTATGTGTGCAGAAACCAGGTACATATTTGTTTAGGTAAAATGGGTGTCATGATATTATATACCAAGTTTGTGTTTATTGTATACAGCTACATACGTACATTGGTAGTGTAATTTAGTAAAATTGTAATCTGATTGACAGGTAATTGTAATTAAATTTTTCAGTTTTATGGTTGTCTTAACAGTGTTAGCTCTTTTTTAAATATTTTTTAGCGGTGACACAATAAACCTTTAATGTTTTTTTACGAGACTGTGTAGAAGCACGTGTTTAAAGAGGCTTTTATATTTTAATGATGTTAACATATTACGTTTAATTTAATAAAGTAAAGTTAAGCTGGTTCTGCACGATGATATTTTTACCGGTAATGCACGCGCCGCATGCTGGTAGAATTTTGAACCTTTAATTTTTGTTCTCAGATTTTCTTATCTAAAATTCCGTTTCATTTAACTTCAATTAACGAATATAAAATGAAAATAATTGCCATTAAAAGGTAACAGGAGCAAAAATATTTTCTATCTTACGAAATAATTTTTTCTATGTGGGTCTTTATAATTTAACATGTCGGCAGCTAGGTATACATAAGTATTTTGGTTACTGATTTTTCCCCATTTCTTGTTTCCATTTAATTATTTTGGGAAAAATGAAACGAAAATTCGTATTAAATCTTAATGTTGGTGCGTAATATACATTGCTAGAAGATGATGACACCACATATTTCTATTTGATGTTTAGTGAGGAAACATTTTTATTCATCGCTTTATTTAATTTATGTATAGAAATTAACTAGGTAATACACAAGCCTGTTCTGTAAACATTGTTTGGATGTACCCACCCGACACGGCAAATGGACATTTTCTTTTGCTTTTACGTTTGGGATTGCGTTCTACAGCGATACGGTTAATTAAGTATTCAAAAGATGTTCAGTATTAAATCTTTTCATTATTATTTAAATTATAAATATCTTTGTTCAATTTAATGTTGAAATAGACGTGAATACATAATAGGTAGTGATGACAGAATACAGTAGTTTCGCTCACCTGCTACTAGAATAACAATGATATTCATATTTTTCACCTGCTTCACCTAATAAGCTATATTCTACCAACAATTTTACGACTTGGAAACACCCAAATTAAAACGCTTTATCGATTAACAATAAAATCCTTAAAATAAAGCAACTGCTATGCTTGAGTGAGTTGACTATTAAATTTTAAAGACCATTTTCATTGGTTGCTTAAATTTTATAAATGTAGCATGGAGGATAAGGCCTAACGTAATGTGTCGTACAATTATTTGTTGTTAACAAACACCCCAAAATACAATGAAAATATTGGCCTCCAAGTAAAATCGATCAGTTTACACGACAGACGAAAAGTTCACAGTAGAAGTATTTTTCTCCAAATACAATCAATACAAAATAACAAACATGCAATTTTTTTAAAAATTAATTGAATCAATTCTTGTTTGGCAAATGCTAAACTTGGTAATGTGTTTATGGGCACTTTAAATATATAAAAACGGTTGTAGGAATTAGAAAGAAACATAAATTTTTTTCGAATATTGAAAATATTGAACTTAATTAAATTTTCCTTTTTGTCTTGTTCTCTGGAATTCTTATACTTTGTTTTTGTAACGTTCATTCATTTAAATCCAGAAGATTTTTATTATACTTTTAATTAAAATAAAAAACCAACAAAAATGCTTTTTTTTAGTAAAACATATTTTTATTCAAGTTCCGTTTATTGTTTAAGCAAAATTTAATATTGCTTTTAACTCATAAACCGGAGACTCGCATATTTTGAATACTGACATCGTAAAAAGTGTAGAGAATAAATCCATTGGACGGAACTATTTCAAAACTGCTTACATTTTGGCTAACATGGATAAAATTTAACTTTTGTTTCACAAAATTAGAATAAGATAGCGGAAATTTATCAAAAAATAAGAGATTTCGCTACTCGCCGCAAGTGGAAGCACCATTACAAAAGATAATTTACTTTGTTATATAATTACGAGTACCAATCCTTTTGAAAATTTAAAAAAGTTTATTAATTTATTTTCAGTTTTTGGCCAATATCTGAAAAACTTCGACTAGTAACCAATACTTTCGGTTATTTTTTTAATAGATTAGGTCATACTGAGATTACGAGGAACAATTAGGGAAAATTTAAAGATTAGAATTTTCACTATAATTCTTTGTTTTTCTGCTGCCATATAAGATATTTTCAGTTTTCGGCCAATATCTCAAAAACTTCCACTAGTTACCAATACTTTCTGTTGTTTTTCTAATAGCTAAGGTCTTGCTGAGACTACGAGGAAAATTTGGGGAAAATTGATGGATTAGAATTTTCACTATAATTTTTTGTTTTTCTGCTGCCATATAAGATATTTTCAGTTTTCGGCCAATATCTCAAAAACTTCCACTAGTAACCACTACTTTCGGTTGTTTTTCTAATAGCTAAGGTCATACTGAGACTACGTGGAAAATTTATGAATTAGAATTTTCACTGTAATTTTTTGATTTTCTGCGGCCATATAAATTATTTTCCGTTTTTGGCCAATATCTCAGAAACTCCCACTAGTTACTAATACTTTCTGTTGTTTTTCTAATTTAGGTTATACTGAGACTACGAGGAAAACTTGGGGCAAAATTATGGATTAGAATTTGCACTATAATTTTTTTGTTTTCTGCGGCCATATAAGTTGTTTTCAGTTTTAGGTCACTATCTCAAAATATTCCACTAGTACCCGAAACTAAAAATAACTTAGATGGTCGCAGAAAATGAAAAAATTATAGTGAAACTTTTAATCCATAAATTTTCGCCAAATTTTCCTCGTAGTCTCAGTAAGACCTAAGCTATTAGAAAAATTACTGAGAATATTGGTAACTAGTGGAAGTTTTTGAGATATTGGCCAGAAACTGAAAATAAATTAATAAACATTTTTAAATTTTCATAAGGATTGGTTATGAAATGGCCAAGTTTAGTCAAAGATGAACAGATCCTAGAATTTTGCCTAAAACTTACTTTAAAATCCCTGATCAATACTACTACCAAATTTCATCGTCATTCTGTTAGAATGGCGGAAAGACGAAATATTGTTAAATTTCAAGATTTCATCTACCGAGTCCCTTCAATTCGGAGATCAATCAATTTGTCATTTTAAGGATCACTTTTAATATTTTATTCCGCTGGGATGTTTTGATTAATGAAAAAAGAGATACAAAATGGATAAAAAGTTCCGCTGCTAATTGTATAACAAAATATATTCTCTTTTGTGATGGTGCTGCCACTTGCGGCGAGTAGCGAAATCTCTTATTTTACGCTGAGAAATTTCTACTATCTTTTACAGCATACTACAACGTTCGTTATGGAGTACGAGTTGCAAAGCAATCCCATGTCGCAAGACATATTCATCAATTTTTTGCTTGAGTTGCGTGTGTATCTTGTAACGTGCACAATTATTGCCGGGATTTTGACGGTGGGAATAAAGAAGTACTATACTAACTGTTTTAAAAAAAACAGGTTGGGCGCCAGTCTACATGCAGGCAGATAGCCTGATATGCTCAGATATGAGCAGGTCAACATAGGTGAGGTTTTAGCAACCACAAAATACCCCAGAGTACGGGATTGACAGCCTCCACGAAGTGTTCATAAATGGATACGGGCGTAATTAGTCAATCAAAACTATGCAATGGTACAAACAAAAGGAAATAATACCCCAGGTGATGCACCAGTATCAACATTGGTAAATCCACTCTCTGTGGAGACTGGCCCTATTGATTCTGGGGAGAGCCATCCATTGCATTATCAGGGAACATCAAATCCGATCCAAAGAAAACCAAATTAACAGAGATCATCGATAAAGAAAAATAGAAGCAACTCGGTAGCTGACCAAGCCGATACTTTTTCTAACGCTATACCTATATGGTGCTATATATCCGCTATACCTAAAAATGAATCGGGATTCAAAAGAAGAATTCATCTATTCCACTGATGAAGATGAATTACAAAGAGAGACGGATTGGATCCTAAAGAAGAAAAAACAGTCCAGGAAGAGTAAAAAACGAAAAGCTGAATCGTCACCTGAGGCTGAGAAATTATATGGTAGGGGACAATCTAGTCCAGATTCAAACGATGCCAATCAACCAAAAGGTAGTAAATCTACAAGAACATTACACAAAATTTGGTGAAACCAAAATAAAATTCACCCCCACCAATAAATATTGTGGGTGTAACCAGTTACCCAGAAATTCAGTCACTGATAAAATCGGTTACTGACAAAGACTATAAGTTAACAGCGTTAAATAATGACGTTTGGAAAATTAATACTCTGGACTCAGATACTTATAGAACCTTATCTATGAAATTGAATGCTGAAAAGTATCAGTGGTTCACTTACGAGAACAAATAGGCCCGACCTATAAAAGTCATGGCAAGAGGTTTGCATGACACTTGCTCAAGCAAAGAAATAACGGAAGACTTACAAAATGAAAGTCTTAAAATACTAGATGCTGTGAATATTGTTTAAAAAGAAAGAACAGAAACCCAGGAAGGAAACTAAATTATCAGTAAACGGACTCCCTAGTTTTATGCTAGTATTTGACAACAAAGAGAATGTTCAAAACATTTATGGAATGAAAGGCATCCTTCACATGAAGGTGAAAATTTAACCAATGAGGAGAACCACAACACGCATACCCCAACCCAAGAAATGCCAGGCATTTAATCACACCCAAAGATATTGCGGCTGGGATCCAAGATGTGTAAAATGCTCAGGTAATCATTTTACTCTGGCATGTACAACAGGGAGAGATGTGCCAGCCAAGTGTACAAATTGTAAAGGCCAACATTCGGCTAATTATCGAGTCTGTAAGGTTGCTATACAACTACAAAAATTAAGAGATTAAACAAGAAATCAACCGCAAAATCACGAAAATCGAAGGGTTCAAATATCAAATCAGATGAATCAAAACCCACAACCAAGCAATACAGGACAAAGAAGTTCACTTGCCCAGGTAGTGAAAGGTTTGGGTTCAACCAAACATATGGGCTCCGAAAATAACCAAATTATGGAAAACATTATGAACAGCATTGCCGCTATTACAAAGCGGCTAGATGACCAAATTAATTTGAACAACATGATATACTTGATGAACTGAAGAAAATGCAACTCCCTCAACACAATCCAACAAAAAATGTTAAGTAAGAACACAATTTTCAAAATAGCAATCTGGAATGCGAATGGCATTATGCAACATATTCCAGAAATAGAAATATTTTTAAATTCAGAAAAAATCGACATTTTCTTAATGTCTGAAAGCCATCTAGTTAAATTTTCGTTTGTTAAAATACAGGGTTATAACTTATATAACTTATATCACTCCATTCATCCAGCGGAAAGAGCAAGAGGTGATTCGGCATTACTAATAAAAGAAAATATAAAACACCATTTATAACCAAATATCGAAGAAGAAACAATGCAAGTCACTACTGTAAGGACCCAAATTAAACACAGCCAGCTTACTGTCTCTGCAATATATTGTCCTCCACAGCATAACTTGAAAAGAGAGGACTATCTTAAACAATTTAAATCGCTTGGACGTGATTTTATTATTGGAGGTGACTTTAATGCGAAAAACACATATTGGGGATCTAGATTTTAGACGTCAAATGGTAAAGAATTGCTTCAAGCAGGGCAGACATCAAAACGTGAATTTTACTCTGGTGGTTCCCCAACATACTGGCCCAGTGACGGAACGAAGATACCTGACCTAATAGACTTTTATGTAGCAAGAGGTATATCCCAAAACTACATTCACATTGAAGACAGTAATTCTCTAGTATCGGATCATTCCCCGGTTATCATGACGGTCAGTGAAATGGTAATTCAAAGGGAGAGTGCATCCAGATTAAGAAATTCAAAAACAAACTGGGATCTATTTTGTGAGGTATTAGAGGAAAAATTCTATCTTCAGGTGCCGATAAAAAATCCCCACCAGTTGGAAGGTGAATTAGAACAATTCAATGGAGCAATTCACTATGCTGCTTTGGCAAGTACCCCCAGTATACAAAATAAGAAGAAGCTTAACATATCCTACCCAATGGAAGTTAGAGCGTTGGTAAGACAAAAACGACGGGCACGTAAAACCTGAAAAATAACTAGAACGCCGGAGAACAAAACAATTCTTAACAATTTAGGTAACAGTCTCAAATCTATTCTTAAAGAAGTTAAAAATACACCAATCAACAGATATCGAGTTAGCCTAACCGATGAAAAAAATTCTGATTATTCTCTGTGGAATGCGACGAAGGGACTCAAAAGACCCAAAAAAGCAAGTGCTGTCACTTAAAAAGGAGGATGGAGTCTGGGCAAGAGGTCCTAAAGAGAAGGCTGATCTGTTTGCGGAGTATCTCGAGGATACCTTCCAACCACTACCAAGGCAAACGGCCAATGAAAATATAATGTCAATCCAAAAGCTAGATGATTTTGATATACGCCCAGTAACTCTCAAAGGATTAAAAGTAAAAGTGAAAAGTTTAACATTAATGTTAAAAATACCCCAGCATATGACTTTATTACTTGCCAAATAATCAAGGCTCTACCAGGTAAAGGATTTCGTAAGCTATTACACATAATCAATGCAAGCGTTCGGTTAAAATATGTTCCGTGGCAATGGAAAGTAGCAGAAGTAATCATGATAGCAAAACCTGAGAAACAACCTCACGACAAAAAATAATACCGGCCAATTTAACTGTTGCCAACTATGTCAAAACTCTTTGAAAAGTTATTACTAAAAAGACTTAGACCAATAATTGAGGACCGACAACTAATTCCTCCACATCAATTTGGATTCAGGTAAAAGCACTCCACAATTGAACAGGAGCATCGAATCACCAACATTATTGAAAGAACGTTAGAACGCAAAAAAGTATGCTACAGCATATTGCTGGACGTAGCCCAAGCATTCGATAAAGTCTAGCACGGTGGACTGGAATTCAAGCTGCACAGAGATCTGCCGAGACAATTCTATGCCATACTAAGATCTTCTTTATTCAATAGACATTTTCGTGTAAAATATGAGGATAAATACTCCGAACTAAAGAAAATCTCTGCCGGTGTCCCACAGGGGAGTGTCTTAGGACCAATCCTGAATTGATTATGATGTACAAGGGATATTTCAACAACAGATGAAGGAACCATAGCCACCTTCGCAGATGACACAGCAATCATGGCCATTGAAAGTAATGTCGCTGATGTAACGAGCAAACTCCAGAAGATTACCAATGAGGTTTGTAACTGAACTAAGCGCTGGAGAATCAAGCTTAATGAGACAAAATCCACGCATATTAACTTTATATATCAAAAGGCTTCCCATCTACCGATAGCAATTAACTCACGACCGGTGCCATATGCAAGGAAAGCTAAATATCTGGGCATGACTCGCGATGCCAAGCTCAAGTGGAGAGAGCACGTTAAAAAGGAAAACGAAGAATTTAATATTAAGTTCAGAAAAATGTATTGGCACATAGGTAAAGGCTCTGAGCTTACAATGATACAAGAAGCTGCTGCTATATCGCAATATAAAAGAAGCTGCTGCTATATTGTTATCTAAAATATGAAATACTAGTTTTACGTTAATAAAGCTATTCCCCGAAAATGGTTTATAATAGGTATGGAATAATAAACGTCAAAACTGCTATAATTGGGAATAATTTTTTCCCAAGAAACATTTTTCCCAGAAGCCAGAATACACTTTGGGGAAAAGGGAATAAAACTACTATAAAATTTAAAATTTGTATTCCCCGGGAATTACCAGAATAGTGCCACAGGTGTATTCATCGCCATCCGAAAAATAGAGTGTCGAAATTTGTGCTAATCCTGAATTTGCAGAATTCTGGATATAATATTATTATGTGTTATTGTGGCCCAATAATTTTATGTGTTATTTATGGAAATAATATTGAGAAGGAAACGTATGAATTGTGAAGAATAAATTATGAAGTGGATTAACAGAGGAAATATGAATCATAATGAAATTACTTTTACATTTGTTTACTAGGAATGAGATTAAACTATTTAGAAAATTAACACAACACTTTATTAAATTAATGGTATTGTGAAATTTTATAAATTCACAAATTAAGTACCTAGCATATTATGCTGTGTTCTTAAATGACGTCAAATACACAAAACAAAACACGTATACACCACTACTATGACGTTCCGGTAAATTCCCAGTGGAATGGAAAAAAGCATACAAAATTTCCAGGGTACGAATCCTGTTCGTTTTTCTCAAGCAATTCAAGTGGGAATTTGTATCCGTATACTGTGTGTAATATACACTTTTAATATGTGTGATATCATTTTCTATACAGTGTGTATCAAATTCTAATGAAATTTCGCGAAAATGTTGACCCTCTACTTTGAAAATACGATCAAATTATCCGAACAGTAGTTTACGCTACTCTAACCGACAACTCAACAATTTTCGATATTTCATCGGTACCATAAAACTATTTTCTAATAATAATCTAATAAAAAACTATATAAACATTAGAGTTTAAATTATATTAAAGTAAATATTTATTAATTTTAAAATTAAATTAGTTTTCTTAGGGCGAAAAATATAAAGAGATCCTTCTTGTCTGGCATTTTTGGTTAGTTTCCTCGTTTTTTGTTTTTGTGCTAGTGCTTGCGGCTAGTTTTGTACAAAAACACATTTTGATAGTAATTAAAATTGAAAATTTTTATTTTAGTAATTTCAAAAAATTAATTTTTTATTTTTTTTTTGGAAATAAAAGATTTTTTTAATAAGACGAAATATTGAAAGTGTAATTGAATTAAGGATCTTGCTTCTTGGTTTTATAATCAATATTTTAATTGCTAGGGAAAATAAGATTATTTTCCAATTTGTGAATTTGTAGATGGTTTGGTATATTATTAATTATAAGTAATGTATTTATTTTCAAGGACACAAATGTTTTTGGCACATAGTTATGTTAGGTACATAGTAATGTATGCATAGTTTAAAATTTATCGGTTCAATGCGCTTACGATATTCGAGCAAATGTAAATTTCAGTAATTTGTGGTATACTCGTACATTCATTCTAATGTATGATGTAAAGACTGTCCTAGTGATAACAATTCCTACAAATTGACAAATACGTTCCAAAAATCTAAAGTGTTATGTTTTAGGAATATGAAATAAAACACATTTGCTTGTTTAGAAAATGAAATATTTATTTATTGAAAGTATACTTCATCTGCAGCTACAACATTCCCCCATATTTCAGGGAATTTACGGGTTCCCTGCGCGAGAACTGAACCGCTGGTCAGAAAGAGACCTTCACCTGTTCATAGTATACCACACCTTTCGGATTCCAGCAGATAAAGAGCCTAACCTTATTGCATTGAATGTCTCACTTTAATTGCGATGGACCAGTTTCGCCAGGCTTCACCCAAGATTGTTTGCATTTGGGACTCTTATAATAAATTCATATTTTATCTCCAATATCTATTCGATGCAAAAAAACCTTTACTTTGTTGCCTTTGATACAGTATTTCAAAAAATGGTCTCTCGACGTTCGATTTAATTCACGTTGATCTAGTTGATAATACCCTTTTGAAACATTTCGATTGTTTCTTCAGTGCCAAAATCATAATTTTTAAATCATCCAAACCATTCTTTGCACATTGTATTCGATGGAGCATGCTCATCGTAAATTTCCACAAGCAAACGGTAAGTCTCCGCTACACTTTTATTTGCAATAAAGTAATGTAACAGAACTTCCCGCACATCAAGTACTGTGGAATACCAGTATTGCTCATTTATAGTACAGGTAGTCAGTACTAATAACGACACCTATTGAAGAAGGGCGGGGTCATTTTCACACACTTAATACATTAGGATTGAAAAAATCCAATGCTTAACAATTGATCAATAAGCGAAAAACAACGTGGTGGAAAGAGAAAATCAAAAATTGTTGCTGATCCATGTCCTTAAGGAACAGTATGTTGAAGATAACCCAAGAATAACTTTGAAAAAAGTAAACGTCGCAATTATGCTCAACAAATTTAGAATAGAATACCAAGCAGAGATTATTACCATGCTCTACATGATTTAGACCAACTTTAATTTATTTATATCGAGAAGAAAGGGCAATCTAAAAAGGGCGGTGGTTGTACACACATTTCTGCTGGTTGCAAACAAGTAAATATAGTACTGTGCTGTGAGCAAAAAATAGTAAGACTTTGTTCATAATTTTAAAATTCTTTATTTATTTCTCCAAATCTATTTCGTCCCAATCAAAGTAATCCCCCGGCCTCAACACACCTGTGCCAACGTTTTTTCCAATCCTCGAAACGGTTGTTAAATTCAATTTCCGGAATAGCCTCCAATGAACGTAGCGATTCACGTTTAATGTCTTCAATAGACTCAAAACGGTTTCCCCGGAGCGGTCGTTTGAGTTTGCTGAACACCCAGAAGTCACATATAAAACTAGTGCAAAATCACGTAAAACCAATGCAGTATGAGAAGGTGCATTATCGTGGTGCAAAAAGCAAGAGTTGTCGACCCATAATTCCGGCCTGTTTTTACGAATAGCTTCGCGCAAACGACGCATAACACTTAAATAGTATTCCTTGTTGACAGTTTGGCCGGTCGGAAGGAATTCGGAATTGTGCACCACACCTCGATAATCGAAGAAAACTGTCAGCATCACCTTGATTTTTGACTTGCTTTGACGTGGTTTTTTCGGCTTCGGCTCATCTTTGGCACGATTTCGGCCGATTGATCGTCTGTTTTCGGGTCGTAAGCATAAACCCAAGACTCATCGCCAGTTATAATATGTTTCATGACATCCTGGTAGTCGGAAAGCATTGTTTCACAGACGTCAACGCGACGCTGTATTACCAAAAAATTGTGTGATTTTGGGACCAATCGTGCTTTCACTTTTCTTCCGATATTTCAACGATGCCAGTAAGGTGTCTGACTGTTAATCGTCGATTCTCGAGCACCAATTCCTTGATTATTTTAACGTCTTGATCATTAGTTGATGTTGATGGCCATCCTAGACGTGGTTCGTCGTCAACACGTTCTCGACCCTCTTTGAATAATTTGTACCAATCAAAAACACTTGCTCGCGACATACAATTATCACCGAAGTCGTTTTGCAATATTCTGAACGTTTCGGCACCACAAAATTGATTCCGCAAACAAAATTTAATGGAACTTCTTTGTTGAATAATTTCACTCATTGTAAAAATCGCCGAATGCACTTTTTGTATTTCAGAAAGACAAGCGTATACTAAACACTAATAATTATTTTGATGTGACATTTGGCACAGATGCCAGAATGTGTCCGTTACTCCAGCCAGAACCAAACCAACTAAGGCACAAGTAGCACTATGTATTGTGCATCACTGTGTGCTATATAATTTTTCAGCCGGAACCTTATAAATCGAGCACTATCATATATGATTTTCGGTGGAACCTTATAATTCCAGCCGGAAGCGACGGTATGGTTATATACAGCCAAACAAACTATGACCTATGGGATGTCTTCAATTGTTTTGGTTGCTTTTGATCATGTAGAATGTCGGCGTTTTGGAATCTTCCTCCAACACTTAGAGTTTGATGGTCGTCTAGGTAAGGGTGCAGCGATTCGAGTTTGCTTTGGGATGACACTTACTGCTTGGCCGTTAATTCTTTGATATCTGCGTTGAATGAGTACTATTGTGCTATTTTACACAAGTGCAAATTAGCTTCCTTCATTTTGGTGGCAGTGATGGCTGCTCTTTGACTTGATCTTGAACAACTAACTTTTTTCTTGCATCGGTGAATGAACCTAAGAAGAAAAACAAAAATTCTTAATAATTTGTGCCAAGACGAGAAATTTAGGTTATTGGTGGAGAGATGGTCTTACGTTGTGACTTGTGCCGCAAGTGATTGGGTTAATTTTTTCTCAACCCTAGCTTCAGTGCATTCGTACGCGTTTTTTGGGTTAGGCCAAGCATCCTCAGTTGATTTTAAAAATTCTAGACCGTTCCACCAAATATCAAGCTCTTCAGTTTTATAGAATCTTAAGAAGTATAACGATATACACACAATTCTTTTCAACAAGCCAAGTAATAATAAGGGAGAATTTATTTATTTGAAATAATTAACACCGTACAAGCTTTACAAAGTTTTTTATTTGTGTTTTACTTTTACAATATATTTTTTATTAAAACTTTTGTTTTTAAAAAGAGATAGACTGATTTGCAAAAAAGTTAGTCGCCTTGACACTTATAAAATTTTCCGTCTGGTTGATCATCTTCAATTGTTGGCAACAAGTCATTGGTTAAAAAAAACACCTTAAAATATCGTTGCCGCAATACAATTTTCAGTATTAAAAACTTCAACTAAGTTACGTGTAAATATTTAATCAACATTTGAATGCGGAATTGTCCAAGATTTCAAACCAAATTACGTGCACATATTTAATCAACATTTAGACGCAGCATTGTTGATTTCATGTTGAACTAGGTTATATGTTCAGGTTGCATATGTCAAGTTGAGTTTACTAGTTTAACGGTATTTAATTACTTATATAATTCAATGCTTTTTAGAAGTTAATATTATTGTGTTTCAAATTGTCGTCAAAAATAAACCAAGGTAAATATAATGAAATGTTTAATAATGATTCTCGTTTCAGGTTTGCCGAAACTATTGCATTTTCAACATAATCCTCACCTTGATTTAATTGTGACTACTCGCACTAAACCATTGATCCCCGGATGTACTTTACTGACTCCGACACAATGGGAGCACTATACAATTTATCAACCAGAACCTTATAAATGCAGCACTATATGATTTTTCGGAAGAAACTACTTTGTAACGGTACTTTGGTTGCGGTTGCACATCTTGCCAATTCTTCCGCAAGTACTCAGTCCTGGGAGGGTATCAGAGAGCAACCATTTACACCATTCACAACCATTTATGTTCCCATCTCCCGTTGCTTCCCCCAAAAATCCGAAGTTCTTAGCAGATCATTATTGCAAAATTGAAAAACGAATATTGTACAATCGGTAACAAGCAAACACGTAATACTCAGTTTAAAATGAAATTCTACGACGTCTTGATAATGATGAATCGAACAAAATTTTAAGTACCTTGTAAAACACTCATCTGAGCTCCAGAGCTCTGTGGCGAAGTGGGATGCCTGTATATTTCAACCCGTTAGGCGTTTATCGGGTTAGCGGTCATAATATTTGTTTGTTTAGTTTGTTAAATTCAGCCACACACTCTATTGCGACGTTTACCACCCCCGTTTTCCACTACTTAATTTATAAGGTGCGTAAGTTAGCACTTTAACTTTAAGAAATGCAATTAACAAAACGATGAACTAAATTTTTACGAATTATTAAAAGAAATACACCGGGTGGTCGAATCACGCGCGCGTAACGCCCAACACACTGCTCTTCAGTATGCACTACACATAGTTTCGTATTAATTAGGAAACGTTGCATTAATCGTTCTTCCGAATTCTGTAAATTACTCCCGTCTTAGCCGTGGTTAACCACATGTGCAGCTCGTGATATTTCCAGTTGATAAATATCAAACCTGCCGAGTTTTACCGTATTTTGTTTTGTCATACCGTATTTTGTTTTGTCACGGTCATACCTTCCCGACTAATATTTTTCGACTAGCCCACCTTAATTGGTTAATTTAGGGAATTAAGATAATTAGATTAAATAATATTTGTACTAGCTTACCCGAAATTTTTTGACTTTAATTTGTGTTCTCTCTCTACTTAGGTCTACCAATATGTGGCTGACGTTACCGGCTTTTAAGTAATGGCGCAGTTGTACTACTGGTGACAAAAACAATGCGTTGCAACAAAACATCTGCCATACAGAGTAATTAAATACGGTATTATTTATCTTCGATTATTTATTATCATCTACGTCAGCCGACCGATCTCAAGAGAGATCTGAGATTTTGAGCAATCATTTCGGCGCAAACCTTTCAATAACACGGTCGTTACACCTTATAATTCCAGCCGGAACCATACCCTCTTCAGCCAAACTAACTCTGGCACAAGTAGCGCAGGATTGTGCATCATTGTACTCAGACGGAACCTTATAATTCAAGCCAGAACCTGACAAAGCCAGTCAGAACCATACTACAGCCAAACAAAGTATGGCACAAATAGCACGATGCACGAACGAAGTGCAAATCCAGGTACAAGTACGAGCACAGGTGCAAGTACGAACACAGGTGCAAGTATGTACATTTAAAAAATGCTACAAATCACGTTGTAATTGACTTTGCAGATAAGTCAATTAAATATCAATTTCAATCTCAATCTCAATCTCCACCTCAATCTCCATCTCAATCTCAATTTCAATCTCAACCTCAACCACAATCTCAATATCAAAGTCAATCTCAATCTCGATTTACAATCTAAATTTTAATTTCACTCTCAATTGTAATCTCAATTTCAATTTCAAGTAGTAGTTAGTACTTGCACCTGTGTTGGTACTTGCTCCTGTGTTGGTACTCGCACCTGTATTGGTACTTGCTCCTGTGTTAGTACTTGCACCTGTGTTGGTAGTTGCACCTGTGTTAGTACTTAGTTTCGAAATATTCTGCAAGGTACATGAATTGATATATTTTCCACAATATAAGCTGTTGTATCCTCAGCTGATTTTAAACATTCTGGACCGTTCCACCAAATATCAAGCTCTTTCAGTTTTGAAGGATGAACTCCTCGTGATGCATGATCGGCTGGATTTTTTCTTGAACTAACTTATCGCCACTTGCATTATGTAGGATCGTAAGTATTTCAGCCACGGGATCCACTTAATTCTAGACTAGACACATACAGCTGTTTGGTAGGGGCGACCTTGGTTTTGGCCTAAATTAATCGCGTATGGTACTTCCGGTTGTTTCCTTCGATTATAAAAAAGACTGCGGCCGCATAAACGGTACCATGAACAAAATAATTGCTTTGAAAATGCTGGATAAGTTAGTTTTCACAGCGGCACACTACACTTCAACGAATGTTACTAACAATCGCACTACAAATCACCTAGCATATATTCAAAGTCAATTACAATTTAAATATAAATATCAATTTAAATTTCAATCTCAATCTCCATTTATATATCAATCTTAAACTCAATTTCAATCTAAATTTTAATTTCAATCTCAATTTCAATTTCAAGTAGTAGTTAGTACTTGCAGCTGTGCTAGTATTTGCACCCATTTTAGTAGTTGTGGCTGTGTTAATACGTGCACCTGTGTTAGTACTTGGACCTGTGTTAGTACTTGCATCTGTGGTAATACTACCGAATAATATTACCGAATTTTTGCAAAATTCCACCCTTGCATCCCCATCAGAATTTCTCCATGATTAGGCCGAAGTTTACTAACATTGTGGCCTATCAAATAACCATAGTGGCATCAATGACAAAGCACGATAATCTTGAACGACAGGCCATTCAATGCATTTTCGATATATTGAAATAGAGAATTTTTGCAAAATTACACCCCTGCATCCCCTTCAGAATTTCTCAATAAAATGGATGCTAAATGGATGCCAATTGGATGGCAATGGATGCATTGCTTGGATAGCAAAATCAATATCCGCACTATCATCTTTCGGCTGGGCTAGCGAAAACCCTGTATGCATTACCTTTCGGCTGGGATAGCAAATACACTATCTGCATTACCTTTCGGCTAACTTTAATAAGGTCAAAACACAGCAGATTTTTGAATAAGAGGAGAAAACCCATTTTAATAAATCTTATTTAATATCATCCAGACCAGTGGCCTTATTATTCAGGAGAAGGTTCATCTGGAGGAACGTTTCTAACGAAATAAATTAGCGAGGCCCAATGTCATTTCATATTATGAGAATGGCCTTATTCCTGTTTCCCTTGAGAATAAGGAGTTAGGAATTAGTAGAGTTTTTCTAGCAGATGGGAATTTTTTTATTCCCGGAAAAAATGGCGTTTGGGAATTGTGTTTATTGGGGAAAATAATTCCATTTTATAGCAGTTTAATGACGAGAAAGAGTTCAGAACATACATTTGGGAACGGGAAATAAATATTTAGCAATTAGTGCAATAAGGTATATAATAAGGTATATCCTTAAAAATAAACTAGTATTACCATAATACAAGACAAATTACAGGTATGGTGTAGACTTTGATCCTTGTATCGTCTTGGATTTAAGTTTTGGTGACATCTCGAATCTTAACAACATGTGTTTGAAAATTACAGATTAGATTAGAGTGATTCTGCAATACAGCCTCAGAATTTTTTTCTGCATGATGCCTTTGCATAAAATTTGTACCAGGAAGTTATTTGTATGCTTAACGTGTGGGTTGTTCATTTGCTACGAAAAATGGTGTTAGAATGTGTCCTTTTGTGTTAATAATAAAGTGGGTACCGAAAAAGTGAAAAATAGTTAGTTATATAGGACACCCCGGAGAACTCGTTATCATAAAAAAAATGTTGATGTACGTGACTTCTGATCATGAGTACAATGAACATCTAGCATACATACATATAGTGTGTATCCGACATTTACCAAAATTCGAAGTTCACAAAAATATATGCGACACAAAAAATAAACAAATCGGTTTTGATATACTGCTGTGTCTGTAATGATTCAAAATATAACTTACAGTTACATCCATTATGTATGGCACAAATTTTAAGTTTTTTTTTACAAAATACTTCCGATTTACTACATGCTGACGTTTTGTAGACAGATTTGTACTATAAATACAAAATTTGGCATGGTAAACATTTTATTTTACATATTCGTTTTGTTCATAGAGAATTATGTACACTGGGATATAGCTACTACACGGAAATGGCTTAAATATACGACAAAATATTATGTTAATCTTATGTTAAACAAATCAAATAAATTTCCAATAACAATATGACATCATCACGATGTGCAGAATGTCATTATCCCACAAAATTTTTTGTTATGCCATACAATCGACTACTCATTTTTTGTGGAAAATTTATCGTTTCTCAATTTATCTAAAGACAAGAAACGTTCTGTCTATATTTATTAAAATACCAGCTAGACAAGTAGAGTTAAAGAACTGTACAAAAAATGAAAGGTGACGGGGTTACAAATATATAAAAAAACACTTAATGATACTCATAAATTCATCAATCAACCAAGAATATTATATTGGGGCTGATGGTGGCAGTGATGTTAATAGACAACGACAACATGGTGTATCCTGCTTGAATGTTTATATTTCGTTGTAACCTAAACAAATAATCTCATCTCCATTAATTTTATTGTATTTGAAACAGCTTTACGGTTTTGGAATAATAATTTTGTATTCAGTGCGGGTATACGGTGGTGTAAGAATACTTTTCGAGAATAGTAACACCATACGTTTTCAAAGCAATAAAATTACAACTAAGTGCTGTAGGCATCTAAATATCAAAAGTAAATGCATACAGTAGTACATACAAGCAGACTACAGTTGTAAAAAATACTTGATATGCAATTTTAAAAATTACTGGTTTTAGTGGCGTTATAATTGTTACTGTTGATTTTTTTTATTTATAACTGCAGTTGATAAATAAATAAAACACATCACACTATGCTAGTTGAAAAAATGACAAGCTGGGCACCCAGGGGGTAAACTTAGTTCGAGTACGCTGAATTCAATGGTGCTAAGTCCGTTTCAAAGATAGTTCCCATTTTTGAGATATCGCTTTCGACTTGTTTTGGCTCGGAGTCAAAAATTGAACCATTAGTTGTTCCTATTTTTCCGGCCAAATAATTGCGCCCAGTGGGGTTTTTTATACAAAATGTCGTAAAAACCAGGTATTTTTTTCGTTGTTCACCAAAAGTATTTGAACCATTAAGATTTTCGTTATAAAAAGTTAAATAAAGTTGTTGTACAAGCCAAGACAAACAACTTTGCCGAACAAACAACTTTGCCAAAACCACATCCACCATATATGTGCGTTTTACTTAGGCTAAGGTTAGGTTTGGTTAGGTTGGAGTGGCTGCTTCCGCCCATTTATACCAGTAGTGGCTCGTTGTGATACCACTGGATCTTATTTCCCCTTTATCCCTGTTCAAAACCATTCGGAACTACGTACGTAGCGCAAAATATTTCGCACTCCACCGTACGCGAGGTCTGAAAGGCTGGCCATACTGTACACGCCCAAATACTGTACACGCCCAAATACCTTCTGTATGATAATGCCGGACTCGTGCATAGGAAGTTATATAAAGTCTCTTTCTCCTCTTCGCTCATGAAACTTCTACAAATTCATTCGTCTACCCAGCCTTCTCGGATGTTCCCCAAAAAGGCAGGGTCTTGTCAGTTTTGGCAAAAGCTTCTCACAGAAGACACCGGCCTCTACCTTGCCGACTAGAGAAATATGGGCCCACCTGTGCAGAGATCCATATACACAGGTAAGACTAAATACAACTAGAGGTTGGCATACTTAGGCCAAACAGGACGCTCATTTGAAATAAGAACCAAAAAACACATCAATGACATAATCAAGTTTCGCACAACAAATAAAAACTGAAAATCATAGGTACACTAAATTCAATAAAATTTTAACCATTTTGCACAGAATCAAAAATGGACCGAAATTAGACAAGTTAGAAGATCTTGGTATAGATTTTCGGTACAATTTGACTCATGAGTCATGAGACATTTGTATACTGTAAGTTCACACTCTGAAAATATACAAAAACAAAACCACCAACAAGTTACTTGACAAAATCAACACAAAAACCAATACAGTTTAGAACTTAGTATCCATAACTTAAAAACAAAGGAGGTGCCAAACATCAGCGCCTAGCAACAGTATATAAACAGCTTCAAAATAAATTATGTAATAGTAGTAAAAAATAAACCGAAGAAGAGATTATTATCGAAATCGATATTTCTAAACAAGTTTATTTATTTATTTTATTTTATTTAAAATTTCCTGCTGGGCGACACACAGACAAAGTCCAATTACGTGTCGCCTGTATATAATTACAAAGCTTTTCGTTAGGAAGAAAAAAACAATATATAATACATAATAATAAAAAGTATAAATATATAAAATAATAAGAATAGTATGATAATAGTATAAGAGAGAAAAAAAAATATTATTATCAAAAATTAATATAGAACTTTTACTTAATTATAAATTGAAAATGTAAGTTAATATTCGATTGCTTAGAATACATACATTTATGGACCAGTTACTAAATATTAATAGTTATCTAATATCGATAAATATGCTGTAGTAAAAAAAGTTGAAATATTTTCTCCAATTAATTAGAGTAATAAAAATCAAGTGCAGCGCAGAGGCAAAACCACTAATATATGACAGGTTAATATTGATTTTGTAATAGCAAGTTGTAAACTCTAGATCTATATTGTTGTATAGACGACAATGATAAGTCTAAGGAAAAGAATATCTCATTATGATTATTTTGCAATCTGGTAAGCGAGTTTGAGGAACCTAGATTAGTACGCGATTGTATTGGAAGAAATAACTGATGGTCTCTCGTCCTATAAGCAGGAACATACAAATTCAACAAAGGTAGTGCGGAGGTTTCAATTTTAAAATTTATTATTTTATACAAAAATAACTCATCATGTGCGTGTCTCCTATTTTCAAGGCTAACCATACTAAATATTTTCAACCTTGTACCGTAAATAATATTGCCTGTGTGAGGGATAGATTTAAATACCAAGAATCTAGTAAACTTTTTTTGAATGCGTTCTAATTGATCAATATATTTATCGTAAAATGGATTCCAAATTTGCGAAGCATACTCGAGGACACTCCTAATTAGACAGTTAAAGAGTGTTATAAACACCGCTGGATCACGAAAATGCTTACCGATGCGAAAAATATAGCCAAGTAATTTGTGAGCTTTAGAACAAATCTGATCAATGTGATTATCAAATGATAATTTTGAATCAAAAGTAACCCCTAAGTCAGTAACATGGTTGACTCTAGCCAATTTGATGTTTGCGATGTAATAGTCATGTAGCTCAGGACTGCTTCTCCTATAATAGGTAATTACAACACATTTCTGAATGTTTAGATTTAGCTTGTTAGTCACACACCATGAATTCAATGTTTGTAAATCAGTCTGCAATCGATAGTGATCGTTAGAGTTTGTAATCTATGTGTAAATTTTTAAGTCATCCGCGTAGAATAGATGGGGACATACCAGCGCACGAGATAGATCGTTAATGAAAATTATGAAAAGTAATGGACCTAGAATAGACCCCTGAGGAACACCAGAGCTAGCAACAACAGATTTAGAAATACATCCGTTGAACTTTACATTGCTCAGCCGTTGCTCAGATAGGATGCTAACCACTTACTAATGGGTGGAGAAATGCCATTATTATTTTTCAATTAAGATTTCATGAGAAACAGTATCAAAAGCCTTTTGAAAATCGGTATAGATACAATCTAATTGACAACCTTTATCGATCTTTATCGTTGATAGTTGCGTTGAGCCACGTTTCCGTTAGGCAAATCACATCATAATTATTTGCAGAAATATTCAACTTCAAGTTAGATAATTTTGATTTAAGGCCACGGCAGTTCTGATAGTATAGATCCATTTAAGTATGCTAACTACAAAGAAAGAACAATGAGTAGAACAAATATATGATTATAAATATGTATTCAAAAAAGAGAAGAAAAAAATGTTATAAATTATAATTAATAATATTGATGAAAATGATAATAATAAAAAAAAGCAAAAAAGAAAAATAACAATATACAAATAAACAAATTGAGAATAAAAATTAATAAAATAACAAGAAAGTATTATTGTTTATAAATCATTAAGTCATCCGACGAAAGTATTTTAATAACCTCACTGTTTTCATCCTTCTTGGCATAAATGATTCCATGATTGGCCCATACGAATTTAAATTGATGAGTGGCTGATTTAAACAATTGTTTCGCTTCATATATATAATAATGCTTTACTGGCAGGTGATAAGTAATCGGCAATGACCAAACTGCAATTAATCCCACATAAGTTAAGTTTAGACGTTACAGTTTTCTTGAGTCTAGCAGCGGCTAT
Organism: Nephrotoma guestfalica; assembly: GCA_963691935.1. Taxonomy (NCBI): domain Eukaryota; kingdom Metazoa; phylum Arthropoda; class Insecta; order Diptera; family Tipulidae; genus Nephrotoma; species Nephrotoma guestfalica. The sequence goes on from OY829914.1 coordinate 99,351,751, forward strand.
AAATTTATGATGTAATAGACGGCTGTTCCAGTCGACGACAACTGGTTTATTCTTTGACCGAGATTTAGTTCGGAAAATGTTACGGACATCAGATACAACATAGTTGAAACCCAAAATTTTACATAGATGCTCCAGCAGTTCCAGTAAGTTAACATTAGCTTCACACGGCAGACCGTAAATTAACAATTTAGTTCCATTTACTTGCTGTTCCAAGAAGTGACATTTCATTGAAACTGCAGACAACTGTGATTTAATAGTAGCATTCTCGTTCATTATTGACTCGATATTTGTAGTGTTAGTTATGATTTGATTTTTTAGCCTCACAAAATCGTCGCATTGTTTCGCAATTTTAAAACGCGAATCAGCCAACTCACTTTGTTTATCTTGCATTACTGCTATTTCATTCTTCAAAACAGCCCACTTGGAATCAGTAGCTTCGTTGATCATATCGTTGGCCTGAATTGCACTTGTTAAACCACCTGTACACGAAGCACATTGGAAATTTAAATTGTTAGCTTCTATATCAGCTATATTATTCTTAAGAACATCATCGCAGTTCGGATGATAAAATAACTTGCACTGGAGACACCGGTGTTGGAGTTTATTGGCCGCAATTATTTTTCGACGCTTAGCACAATTTACCATGATGCAATTGTTTTTGTACCTTTATTTGATGATATGAATGAAGTGCTGATAGAAATAAAGATTTGTCAATACTTTATCGGTGACATTAAAACAAACTCTATTAACAATACATATTACATTGCAAAATTCATACACGAGTTAGCGGTTTACTGATCCACAGTTATTGAAATTTCAAACGTAATTGATGTTGTTATGGTAAATTTACGGTAAATTAAAGATCCTTGACACAAATACTTTATACATTAACAGTACGGATATTGAAAATAATACGCACAGTTGATATAAACACACGACATTATTATTGATCTTAAACACAGTTTATTATTTTATGAATCCAGCTTGTGCTCACATATTAACACGTTTTACACCGGCAAATATGTACTGACCATAATGCAAAGTTATTATCAAAAGGAAATTGGTTTATTTCAGATTCTCAAAGTTATGGACACCAATTTGAATAGTAAATGCGTCACACACACACACATACACACACACACACACACACACACACACACACACGATATTAATCACATCAAGTATACAGAATACAAAAAGCACAGTTCTTTGAAACGCAAGGTTATTGTTAATTATAGCGTATGCATGCACTAAATTTTGCCAAAAATTCAGTTTATTTATACACCATAGTCTTTGATAACAAGATAGATTTTATGATAAAAACCACTTCGATAGTATGTATGCTACTCATAAATCTCGAGAATTAACTTTTTATTATTATGTTTGATATAGAACGAGTATAACTTTTCTAGTACTCGTAGTATGAATAGAACAAAAACACATAGAGTATTAGCGATGTTTACACTTTGAAATTCAAACTCGGAATGTTGAAGTGTTTGAAGTTAAAAAATTGGCACAATAAGGAATAGCCTGGACAGACTGCGGATTAGTTAAACTGGTTTAGCAAAATTTAATCAAGCACCCTATGGAAAAACGTGAATTTGCTAGTAAATTTTTGAATTTTTCGTGTGTCGAACTGAACTGAATTTTATTTCCTAGAGTACTTGCCCGAATTTTGCAAAACCAATTTAGCTAATCCTCAGTCTGCAAAGGCTATAAGAACTAAAAACTACAACATAAAATAAAAACAAAAACTTTTTCATTTAAATATATAAAGTGGCAAAATTACACAAAAGATAAAGTGAAAATTGGCTTGTGAAATCTGGTCAAATAAATAATATGGTTTTTTGTTTTTAACTCAAGTGCTTTTGTCATGTGCGTGGAAAATTTACCATTAAGAGTAATCGCCGCAAAATAAGTGATGAAACCGCTGATTTATATCGACTATACTTTACACAAAATGTTATTAGTGGTGTAAATTGACGCCGTCTTTTGTTTGTACGGCGTGCATTTTCCATCTACATAGATGGTAAAACACTGGAGCCGTAATGTCATTTGGTGTCCCGATGATATGGGTAGATCCTCAAGGACATGATCCAGTTGTCCTTATGGGTGCATGAATTATATTCTCGGTACAAACAGAAAAAACATTGGTTCTTACATTCTTACATACACTGCAAAAACAAATGCTCAACTACCATTGCCGCATTCAGACGAAATTCCTGTTCCGGAAAGTTCCAACCCAACTGAAGAAAATTTAACACCAACCTTTGAGTCTGGTGAAACCGGAAAAACATCTGCATCAATATATCAACCATCAAATGTCACAGCGCCATGCAATCGCATTGAAAGATTTCAAAGGATTTAAAACAAGTGAACAAGTCAACAATTGAGTATAATTCGCTCGCTTTTTTCACTGATATCCGTTTGGTATCCACAATGCACAATGCATATAATCCCGAAGATTGGCGATTGTTAACCGATTCCTCCAAAAGCAGTTTGAAGGGAGTTCACCTTCACGTTACCAACTCAAAAATTCCAAATTCCATTCCAATTGCACTCAGCAAACACAAAGGAAACTTATGCATCAATGAAAATAATCATTGATTTGTTTAAATACAATGAACATCAATGGGAAGTTTGTGCAGATTTAAAAGTGATAGCTCTCTCTCAACGAACGGAACTAGGCTTTACGTGAGAATATTAGATTGCAATACGGCATCATCGTTGAGGCTCCGCTTGGGCCAATTGCAAAATATTGCTGCCACCACTTCATATCAAGCTTGGATTAGTTAAAATATTTCCAAACGCTGAATCCAGATTGAAATGCGTTCATCGAATTGCGTTGCATTTTTGCACGGTTAAGTGAAATGAAAATAAAAGAAGGTTGGTGTTTGAATCTATTCGAATCTAAGTTTTGATCAAATGAAATTTCCTTTCGCATCTTGATTTTTATTAGAGAAATACTTAATGGACCAGATATTCGTCGTTTGATGAACGATGATTCATTTCATAATGCTCTCAGTGAACGAGAGCTTGTGGCAAGAAAATGTGTAAAAGAAGTTAGTAAGAATGTTCTCGGAATTATGTAATCGATCCGATGATTGGCGCAAATATATTGAAAATATACAGGCCGATTTTCGTAATATAAACGTTCGAATGTCATTGAAAATACTTTTTTTGCATTGTCATGTGGAAAAATTCGCCGAACAATCACCAGCCGAATTCGAGGAGCACAGCGAGCGTTTTCACCAAGTGACAGCATGGTTGGAACATTGGTACAGCGACAAAAAGCTACATGCACTTATAGTGAGGATAGCAGTTATATTTTATTATATGATTAACACTCACTACATTTTATTGTTATAAATTATTCATTTTTTATTTATTAAACTAGTTCACAACTTTAATAGTGGACGATTGCTCGCGGCACTTTCACTTTGTATTATGAGACTGTGTCTCTTGAACTTCTAAAACGCGACTGTCTTTTTTCGTTTTTCATTTCTTTTCTCGTGTAAATATTTTTGCAGATGGCGAAACAGCTCTATTCAGCAAAACCACCTATTTCTCGTAATTAAGCGGTCCGATACCCTCACTTTTCCTTCCCCATTTTTATTTTTTTTTTGTTTTTCGATGCGGTTATCAAGGCCATTACTTGTGCATCCCCATCACCACGACCAAGCACTAACCTCTTCCCACTGAGCTACAGGTTAATGCCGCGGGGGATGTAATACAGGTAAAGGCAAATTTTTCTATAACACTGGGTTAGCCCTAGCTTTAGGTAGAGGCTAACCCGTTTCAAGTGGCGCCCAAATAGGGCCACAATTTTTCCCCAAACATCTTGGTATTATTCACCAATGAGATTTTAAAAATTTTGATTTTTGATTGAGGATTTCCTCACAATTGTTTCACCTTCGTTTCCAACATTAATTAAATAAATAATTAATTTCTTTAGCTATTTAAATATGCTGCGGCTGACTATGGAAAAATTAGCAGACTTTTTGTGGTATGCGTGTGCTCCGCGGTCTTGCCTTCGGGCAAATATACCTCACCTAATGCTTGGTAGGACACACACATACTGTAAAGGCTTAGTAGTTGTTCAGTTGCGATGCTGGATACCCGTGTACATAGTTTATTTGTGGCATGTCCCTACCGCACACCGGGGGTGGACTAGTATACGTGGTAGCATTCGGAACTCAATGGTTTTTGGTACCATGTACAACTAACAATCTTTCAATTATGTACAGGCAAGGGTGAATGATGTGATCCCTGGAGCAATGTGCATATCTCTTTCTCGGCCGGGAAGATATCGGGGGTATGAAGAGCTGCACATTCCCAGCTAAATTTAAAACATCATTACATATTCCGGTCAGATTGTAAAGATTGCCCTCTCATTTTTTTTCTTCAGTGTAATGATCCAGCTTGTAGTAAGAAGTTACTCCAAGTGAGGATAAATTTGTTAAATTCGGTTAAAAGTAGATTTTCACCCACTACGTTAGTTAGGTTATTCGCATCGTTTCACTTCATTAATTTAATTTTAAATTTGCATCCTTAGGGATGGGTTCGCCAGTCCTCCTCTTTAGATTAAGTACGTCCAGGGCACAGCACTTGTAGCTGTTCAATCTTGTGTTCTAATTGTGGACGGTTAAATGACTCCAAGTCTTGGACATATGTTACAAATAGGTTATGGGACACGTTGTGGAAATCTTAGCGATAATGGGCGAGTTACCGTTTCTGATTGATAAAACAGTAATCCGATCTCGAGAGCTGAGCATTTGGCCTCGTAGATATCAGATTATTGCATGTCAGTTTTAGACCTATCACTCATACAATCTATTGTCTCCAAATGTATGATAGGAATCTGGTTTGTGGAACGAGGGTAAGACTGATGACATGATCAAGAAGGTAATCTAGTCAGCTTTGTTAGTCTAACCAACGTGGCAGTGAGGATCACTCGTGAGTAGTTGGGACGCCCCCTGTATAATTGAAGGTAGAGTAGCAAACTGGTCAAAATTAATAATCCGATCATGGCGATGGTGGGATGAACTGTGGTTGTTTATACTTCAATTTCAGAATATCGTGTGCTTCGTAATTTCTTTTCTTTTTTTGTTGTTATTTAGATAGTTTTTAGTACCAATTTTTTTTGTTGAATAAGTTAAGAAGGAGTAGGAGGCCGATGGTGATCTTGCCGTGGGTTGGTGCAGAGTAGACTCACCTCGCGTCGCGGTGGAACCAAGGTTGAGCTGAAAGAAAAGATTCAGGAAGAGTTTCGGAACTTGGGGAGCTGTGTGAGAGCAGGTGATAAGAGTAAGACCGATGAAAGGTTGAACAGCCTCAGGCTGCAGCTAAATACTTGGAGGCGAGAGAGAAGAATGATAATGAGAAATGCGAAGATTAAGAAGAAAGGAGACTTCTTGTCGTGGGTAGAAAAAATTGTGGAGTCGCGGGCCTATCTGTTGTCACACCACCTACGCAACCATAACTGCTTGTATAGATGATGTAATAACAGATTGAAGGCTGATATTGCAAATACCAGCAATAGGTTAAGTACATTAGTTAGGGTTAGGGAATTAGAAGGTTAAGTTTAGTTTAATGAAAAGAGGAGGTTAGTTCAACCCCATTCAGATAAGTTAGCAAAGTGGGACTGAGGTAGCGCCATCTACTATAATATATAGTTGGTAGGTTAAATTTAAGATTCATTTCATTCATTCAAAAAAGAAGTCAACTAATGATTTGATAATCCAAAATGTTACAATAAGGCTGTCATTGAAATTGTAGAGTCATTTATATCAATTTTTAAGAATAGCAGGAACCAGCACAGCAGACCAGAAGAAAGTGTACATCAAAATTACCAACAGCAGAACAATCAAAACGCACTAATGTCACACTGTCCAAAAACATCACGAGTGTATCACAGCAGCAAAACTCCAAACCTGTTAATAATAAATTTTCGTTGACACTGCCATAAACATAAGAGTATTTCCTTTGTTTCATTACACCTGCTGTTGTACAAACATTAAATCAATCTGCAAGAATGATTTTTTCAAAATCGCGTGGAACTAGGCATATCTGCCTGAGGAATTTCTTCGGCAAGTGAAATAACGATGATAAGTTAACACTTCATTATAAGTTGAATCTATAATGTCCAAACTCCATGACCACCGAAGATCGCAATCATAAATCACCTTTGTGCCACCTTTGGGAACCGTCGTTAAAGCAAACAGAAGGTTTATTATGTCGTAACTCCCAAAATAATTAGGATGTAGACCAAATAAAATTGTCAAAAGCACCAGAGGGTGACAAAAATATCACAAAATCAGTTCCAGTGAAAAAGGAACAATTCAAATTTGTTGTTCGACTAGATATCTATTTTCAAAATACGGTGCTGCCTAATTGTTAGATTCAGAAAAACAGATCCGATGTTAACGGATTATCTTAACGAAAAGTTGTTATATGTCGAGCACAACAAAATTCATTTGCAGTATGCACCAAGCCTCTAGTCCATGAGCAATGCAACGGTGTTATCAAATTCGGATTATCTAGACCTGATGTTCCAGAAGATTACCAGAGCAGCATCGGTAAAGTCACGAGAGCCCAACATCTCGGTTATTGCGCTCAAAATCATACATCTGCGCTAACGCCACTGCACTAACGCCACTGCACTGCGCCAAGTTAAGAATCGGTTCAAGATAAACATTAAATAGTTGGATGTCAAGAGTATGTGTGATATTTCGTGCGTATTCAGCAAAAGGTAACAATCAAGAGATCCTCAATGATAATGACATCAACGCCTGCTGCTTAGTGAATTACGTCCACAATAACTGCTATTCTTTAGAAATCTTTGTTTCAATGTCGTTCAAATCATAAATATAAACAAAAATGTTTTGTTGATTGAGGTTTACAATAACTAGCATTTTCTTTACAACAAATAAATTTTACAATTTTCAAAATTAGCCCATATAGTATTTAGTTTTAGTAATTAAGAATATTAAGATTAAGTTGCGCGGTTTTGAGACTATCTCAGGGTGTGGGGCGTCCGCCTCGTTGGGCTATCCAAAGACTGAATCCCTAAACCACGTCATTTCTAAATAGAGCATGAGATCTCTTTTCATCTCAGGGATTTGGTTTTCCCCACGCTGTAACGGAATTCTATTTAATTCGGTTACTAACCTATCCCAAACATAAAATTATTTTCTTATCGGCATGACTTTGGAGATAACATCTCCAACTATATCTAAGCTATGCATTAGTCATCTCTACACATTTTCTTTTACGTTTATTTACTACAAGACCATTTAACTAATTCACGTTAGCATTTTGTTAGTGAACTTCGGTTGAGTACGCGTAAATAGGTTTATGTAATTAGATGACTTTATTTTTCAAGTACATGATAAAAGCAAGTGGTTTTTGTTTATATATAGCATAGACAAATTAACGAATATGTCAACCTATGTAAAATTAAAACCATTTGTATTTGTTGTTGTACAAACTTCCGCAAGTAATAACTACAAATCAGAAATCTAGAACACGCGCGGTTTCAAACAAATGTAAGTTGATTGAGAGAGCACTTTTAATCACTGTGCTAAAAATATTAATTCCCTCTCTCAACAACTAATTTTTTAAATACCGCGAAACTTTCTTGGAAAGGGTTCAGTGTTTTGAAATTAACTACCACGTGAAGTAGCTTAAGCGCAACTGGTAGTGAAGGACTGTGTGATAATTGAGTATAAGTTTCTTTTGTGATTAATAATTTTTTTTTGTGTGTTCGAGCAGTTCTTAAAAAGAAAATAACAAAAATTAGGATATTAGCACTATTTAATGTTACGATCTGAAATAAAATGTTAGTGTAACCCCCCCTCACTATATACGACCACAGTTGGTTCGACCCTCGTTATGGGTTGGTAAAGCCAAACTTACTACATCGGGGTCCGGTACCCCCACTTTTCCTTTACTTGTGCATCCCCATCCCCACGACCAAGTAATAACCTCTTCAGGCTGAGCTACGGGTTAATGCCGCGGAGGGATGTAATACAGCGTCATACCAGTGCCAGCCTAGTTTATCTCCAAAATTCAATTTTGCGAGTTAGTAATTGATTCAAGAATTCTATTCTAAGCTCAATACTCTCTTTTCGTTTTTTTAATCCATTTTGTTATATCTCCTCTCCTTAACGAGATATTCAGTAGTAAATTAAGAGTTAGAGTTAAAGTTAGAAAAGTAAAGAAAGTTAAAAATTTGTTTTAGTTTATCTATCGTTTTTACTAATTTTGGTATGCAATTGAACAAAATACCAAATTATTATATAAAAAGGAAATAAAATCGTTTGGAAATTCAGTCTAGCGAAAACGTTCAAACATTAATGATCTTTGTCTATAAACAAATTATTCTTTAAGCGAATTTGAATAAAAGTAGATGTGCGTAAAGTTGTAATTTTATATTAATTGCTAAAGTAAAAAGTTATGAGTGGATCGAAAGATAGAAATAGCTCCCCTGTTCGCAAAATGTTAGAAGTATACCGGAAAGATTTATTATAAAAATTTAATGTAAACGGTAAAACATCCTGTCAGACCCATTAGAAAATCATATAACTTGCTTGGGACACTCCTTTTTGTTTCAGTAGTCCACCAGTATCAATAAAATTCATGCTAAATGCTTTGAAAATACTTAGAATGACTTTGGAATGTACCTTTGGAAAGGCCCATTAAAATAATTACATTTTTAAAACTCATGGGACACCCTGTCAGACCCATTAGAAAATCATATAACTTGCTTGGGACACTCCTTTTTGTTTCAGTAGTCTACCAGTATCACTGAAGTTCATGCTAAATGCTTTGAAAATACTTAGAATGACTTTGGCATGTTCCTAAGGCCAATTAAAAAATCACATCTCCTCTAAATTACTTAATATAAATTCGCCTGAATGTTGACTGTCACCAATACTATTACAATAAGAGTGTTGTTGTATTTTTTGGATTAGTTTGGATAAACTTCACTTGCATAAATATGTTGGAGATCCATGCACGTGATTTGAACAGTAAGGTAATTTTATATACGTAAAATTATTTAACTGTTTCAACCATTCCAAGGCCAAATCCTAAACCAATAGTTAAAAATCATTCATTAGAATCAACCTAATTTCACGAGCTCGGAAACTTTTATTTCAACGATATCACATTGAGTTCATTGCCTAACTTAAATCACTGCTCAAACTTTAGTTTCTGCACTTATACTTCGATTACATTTTTAGATAGGTTAGGTTAGGTTAGGTTAGAGTGGCTGCTTCCGCACACTTATGCTTTCCGCACATTGTGATACCACAGGATCCTATTTTTCCTTTACCCCCGTTAACACCATCCAGAGCTACTTATGTAGCGTAAAATATCTCGCACTCCACAGTTCGCGAGTTCCGAAAGGCTGTTCATCCCGTACACACCTAATCATTTATGCCTTCTGTATGATAGAGCTGGACACGAGCATAGGAAGTGATCTAAAGACTCTTCCTCCTCTTCGTCCATACAACTTCTACAAAAGTCATTCGTCTGTAGACCCAGCTTTCTCGCATGTTCCCCAAAAAGGCAGTGTCCTGTCAGTATCCCTACGGCCAAACTTAAGTCCCGTTTCCCCAGGGATTTGAATGCCTTGGAGCGCTTCAAGTCCAGTTTTGGCCAAACCTGCTTTGCTACCCTGCACGTGAGAGTGTTGGTCCACCTCTCATTTGTCAAGGCGATTGCCTTTCTCCCGAGCGCCAATTTGAGCGCTGCTATAGGTCTCCTCAGAACTGCCCTTTCCGGCTGCATCTGGAGAGTCGTACCGTACCTAGCTAGTTCGTCTGCCCTGCAGTTTCCCGTGACGTCCGAGTGACCAGGGACCCAGATTATCTGGATGCTGAAATACTCGATCATCTCATTGAGAGATGATCGGCAATCCAGCGCCACCCGTGACTTCAGACAAACCGCCGCTAGTGACTTGATCGCCACCTGACTGTCCACGTAGATTGCGATATCCCTCCCGGATACCACATTATGCTTCAACCATGTCATGACTTCCCCGATCGCCACCACTTCAGCCTGGTACACGCTGCAGTAATCAGTGAGACGAACAGAAATATTGACGTTTACCTTCTCACAGAGGACTCCGGCTCCTACCTTACCGTCTAGCTTAGAGCCGTCAGTGAAAAATTGCAGTGCCTCGTTTTCCAGTATTGATCCGTTCCTCCATGATTCTCTCGAGGAACAGATGGTCCCGAAACCTTTATTGAAGCACAACGTTGGTTTACTATAATCTAGATTCGCCAGTTCTTCCCTTTGCGATCTAACTATCGTCGAGTGTCCCGTCTGAAGACACTTCCACTGCGAGATCACCGATAGTCTCGTGGCCACATTGGCTGCAATTTGTTTACCAAAAAATTAGATTGGAATAAGGTGGAACATAACCTCTAAAGCGCGTGTAGGAGTTGACCTGAGCGCCCCGCTTATAAGCATACAGGCCGTTCTTTGTACCTTTTCCATCATCCTTACATATGTTACCTTATTCAGAGCTGGCCACCACACGCCCACCCCATACATCAGCACAGGTCTTACCACTGCGGTATAGATCCAGTGCACCAGCGCTGGTTTCAAACCCCAACTCTTACCTATGGCGTTCCTACACGAGTAAATGGCTACATTAGCCTTCTTCACCCTTTCTATAATGTTGGGCTTCCAGCTGAGCTTACTGTCCAAGATTATGCCCAAAAATCTCGCTCTATCAGCAAAAGCCAGTCTAATGCCATTCACGGTAGGAGGGCTAACTACCGGAATTTTATATTTCCTAGTAAATAGTACCAGCTCTGTCTTGGAAGGGTTGATCCCCAATCCACATTTGCTGGCTCATCTAGTAACGATCAGGAGTGCATTTTGCATAACATCCATAATCGTATCCACATGTTTGCCTGAGATAACTATCGCTAAATCATCTGCATACGCTACAACTCCTGTCCCCTCCCTCTCCAGTTCCAACAGCAATCCATTCATCACTGCACTCCAAAGAAAGGGGGACATTACACCTCCCTGCGGGGTTCCTCTAACCGCCCTTCTTCTAAAGGTGGACTCCCCCAGTTTTGGGTAATGATCCTGCTTACCAGCATCTGATTTATCAACCTACTTATAGGGTAGTCCACCTTCAAACATGACAATCCTTCCATGATCGCCTCCGTTTTTACATTATTAAAGGCACCCTCAATGTCAAGAAATGCTACCATACAAAACTCTTGCGAGTGAATTGACTTCTCAATCATGCGTACTAGATCGTGCAGAGCTGTGTCCGCCGACTTCCCCTTACAGTACGCATGCTGCGACACTGCCCAATTCCTGGGCTCAATTTTTGATCGAATACCTACATCTATCAACCTTTCCAAGGTTTTCAGCAGAAAGGATGATAGAGTTACCGGTCTCAGATCCTTTGGGAAAGCATGTGAGCTTTTTCCCGATTTCGGGATAAAGAGCACTCTGACCTCCGTCCATTTCCTAGGAATATAGACAAGTTTCAGACATCCCCGGAAGATACCTTCCAGCCAGGGGAGGATGACTGCCGAGTTCCTTTGGATCTCTGCTGGTATCATCCGATCCGGGCCCGCCGATTTATACGGCTTAAAACCGTTCAGCGCCCACTGGATCCGCTCCCTGTCTACAATGCCCTCCATCTCTACTGAAGGTGTTACTCGATGAGCTCCGGGCTCTATCGAGTCATCAAAGCTTCCCGGAAAATGGGTCTCAATGAGGAGCTCCAATGATTTCACACTTGAAGCTGTCCACGACCCGTCCGGTCTTATCAAATAGCTAGGACTGGTTGGGTTAGAAGCTAGAATTTTTCTAAGGCGAGAAGTCTCAGAGACCTCCTCAATCCTACCACAGAAGAGTCTCCAAGACCACCCTTGTGCCTTCCTCAACTCTTTTTTGTACCTTCTTAGGTCCTCCTTATAGGAGTCCCAATCCCGTACCTTCCTTGTGCTTTTAGCTTTATTAAAAGCTGTCCTACATGCCCTTCGATAGGTTCCCAACTCCGTGGTCCACCAAGTCGGTTTCTGCCTACCTCTAGGCTTTATCAGGGGCCACGCGGCCTTAAATGAGAGATTGCATGCTTTTGTGACCGTATCAACCATGCGATACAATTCTTCTACTGTCGACGGAGGTCCGGGGACCTCCAGTGGCAATACTTCCGCCAACATCTCCCTATATTTTTTCCATTTAGTCCTTCTGGGATTCCTGAAGGGTTTCCGGGTAACAGGTTTAATGTCGAGGTTCTATGTTACACATCGGTGATCAGAGTATGAGTGCTCTTTCGCCACTCTCCATCCTCTGATCATATGAAAGATCGTTTCCGACGCAAAGGTCACATCTAAAACCTCCTGCCGATTTTTAACAATGAATGTTGGCTCTCGTCCAATATTGCAAATTACAAGGTTGGTATTTAATAAGTAATCAAAAAATAACTCACCCCTCTCGTTAATGTCTGTGCTTCCCCAGATTGTGTGATGCGCGTTTGCATCACAACCGAGTATAACACCTACCCTTCTTTGATCTGCTTCCCGGATCAGTTCCCCAAGGTTATCCGGTGGAACCTCCTTCTCGCGATCTTACTTACTGCAGTGACGTCTCCACTACTAAATTGAGAAAGAAGAAAAATGTTATTGTTATTGTTATTGTTAATCCAAGGTTCTTGGATTAACACCAAGTCCTCAACTGATTTAGTCAGCCTGAGAACAAGAGCTGCCTAGGCAGCCTTTGGATGGTGTCGGTTTATTTGTGCAATCTTAATCATTGCAGTCCACCTTACTCACCTTCTCCTGCACCCCCTGCATCGGGATAATGCCATCTAGCGCGTTATTTCGGTCGCCATTCTCCTCTTGTCGAGAGTCTGTCAGTACGCGCCCATCAGTCTCCAGAGAGAGGAGACTACCTCCCATAACTATGCTCCCCACATCAGAAGCATCAATCTCCTGGCCGGCCTCTGCCTGCTTGACCATATCCCGTTGGGTCCGTTCTCCGTCACCCTCAGAATGGTCTTTCACCCCTGCATCGGCCTCGTCCTTTTTACATGTTTTGAGAGTGATCGACCCGAACCCGAAGTTGATCACTCCCTTTGTTTTAGCAAGGGAAGCCAGGGATTGTTTATTGATCAGCATGATTGCCAATCTAAAGCCCCCCTTAGCCTCCTCTTGCTTCACAATCCTCCAATCTTTCGTTGGAAGATCTGGATTGCTGGCTCGAATGATCTCGAGGATCTCCTCCGGTTTCTCCGGCTCGGTTAGCAGCCATACGCGTGCCCTCGATCTGCTCGGGATTTCTTCCCTGGAGACTGCCTCAAGCCTCGCGCCCTGCCACACTTCGCCTACTTCGGCCACTGCCCTTTTGTAAAGGTCGACCGATCTCTGGTCTGAGCACGCAGTTAACTTCACGCGCCCCTGGTACCATCCCGCATCTCTGCAGGACGGGGGGATCCCGGATTTTCTCTCAGGATCCTCAGAAAAGTGGAGTTTAGTGCATTGTACACCACTCTCCACTTCTCTGACGTGATTCTCCCACCTTCCTGACTCCTGTCAATGACGGCTAGCACCAACAGGTGCTCCTTTAGGATTTCACTGAATAGCTTCAGCTTTTGATCCTTAGGAGCACCCGACGTCCTATCTGTTTGAACCTTGGCTCGCTTACTAGCACCAGCTACCAGCTCATCCTGGGACCTCTGCCTTTTAGACACAAGGGCCCTTTCCGAGCTATCGCCGGCGACAGTTTTTTTTTCCCATGCCAGAGATTCCCTTTGTTCCACTGTAAGCTGCCCCTCAGGGGTCGCAGCCAGTTTCTAGAATATTCTAAACGCCGACCGTCTCTCTCTATATCGACGCTTCGCCGGAGGAAGCTCTCTCACTCCCTCACTATTTTGTTTGGCGGTCCCGCTTCCGCCTGGCTTCAATGCCATGGCGTCGCTTCCCTTTGCCTCTGATGAGGGGGCCCCACCTTTAAGGTTCGAGTTACCACCTTCTTTTACATTTTCCGGTTTTTGAAGGGTACCGGCCCCTTTATTTATGTTTGTACCTCTGTTTTCCATGTTGCTCCCACGAGTATCGGAGAAATACTGGTCCACCTGCGCAGAGATCCGTATACACAGGCAAGGCTAAATACAACTGGAGGTCGCCAGGTATCCAGAGGGCTCCGTTCGCAACTGGGCTTTGTTAAATGGGTCCCCAGCCTAGTCGATCCTCAGCACGAGTCGCATACCACCTTAATACGGCCCATTGGCTTACCGAGCACCACGACCCTCCGCGCCCCCGCCCCCTTCCAGCACTCACCCTCCATTCACCCATTCATTTGGATATCCCAACCCAATGGGACCCACTCCATTCATGTGATGACCCGTTTATAGGGTTCCCCACTCATTCCTTGGGACCCGGGAGAGATGGGACAGCGCCCAGTTCGCCGTGGTTAGTAGACGATGGTTTTGTGGCGCCATCAGTTCGCCCTTTCATGCTGGGTATCATAGGCACTCAGAATTTAGTGAACTGAGGTTAACCACTCCCCAGTTCCCTGAGACTCTCCTCCCAGCACAGCTGCGGTTGGGGGCGGCTTATTTAATTCACCGCTAACCTACCTATCGATAGGCCGTCCACTATCCACCACCTGTGACTCCCCCGATAGCTGCAGCCCGCCACGGGTACATTCTTAGATAAATAGTTAATGTTTTTATGTTTCGCTCATGATTTTATTTAAGAGAAACAACGACTCTATTTCATAAGCCTTCGATTATTTGTTCATACATTGCGTGATAAAAATTCGAAATAATATTAAAATAAATAATTATAAATAAAGGAAATAATGAATCACTAGACTTTGTGGCAACTTCGCAGCAGGAACAAATCGATTGTGGGTACGTTCACATTCTGGCAACCAACAAGTTTAGTTCGAATGTCGATTTCAATCAAACCTTAAATACGGAATTTAACATAACTTCATAACTTCAATTTTGCTTTCTGCATCTGGCTATTTTAATCCCAAACAGTTAAATTTCATCGTTAACTCAATCTAACAAAATTGAAAAAAAATAATGTTCGATACTGTACAGCTCGATACAGTGTACAATCTACATAACTATTGTTTCAAACAAATTCAGATTTGCTCATGCGCGTGAAATACTTCCTAACTCTATCCTAAATTAGGAATGGTTTAGGAAAAATTTCATGCTCCTGTACACAGGCATGAAATAATTCCTAAAAAAAATCCTAAGTAAAAATTGTGTGTTTGTATTAGTGATACACACCAAAAAAACATTTAGGCGAAACTACTCTTAAGACGTAAAATACTTAAAAAGATTTGTTATAAATTATTAATCAATAACTAAATAACAAACATATTTTATATTTTATTTTAAAATTAATAATATGAAGTAAATTCAATGTACGTGATAAAATTAAACTTAAAATAAAAATATGGTTTAAATAGTTTTTGCGAATTCATCGGCATACTACTACTACTGGCGAAGTGATCATCGATCTCATTATATTTTTATGTTAGATCTATCAAGTGCCCATATCCACGATGATTTTCAGAATTTTGTCATAGTTGTGGAATGGCCAAATATGGTCCAAACATGGTCCGAAGCATATAACTAGCGCTATTTGAGTTTTTTTCGATTTCAACGGAATAGCAGTCGAGATTTTGCGTGGTGATCATCGATCAGATCTATCAAATGCCCATTTCCACGACGATTTTCAGAATTTTGTCATAGTAGTGGAATGGCCAAATCGATGATTACCGCTCAAAATCTTGGTTAGTATTCCTTTGAAGTCGAAAAAACTCAAACAGCAGTAGTTATATGCATTCCACAACTATAACAAACTTCTGAAAATCGTCGTGGATATGGGCATTTGATAGATCTAACAGAAAAACATAGTGAGATCGATGATAACCTCGCAAAACCTTGAATACTATTGCGTTGAAGTCAAAAAAAAATCAAACAGCGTATGTTATATGCTTCTGGAAAATGTTTGGCCATTCCACTACTATGACAAAACTCTGAAAATCATCGTGGATATAGGTATTTGATACATCTAACATAAAAACATAGAGAGATCGATGATCACCTCGCAAAATCTTTACTGCTATTCCGTTGAAGACGAAAAAAACTGAAACAGCGCTAGTTATATGCTTCTGACCCATGTTTGGTCATTCGACAACTATGACAATATTCTGCAAATCGTCGTGGATATGGGCATTTGACAGATCTAACATAAAAACATAGTGAGATCGATGATCACTTCGCCAGTAGTAGTAGTATGCCGATGAATTCGCAAAAACTATTTAATCCATATTTTTATTTTAAGTTTAATTTTATCACGTACTCGTACATTGAATTTACTTCATATTATTAATTTTAAAATAAAATATAAAATATGTTTGTTATTTAGTTATTGATTAATAATTTATAACAAATCTTTTTAAGTATTTTACGTCTTAAGAGTAGTTTCCCCTAAATGTTTTTTTCTGGTGTGTATCACTAATACAAACACACAATTTTTACTTAGGATTTTTTTAGGAAATATTTCACTCCGGTATTTGCTCAACCTTTAAGTGAAATGATAAATTGAAATTATAAAACTGTGCCAGTGCACACTTGCTTCACTTTTTATATTCACATCGTTGCCGCCCTCCATAGCAAAGTAAATAGAGCGCTTGCTTTGTAATTCGTTCGATTTTTGGTGATGACACAATACAAAAGTTATGACTGGCATTGCGGATTGTATTTATATCTCGAACGTCGGGGTTTTCTTTGTTTTTATTAAAACAAATGTTTTAACAAAATAAAATAACAAAAATACATAATACAATTTCAAATTAGAAAATATATAAATTATTAAATTCACAATTTCTGACTTCACCTTCACATTACAACAGTGTTACTAAGTTTATGTTTGACTTATTGATAATATTAAAATTATTTTATTAGAAATATTTTTGTCTTTTCGATGTTGTTTGTTGTAATTTCTAATTCTAATATTATGTAATTTTGAGAATGCCGTGTGTGCATGTGTGTGTGTAAAATTTTAATAACAGTTTTTTATTTGGAAAATGTACTTAATTAGTAGTGTCTAGTGTGATTTGTGTAGTGAGATTGTGATACGTTAGTGATAAATATTAAACATATTTTTAAGCAAGGACGTCATTGAGTGAAGAAATTTAGTGAATATCTAAAATTGTCTACAATTAAGTAAGTCATATAAATTAATTTAGTTTTTCCCGTTTATGTTGTGGTTGTGACTTTCTGGTTAGAGAGATCAATAAATATAATTAGGGATACATTAATACGAGATTTACAAAATTTTTATTTTGAATTCTGGTGGGTGCACGAAAATTGTTCTAGTTACCCCAAAATTTGTTAGTGTGAAGGATCGACTGATCGTCGTAGAGGAAAGACGTGTTTTTGTCTCTCTTTTAAATAAATTATTATTAATATTTTAATTCAAATCAGTTTAGGAATGTGTAGTGTGAGAGTGATGTGCTATTTTTGAGTGAGTTTTGTTCTTCTAAAACTGTTAATACAGGTGAATTGAGACAGTTATTATGAAAATTACGTTCAACACATTTACAATCAGAGAAGTATCTTTTTATTCTAATTTTCATTCTAATTATATAAAAGTTAATTATTTATTATTGTTATTATAACTATTTACATATATGTGAACGGTAATTTATAATCGTATATATACATAGAAACTGGGGAATTTCAAGGGAATTCCCTTTGTATGTACTTAAGTACATAAAATATTGGTACCCGAGAATTGTAACTTACCCAATAAGCGAAAATTTGTATACTCAAAATGGGTTGCCACCGTATTGTGATAAAAATGACTTTTTGTGGAATAATATAAATTGATAAATATATAAAATGTTAATGAAAGAAGGAAACAGTTTTCTGCCACGAGAAATTTATCATTTGAGCTGAAATATGTTGGATTGTATTATCCATTTGGGTTTTTATTTAAATTTAATTACATTTTCATAACTTATTTTAATAATTTTCACTTACTTTAAACAATTCTATAAATTGAAATTTTGTCGAAAGTCCTGATTTAAAACAATAAAGTTGTCGGCAAATATAATTCAATTTATTTTTATTATTATTTAAAATTTATTATTTATTTATTTATTTTTTTTTTAATTTTTTTTTACATACCGGAAGGTCAGGGAAGATTGTGATTGCAACATTCTTGATCAGGGGGTCTATTTAATTGAGAGTCAGGGGGTCTATTTAATTTTTTGACTTCTTTGAGCATAAACTCAATACAATCAAATATGTTAACGATCCAAAGACTTTTTGCTATGGAATGTTGTTTTTCGACGATCTTTCTGGTTGAATTCAGGTTATGTTTTAGTGAAGTTGTGTGAATGTTAGATATAAATTAACCCTGCTTTTAGTTGGATGAATTTAAATATAGGTAGCTGAATGACAATACCGAATCTAAATTTTTTATTTTTTTTTTATTTTGACATTATTGACGGAATATTTAGGTCATCATATGTATGATAATACTGCCGTGTCATTACGAACGTGAAGTCCCTCGGTTAGATGGTGTTGGATGGGAAGTTAGGGCAAAATAAGGTTACAAGCAGTATGTGATGAGATGACCCATAGATGTGAATTAAATAACCTAACCAGTCTAGTAGGACTGATGCCGAATACATATGATGAATATTAGTATCCTTTACCTCAAACACAACTAACTTACATTAATTAACTAACAAACTCTAATCTAGAGTGTGAATTTAATTGAGACTAACATTCTAATATATTTAAGTAGTTAGAAAATGACTTCGCTGCGGTTCGCCCTAGTCGTTTCTGTGAATAACATCCTTTCCTAACTAACCTTATCTGTTAAGGATGCAGGCAGGGCCTGGGCCCGCATGATGCTGAAATATTATTCGCATTCAGATATAATTTGTTATTTGATTGTTGATATTTCAGGATTATGGTAACGGACCTAGGATCGCCGTTATGGCTGGCCTGTACGCCTCTATCATATCATATCATCATATCATATCAAATTATTAAATTCACAATTTCTGAATAGCAATTCAAAATTTTTTGAGAATTATCGCTAAATTATTTTAAATCCTATTCTCAAAAAATTGCAATATAGCTTTGAACTTTTGAGATTTCCAAAAAAAATTCATTTTCTTACATATACATATATTTATAGGATCACACATTTAACGATCACGTGCAGATCATTTTTCTTCATAGAAACGTGTGGTTTATTGTTTTTCTTAAAATTAAATGACATACAACATCAACTAAATTTCAAAGAACACATTTTTTTTAATTTGCATACATTGAACGAATGAAAAAACAAAAAAGTGATTGTTTTTTCATTCGTGAGAAAAAAATCAATATTATTTTATACGATACAAAACGATACAATAACACGAAAAGAGGGACAGTAGAAATCTTTGTACAGTTAGCTCATTCAAATCTATGTGTGTGGTATATTTATGATCGCCTAGATTACCTCATGAAAGTAATCAAGTTTTGGGCGATTATAGAAAGATTTCCTATGATATAATTTCAAATTAGTACTCGTGGCGGCATCCTAAATTGCATGTAGAAAACTACATTGTATTACTAGATAAGATTTTTTATACTATGGTTAGCCTAGCTTTAGGTCGAGACTAACCCGTTTCAAATTCACAATCGAATTGTTCGAAACGGATTCGCAAATAGGGCCCCAGGTTATTAAACTTTTGGTTCCTTCCTCAAAATATGATTACAAACCTGACTTTTAACAAGTATTTTCCACCAGATAAACTATACACGTATCAAAATTTATATCACGCGACAAGTGCTATATCAGCGTAAAGCTAATTATCAATATCATTCGAATAAATATTATAACACTTGCTACACTCATCCCTTCATAACAACTGCAAACATTGCTTTTTATATATTAAGCAATTGATTGCATATCAAAACTTCCTCATAAATATTTTTCCAATCGTATATAGCAAAAGCACATAAAATGATATGTTGATCTAGATAAATTTATTAAACAATCATAAAATAATAATCTTCGTATAAGCTCCACATCATATATGTGATATCGCTAGTCTACATACGGAAAAGTTTCATATCATTCTGTCTGATTTAATTTTAGTTTCTCTTTATCTTATCAAAATTATGTACCAGTCATCATAATAAAAAATATTCTGTTCAACCGCATCTACGGTTTCGCTTCATCTGTTCATTTTTATATCGAGCTAACTATAATCTGATAGCTCTTAATCCTCTGAACACTTAATATATGTATGTATGTTTATGTAGATAATGAACAAACCGCCGCCAACAAAAACGCTTATTTTGAAAATGTTTATTTCCTATTTTTGGTGAAAAGCTAACACGAAACAAAAAACTAATCATAAAAATTTGTATAACGAAGAAATTCATTAAATATTTATTCAATTCTCAATTTCTACACCAAGCGCCAACACGAAGGGAGAAAAGCTTAGGATGTATTTATAAAAAACAAACATTGGTAAGAAAATTAAAATTTTACAAAAATAATAAATTTAAATATTTGAAAAGATGATAGAGGTGTAGCGCGTAGCTGAAAGACGAGTAAGAATGACGGGAAGAACATTTTCATTCTTTAAAAATAAAAGAAACCATAACCGCTTGCATTATTTAATATAATCATGATAAAACAGATAAACAACAAAAAACATCTCTCTGGTGCTTTTATTTTATTATTTTTGTTACGTAAAGCGAATAGCTTTAATACAAACAAAAAAAAATTATTTACTTAACGAAAAGTTTTACCCAACAACAACAACAACAAAGATTGTTTGTGGTAAACAAACAGTAACCGACAATTTTTTGTTGTCGCTCTTAATCTTCTTGGCGTTGTTCTTTGGTAAAATTACGGAAACTTCCAAACTAAAGTAACTTCACGTCTTAAGCTAATTTAATTATATTTTTGCACATAAAAACAAAACAAGAAACATTTCGTGTCATACCAAAATTAGGCGTAACGCCCGGAATGTCAACAGGCAGGCTCTAATTTGTTTTAATTAAAAATGTTTTATTTAAATTCCAGACGTAAATTTTAATATAATTTTGAATATTCCCACGACAACGAATTTGTCTCAAACGCGTATAAATCAAATCTCATCGTAACGAGAACCATGCCGGTCCCAAAAATAGAAACGATTTGATAATACTAATGATTATGATGTAATTACTGTCGGCTTAGAGATTAGTACATAATTATTTAGTGCCTCCCGACTGGAACAACAAATTGCCTAAAATTTTGTTTTATGATTTTTTATATGGTTCACGCACGCACCAGTATCCCGATGATATTTTTTTGGTCTCCATAATAACTGCACACCAATTTTATTTTAATTGAGAAAACATTTGGGTTGGTTTTATAAATTTTCCTTTCTCTCGAGTGAAGTGGAAGGAAATATGGGTGGTGTGCCGTTTGGGTGAAAATGAAAATGTTAAAAGCAGATTAACTTAGCGAAAATAAGATTTATATTTAGTTAGATTATGTGGATGTTTTATAGTATTTGTGTACCGTCGTATAACAAGAAAGTGTTCTTCGTCGTTAATGTACCCCAAAAAATAATAATAACAATTTTGTACGTTTGAAGATGTACTCCATAACACTTAATGGATTTTATAAGATTATAAAATATTTCGGTACATGTACGGCAACATTATAATAATTAATGGATATGGCAAATTTATAATGTAGTGCAGCTCCAACAAATGGAAATAGTTAAAATTTAATTGGATAACCAAAACCATTTACCTACACGAGAACGTATTGTAGTTATGATTACGATTGGTTCATTAAAAATTTAGGTCTCTCTTGTACACAACACACTAAGTTTTATCATTCAATTTATTCCCTAATATAATTTCAAGTAAATTACTTCTAATTCCAGATATAAATTTAAATTATAAGATAATTAATATTTAAAAATTAATTCTATTAATAAATTATTTATAAAGTATTTAGATTTTTCCACAGCTTAACAAATGCTAATATATTACAGGTAGAATCTAAAATTATTAAAATTGTAAACCATCTCGACAAGGCAAAATGGCTGAAAGGATATTTTCCAGTGAATTCGGAATTGTCGACATGTTGGTGTCGAAAATAGTGTAGACAATTTATTTTGGTGTATACAATGTCGAAAATTCGTAGAGTTTATAGAATATTCGTAGACAATGTAGATTATTACTGTTTTGTTGTTTTCTTATTGTTTTTTAGTACGAGGTTGTCAACTGGATCTGACAGTTTTACAGTTCAATTCGAATTTCCAACATTGTGAAAGTTATAAATAAATTTTTACAAACACATATGTCAGATTGGTACCCTAGCGCCACATATTATATTGCAGTACTAAGCAGATGTGTACTTTTTTGCTCTTATCAAAGAAATTTAATCATTTACCACTTTGAAATTGTCACCATTTGGGCATTTCTGTGGAATTAAACAAAAAGTGGTCATATCGGAAACCTCAAATGTTGGGAATTCAATTCAACGATTGAGCGATATTTTTTCTGTATATATAAGTTTTTATATTAAAATTTAAGGTATTATCGATTTTCACTCGCCTTAGCCGGTTTCTCCTCCAGATGCATTTCAATGTTCTATCCAGCGGAACTTGATTCCGTCTAAATTTAACTGCCCCAATTGCTTAGCATCGCCGCACCTGTAACGATTTCTTATCTTCCGTAAGTCATACTTACCGACATCAATCATAAATGCGTTGAAATCCGAGTTCGATTTTCTTCGTCGCCCTGCCACTTCCGACATTATCACTTTCCTCAAATTTACCGTCGTTCTTCGTTACATAAATTATCCCTGCACTAAAATCGTCCAAATCATCTCACTAGACCTCACCATCCGGTTGATATTCAAAATCCCAAGTAATTCGTATCTTTCTTCTTGAGCTGTTGCGATATCCCGTTTGATTTGTTCATCATTTTCGTGTTGGTTCAACTGATTCTCCTTATATGCTCGCACAGCGCCACCACTCGATTCCACAAAGTCTAATGGTTCCTCCCGCCAATTGCACCTACTCGATCATCTTCGTCATCCAGTTCTACTTTATTACCGGCAGCCATTTCCAACATCTGCTCCCCGTCGTTATGTGCATGTTCGACCTTCTGCTCCATATCTTCAGTTTGTTTGCCAAATATTATGCCTACCTAATAGTCAACGAAAACATCGAGAAGAAATTAGATCAAATATCTAGTTTCTTCTCGATGTTTTCGTTGACTATTTTGATTTCTTTAGTTTCTTGTTTCATTTCAAATCTATACTTTTGTTGTTTACATTTTTGGTCCAATTTTTGGTTTTGTTGATAAATGTTTTGATCCATTTGACCAAACCTTCGATTTATTTGATCAAACCTTTGAGTTATAACAGCCAATAATTGCGGCATGCCGAAGGTTTCGGGTAGTCCGGAAACTGCCTCCACCATCACACGTTTATCATCTAGTTTTTCCTCTATTCATTTAATAATTAACCTGGTTTAATCCTTGCTTCTTCATAACCTCACGTAGACGCAATATTACTTAATTTTTGCAACCATCCGTTCGTATCACTAAAGATATTGAATAATGTTACATAATTTGGCGGTTTACAACAATACTCGTAATTAACACTGTTTCCGGAATATTCCTGTAAATACTGAAAATATTCTTCTAAATACTTAAATAATCTTCTAAATACTACAAGTAAAAATACAACAACAAACAATTTTCATTATTATTTAGTATTAATTCACTTTCCACAACTTACAATAAATCACATATTTTTATTTCACTAAAACACCACTAATAATGTTTCGCATTGTTCACTTTCGCTTTAATTATATCGCGTATCTCCTGGAAGACTGACTCATTGTGTTCGTTGTATTCTTATTTATATACGATCGAACTTTCTAGACTCGCCTAGATTTATACAGAAGTAATTTTTCTCGACCCTGTTAAAAATAGCCGATACTTTCCAGTCGAAAGTAAAAAAATCGATAATGCAGATAGTGTCTTTGCTATCTCAGCCGAAAATACAATATGTTATGTCAAATATTAATATGCATCAGCCGATATTTTTCAGCCGACATTTCTCAGCGATATTTCTCAGGCGATATTTTTCAGCCGAAAGTGCTTTTTTATACCAAAAATATTTGTTTTCTACAACAACAACAAAATCAACTGAAACCATTAAAAAAATTAAATCGGAAAAATTACTTTTACTATTGGGAAATTGAAAATAAACATAAAATACAAAACAGATTTCAAATGAAAGGTCTTAATGACGCACCTGGACAAAATTTCAGGTCAATTTTCATGTGGAGAGTCCGGGAAAACTCGATTAAACATATCGAGTGAATTATCATTATTTAGCTTTATTTGCGCAAACAAGTAACGTACCTAATCAGTTTTACTTTTCCTGTAATTAAGTTTGAATCATAGTAGTTGAAAATATTAAAATATATAAATCCGGCAAAGAAGTTTGAACGTTAATAAAAACGTAAATACTTAAATTTCAATAGAAATGACTGACATGAGAAGATATTCAAAAGAATATATTACCGAGTTTATATAAAGAACATCCATGTTTATGGAAAGTCAAATCTGAGCAATACAGTAACAGAGATAAAAGTTCAAGGCTATACTAAACTGGTCAATAAACTAAAAGAAGTTGAAAGAGAAGCTAATAAAGAAACTGTAACTAAGAAAATTAATTCGTTGAGAACCGCTTTCCGAAGGGAACAAAAAAATGGCGGATTTGGAGCGTTCGGGAGCTGGAACTGATGATATATATATTCCGAAGTTGTGGTACTTTAACTTTTTAACATTTTAACGGCTGATCAAGAGGTACAGAGAGATGGTAAAAGTACTCTAGATGAAATATCTAACCAAGAAACTACGATTTCTATATAAGATCAAATTCAAAATCAATGGTATGTATTTATTTATTTATATTTTATTGAATCATTCTATTTTGCCAATGTACAATTCCTTCATTATTTAAATAGTTTTTAAAATGTTCACGTATTTGTTTCGCATCATCTGTCGGATGTCTATTTTGGGAAGTCTGTAAAGACAGTAAGTTCATTTGCTTGGCGCCATTCTCCTTCTATTTTTCCGTTTTCAATATTTTCAACATCCAAACTTCTCGATGGTATTGTTATTTCTTGACGCAAAAAATTATGTAGAACACAGCTAGCTAAAAGTAAGAAATATTCGGAATCTGGAACATAATATACCAAATGCATTTTCCACAACTCGCCTCGCACGAGATAAACGATAATTAAATATAATCTCATCTTGAGACAAATTCTTTTTTGAAAATGAATTTATTATATTTCTATATTTATTTATAAAATCCTAGATATTGGTGTATCGTTATTGCTACTTGGCAGTGGTTAGTCGCCCGGTAAAGATAATTTATTTGCCGTTAGTTTTTTATAAAATTTGGAGTTTTGAATAACACCACCATCCCACATCTACCATGATACATTCATAATTGGCATTTACAATTGCCATCATCACAACACGAAAAAAACCCTTGTAGTTGAAATAGTAACTAATATGTTTCCCATCTATGGCACCACACCAATGGGGAAAATTCCATGTTTGCTCAAAATCCTCGTTCTTGTCGACGCCATTCACTTTCGTAGTTTGGAAACTAAAATAATGAAAAGGAAAATTATTTTATTTGTAGAAGGAAATAAATTTGGGTACGAGCTGTACAAATGTTGACAATAATTCGGAAATACATGTTTATACAAAACCAAAGAAAAAGCAACCTATTTGTACGGAAACGGTACTTGATCCTTTAAAAATTTAAGTGAAAATGAAGATGAATGATTCGCATACAAATTAAGAAAAATGAATAATGAATCGTTGCAGAAAAATAATGAACGAAGAGTTATTCAATGGCGAAATTGGAAAACTTAATTTTAAATACACAACAGAATTTATTAATTGGATTAATAATTTAGAATCACAGAATAGATTAGAAAAATCATATATCAATTCATCTACACCATCAACATCTAATGACATCCCCGTACCAATTTCAAACCCTGAAGTTTGGGTATTCAGTAGTGACATAGAAGAAAATGCCATAATATGAACATGTTGGTTCTTGGGCTGCATGTGGTGAAAACAAGAAAAAAGCGTTCTTGGAATGAATTACCGAAATTAATATGTTAATGTAATCTTAATTTATATTTAAATGAAATTTAGTTATTACATTCCTTTATATAATAAATGTACGTCAAGATTGCGGTGATATAGCGCAGCTAAATTTTAAATCTTCAAATGACCGTCCTGTGGCAAGAAATCGCAAAGTTATCGACAGCCTCTCTTCCGGACTAACGGCTTCACGCATTACCGCATTTTGTTTTCTGATCAATGGTTTTATTTTATCCTATAAAACCTTAAATTAGTAGTATAGTCCATACGAAGAAAGTTTCTTAAGTCTGCTGAAAGTCTCCGAATTGCTTGACTTGCGAAGAAACATCTTTCCATTTTTACACCCCAAGAATTGGAATTTGTGATATAGTTTGGTATTTTTTAGCTTCCTTTTATAGTCGTGATTGAAATTTCGTGAAGTGCTGCTGGATAATGTTGATGCCAATAACAACATTTGGTGTGGATTTTTTTACCGTAATATTTGGACATTATAGGATTTTTTGTAACTGTCGATTTGAGTTCAACAATAAATGAATTTTTTAAAGTTGATCGGCTGATTTTGTTGTGAAATATTTTTTTTATTGAGACAATATCATCAGTTTTTAGATTAACGTCAACTTTAGTTACAGTCTCGAGCACTAAGTTACAGGCTTCTTGACCAAGAGCATCATCATTCTGAATTGTATCAATGGGCAAGCCACAAATGACAATATTGTTTTTAATTTCTCCTTGATTGTATTGGTCTAGCTGAGCTTCCATCAGGTTTAATTTAGCCTCTTGTCGCGAATATTTGTTTTGAAGCTCCAGCAGCCTTTTATTTGCTTCTGTATTAGCCTTTGTAAGATCTTTTATAGTTGCGTTTAAATCGTCTAGCTTGTGCAGATAAACGGCTGTGACTTCTCCAGATCATCCATTTTATTGAGCTTTTGCTGCTTGGACCTCAAAATAGAGATAATGTCATTTAAGTCATCACCCACAATGATTGATTTGAGTACACTCGACTGGCACTTATTGCACAACCGTGTTGAAGAACCATTGGAAAGACTTTTGTACTGCTCATCAGATTTATTGCCACAGCGTTTTGGCCCCTACCTACTGGTTTGTTACACAATGTACACGGTACAACGGGCATTATTATGGGCTTGATAATTACACAAATATGCAAATAAAATTTGTCCTATCACGGTTTTCATTAGTCTACTCACTCGCCGTGGCGCTTCAATTCGTGTGAATGTAATTTGGTACCACAGTCCTCGCGCTTATTTTGTCGAGTGTATGTTTGCTGCGCTGTGCGTTATTTCGTTTTTTTTATGTTGGCGATTCTGTTTTGTTTGAAGTTTTGACGTTTATAACAGTATTTTGACATACATACATTAAAAAAATATTTTAATTAATTACTCGTGTATTATAAAAATAACGACAAATATAGTATTTGGAGGAGTTTATTATTTTTCTGGATAACATCGGTATGATTAAAATAATTGACCATTATTTTTACATTACGAAGCAAAAGTGATCCATTTTCACTTTCGGATGGCAAGTATGTGAGAATATATCTTATAATCAAACATATCCATCTTATATAGATACATTTATAAATTATTTCTAAACATTTTAGATTTATTGGTATGCTCCGAATCAACAAAGATTGCTTGCGTTATTTACTTAACGAACTTGATGGTAAATTCACACCAACGAAACGGACATCCAGTATTCCTCCAATTTTAAAATTATGAGCCGCTCTACGGTTTTTTTGTTTTGGGAGCTAACATCAGAATACTGGGGATGACTTTAGTATTGGAATGGCACAATCAATAATTTCCGAAGCTATAACAGAATTTGTTGCCTTATTTGAACAGTTTCTTTGTGTAAAATGGATTAAGTTCGAAATGAATGAAACCGAAAAATTAAATTGTAAAATTTCGTGTATGACAAAATTTAACATTCCTGGAGTGATTGGATGTGTCGATGGTACTCACATTAAAATAATTTCATCTAAGAAACAAGATCGGCATCTATACTATAACGGGAAAGGATATTTTTCGTTCGAGTGTGTTAGTTAAATATAAAAATATTTGCTTTTATCTTTCAGATTTGTGACCATAATCTGGTTATACGTTGTATAGATTCTCGATACCCAGGGTCGAATCATGATTCGCTTATATGGAACAATCGCAAAACTAATAAGATTTTATCCCAGAAGTATATTAACCAAGAACGAAATAGCTTCCTTCTAGGTATTATTTGTATTTATATTGTGAATTATACTTTATTAATTTGTGTTTTTATTGTGAATTGTTTGCCAGGACATTCAGGATACCCTTTATTACCGTACTTGATTACACCATACAAAATGCCGACTCCAGAAAGTCGTTAAGCGAAATTTAATAAAATTCATTCCTCCGCAAGAAATACTGTTGAAAGAACTATTGGTATGCTCAAGTTGCGCTTTCGGTGTCTAATTGGGGCCAGAGAGCTGCATTATGGTCCTGACGAAACTCCTTTAACCATAGAAGATGGCGTAGATTCAGAACCTGTCGCAACTGATGAAATAAATAATTTATCTCGAGAAGGCAAAACAATACGGGATGAAATCCTTTATTCTCTAGTTTAGCATTTTTTTAAATCCATAAATTTTAAATTTATAAACTTTTAAAAATAAAATAATGAAATAAAACATATTTTATATTAATTTAAAAAAACTTATCCCAATAGTCATTTGTTCTCTAGAAAATCACTCATCACTACTGGAGTATCTCACATTGGCAATTTTCTTTTTTTATTTCAATTTGTTGTAGAGCTAGTTCATTTCTGAAGAGGTAATTTTTTTTGTTGCCTTTCAATTTCTCGTTTCATCAATGCAAGTTTTTGTTCCTTCACTTTAAACTGCTTCTTGGAATAGTACTCAAAATTATACGTGTTTTTTCGATTTTTTTAGCAAATTGAGAATTTCCGTTTGATTTTTTATTTGTTGTTGCAACGGTTTAAGTCTCTCCTTTTCCGAGGATGAAAGTGTTGTTTGTGGAACTTTGCCTTAATCTATTGTTAGGAGTATTTGGGGGAATTCAAAATGTTGCTATTCTGATTATTTTCAACATTATTGGTACACTCTATTGGCACTTCCGAAATATTTGTGTGTTACTTCTGCCCGCTGGGAGCGCCTGATTGACTTAGATTCACCATCGCGTCCAGCTGTTATTCTAGTGATGTACGCGTGCATTGAGCATTGGAACCACCACCAGTCGAACGGGTTTCGTCCTTATTTTTCGCAACTTTTTGCTTCAGATTGCGTCCCAACCTGTCAAACAAATACAAGAACGAAGACGTACACCAGTATAACAAAACTTAAAATAATCTTACGTTTCTCCATTCCAAATACTCTTTCATTGGTGACCCGAGCTGTTTAGAGTTACTGTTAATTCCTTCCAGAAATCATTAACTTCTCGTTTTGTTTTTCCAGCTTTTGGGAATCTCCGAGCTATATCCGGATTTTCTTCTAAAATGTCAACCATTTCTGTGAATTGGTTGTTGTTTGTGGTTTTTTTCATTACCTAACAATAACACAACTCAAATTAAAATATTATACTAAAAAATTATAATAAAAATTTAAAGCTTACGTTGTCGCAGTTCGCCATTTTTTTTAAAAACAAATAAAATTGTTGTACGTTCACGTACAAATTATGAGTGAACATTTTTCACAATAATTTGCACTAATGGCAAAAATCATGATACGCAAATTTGAATGATGGACGTATTAATTTAATTCAAGCACAGAAATAGCTTCAGAAATCGTAAACTAAACAAATAATGCGTAGTGATGTAGATAAAAATTTATTCAAAATTCCACAATTCCGTTCCAGAGAAGACCAAATTTACAAGGATCACCGATAAAGAAAAATAGAAGCAAATCGGTAGCTGACCAAGCCGATACTTTTTCTAACGCTATACCTAGACAAACATTACTCGTAATAAGTGATGCCATCGGAAATTTTACTTTGCAAATAGCCGAATCTAGTAAAACAACTATTGACTTAGAAAAGGAGAATATGAATCTCTTGGCGAGGCTAGAGCATATGGAGCAATTATTTGCCAAGCTAAGCGAAGAAATTGAGTATCTAAAGCAAGAAAATGAAAACCTAAAAATGAATCGGGATTCAAAAGAAGATTGCGATATAGGAATCTTTGAAACAGACAAACTCATCTATTCCACTGATGAAGATGAATTACAAAGAGAGACGGACTGGATCCTAAAGAATAAAAAACAGTTCAGGAAGAGTAAGAAAAGAAAAGCTCAATCTTCACCTGAGGCTGAGCAATGGGGACAATCTAGTCCAGATTCAAGCGATGCACAACCCAAAGCCAATCAACCAAAAGGTAGTAAACCTACCAAGAACATTACACCAAATTTGGTGCAACCGGAAGAAAAATCACCCCCACCAATAAATATTGTGGGTGTAACCAGTTACCCAGAAATTCAGCCACTGATGAAACCGGTTACTGACAAAGACTATAAGGTAACAGCGTTAAATAATGACTCTGGACTCAGATACTTATAGAACCTTATCTATGAAATTGAATGCTGAAAAGTATCAGTGGTTCACTTACGAAAACAAACAGGCCCGACCTATAAAAGTCATGGCAAGAGGTTTGCATCACACTTGCTTAAGCAAAGAAATAATGTAAGACTTACAAAATAAAGGTTTTAAAATACTCGATGCTGTGAATATTGTGAAAAAAGAGAGAACATAAATTCAGGAAGGAAATCAAATTATCAGTAAAAGGGGACTTCCTCTTTTTATGCTAGTATTTGACAACAAAGAGAGTGTTCAAAACATTTATGGAATAAAAGGAATTCTTCACATGAAGGTAAAAATTGAACCAATGAGGAGAACCACAACACGCATACCCCAATGCAAGAAATGCCAGGCATTTAATTACACCCAAAGATATTGCGGCCGGGATCCAAGATGTGTAAAATGCTCAGGTAATCATTTTACCCAGGCATGTACAATAGGGAGAGATGTGCCAGCCAAGTGTACAAATTGTAAGGGCCAACATCCGGCTAATTATCGAGGCTGTGAGGTTGCTAAACAACTACAAAAATTAAGAGATAAAACAAGAAGTCAACCGCAAAATCACGAAAATTTAAGGGTTTAAATATCAAATCAGATGAATCAAAACCCACAACCAAGCAATACAGGACAAAGAAGTTCATTTGCGCAGGTAGTGAAAGGGTCGGGTTCAACCAAACATATGGGCTCCGAAAATAACCAAATTATGGAAAGCATGATGAACAGCATTACAGCTATTACAAAGCGGCTAAGTGACCAAAGTAATCTGAACAACATGATACTTGATCAACTGAAGAAAATGCAACTCCCTCAACGCAATCCAACAAAAAATGTTAAGTAAGAACACAACTTTCAAAATAGCAATCTGGAATGCGAATTGAATTATGCAACATCGACATTTTCTTAATATCTGAAAGCCATCTAGTTAAATCTTCGTTTGTTAAAATACGGGGTTATAACGTATATCACTCCATTCATCCAGCGGAAAGAGCAAGAGGCGGTTCGGCATTACTAATAAAAGAAAATATCAAACACCATTTAGAATCAAATATCGAAGAAGAAACAATGCAAGTCACTACTGTAAGGATCCAAATTAAACACAGACAGCTTAATGTCTCTGCAATATAGTGTCCTCCCCGGCATAACTTGAAAAGGGAGGACTATCTTAAACTATTTAAATCGCTTGGACGTGATTTTATTGATGGAGGTGACTTTAATGCGAAAAACACCTATTGGGGATCTAGACTTACGACGTCAAAAGGTAAATAATTGCTTCAAGCAGGGCAGACATCAGAATGTGAATTTTACTCTGGTGGTTACTATACAACATACTGGCCCAGTGACGGAACGAAGATACCTGACCTAATAGACTTTTATTTAGCAAGAGGTATATCCCAGAACTACATTCACATTGAAGACAGTAATTCTCTAGTATCGGATCATTCCCCGGTTATCATGACAGTCAGTGAAATGGTAATTCAAAGGGAGAGTGCACCCAGATTAACAAATACAAAAACAAACTACGATCTCTTTCGTGAAGTATTGGAGGAAAAAATCAATCTTCAAGTGCTGATAAGAAATCCCCACCAGTTGGAAGATGAATTAGAACAACTCAATGAAGCAATTCACTATTCTGCTTTGGCAAGTACCCCCATTATACAAAATAAGAAGAAGCTTAACATATCATACCCAATGGAAGTTAGAGATTTGATAAGACAAAAACGACGGGCACGTAAAACCTGGGAAATAACTAGAACGCCGGAGAACAAAACAATTCTTAACAATTTAGGTAACAGTCTCAAATCTCTTCTTAAAGAAGTTAAAAATGCATCAATCAACAGATATTTAGTTAGCCTAACCGATGAAAAAAATTCTGATTATTTTCTGTGGAAGACGACGAAGGGACTCAAAAGACCCAAAATGCAAGTGCCTCCACTTAAAAAGGAGGACGGAACCTGGGCAAGAGGTCCTAAAGAGAAGGCTGATCTGTTTGCGGAGTATCTCAAGGATACCTTCCAACCACTACCAAGGCAAACGGCCAATGAAAATATAATGTCAAAAGCCCCAGGATATGACTTGATTACTTGCCAAATAATCAAGGCTCTACCAGGTAAGCTATTACACATAGTCAATGCAAGCTTTCGGTTAAAATATGTCCCGTGGCAATGTAAAGTAGCAAAAGTAATCATGATACCAAAACCTGATAAACCACCTAACGAGAAAAAATCATACAGGCCAATTTCATTGCTGACAATTATATCAAAACTCTTTGAAAAATTATTACTAAAAAGACTTAAACCAATAATTGAGGACCGACAACTAATTCCTCCACATCAATTTGGATTCAGGAAAAAGCACTCCATAATTGAACAGGCGCGTAGAATCACCAACGTTATTGAAAGAACGTTAGAACGCAAAAAAGTATGCTCCAGAATATTTCTGGACGTCGCCCAAGCATTCGATAAAGTCTGGCACAGTGGACTGGAATTCAAGGTGCCTAGAGATCTGCCAAGGCAATTCTATGCCATACGTGAAATATGAGGATGAATACTCTGAACTAAAGAAAGTCTCTGCCGGTGGCTCACAGGGGAGTGTCTTAGCACCAATCCTGTATTTATTATATACAAGGGATATTTCAATAACAGATGAAGGAACCATAGCCACCTTTGCAGATGACACAGCAATCATGGCCATTGGAAGTAATGTCGCTGATGCAACGAGCAAATTCCAGAAGATTACCAATGAAGTTTGTAACTGGACTAAGCGCTGGAGAATCAAGCTTAATGAGATCAAATCCACGAATATTAACTTTACATATCAAAAGGCTTCCCATCTACCGATAGTAATTAACTCACGACCGGTGCCATATACCAACAAAGCTAAATATCTGGGCATGACTCTCGATGCCAAGCTCAAGTGGAGAGAGCACGTTACAAAGAAAAAAGAAGAACTTAATATTAAGTTCAGAAAAATGTATTGGCTCATAGGTAGAGGCTCTGAGCTTATAATATACAACAAGCTGCTGCTATATCGGCAGATACTGTGGCCGAGATGAACCTACGGTATTCAACTCTGGGGATGTACTAAGCAAACAAATGCCAAAATGATACAGACGTTTCAAAATAAGGTTCTCCGTAGCATCGTAAATGCTCCGTGGTACATTAGAAATGAAGACCTTCCCAGGGACTTACAGATGGAATACATCAAAGATGGAATAAAAAAGCACGCCGCCAAACACGAAAGAAGGCTCCAGGAACATGGAAACCCCTATATTCGCCATATGATAGATAACCCTGTCGTTGAAGGAAGACTTCAAAGAACGAGGCCACTTTGCCTAGTAAACATACCAAATTAAAATTATATTTTAAATAGGTTTAATAAATTTTGGGACTAACCATTGGGTCTCACCCCAACAAATCAGAATTGTTTAAGAAATGTAAAGTTTGTAAATTTGAAAGATAAATTGCTAGATGAGCATAGACTCAGTTGTAATTAATAAAGATTTATTTAAATTTCAACATTATTTAGTTAAAAACACCTGAAAAACTTGTATAATTTCTCAATTTCTACCTTAAATTAAAGGCGAGTATACTAGGTTTTGCTTTTATAACGAATATTTCTGATTTTTCGCCGCACCTGCTTTGTGCTCAACCTATGTTAGTTTAAATGGAATTCTATTTGTTTGAGATTGAAAACAATCTTAAAAGATTTAAAACAATTTTTACATGAGACAATTATTTTTTAATCGTTTCATTATACCCGTAGTTTGCGATTGTCTAAAGAAAATATAATTTCGAACGACAGGTGAAATGTTAAATGGATTTTTATATCTGGGTAATTTTAAATTTTTTATTTTCAAATTTTTATCGATTTCTCGTTTTAATTGAAATTTATTGTCTCCTATAACTCAATAATCGTTGTCGTTAAGTTTATCGTTAAACTTTATTATTTACGAGCTGAAATCGTTGACAAAACTTCCTGATGTGAACGTTTAAATCTAGATAACTGGTATACTAAAAACCCATTCATTTTGAATCAAAAGTTTGAAAAATAATTTAAGTTTTAAAACCACTAAAAGCTTCTAACTACAATGCAATGCAAATATTTCAAAACAATATTTGTGTCGCTGAAGCTACTTTTTAACACAAAGTAGAAATAATTCAGACATAATTCCGAGCCTTAGACAATAACATTCAAAATTATCTTCCTTTGTTGTATGGAGTAAATACCAATGAAAATATGGAGATTTTTCAGATTTTCATAAACAAAATTCGTATAAAAATTAAAAATTTTGCTAGGATAAATTTTAAGTTTAACTAGGTTTAATTTATTTTGTGATCCTTTTCCTTACCTAAAACATAAAATATTTTGTGAAACAGTATCCTAATCCTTATAATCTTGTAAAACTTTTTCTCAAAACGTACGAAAATAATACGAACGAAAATACTATAATTCTATGATAAAGTTTAAGGACGAATAATTTCTTAAATGTTTTATCGAATCAAAAGGAATATAAATTTATAATTTTTATCTTATAAACGTACATATTTGTTGTTGGTGTCGCATAAAGTTAAACACAATTTTCCATATTTCTATAGAACAATAGAAACTTCATTGCTATACTCGTATACTGTTGTGCACGTATATTGTGCGAAATACTAAATCCGTTCAAAGGTGGGGCACGAACACGAATGAAAAACAATGCTTAATGGTGTCATAGAAAGTGATAACATAACACGTTGGTGGTAGCAAAATACTGTACATAAACTGAATTTGTTTTATAAAGCTGTAGATAGGTAGGATAAGGTTACTTTCCCGAAGGACTAGCATAGTCACATAACGGTTCTTAACCATACCACCATTTCCACGCTACTATTTACACGAAATCACTCATTCACATACTCATCATGTAGACAATATATGCGTGCGATTGAAACAATAGCTGACAATCACTATAATTTTATGACTCATTAACGGGAATGAAATTATGTTCAATACACATTGACAAAAATGGATTTATTGACGTTGTTAAAACCCCAATTTAAATGTAAATTATAGTATTTGGCTACTACGCGTAAGGTAGGTTGAGAAAAGAAACCGCGCGAGAGCCGCGATGGTAACGATGGAACGATTCGAACCTGATCAGAGTTAGACGGGGACACAAAATTCTATTTAACCTACATTTTATAAGATTCCACAATCATATGGATGAACCATTAATCGATATTTACGCAATGAAATAATTACTCAATAATTATCTTATTGAGTTTACCCCGAATCGTGATTAACTTGGTTTGTTTCTAGGAGAAAATCATATGAAGTAATTCTCCCATAAAATGTTTTCCATTCTATTTGCTGGTGGGTCGAGCAGAATTTTTTTTCCTTTATTAATTACAACTGAGACTGTGCTCATCTAGCAATTTATCTTTCAAATTTACAAATTTTACATTTCTTAAATAATTCTGATTTGTTGGGGTGAAACCCAATGGTTAGTCCCAAAATTAATTAAACCTATTTAAAATATAATTTTAATTTGGTGTGTTTACTAGGTCAAGTGGCCCCGTTCTTTGAAGTCTTCTTTCAACGACATGGTTATCTTAGCCTTATTTCGTGTTTGGCGGCGTGCTTTTTTATTTCATCTTTGATGTATTCCATCTGTAAGTCCCTGGGAATGCCTTCATTTCTTATGTACCACGGAGCATTTACGATGCTTATTTTGAAACGTATGTATCATTTTGGCGTTTGTTTGCTTAGTACATCGCCAGAGTTGAATACCGTAGGTCCATATCGGCTTCAGTATTTGCCGATATAGCAGCAGCTTGTTGTGTATTGTAAGCTCAGAGCCTCTACCTATGAGCCAATATACTTTTCTGAACTTAATATTAAGTTCTTCTTTTTTCTTTTTGGCGTGCTCTCTCCACTTGAGCTTGGCATCGAGAGTCATGCCCAGATATTTAGCTTTGTTTGCATATGGCACCGGTCATGAGTTAATTACTATCGGTAGATGGGAAGCCTTTTGATATGTAAAGTTAATATGCGTGGATTTGATCTCATTAAGCTTGATTCTCCAGCGCTTAGTCCAGTTACAAACTTCATTGGTAATCTTCTGGAGTTTGCTCGTTGCATCAGCGACATTACTTCCAATAGCCATGATTGCTGTGTCATCTGCAAAGGTGGCTATGGTTCCTTCATCTGTTGATGGAATATCACTTGTATATAATAAATACAGGGTTGGTCCTAAGACACTCCCCTGTGGGACACCGGCATTGACTTTCTTTAGTTCGGAGTATTCATCCTCAGATTTCACACGAAAATTTCTATTGGATAAATAAAATCTTAGTATGGCATAGAACTGCCTCGGCAGATCTCTAGGCACCTTGAATTCCAGTCCACTGTGTCCAATTTTATCGAATGCTTGGGCGACGTCCAGAAATATGCTGCAGCATACTTTTTTGCGTTCTAACATTCTTTCAATAAAGTTGGTGATTCTATGCACCTGTTCAATTGTGGAGTGCTTTTCCCTGAATCCAAATTGATGTGGAGGAATTAGTTGTCGGTCCTCAATTATTGGTTTAAGTCTTTTTAGTAATAATTTTTCAAAAAGTTTTGACATAAGGCAGCAATGAAATTGTGCTGTATGATTTTTTATCGTTAGGTGGTTTATCAGGTTTTGGTATCATAATTACTTCTGCTACTTTCTATTGCCACGGAGCTTGCATTGACTATGTGTAATAGCTTACGAAATCCTTTATCTGGTAGAGCCTTGATTATTTGGCAAGTAATCAAGTCATATTCTGGGGCTTTTTTAACATTCATGTTGCTTTTCACATCTTCTTTTAATTCTTTGAGAGTTACTGGGCGTATATCAAAATCATCATTTGGATTGACATTATATTTTCATTGGCCGTTTGCCTTGGTCTAGGTTGGAAGGTATCCTCGAGATACTCCGCAAACAGATCAGCCTTCTCTTTAGGATCTCTTGCCCAGGTTCCATCCTCCTTTTTAAGTGGAGGCACTTGCATTTTGGGTCTTTTGAGTCCCTTCGTCGCCTTCGACAGAGAATAATCAGAATTTTTTTCATCGGTTAGGCTAACTAAATATCTGTTGATTGATGCATTTTTAATTTCTTTAAGAAGAGATTTGAGACTGTTACCTAAATTGTTAAGAATTGTTTTGTTCTCCGGTGTTCTAGTTATTTGCTAGGTTTTACGTGCCCGTCGTTTTTGTCTTACCAACTTCCATTGGGTAGGATATGTTAAGCTTCTTCTTATTTTATATAATGGGGGTACTTGCCAAAGCAGAATAGTGAATTGCTTCATTGAGTTGTTCTAATTCATTTTCCAACTGGTGGGGATTTCTTATCAGCACTTGAAGATTGATATTTTCCTCCAATATCTCACGAAAGAGATCCCAGTTTGTTTTTGAATTTCTTAATCTGGGTGCACTCTCCCTTTGAATTACCATTTCACTGACTGTCATGATAATCGGGAAATTTTCCGATACTAGAGAATTACTGTCTTCAATGTGAATGTAGTTCTGGGATATACCTCTTGCTACATAAAAGTCTATTAGGTCAGGTATCTTCGTTCCGTCACTGGGCCAGTATGTTGGAGAACCACAAGAGTAAAATTCACATGTTGATGCCTGCCCTGCTTGAAGCAATTATTTGCCTTTTGACGTCCTAAGTCTAGATCCCCAATAGGTGTTTTACGCTTTAAAGTCATCTTCAATAGTAAAATCACGTCCAAGCGATTTAAATAGTTTAAGGTAGTCTTCCCTTCACAAGTTATGCCGGGGAGGACAATATATTGCAGTGACAGTAAGCCGTCTGTGTTTAATTTGGATCCTTACAGTAGTGACTTGCATTGTTTCTTCTTCGATATTTGGTTCTAAATGGTGTTTGATATTTTCTTTTATTAGTAATGCCGAACCACCTCTTGCTCTTTCCGCTGGTTGAATGGAGTGATATAAGTTATAACCCCGTATTTTAACAAACGAAGATTTAACTAGATGGCCTCCAGATATTAAGAAAATGTCGATTTTTTCTGAATTTAAAAATATTTCTATTTCTGGAATATGTTGCATAATGCCATTCGCATTCCAGATTGCTATTTTGAAAGTTGTGTTCTTACTTAACATTTTTGTTGGATTGCGTTGAGGGAGTTGCATTTTCTGCAGTTGATCAAGTATCATGTTGTTCAGATTACTTTGGTCATCTAGCCGCTTTGTTATAGCTGCAATGCTGTTCATAATGTTTTCCATAATTTGGTTATTTTCGGAGCCCATATGTTTGGTTGAACCCAAACCTTTCACTACCTGGGCAAATGAACTTCTTTGCCGTGTGTTGCTAGGTTGTGGGTTTTGATTCATCTGATTTGATATTTGAACCCTTCGATTTACGAGATTTTGTGGTTGATTTCTTGTTTTATCTCTTAATTTTTGTGGTTGTTTAGCAACCTCACAGCCTCGATAATTAGCCGGATGTTGGATCCTGGCTGCAATACCTTTGGGTGTGATTAAATACCTGGCATTTCTTGCATTGGAGTATGCGTGTTGTGGTTCTCCTCATTGGTTCAATTTACACCTTCATGTGAAGAATTCCTTTTATTCCATAAATGTTTTGAACATTCTCTTTGTTGTCTAATATTAGCATACAAAGAGGCAGTCCCCTTTTACTGATAATTTGGTTCCCTTCCTGGATTTCTGTTCTTTCTTTTTTAACAATATTCACAGCATCTAGTATTTTAAAACCTTTATTTTCTAAGTCATCCATTATTTCTTTGCTGGAGCAAGTGTGATGAAAACCTCTTGCCATGACTTTAATATGTCGAGCCTGTTTGTTTTCGTAAGTGAACCACTGATACTTTTCAGCATTCAATTTCATAGATAGGGTTCTATAAGTATCTGAGTCCAGAGTATTAATTTTCCAAACGTCATTACTTAACGCTGTTACCTTATAGTCTTTGTCAGTAACCGATTTCATCAGTGATTGCATTTTTGGGTAACTGGTTACACCCACAATATTTATTGGTGGTGGTGATTTTTCTTTCGGTTGCACCAAATTTGGTGTAATGTTCTTGGTAGATTTACTACCTTTTGGTTGATTGGCTTTGGGTAGAGCATCGTTTGAATCTGTACTAGATTGTCTCATACCATTTAATTACGCAGCCTCAGGTGACGATTCAGCTTTTCTTTTCTTACTCTTCCTGGACTGTGTTTTCTTCTTTAGGATCCAGTCCGTCTCTCTTTGTAATTCATCTTCATCAGTGGAATAGATGAGTTTGTCTGGTTCAATGCTTCCTATATCGCAATCTACTTTTGAATCCCGATTCGTTTTTACGTTTTCATTTTCTTGCTTTAGATACTCAATTTCTTCGCTTAGCTTGGCAAATAATTGCTCCATATACTCGGATGCGGATTGCCGCATTCTCCAGTTAGGTGGTGCCCGGCACATTTAACACACCATGGAAGTTTGCCACACAATTTTTGCGTGTGTCCATATGCTTGACATATTTTGCATGGCGGAATTAGTTTAAACTTTCTAAATGGTTGAATTTCCATTTTGCAACCCAATAAGCTAGCTATCTTATAAATGTCAGTTATATTTTCGTCACAGCTGAATGTTAGTACAAACATGACTAGCTTCTTTTTATTTCTGCAGCTAATTTTGTTAAATTTTGCTAATTTTGATTTAGTAAAATAATTATTTATTCGGGTTACTACTGGTAAGGTCCGAATTAAATGATTAACGTCGAAGTATCAATTTTTACTACAAAACATTTATTAAAATCTTTGGGTTTATATACAAAATTAATATACATAATTGCAGCAACAACTACCTAGTTGCTGAACTTACAATTTTACCTAAGTTGAATATTATAAAATGTGTTTATTTTGAACATAATATTTTTGCTGGTTTTATGATTTTAATATATATGCGCGCCGGAAATCATAGAAATATAAGTCGCCACATAATATTTACCTTAGACAGTTGATTAACTATTGTATGTTAACTATGTGCCGTTACATTAATCCTATGTGAAAGTATTTGATGTACCGTTTATGAAGTACCGTGTTGAATTTGCTTCGACACCGGGTTTGGGATGCTAATCCGTTAAGGGAAGATTTCTCGGTTCATTCTCTGAAAAAAATCGTATTTTTTAAAAATATTTTCTTCTAAAATATTTATCGAGGAGCCTAGTCTTATTTGACTGGTAATTCTTTAAGATCTAAGTGGTTATCTTGTATTTGCATCCGTTTGCGAGTTATGATGCTTTAAAGTAAAAAAAATTGATTATAAAAATTAATTTTGCTATAAAAAACAGTTATAATTTTTTACTTAATTTTAATTCGCTCTGATCTCCCCTATAATCCCCCAATTCATTATTTGTACCCACATGCCATAGTCTTTTACGGATAACGTTTATTTTATTTATTTTTTACGTATTACGTTTATTTATGTGTAGTGTTACTGTTCGTGTAGTTCTCAGGTGAGGAGTACATTAATATCCATTCGGCTTACGGATGGTAATGCATCACGACCCTATACGACCCTATGCACAAATTCAGTCACTATATTTTTGGGATTTCAATGAACATACCTGACAGGAATATACTATTTGAATTGCTTATGACTTGGATTTTAGAACATTTTATTTCTATTGTTTTATTTGGTGGTCAACACAAATATTATTGAACGATGTATCTGTTTTTTAATATAGTATCTTTCAGGGGCTGGCTTGGTTTTCCTCGATTTATGAATGAAAATTTATGAAAATTATATTTCTATGATAAGCACAAATTTCATCAGCTTAGCGGCCTTTAGAAAGTTTTAAAATTAGGCTTAAATTATTTTAGTTTTTTTCTAGAAATCGGGATTTATTTATTCCGACTTTCAGGCGAAATTTGAAATTTTATTTTCCCGTTTTTTCGGCTCCTGGACTAGCACTAATTTTTTCCCTTGAGCACTAATTAGCACAAATTGGGCTTAATCGGTATGCAAAGTTTCATTTTGCAATTCGAAAGTTTCCCTGCTGCAGTTACCCACGTGATGTCCGGTAATGCAAAATCATTTATTTCATTATTAATGTTAGAAAACACAGCGTTTAATTATATACATTAGTATGCAGTATATACTCATATATGTACATTTAAAACGGTACAACAAAATATTTCTTTGTTATTTTATACATTTAATTAATAATTATCAAAATAAATATTAAATTTTCGTTTAAAATTTTAAAGAAAAATTAGTCAGTCGAAAATCAATTTAATTCTTAATACGCAATTACAAAGTAGCAAAAAAGTTTTCAAAATAAAAATTTCTAACACGCGCTCTCGCAACTTGAAATCACGAACATATGTCATGTGTTCATCAAGCTAAATAATTTTTTCTTCTTATTACGGATTAATTTTTAACTTTTCCAAAAAAAAAAACACAGAAAAAGCTGTATAATTTATGATAAATTATTCATCGTAACAGTTAGGGATTTAAATGTGAGAGGTGCGACATGTTTCAAAAATAATTTACTATCTAGTTTTGAGATAATATTTAATCTGACTGCCGCATAAAATATTTAAACTATTCA
This sequence comes from Nephrotoma guestfalica, assembly GCA_963691935.1. Lineage (NCBI taxonomy): Eukaryota > Metazoa > Arthropoda > Insecta > Diptera > Tipulidae > Nephrotoma > Nephrotoma guestfalica. The sequence goes on from OY829914.1 coordinate 99,394,152, forward strand.
TGTCCAATGAACTGAATAAACAAAAATTCGTACCGTTTAGTCAACCAAAAATAGTTTTAAATGATGAATAATTAATTTATTCTATTTGATAGTTTTTGTGAAACTTGTAAAAATACGTTACAGCAAATTGCTTTGGAAATAATTTTTTAGTTCATTGCTTCATCTGCATGGCTTGTCAGAAAATGTCGAAAAAATATATCAGTCGAATTAATCCCTCGGTAAATGAACTAATCGAATTATTAAAAGTGGGTTTCTCGATAAACATGTATTGGTACCGCACAAATCATATTTTATCGGCTTTATACACTGCGTGGTGGAGGGCCCACGATATTGTAGTTCAGTGTTTTTCATTTATAATCGTGTCTAACCCAATTATAATCTATTATTAGTCAAGACAAAGCTAAAACTACGAGTATGTGGACTAATTGAGTTGTAAAATTATTTCCTACCGGAAATAAGATATTTTTTTTATCTGTATTCTTTCAATTTTCATTTTCAATTTTCACAGTTTTTTGTTTCTGCACGCAAACTAAAGCAAGAGGAAATGCTATTTTATTTTAAATGTACATCTATGTACGAATACACAGATGTATATTGTTACAAATGAATATTGTTAGAGTGCACTACATACAAGAATGGTTAAAGAGAATGTTAAATAATGTATTATCAAACCAGTTGATGTATATAGGGTTTTCCAATAAGAGTGATATGATTTCTTTAAAAAACGCACTAACTGTTAAGGAAATTGAATTCTTTTTATTTAATGTGAAGTACAATCGATACAATTAAGTTCTGAATAAAACGTCATTCAAATGGCCTCCACGACTTCTTCTGCAGGAACGAATTCGATGAACCCAATGATCAAGCATTTTTTCCACTTCCAATGACTTCAAATAACCCCACAAGAAATAGTCTAATGGTGTTAAATCACAACTTCTTGGAGGCCATTCAATATCACAATTTCTTGAAATAATCGAATCTCCAAACTTCTCTCGCAATAATTCAATTGTTGCACTTGCTGTGTGGCGTCCTGTTGGAACCAAATGTTGTCAAGACCAACTTCTTCCAATTTCGGTCAAAAAGTTGGTTATCATCGTTCTATACCGATCTCCATTGACAGTAACGGTGTTACCAGCTTCATTTCGAAAAAAATACGGACCGATGATTGCACCAGACCAAAAACCACACCAAACTGTCAATTTAGGTGAATGTAATGGTTTTTCATGAATAATTTGTGGATTTTCTTCGCACCAGAATCGACAGTTTTGTTTATTTACTGCTCCACTCAGATGAAAGTGAGCCTTATCGGAGAAGATGATTTTCTTTAAAAAAATCGTTATCGTTTTCAAGTTGTTCCAAGGCAAAATCAGCAAATTCACGACGTTTTCGGTGGTCCAATGGCTTCAGTTCTTGAGTGAGAAATCCTTTCTCAAACTCCGCCAGGTTGTGGTTTGAGGCAGTCCCAATTCTTGAGAATGTCTTGGAATCGACAAATTGCGGTCTTCAGCAACACTTGCCTGAACGGCAGCAATATTTGCATTATTTCGAGCGAATCTTTGTGTTATTGGCACTTCAACATTATGTAAAGAAAATGTACGCTCAGATTTTTCAACAATTCGCACGAAAAGTTGCAATTGGAGAACGATTATTTTGATAATAAAACTGAATAATTTGTAAACGTTGTTCTTGCGTATATCTCACCATGAGGAAATTGTAAACATTACTGAATACAATGAAACAAAAATTGACAGATCATGACATATTACAAATGGCCGAAACGTCACTTAAAAATCATATCATTCCTATTGGAAAACCCTATATAAATTTTAAATAAATTATTTTATGTATAGTAATTTAAGTAATGGAATCTCAATGGACTGTTCGTAGGGAATAAGTATAACTTTTGTTTTATATTTTATAAATTATTAATGTAAATGAAAAAACAAATTTGTCTAAAACTAACAATTAAAAAAGAAACAATGTGAATTATCAGGTGTGCAACTAAATTTTCGGGTTTCACACATAGATGGTGCTAGCGACACATCTAGTTGTCATTTATGTCAGAAGTTGTGGTTTGTGCATAGGGTGAACAGTTGTTAACGATAACTATACCTTTACAATTTCAAATTGGGACTAAACAATTTAAAAATGGGAATAAACAATTTCAAATTGGGACTAAATATTTTATTCAACAAGTATTATAACAATTTTAAATTTGAGCAGGCTTTTGAAAAATAAAAGACAGCATTTTTTATTTATAGTTTCATTCCTAATTAATTCATCCCTAAATATGTCTTACATCAAGAAAGTTGAAGCAGATAATATAAGGAAGCCAATATGTGCATTGTATAATAAAAACGAGTATTGGAGAAAAGTTGCAAAAACTTTAGGCGTAAAGAAATCAACTGCCTATCGATGGGTGAATAGCCAACAAATACCCGCAGAGCAACGTGGTGGTAAGCGGAAAATAAAAAATATAGAATAACTTTAAAACAACTGAGAGATAAATTCCAAAATAATCATCAAATTTTTGTTTCTACGGAATGCTTGAGAAAACACTTAGATGGATTACTGTATACGTTGAAAGACATTCGAAGAGAGCCAGAAAGAGCAAACATCGAAAGCAATAAAATAAAAGGTTGTGATTACGTTCAAAAATTTTTAGAACATCAATCAAACAATACGCCCATACTCTACCTGAATGAAACTAATTTCAATTTATATATATCGAGAACCAAAGGTCGTTCCAAAAAAGGAACTGGTTGCACTCACATTACAGCAGGCAGTCGAGGATCCAATATACATGTAATTGGATTTATAGGTAATATGGGTTTGATTAATCATGAAATTAGAAGAGGAGCATTTAAGAAACCACAAGCAGAAGAATGCACACGTCGTTGTCTTCGGAATGCCCAAAATATATATAGAACTTCAATCGTAATGGTGATTGGTAATGCACCATATCATGCTGCCATTGAGGAAGTAGTCCTAGAAGACGGATTTCTTAATAATCACCTACTAAGGCTTGCACCATATAGTCCAATGTTAAATGCTATTGAATATGTTTGGTCAAACTTTAAATCTGGAGTCAAAAGCGATTTAACTATCCAATTACCGCGAATCCTAGCTGATGAAGGTAGATCAAATTTAACACAAACAGAGTTCCGTCTACTACGGCTAGAACATATAATTTGCGAAAACATAACTACGAAGACTATTGTTCCTAATTGTAACCGACACTTCGCTCATATTCAAAAATGTATACCGAATGCAAAGGTGTAAAGGTATAGTTGTAATACCAGCACATATCGCAATGCAAAAATATTTTTTCTAAGTACGAAAATGTCGAGTTTTGTGCCAAACAAACAGCATTTGTGGCGATTTCAACATTGAAACACAGAAGTGGCAATTTCAACATTGAGGACAAGCGCTCCGGAAGACCAAAAACATTTGAAGACACCGATCTGCAAGCGTTATTGTATGAAGATGATTTACTGCCATGGTATTTCCAAACGTTTACATGCTACGAGAAAAATTCAAACGGAGGGAAAATGGGTGCAGCATGAGTTGGCTGATTGACAGATGGACAATCGAAGACCCTCTTCTGAAATTTTGCTTTCTCGGCATGAAAGAATGAGCCTCCGCATCGAATTGTTACGGGAGATGAGAAGTAGTTCTTTTTTAAGAATCCCACATGCAAAAAGTCGTAGCTTTCAGCTGTCGAAACATCAACATCGATGGCACGGCCAAATCGCTTCGGAAAGAAGACAATGCTCTGCGTTTGGTGGGACCAGAAAGGAATCGTGTACTATGAGCTGCTGAAACAGGGCGACACTGTCAATGGGCAATACTACCGACAACAAATCTTCAATCTGAACCATGCATTGCTCGAAAAACGGCCAGAACGGGACGCGAGATGCGAACGAGTGAGATGACATCGCACTCCCACCGTCCAGGGCACTATCAAAACGCTGAGATTGGATCTGCTACAGCACCCACCTCCACGGATGATCACTTGTTCTGGTCGACGGCGCATGGCTTGGCAGGGCCAGGCTTGGCTAGTTTCGAAGAAGTGCAAAATTGATTGGTTGGATGAATGGTTTCGGTCCAAAGACGCGTCGTTTTATCGTCGTGGTATTCATGTATTGCCAGAGAGATGGCGTAAATGTGTATATAGCGAATGACAATACCATGAATAAACCATTTTTTATATTTCTTTTAAAATTTTTCATTTATTTAAAACAACTGTACCTACAGTCCACATTTAAATAAAATGAAAATTCAAAAAATGTTTAAAAACTGGAATCTTCGATGTCAAGTAAATTAACTTCGAGAACAATAAATTAAAGTCTTCGATAAAGATAAAATAATTTTTTAAATTACCCAGAAATTAATGCGTGTAAACTTCTTCACGAACACATTTTTATTTATGTAATAGTTTAACACTGTTAAATTAAAATCTAGTTAGGGAGCATGGCTGTTCCTATACGAAAAATAGTACTAAAACCAATTACGTTACCAATTAATGCAATAAGACCCAGAAATGAAAAAAATTATAAATTCAGTATAGCGTTTTATGGTATGTATATGGTTTTTATTCAAGCAATAGTAGTATTTTCATAGTTAAGCCCACTATCGGAACCTGAATCAAAATCTCTGGTACAAGGAGGGTTAATGGCCATTTTCAGTTCCAAGACAAATTTGATTATCTTCAAAAAAAATTGTGAACACGTTGTGATCTGAGTTAAGTGATGATATTTGCCTAACCGGATGAAGCATTTAATTAACTGTTTGATACAGTATTGGAACCTGAGTCAAGATCTCTGGTAAGGAGTGTTAATGGACATTTTCTCTTCCGAGACAACAGTGGTTCTTGCCAAAAAATTTGTAACCCCGGTTTACGGACGGTATTTTAGCTCGCCGGATGAGAAATTTAATTAACTACAAAAAATTAATTAATTTTTTTAATTTACTACGCTATAGACACACTAGCGGAACGAGAATCAAAATCTTTGATAAGGAGTGTTGATAATCATTATCCGTTCCAATCTAAATTTGAGTTTCTTCGAAAGAAATTCGTGAACATTTTGGTACCCTGGATAGAGGATGGTATTTGGGTTTATCGGGCGAGAAATTTTATTATCTTGGTCCGCTAACGCGTCTATAGCGGAACCAGAGTCTAGATCTCTAGTAAAGAGTGTTAATGGCCATTTTCAGCTCTGAGACAATTAGAGTTACTTCGAAAGAAATTCGTAAACATTTTGGGACTCGCGTTAGAGCAGGGTATTCGGGTTAATCAGATAAGTAATTTAGTTACTTATTAGACGCATTATCGGAACCTGGGTCAAGCTCTCTGGCGAGAAGTGTTAGTGGCCATTTTCGGTTCCAAGACAAATTTGAGTTTCTTCGAAAGAAATTCGTCAACACTTTGGGTCACGGGTTGGCGGATGGTATTTCAAGTCCTCAGATGAGAAATTTAATACGATACTAGGACCACTATCGGAACCTGACTCAAGATCTCTTAAGGAGTGTTAATGGCCATTTTCAGTTCCAAGACACATTTGAGTTTCTTCGAATGAAATTCGTGAACACTTTGGGACCCGGGTTGAAGATGGTATTTGGGCTAATAAGAGGAGAAATTTAATTAGCTATTAGACTCATTATCGGAACCTGAATCAAGATTTTTGCTAGGGGATGTAAAGGGCCATTTTCAGTTCCAATACAAACATGATTTTCTTCGAAAAAAAAAATCGTGAACCCTTTGGGGTCCGGGTTGGGGATGATATTTAGGCTCGTCGGATAAGGAACTTGATTTGTAAATACTCCCATTATCGGAACCTGAGGCAAGTTCTCTGGTGAGAAGGCCATTTTCAGTTAAAAGACAAATTTGAAAATCTTGGATAAAAATCCGTGTAGTCAGACTTTGGGACCCGAGTTAGGAGGTGGGTTTTTAGACTCATACGATGAGGAATTTAATTAGCTATTAAACGCACTATCGAAACCTGAGTAAACGTCTTTAATAAGGAATGTTAATAGCCATTTTCAGTTCCGCGCCAAATTTGAGTTCCTTGGGAAAAAATTCGTGTCCAACACTTTGGAACCCTCGTTTTGGGATAATAGTTGAGCTCATCGGTGGAGGAATTTAATCAGCTATTAGACGTACAATCGTAACATTAGTCAAGACCTCTGGTAAGGAGTGTTATTGGTTATTTTCACAAGACAAATTTGAAGTTGTTGGATAAAAATTCGTGTACACTTTGGGACTTGGATTAGGGGATGATTTTTGAACTCATCGGATGAGGAATTTAATTAGTTATTAAACGCACTATCGGAACCTGAGTCAAGTGCTATGATAAGGAGTGTTAATGGCCATTTTCAGTTCCAAGACAAATTTGAGTTTCTTTGAAAAAATCGTGAACACTTTGGGATCCGGGTTAAGGGGTTGTATTTAGGGTCAACCGATGAGGAATCTAATTAAAAAGACGCACTATCGGAATCGGAATCAGGATCTCTGGTAAGAAGTGTTAATGACCATTTTCAGTTCCAAGACAAATTTGAGTTTTCTCGAAAAAAAATGCGTAAGCTTTTTAAGACCCGAGTTAGTACTAACGGAAACTGGGGGAAACTTGCAACAAAATAGGGAGTCACGGTTTCTCAACGGTCAACCAACGCGAAAAAATCCACACGTTTGGTTAAAGAAATTATTTTACAAAATAACTTTTCGAACCATTATAATATTATGTGATTTACCTGATGATCGCAAAGCTATAGGTTTCAATGCAAAATGCATGTAAATCACTTCAATATAAAGACAGCCTTTCTCTATGATCAATTAACTGAACAAATTTGGATGAAGCAGCCTTTAGATGGTTTGATGCATTTGTAGATTGAAACAAGCATTTGTGGATTGAAAGAAGCTTCTAAATCGAGTAATAAAACTGTTCATAAAGTATTGGACGATACTGGATTTCAACCGAATAAAGAAGATACATCCTTATTTATGTCGATGATCTACATGTGGCTTGTAAAATCATTCAACTAATTCCATATGGAGAGCATTTTAAAGGCTCGTTTTGAATTGCATAATATTGGACTAATAAAATAATTTTTTGGTATGAAAATAAGTCAAGATGCGAATAGATATTTTGAAATATGTCAGCCAAGCTAAAGAGAGTTGCATCCATTTTTAGTTTACAAGTTACAGAGCCAGTCGTTTATCAAAATTTGATTGGACGTTTGTTATATTTGTCAGTAAATACACGACCCGACATCTCAGCAAGTGCTAGCATCTTGGCTCAAAAGATCTTATCCCCAACTCAATACGATTGGGGCCAACTGAAACATGTCGTCAAATATTTGGTTTTAATGAAAGCGTTATTAGTTGATACTGTAAAAAACAAGGTGTTATTACTCTGTCATCTCTAAGGTGCTTGCAAATAGCTAATGTTGTTACAAAACTTTTTACGTAGTATGCATGAAGAGGTAAACCCATCAACTATTATTTTTGAAGACAATCAAACTCGTCTTGAATACATTAAAAATGCGATCAAAACTCCCTTCTCTGAATAATCTTTTAGGAATTGTCTCTCAAATTTCACTTATTTTCTTCCAACATCTTTAGGGATAGGAAAAACTTTTTAGTAAGTGGGCAAAACTAGGTAGAATTTTGGGAACGCTATGGCATAACTCATTTCTCTAAATTCCCTTTTTTCGTTTATACCCGGGCGCCATATTCCAAATGTTTTGATCTCGCAATTTGATAAGTCTAATCATAAAAATATGATGTTTTGTGGAACATGTGAGGTGAGATTATAGCAGACCTGCCTCAAAAACACTCATCATTTTATTGACGAATTACAGTCTCGTATATCAATGCAGTCTTATACCTTCCTCTCAATTTAGGCCGCAATTTAGGCTGCTTAACATTATATACTTACACGGTGTGTAACACGTGTGATTCAGTGATAAGCTTGTATTTTTTGTTTAAGGGTCATCGATTCAATTTATATTTTTATCATCACGAACACACTTACGAGTAGTAATGATGCACCGTAGGTGGTAGCATCTATAAAAGACCAGACAAAAGTAAAATAAAAGACGAACTTATTTTAAAATGGAAAATTGTCAATTTGTTTGTCTATCTGTACACGACTAGCTTTTTTGTATGCAGTATGTTACATACTAACAAATTTACTTTACATTCTTACGTGATATAATACTCGCATGTACAATTGCACATGGTACGTACATATAGTTGGAATTCATAAAATTGTACTTAAGCTCTACAAAACAATAATAAGTAGTTCAAAGAATCGTTTAATTGGAGTTGTGATGTGCAACATTCTTAATCCTGATTGTCCTAGTTTACAATTATTATTTTACGAGCTACTTATCTGTTGGATTGTTATAAAAATGTTCTAATTAAACAGAGTTAAATTGGGATTATAACAAATTGTAGAATGTAGATGCACCATATGGTTTTTGAAAAAAAGAAAATGAAATCTGAATTTATACTGCAATTTTATCTGCAGGTACGATAAAAGTAAGCTAAATTTATGACATTTCATCTATTATTTTTATTTGTTGTTAAACTCAAATAAAAAATATTTTAACGTGAAGTAATAAAAAATCAATACGAAGAAGCTACCTTCGTTTTACGGAATTCTACTACGAAAACCGACCAATTAATTTTTCATGGAATAATTTATCTGATTGATTTGGAGACCAGCGAAAATTTTATTTCACGCCAGCTACGTGTAGAACATTAATATTTGCTATTAGTATTCTTTTATAAATTAAATTTTGTTATTAAAATTATAAATATTATTTTGGCTTATTAGTTTCATTTAATTTTTATTAATTATTATTCGCCGTATACAATGGCGAGTGGCTTGTGTGTGCATAGGTAGTGGCAAGAGTCAACATATTTTATACTTACATACTTTAGTTATCATCTTTCATTTTATATAAAATTTTCCACGTTTTCGTTTCTCATCGAAATGTATTTTTTTATCTAATTACTTAAAATTTTGCTTATTAATCAAAAGGTGAGAAAAATTAAAAATTGTAAAATTATTATAACGAATCAGTTCGAGACGTAACTTATGAATAAAGAGCTTAAAACCGAAAAGTAAATTTTTATAATTCGTAATTGGCGCAGTTGGTAGGATAAAGCAAAATAAAATTATTTTTATAGAGAATCGTGAAAAATAAAAAAATAAAAGTAGTAAATAGTAAAAAATAAAATCAAATCAACAACACAAGTACGACAAAGTGTAACAAAAGAATAAAAAAATGAACCACAAAAATAAAATATTTTGAAGAACAAGGGAAACGAAAAAGAAAAAGTGAACAGTGTTAAAAATTCTTCGGAAGATAAAACTCATCACACCAAGGGCGGCATATCAGTGAAATTTAACGACCACATTTGGGAGGAAATGTACAAAAACTGGATACCTATCAACGGATTATTGATGTAGTAAGTTCAATTATTTTTAAAAATATTAATTTCCCTTTATTCGTTATTCCTTGTTTTTTGGTTAATGTCCCCACCCTTTCGGAAGCTTTGTCATTCAAGAAGTTCGTGTCGAATTCAACATAAAAATAACGTGGATTACGGTATAATTAATTTTGAACAAATTAGACTAAATATTATACCTAAGAGTACCCAACGCGGTAAAATATTTATCAAAATTTGGCGTTAATAAAAGAAGTCTTTATGATTTCATTGACAATGTGGAGGAAATTTTTAGTGTGATGAAAGATATTAACGGAACCGGATTCTCAACATGTACGGTGTCCCTAAACTGGGATGAAATAAAAACTTGATTGTTCACTACAGTGACAAAATCAACGAGACGAGCCTCATACGTGACCTGCATTTATGTTTCCAGAAAAATTCTCTACTGTGAAATTGTATTCAAAATATATTCTACGATCATTAATCATATTAAAATCCATGAAGAAGAAGCAAATGTAATCACCTCTAAACAAAATCTTGACAAACAAATGTGTCTCAATACATTCCTATCAGGACTTAGAAAGATTCTAGGTTCCATTATAAGGTCAATGCAACCTACTTCACTAGGGGAGACATTTAAGTTTTGCTTCCAGGAGCAAAACATTCCATATATAAAGAATAATCACACTGATTGAAATCAACAGACAATTCAAAGATCGATAAATAGTTAAATATTTTCTAGAATACCAAATCATCAACATTTTAAATGTCCGGCCATAAATCAATGAAACGGCAACGCAATGTACCCTATTCACAATCACTATTCTAAATTTCACTCCAAGATTTAATCCTAAACCAATTTAACAATTTTCACCTCCACAAAATTTATACCAAAATTATTAATCAAATTTTAGACCAAGAGTCACACTACCAAAACCATAACCAATGGAAATTTCAAGCAAATCCAAACTTCCTTCAAATTCTTACAATTACAATAATAGTGTATTTACTACCTCTAAACCTAAACCTAGATTCGTAGCAGAAGAATTATTTAATTTAAATCAACCCCACGAAAATGCGTTAGATTACGTCCCTTAAGCTAGCAGAACCCATACAGCAGAACATTACAAGATAGTATGAATAATTATAGGCTAAATAAATGCTCTGTTAAAAATGTTGGGCTCCACCCTTCCAACTAAAACGATGGGTTCTGTTAGCTTTAGAAAAAGTTAACAGAATCCAAAACAAAAAATGATTTAAAAACAATTGGAAAATTAAAGGTTAATTTTAGGCTAATTAAATGCCCTATTTATTTTTTAAATATTCTGCTCATTCTAGAAAAAGCATAAGGCTTTATCACTGCAAAGCTAGCAGAACCCAAATCGAAAATTTTGACCAAAACCGAAATTAGAACCCAAAACAAGATCAATTAACAGACAAATAATTTTAATAATTTTTTTTTTATTATTTGAATTGAGCCCAAATTTTTTTAATGGGGTATTTGTTTAGGCCATAATGAGCCTAAGATTATTTGAATGTTAATTGATCTTGTTTTGGGTTCTATTTTGGGTTTTGGTCCGATTTTCGATTTGGGTTCTGCTAGCTTTAGATTAAATGACCTGAAGTTTAGTCAATACCGTGTAACCGTCCATCCTAAGAGGTAGCACGTTTATATAGTATTCGGGTATGCTCAACGGCTGGGGGGTTACTCTGGTTGGCTTTCATGGGTATTAGATCCTTTAAATTTTCCTCAATTGGTAGTTTACACAATTTCACAATTGGCCGCTTGAAGATATTGTTCTTGCACTTCACGGTAGCTACTCAAACTAAATCATCGCCTCAATCCGGTATGTGTCTCGATAATTCGCTCTAGTTTCCATCGTGTAGTTGGTTGTTGGTATTCCTGTAGTAACACCAAGTCGTTGATCTTTAGGGTCGGTTGGCTACATTTCTATTTAGTTCGTTGTTGTAGTTGGTGGAGATATTCAGAGGACCATCTTTTCCAAAAGCCTTGCAGCATTTTCTCAACAAGGTGCCATCTTGTTTTTAAAGAGATGTTATCTGTATCTGCGACCGGCAGCGACTTGAGAAAATCACCTATCAAAAAATGTCCTGGTGTTAAAGCGGATAGATCCGTTGGATTATTGGTCAGTGGAGTTAGCGGTTGAGAATTTAGTCATGCTTCATTTTGTGTAACTACTGTGTAAAGCTCCTCAAAGGTGAAGGTTACTTCTCCTATGATTCGTTTTAAATGGAACTTGATAGATTTAATGCCCGCTTTTCATATGCCACCGAAATGGGGTGTCATGCCAATTGGTTTCGTATTTGGCTATAATAGTGGCGATCTCGTCCGGTAATTTGGTTATTGCGCGATGGTGTTCTTTTAACATTAGCTTGTTCGCTCCAACGATATATGTCTCATTATCAGAGTAGATATCCGTCCATAATCCTCTGCTGAATGTAAATCGTTTGTAAGCAGCAGTAAATGATTCGGTTGTTAAATCGCTTACAATTTCAATATGTATAGCTTTTGTTACCATGCAGATAAATAGTGCAATGTAACCTTTGTGAGTTTTGTGACCTCTTCCCTTGGTTGTTCTTACTTGAATGGGGCCAGCATAATCGATACCCGTTTTTGCGAACGGTTTTCCCAACCGTACTCTAGCAGATCGTAAGTTTCCCATTTGTTGCTGTGTAAAATGCTACGAAAGCAAGTAATGTTACGAAAGCAAGTGTTTATTGTAACCGTCCATCCTAAGAGGTAGCACATTTATATAGTATTCGGGTATGCTCAACGGCTGGGGGGTTATATTTTTACCACTTAGTTAAAGATGGGCGGACAATCCATACGTGCAATAAACAACAACCATAAGCACAGCGTTCTCGTATTAAGAACTTATACCACTCACATGATCATTCTCCATCCCCATCACTCACCAAAAAAACTCAAATCACTTCATTTAAAAAAAATGTATAATTCAAGATAAATAATTTGGGATTTCCATAAGAAATTCAAAAAAAAGAAAATTTATAATTGTAATATAAAAAATTATGTTTTTAAAAACTCACCAAACCACATATGAAGAGTACTCAACGCGTGTGCTTTGTCCTTCAACAGAAATGTATCCTAAAACTGCTTATAAAATTTGTTTTTCCGTTTCTTATGAACCCGTTTCATATAATATGTGCATATAATTTCAGCATAATTAATTCACTATATAATTTTAATTTTAATTCGATTTTTTTTTTTTTATAATATTCACATATTTTACACTGGACAAAAACTATCCTTAAATATCTATTCAATTTAATTTTAAATTGTACTAACTATCTACACTACACAAATAATAATAATAATTTGTTTGTAGTCTTAATTTAATTGATAATAATAATAGTAATTATGACCAAACGTAAATATTTTTATCCATATTGTTTAAATCGCAACAAAATATGCTATTGAGTTTAATCAATTCGTAATAATAAATTAAACTATTTAAGTTTAAATAAAAATATGGTTTATAAAAGAAAGCAATTAAATTTATGCAGTGTTACGCTGATCGCGATTTTCACTACGGGTTGGCGTTCCTGGCGGCCCTTAAATGCTGTAGCATGCAGCAATCGGTCTTCAAATTCCATGCGTTTCAGATATCTCCCGGTACCCGTCCAATTCTACCATATGACCAAAAGAAAATATATTATACCATGCACTGCACATAACTCTATTCTCACAAAAAAGAGTGGAAACATTACCTGTTGCTTTCTAGTATAACTCCTTATCACACTATCTTAATTACAAGTCCATTTCGTAAGCGCAACACTACCGATAACTATAACCAGCACCCCCTATTTCCATTTATTACTGAAATGCGTAAGGTTTGGTCGTTCACATTTTAATGACGCGATGTGGAATTTGCTTACCAAAAGAAACCTCAGTACAACAACAACATTCCCCTACTTGTATCTTTCCCAAATCCCCCTCCACTTCTCTTTGTAACTGAATATAAAATATATATATACCAATCAAATGATGTAACCATCTCGTACGATTTGAACATAAAATAAATTTCCCGTTAACGGAGGTGTGTTTTAAAAATTGTATCATTTAAATGTCTTGTCACCAAAGCAAACTCCGTATTAAACACAGATGATATAAACGAGATAGGTCATTGACCGGAGAACAACAATTTTTGATTTTTATTGCCCTGTTTTTACGTGGTTTATAATTACGCTGATCGTTTGAGCTAACGTTTTGAGTGCGAATAAATAAATGCATGAATAAATGCAGCCGTAACAACCGATTGGAGCCCAAAATTTTTTAATGGGGCATTTGATTAGACCATAATGAGCCTAAAATTATTTGTATTTATGTTAATTGATCTTGTTTTGGGTTCTAATTTCGGTTTTGGTCCGATCTTCGATTTGGGTTCTGCTAGCTTCGAAGTGATAAAGCCTTGTGCTTTTTCTAGAATGAGCAGAATAAAAAAAATTAAATATGGCATTTAGTTAGCCTAAAATTAACCTTTAATTTTCCAATTGTTTTTAAATCATTTTTTGTTTTGGGTTCTGCTAACTTTTTCTAAAGCTAGCAGAACCCACCGTTTTAGTTGGGAGGGGCTACATAGACATAAACAATCCCCAATCACACCTTTTACCTTATATTCATTTAAAAATCAAATATAATCGTCACTTAAAATTTTTGATCGACACAGGTAGCAATAAATCATTTTAAAATCCCGACTTAGTTGAACCCACTCGTATACAAAAAATTAACCCAGTAAAAATAAAAACGGCATTTAACACTCACGTCATTAATCAGCAAATAACTGTGAACGGTTTAAATGAATTAGAAACAAAAGAACCACTTCAACTTCTACTTTTCAAATTTCACAATTTCTTTGACGGACTAATCGGATTGGAATTACTACAGCAGTTGAAAATAAAACTTAACTTCAATAATTCGATTTTAGAAATAACCAATGGTAAACAAATTACATTACTAATGGTCGAATTGCAGAACTGCAACACAAGTTGACCTTAGTTTATAAGAATCCTGGCCCAGCTCTACAAACTAAATTGGAGAACTATCGGTTGGGAAACGGCCTGCGTAGCTGAAATTCAGCTACGCACGAGATGGCCTCGTTCCATTCAGCATTAGGTTAGAGTGCCAATCCAATTCTTTGTCATTTCTCAGCCAATCACCGTTAATTCCAGTTTGACGGTGATTGATTGAGGAATGGTAAGTTCCATTGAGCAAGGCATAAATATGTCCTATGCAGTATAATTACACTTGATAATTTATCACATATTCTTTGGTGACCAAATTGGTAAGGCATTTTTTTGCGAAATAAGCTAAATTTATTTGAGATATCCAATCCGGTAGTTAATCTGGCATTGAATAATATTAATAGTTTTCCAGGATTCATTGCCTTTGGGATGTCTCACTTATATTTGCAACTTATTGAAAGATTTTTTCTTCTTATATTTTTTTTTGCATTTTGCAGTGTTTAACTCTTGAATTGGGCAACCCACGAAATAGTTTGCAAAATTCAAGAGTTAAATGCCAATGGATTTTAGTGTAGTTTTTTAAAAATAATTCAAATAACTATATGGTTTCAGGAAATTCTTTTGTAAGTTATTGAGTTGCAGAGGATTAAATTAATAAATGTTTATATTATTTAGGAAGCCAGAAAATATTAATTTAGAATTAAATTTCAGGAAATCTACGGATCGTCGTCCCAAAAAAATACCATTCCTATCCTTCCTATTGTTATGTGTAAACAGGCTGTAGGAATAGGCCCGGCGTAATCCGGGACTCTTGTCCAGTACTTGGTTCTACAGTTCAACCAATCAATCAACCAATGATAAACAAATTCCGTAAGCCGAATTTTATGTCGAAAATTTACACAGTTCCAGCTCAAAATAAGAGCTCATAGCTCACTTACCAGTTAACGTTAAAACGGAGATATTCACATTAAACCATTGGAGATTCAGGAAAATCGTATAATACCAAAGGGTATTTATCACAGCAAAAATTAGTATGCATTTATCGAAGTAACCAAATCAGATGAACCACAAACTTTTGCCATTGAACAACCTATTCAATCAAACCTATCCAATTCAACTATTCAATCAATTCTGAAACTAATAGTTCACCAAGTGATGATATAACCAAATTAATTCGCAACAACACTATTTACTGAAGCATATAGAAGAATACAATAGACTAGCTAAATTAGTGCATGACTCAAACTTAAAGATGAAAGAACAATTAATAGAAATATTAAATATGGTAAGAAAAGAACTCCCAAATTTTAAGGTAAACGAGACAATCTATGAAGCAGGGAACAGAAGTAATAAACACGCACCGAAAAATAAGAATAATATAAAAAATGTAACGTGTTGTTTCCGTCTTGCGGGTTTATGCACCTCTGTTGAAGTGTTCTCTGCAAAGAACCTACAGAGTGTTGAGTTTGGAGATATTATATATGTTTGCAATATTCTAACCGTTGCAATCCTTTACAAATAAATGTTTATTGCAATTTGGCGGTCGGAATAAAATAAGATACGAGGCAGTAGAAAATTTTGAAATTAAATTTTAAAGTGTTATCAAAATATTGTTTTTGTAACTCGACCTTGAAAATATGAATATATGTAACACAGGCTAGGTATACGTCTTATTTTTAAACAGTTGAGCTCTTAGATTCTGAAAAGAATCGATATTTTTTATAAGAAAATTTTCAACCTCATTCACATTCCGATGAATAATAATGCCGATGATGAATAATTAAATTTTATAATTCATAAATCAAAAATTTATTTAAAGCAACGTTACGAATCGTAAGAATCAGCTTTCCCTGAGGCGGAGTAGACAGATCAACGATTCCAACTTTGTTCATTGATTGACCTGAGACTTTTTTTATGGTCTGCCTTAATAGGAAACTCAGTCAGCACTCCTACCTCAATCACGTTATCTTTCCGAAGAGATTCCGAAGTAGCATGCCTATAGTTCCAACTTTAAGATTCAGAGTGTGTTGAGGTAACCCAGCCGGGTTGATGGGATTCAAATATTATAATGAAAAGTTAAGATGCTTACTTTCATCGTCTGTCGATTTCATCTGTATCTACATTTAAGGCCTTTAGTTCAAGATGATCTTTCAATATGTGCTGCATCCGTTCGAGCGAAAAGTTCGCCTACGAGCCATTTTTCTGCCGCTACGACGCGGATTCCGAACCAATTTGGCCTTCACCTTCCGAATGATATACGGCGAAGTTGCAGTGCGGTTCGGTCCACCACCATGGCGTTTTGCAATGCTGCCAGTATCGTTATAACAGATGTTTTAACTGGTTAACAATCTGCGGCTGTGGTTTTCCAGCCAAATATAGAGCAATCACACTATTACGCTTGAATTCCATTGTGGATAATTTTTTTTTCTGAATATCTTCAACTAAAATGCTTTTGTACGCTTGTAAACAATGGAATAAACAGTTCATTCTGTCATTAGTGTAAATTTGAGCTCTCTGTCATCACTGATTTGACAACAATAACAGTCTGAAGTTGATAACACTTCATGTCAGTCACCCGGTAAATACAGTCGACTTTGTTCTGGAAGCAAACCAATAATTTGATTGTTGATTCTGTCCACATTAACGTTCTTTGAGCATAAAATTACTTTTCTCGACAAAGAAAGGATGTCATGTGAAGAAAATTTTTTTCCAAATATTTCTGTCCCTAAATCAGCACCATACATTAAGTTTTCTGAAATTTTAATAGTGTCAGGCGATAAATTCTTTCCAGACTCAATTGTTCCAACCGTTGTAACAACCATTTATTATAGTCGTGATCAACGCATCTAATGTTCTCTAAACTCCGCATCTCAAAATAGTGCCAGTTTCGCGAATACTTTAAGTTTGAATGAACCACAGCAGACGGCAATGCATGTAAAATATTAACTAAATATTGTCGAAAATCTCCTCCGACTATGACCTTTCCACCAGAAGGAACGTTTTTTTCATAACTTCTAGTCGCAACTTGATAATTGTATTGGGAACATGACTGGATCCGTTCATCTGGTACTCATCTATGATAATCAATTTTGCACAGCGAATATCCTCTGCATCGTCACTTTACACCATCAATCATGAGACGGATGTTTTATCTATTGGTTGAGGCAGCTTGAGAAGTGAATAGCAACGTTCTTCCATTAAATAATAAATTAGCAGCTACTTCAATTGTCGTCGTTACCAAAACTAACTATTTTCTTGCGTGAAAATGACGATTCAGTATTTCATTCAAATAATTTTTTCCACTATCTCCAGGACGGTAATAAAAATAACATTTTGGCGTTCTGGTTTCATTTTCAGTTGCACCAACAATTTTGTAAAATACACTTAACTGCTTGGGGTTAGAAGAGGAGAACAAATTTTCGGCAATGGCTTCTTCAAAATTAAATAGGACGATGCCAATAGTAGGTAATCCGTTTACAACATTGAGTAGATTGAACACTCTAGCGTAAATCCTAGTATCCTTAAAGCGGATTGAATGCCCTTAAAAGCATACGACTCGCAACTTGTGCATTTCTTCTTCATTTTCGTTCTAAAGCAAGAAAGGATAAGAAAGCGGGTAAAAGGACAAATATATACAAAATGGAGTTTTTTTGCCAAATTGGATCATCTAAACCATATCCTTTTTCCTAGCGAAGTAGTACAGTTTGCACCATGTTCCATTTATCACCGCTGTTTAACTTTTATCACTTTGAAATTTAATAACTAATTAAAACAATTTGTATTTACAAATTACAATTTCTTATAGTAACAACATTGGTTAATTTTAGTTTTAAAAATCGATTTCGAAATATAATTTCTTCATCAGTTCGAAATACCGTTTTGTTCGGTTAAACGACCTTTAAAATCGACTAGCTATATAGGCAAATCGTATGGCCAGTCTCACGAATTCAGCTTAAAGATCATACATCTATTTGTCTGAAAGCGCTAATTTGCTTGAACCTCGTATTTCACACTCTAATGTGGACTGTGCGTCATTTAATATTTGGGCACCATTGATCATAACCAACCGTTGCCTTATCACAGCCTTCAGGGCGAACCCGTTTACTAACCACATTATTGTTTGGAAATGGATACTCGGTGGCTATTTTACCTCGTCCCTAACTAAGTATATTCCTATACTGAGTGGATTTTATGTTACTCTCACAACTACTATTTCATTGCCTCTCCCCAACATCGTAGATATACAGTTGAGAACATAAAAGAGTGGGAGGATAACCGTTAGTATATCCTCGACATATACGCATGTATGATCATCCGTAAACTAACGATTATGATATCAAACCCGAAAAATTATGAACATTAAAAGCGGCACTACTTACGTTATTTTTCTCACCACCAAAACTATTTGTGTTAATTTACATTAATTTCAATCAAAGTTACTCTAAATGAATGTTTAGTGGAGGCGATGCAGGGGAAATTCTGCTTATAGTCATTGACACTACATGACACGACGAGGTATTGGCGGTATAATATCAACACCAAACCACCGTATTTCCACAGGTTACAGGCGACTCAAGTCATGAACCCTAAACAAAAGCTGTGTATTACCATATCGGATTCATTACAAACACGACCTAGGAAACTGAACGCGGCCAACGATTTAAAAATGGAAACATGGAACGTGCTTGGCCTCTTAAGAACGGCAGATTTCCAAAACGTTTCGAACCAGGCAAAGAGTTACACATTAGGCGGACATGCACTGCAAGAGCTTAGGTAGTGTGGGACTGGAATCCATGATACCACCAATGCGAGTCCGCACTAAGAAATTTAGTATTACCATAGTTAATGTTCATGCAGCCACCTAAGATAAATCAGAGAACATACGACCACCTCGGACCCCTTAATGCAAAAATCGGTAGAAGTGCGGAAAATACATCGCACATCGATCGAACAAAAATCTATGATACGAAAATTATTGAATTTTATATGAGTATCACAATATTCGATTCCAATTGCAATAAAATACCTTTAAATTGTAATGCCTTAACATTGTTTCCGATTAACTTAGCAACGTCATCGCTTAGCACGTTTGAAATATTAGGTAATGCTAAAATAAAGCACATTTCTAAGGAGCTTTGTAACGAAATTTGAAATTAGTTAATTAGTTTTCAAATTCCGCTAACAGATTGAAAATGCAGAGGCCTCGACGCGATGATTGGTAGCCGGCCATCGCGTTTCAGACCGGGTATTACGGTCTGAATTTTTGAACGCTCAGTACCGCGGCGTAGCACTCAAGCTCGGTTATTGAGTATTTTTTTTGAGCGGCGTTGAGTTTGTGCGAAATGTATTCTATAGGATGTTCATCGCCATTCTCATACACCTGAAATAATACGGTACTGGCATCACACTGTATATAGAAGGGTCGGTTGTAATCTGGATTTGCCAAGACTGGAGCTGAAGTCAATGCGTCTTTCAATGACTTAAAGGCGGTCTCGGCAATAGCTGACCATTTATTCTTCAACCGACTTCTCCGTGAGATCCGTTAAGGGAGCTGCTAAAGTGGCAAAATTGTTTATAAATCGGCGGTACCACCCACACATTCCCGGTAAACGTCGGACTTGCTTTGTGGTTTTTGGAAGAGGGAATTGCAAAATGGCTTACATTTTTCTGGGTTTGTGCGGATGCACCCCTTCCCTACAATATACCCAAGATAATTTGCCTCCTTTAATATAAATTGGCTTTTTGTCACGTTTATTGTGAGACCGGCACTAGCCAATAGTCGACCTACTTCTTCTAACAATGAAAAATGTTCTGTGAGCGTAGCTGAGGTAATCATGAGGTCATCTAAATATACGAAAACCTTATCGTGTAGCTGGTAGGGGATTACCCGGTGCATAAGGCGGCATAACGTTTGTGGGGCATTGCACAACCCGAATGGCATGACCGTGAAGTGATACAAGGGCCGTCCAGGCACCGTGAATGCCGTCTTGTCCCTGGACTTTGGATCGAGCGGGATTCGCCAAAAAGCGTCCCAAAAGACGACCCAAAAGTCCAGAGATAATCTGCAACGGATACGCGTCTTTGACGGTCACCCTGTTCACCTCTCCCACATTAATAGCATGTGAGATTAGTGTAGTTTTGCCCAGTCCCAGTTTTACACTTGAAGGGAAAAGTTCTAGAATAGTGTTTAATGTTTTTTGATCCTCCTGTGAGAGTAGATGGAACTTTGAAGGATCCTCCGTGTCCAAATTTTCATTGCCTAAATTCAGTGCAGATACTCGTGGTGTGACTCCGAACCGATTCCAGAAATCAATTCCCAGGTACAGCGACTGTTCTAATGAGGGTACGATATATAGCCGCATACTATGAGATTTGTTATCAAAACTGACTACGGCATTAATATAACCGAACACTCGCTGAGGCTGCCCACTAGCTGTGTTGACATAAGAGGGGAAATGGTGAAATTTAGTCTCTAAATTCGACAAGAAGCTCTCAGATCCACGCCCTAGTACACTAACAGTCGCCCCGCTGTCTAGGAGACCGTTATAGTGAATATTATTTATTTTGACATTAGCGTAAGGTCTTATATCACCCATCTCTGAGTTAAAGACTGACGAAACGATATTAGTCCGGCGTGCTTTCCGGTTCTCCCAGTAATTTTGCGATCGCAATTTGCGGCTTTCCGTGTAAGCGCGACATGGCTTTAGATGGGGATTGTGAGACTCGATAGATGGACAATTGGGAGTAATAATTATTCGTTTGATAGGAATATTTTTAGTACGAATTAAAGATGTAGGGCAAGGAATGATTGATTGGTGGGCTGGAATGGTACTTGACTTCATGGATTTGTTTGGTTCTCTCGGGAAGATCTGGGTAGCATCGTTTTGGAGGCTCCTGACTCCCAGATTTCCAGAGGCCCCTCGTAGCGTTTCCCGCACATCGAGAACACCTGGTGGATATCGTGTCTTTCAATCCACATCGATAGCAGACGATGCCGGTCGGTGGAACGGGACAGTCCATAAATGCATGTCCGATGTCCGAACAATTGTAACATATAATGTGTTTATCCGACCCAGAAGAGCCACCTATATAGGGCGTTACCTTCGAAGTGTTGCCCATTTGACTTTGAATGGCTGAAATATAGTGGTCTGATTCTATAGCCTAATTAGGACTAGGACTTAGATTTTCATCATGGATTTCATAGTTCAGTTCGTTTATAGATCGTCTAAAGGGCAACTGATTGCCATGCGATACTCGAAATCGTTTGAATGTCTCTTCCCAAGCTACTCAACTTCTGATTAGATCATTTATATTTTCGAATCGTCGATCTGTTCGGTGATATTGAAGTGCCGGAGTTATATTTGAATTCAATATTTGGATTAATTCCTCGTCCTTATATGGAGTGTGACATTAAAGGATAAGATTCCAGACCGTCTGATAAAAATCGAGAAAGCTTTCGTCATGTTTCTGTTTACGGGATTCTATACTACGCCTAATTTCGTAGTTACTTCGTCGATCTTTAAATCGTTCTATAAAGTTATGCTTAAATTCGGACCAAGACGCAGTAGGATTTAATTTCCGGTATGTCCAAAACCATTGCAATGCAACATCTTTTAATACCGTATGAATCTCGGACATTAAATGTTCAGAAGTTAATTGCTTTGCGGACCATACTGTTTCTAATTGAAAAAAGAACATCTCGACAGTGATTCCCTTTGCACAGCCGCTATAACATATGCCACTGCGAGATAATGGGCGAGGATCACATCTATTAGAGATATAGTAAGGGTTAGCAAGAGGTTTAGAACCTGTTATCTCCTCATAGTGCTGATTTTGACCGGGTACCTGGTTGGGAATAAAAGTGCTATTATGTTGTGACTCTGTGTGATTTGTATGGATATATTTAGTGTTGTAAAATGAACTGCCATTGGAAGGGAATATGGGTACCTGATTATTCATATCCATAACTTGAGGGGCATTTGCCGGTTGTGCCGGCAATTTAATGACGTTTCGGGGCTCTTCAAATCTTACTTGAGGCTGACCCATGGTAAGGGAAGGCACGTTGGTCGCTGTTGGTATAACCGTTTGATTTGTTGTCAACCCCGTAGTTCGATTCGATAATTGTTCCTGGAGACAAGTTTGGTTGTGATTCAATAGCTCCAACTGTTTGGACAGTTGTTCCATCTGTGTTAACATCATAGAAATCAGCATGGAATTTTGTTCCGACGTATTGGGTTCAACGAGCCTCCCAGGGATAAATTGCTTTGATGATTCTCCGTTCCCCTTTTTACTGATACCTCCAATAGCGACGGATGGAATTTTCTCTTCGTTACTTTCGGTCAAGTCCGCAAGAGTCATCGGCATCTGTGGTAATGTTTCGATTTCAACTTGCTGAGACTCTTTAAGGGATTCATCTAATTGTTCAGGGTTTTCTAAATACTTATTAAGGGACTCTAACAAATCGGAGGATGGTTGTAAGATTGAACAAGCGGGTTCTCGGTAAGTAAGCGATTTTGACACTCGCTCTAATCGGCCGCGAACATGCATCAAACGAGTAACCCATTGCTGCGCTTTAGCGGCTTATTCATCCTTCGGGACATCGTTAAGGGTAGCGATATCCTCCTTTAAGCGCAATACTTTTGATCGGCAGTTCTCGATTTCTAAATCGGGTCGTTTATATGCTCTAGTATACATTTTCTTTGAAACTGTAGCAATACCAAGTTTTTCGTCAGAAATTCGCTTGGATAGCGCATCAATTGTGTCGGCAGAATTTGGGGGAATTCCTCGGATTTCGCACTCGATATCCAGCTCGTCTGGCTTCAAATTAAATATATCCATTTCGATAATATGTCAAACAAAGGGTCAACATTTATGAGAAATACTGGAGTAGGGGGATGGGGAATCCAAAACACCAGATGGAACACAATTTAGGAAAAATAAAATTAAGATTAGAGTTGTGCAAAGAAAATTTAAATAAATGGTAAAATATAATAAATTATTCTAGTTTCAGAATCAATATTAACCTTATTACGGGTTATAATAGTTAAAATTAGTTAATAATAGTAATGATAATAATAATCGTGCTTAGTTATAGGTGAATGGATTTGGGATTTAACCAAACAACAACAAACAAACAAAAAAAATATTCAAATTCTACAACCGTAGTAGTAGGAAGTACTAGAAAAAAAAAATTATTATAACGTCAAATTAAATATAGCGAATGATACGTAGATGGTAAAATCAGAGTAGACATTTGGTTCCCAAGATAGGGGTATGAAATATAAAAGAACTAATGATACATTGCGTAAAAGGCAGTTGGGATGCTATACAAATGAAGGTAAAATACCGGTGGATACATGTCCAACCAAAATATAAATCATAACATTATCAAACCAAATCGGGAAATTAATGTGTATATTCGGGTTGTCAATGTATAAGGTATGTAGTGTGTTTAGCATTGAGTAAGTAATACCAACCGAAGTCTACACGAAACAACAGCTTCTACAAATATAAAATGTAATTCCTCGAGTCACTTGTTATTTTCAGCCACACTTTCGAATTATAAAAAAAATCATTTTACCCCTCGAATAAAAGTAATACTATAGTCATCCACATAGTAAAATATGTCTATGTTCAGATTTCATATTGAAATTCTAAGATTCTAATGTTTCCGTTATACAGGAAGCCATTATAAATTAAAAAGAAAACAATATATATTTCAATAAAATAACACAAAACCTTATTTTGAAAAAATTCCAACAAATTAATGATTTCCAGTAGAATAAAATTTCTTATTTTGATTCAAATCTAGCATATACATGTGAATCGGCGTGTAGGCGCTTCTGCCAAAAACATTATTTAGATGATAACCAATTAAAATGGAACGTTTCTTCTGCCTTCCAAAATACAGATCGCACAATTATTTACCCAATAATGTACCAATGCGAAGGAGTTTCTACGAATTTTATAAAATTCTCCCAAATGGAATTGATTTAAAACACAAATTGCTGAAGCGATTCTATCTTATACTCGTAAGTATATAACAAGCAAGCCAGTAGAAATTAACAAGAAATTGGCTTGATTCCTCGTATTAGAGCTACATTGTTTACCAAAAAAAAAAAAAAAAAATTACGAGGGCTGATAATATTTCCACGTAAATATTGTTTTGTTTAAATTTTTTTTTGAAATACGAGTATCTAAGAAGCGGTTGTTACAACGCTACTTATATATTTTAAACGTAGGTTAGATTTTACGACGAATAAATATTTTATGTCACCCGTAAATAGTGAGATACTGAGATTTAGGTATACTTCTAAGAAAATTACGGTACACGGACTAAATATAACAAATATAATCCCATTATTATGTACATCTTACAAGAAGTTTGTTGTCACCCAAGGTTCCTACATATTAACCCGAATCATCCTGGGGTTGCCATATGGCAACAAACAATATTCATGCGAGTTCACCCTCCTGATTCAGAACCGAATACATATAGGTGTATATTTCCCCATTTTTTATTTTTCTAATAATACTGCAAGAAATAGTAAGACTTTGATCATAATTTTAATATTCTTTATTTATTTCTCCAAATCTATTTCGTCCCCGACAAGGTAATCTCTCGGCCTCAATACACTTGTGCCAATGTTTTTTCCAATCCTCGAAACAGTTGTTAAAGTCAATTTCCGGAATAGCCTCCAATGCGCGTAGCGATTCACGTTTAATGTCTTCTTAACTGACTCAAAACGGTTTCCCCGGAGCGGTCGTTTGAGTTTGCTGAACAGGCAGAAGTCACACGGAGCTACGGAGCAAAATCAGGCGAATACGGTGGTTGCGGAACGATATTTTGGTGAAAAAATCACGTAAAACAAGGTGCATTATCGTGGTGCAAAACCACGTGGTCCTAGACGTGGTTCGTCGTCAACACGTTTTGGACCCTCTTTTAACAATTTGTACCAATCAAAAACACTTGCTCGCCACATACAATTATCACCGAAGACCTTTTACAACATTCTGTACGTTTCGGCTCAACAAAATTGATTCCGCTCACAAAATTTAATGGAACTTCTTTGTTGAATGATTTCACTCATTGTAAAAATCGCCGAATGCACTTTTTGTACTTCAGAAAGACAAGCGTATACTAAACACTAATGATTATTTTGATGTGACATTTGGCACAGATGTCACTGACAGTCATACCAACATAGAAAAAAAATATTTCGACGAATGGTTTTTCGCGTGAAATTTAAATTAAAAAGTCTTACTACTTTTTTGCCCACAGTTATAGCATAAACCTAGTTGTAAATTATGGTGAGGCATGACACATTACAACGAAATCATGGTTAACTCGAAACTGTCGCTATGAAACCGCAGCAGTCTGTCTATGGAATTATACATATAGTGCGAGCATTATGAAATATACCTATGTTGCTTATACGTTACTTCAATCCTACCACTATTCTGGAAATGATGTTTACCTCAATAAATTTGGTATTTCTACCTTAAAGTTGTCGATTTAAAGAACAAAAATCACGTTCCATGTAAATCTAAAAAGGATCTTGATCAATTCTGAAATGTAATATTATTGAAATCTTTACGAAAAGCACCCTGCCCTAACAAGTAAAATTTAAAATCATTTTTCGTTAGACGAGTATATCTCGAAAAGGAAATTAAAAGATAACACGCCTGTATCCTCTCGATTTTATCATACAGCAAAACCAACAAAAAGTTTTAAAATAAAGTTTCCAAAATTATTGATAAAATATCAATAACTTTGGGTTTTATTTTTTGCCTTTTGTTGTTCATTCGGTTTTTGTTTTCAGCCCTGTCATATTTATGTCATGTTGTGGCGTTATATGATGTGAGTCGGTTTTTTTTCTTATTACGAATAAAAAGTGAAAAGTTCGAAAGGATATTGTTTGTCAAACAAAAGAAAGTTTATTTTAAAAAAATACTTCTTTTATAATCATTTCAATTTTGGTAAGATAACAATAAAAATAATATTTAAAGGGAATATAATAAACATAAAAGGTTTTACTTTAATCTTGTTTTTATCCGGAAAAGTGTGCATTATTTTTAGTGAAAGCTCTTTCCGACTTACTGCGGCTAGAATACAATACAAAAAATGTTCACTCAATATTAATAAAACACCATTTAAGATAGATTTAAGGATAGATATTTATTTAGCAGTTGAAAATAAACCAAAAAAGGTTGGCTAAGCAAAACGGTAGTAAATTAATAAATTCTGCGATTTCTAGTAAAAAACGATTAAATTTGTATGTTTTCCAAACTATGGGTTAGTAGTATCAGCAACGGTTTTGCCTTAGTACCTCAGACACGGTAACATTTACGCTTTTACTTATAATTATGTTGGTATTAAAATACAACAAAACAAATGATATGATAAAGACTTAAAGATTTAATAAAAAAATGGTGTGGTATTTTACCACGAATATTTACATAGATCTCGTACACAACACATTTCATTTCTTCAGCGAAAATTAAACTTTCCGGACTTTTAGTAAACCTGCCTTGTATAATCAAGAATCACTATTCCTGCTTAAATTTCAGAAAACCAACGAGGACAACCCATGTTAAAAATGTCTTCTTTAAATTTATTTGAATCTTTTAATTTTAAATCGTTTTTCGGAAATGCTAAACTTTTCAACATGATTGCAAGGATTGAAAAGCTCGCATGAAAGCTACCACTTCCAGTACCAAAATTTCCAATAAATTTCGCAAGGATATTCCAATTAATGAAAACAGGTAAGGCGTAAAATTGAATTTAAATAGTCAATCCGCCTGGACCGTAGAGATGCCGAATTTTGGTGAAATAAATATTTTTATTAGATTGCTAGACCGACGTCCTTTAACCCACAATGATAATAAATGTAAGTTAACAACAGTATCAACGCACATGGCGAACCTAATCAGCATGTTAGATATAAGATAACATGTTGGTAAATTAACAGATATTCAACTGTTAGTTGTAATACGAAACTAGAAACATGTTATCTTGCTAATATTTTGTCTTCAGTAACTTTCATGGGAAAATATTTGAATTTGGAACCATTTTTATATTTCAAGAAAATGCTTTAGTTGATAAGTAAAAATTAATTGTAAAATCAGTTGTAAATTAGTCCTAGAAGAATAAAGATTAAAATAAAATATATTTTTTTACTTTGCTGCGCTCCAACTCACTTAACTGGCGCCGAAACTAAAGTTGTTCTTTAATTTGTGTAATCGTGTAATAAAGTGAAAAGTGATAAAACTGTACCGCGAGTAGGTGATCCATGAGCATAAAAGTGAATCTCTAAAAGCGATAACTATACGGTTTATCCAATTATTACGCGAAGTGCAAAAAACGACAACTACAAGTGTACCCACCGGCCGTGCACGATAAAGATCCTTAAAGAAACGCTAATCTTTAAGCAAACTAATAAAACCCAGGACGATGATCCTCATTATAGTGATGTAAGAAAATTTAATTTAATAAAAAATATAAAATAAAACGCAACAGAATATAATAAACTCAAATTTATATAATTAATAAATAAATAATAATTAAATAAAAATCAAGTAATTTTATAAATATATCGTAAAAATATAAAACATAAAACAAATAATTACATAATATAACAAATAAATTTGTTTATTTCTTAAAAAACTTAAATAAATAACTACGAAGTTAACCAAATAAATAAATCAAAATGGAAGAAATAGCGAATGCAATAAGAGCCCTAGAAGGAGCAGTAAACGCCCAAATTGAGCAAATTAACCAAATTAACAGACGGTTGGATAATTTATAAACCCCTACAGTAGACATAGCAGCAACAACGCTAACAACACCTAAAACGGAGCAGGACTTGAAGGATATCAGCAAATTACCCGATATAGTGTCACGGAATTACAACACTTTGATGGTAATCCCACCCAATACGTCTCCTGGGTGCACAATGTGGAAAACATACTGAGCGACTACGAGATAATGCGTGACAAACCCATATATCGAGCAATTTTGCAAAGCGTGAGACAAAAGATAAGAGGGAACGCGGACTCAGCACTCATTTCATACCATATTCGACAATGATTGTAAGTCAATAAAAAATGCTTGTCTCTGCACTACGCGGACAAAAAAGACGTGCGAACTCTAGAACATCAATTAGGCAATCTAACCCAACGAAACATGAGCTTGGACGAGTTTTACGCCAATGTAAACCACCAGTTTTCACTCATCGTTAACAAAATAAAAACGGAAGACTACACACCTTGAATCGAGCACTGGACGTGTTCATCAGAGGATTAAATGGGGATCTGGCAAAAATGCTAATGATCCAAAAGCCGCAAACTCTTCCAGAAGCATACGCATCTTGCTTAGAAATGCAAAATCTAACCTTCAGAAACACACCAATTCATACGAGAAATTTTAACAATTCGGTAACTGCACCCATAAACAAAATTCTTCCAAAACTTCGATACAATTCACAAAGAAGCTCTAACCCGATACCATTACCACAGAAGAACATGGTATATAATATTCAACATCAAAACAATCCGAACATGGCGGATAATATTCATCAAAACAATCCGAACATGGCTTACAACATTCAACATCAAAACAATTCAGTTCTGCCTAGACCGATTCAATTTGAAACCACCAGTACCGATGAGTATTGATCCATCGGTACAGACAAGACAAGTAAACTACATCAATCGGCCAAATCATCAAAATAACCAGACGTTCAAACGGGAAATCTCAAACCACAATGAACTACGGAAATTGCAGAGAGTAGATCACTTGGAAACTCAACAGGAAGAGGAGCACGACTACAACGAACTCGTGGAAGACTACATGGAAAACGAAATAATTGATGAAGATCAAATAGAAGAAAATCCGGAGTTAAATTTTATGATGGATGCCTCTCTAGCATACCATACATAAGATATAAACGAAAAAACGGCAACATCCTTAAATTTTTAATTGACACCGGGGCTTAACAAAAATTACCAACCAACTTTAGCCATACCGACCAACTTTAAATTTAAATTCAGATCAGCAGCTGGAGGTATTGAGATTAACAAAAAGGTTCGAGAACAATTTTTCAAAAGTATAGGCATAAACAAAACAATTGATTTTTTCGTTTTGCCGAGATTAAAAACCTTCGATGGAATAATTGGTGACGATACGCTGGAGGAATTAGGAGCAATTATTGATCGCAGAAGTAACATTCTAACTATATGGCCAAACATCAAAATCCAACTCCATGAAAAAATATCTCATCAGGTCAACAATATGGAACTTCGTGACAACCATCTACTACCAGAAACCAGGCAAAAACTCCAGGAAGTTATATCAACATTTCAAGCACTATTCGGATCTGTAAACAATACTGAAACAATCACCACCGAAATAAGAGTCGAAATAAAAACAACGACGGAGGAACCAATATACACGAAGTCCTACCCGTATCCATACCATATGAGACAAGAAGTGGAAAACCAAATCGGCCAACTTCTAGCGGATGGAATAATATGACCTTCCAAAAGCCCGTATAACTCACCGATTTGGATTGTTGAAAAGAAAATGGACGCTCCACAAACGAAAAAGTATAGAATCGTAATAAATTTCAAAAGACTAAACGCAGTAACAACCTCGGACGCATATCCAATTCCTGATATAAGTAACACAATCGCAAACCTCGGAGATTCAAAATATTTTACCACCATTGATCTAATTTCAGGATCTCATCAAATAAAGATGAAAGAAACCGACATACCCAAAACATCGTTTTCGACGATGAATGGGAAGTACGAGTTCTAAAGACTCCCATTCGGCCTAAAAAACTTATCGGCGAGATATGCTATGTATGTATATATCGACGATATCATAATATTCGGAGGGAGAACTGAAGAAGAACATTTATCGAATATCAGAAGAGTATTTGCGAAATTGGAAAATGTCAATTTATGGGTTAACCTGGATAAAACGGAAATCTTGAAAACTCAAACGGAATTTCTCGGATTCCATATTACGACCAAGGGTATCAAGCCGGACCCCAAAAAAATCATTGCTATTCGAAACATCAAGAAACCCGACAATTTGAAGGATTTAAAATCGTTCCTCGGGTTAGCATCTTATTATAGACGTTTTATTAGTGACTTCGCGAGAATAACCACTAACTAACCAAACTAGAGGGGAAACCGCACAAACCAGAGCAAACCAGTCCAAGAAGATCAAAATAAACATGAACGAGAAGGAAATCGAAGCATTTCGACACATTAAAGAGCTACTGACATCATCAGAGATACTTATTTATCCGGACTTCAAAAAACCGCTTATTCTAACCACCGATGCCTCGGTCCTTTGCAATTGGCGCGGTGTTATCACAGGGTGAACTCGGCAAAGACCTATATTTCCAGACCATTAAATACAACTGAAGAAAATTATGCGGCCAATGAAAAGGAAATGCTGGCCATCATCTGGGCATTGGATAACCTTCGAAATTATTTATATGGGGCAAAAAAATGAAAATTCTAACGGATCATCAACCTTTAACATTCACATTGGGCAACAGAAATAATAATGCTAAACTGAAGAGGTGGAAAGCTTGGCTGGAGGAGTATAATTACGAGCTTATCTATAAACTTGGTTGCACTAATAAGGTTGCTGATGGCTTATCAAGGTTAGAATTGGAAGCTAATACATAGCTAACAACGCGGAGGAAGATACCACAGAATTAATCCAATTCTGCGATGCACCAATTAATGAATTCAAGAACCAGCTCATAATTAAGAAAGGAAAACATCTACGCATACGAAGAACCCCACCCAGGTTATAGCAGACACCACATCAGTCTACTGGAAATAAATAAAGGGAGCATATTCAAAATACTACGGGAAAGGTTAAATCCAACCATAATTAACGGAATAAAAATTCCCGAGGAATACATCCAGGTCCTACAAGAGGTTTATAAAGAATACTTTTCCACATGCAAATTACGGCTCACTCAAAGGATAGTTGACGACATTGGTAACGAAGAGAACAAATTCGCAATCATAAAAGAGGAACTCAGACGAGCACATCGAAACCTTCTCGAGAATAAGAAACAAATTTTGGAACGGTACTACTTTCCTCACATGTCAAGTTTGATCAAGAAGTACACACAAAGTTGCAATAATTGTAATATCAACAAGTACGACAGACACCCAAGTCATGCCCAACTTCAGAAAACGTCGATTCCAAACTACTCAGCGGAAATACTTCACGTGGATATCATGGAAATTAAAAACGAAACATTTCTATCGTGCGTTGACAAGTTCTCGAAATTCGCAAAAATTTTTCGTATTAAAAGTAAATCAATCCTGCATATACGAGACAAATCATCAAAGCGTGACATTACTTCACGGTACCAAGACTAATCGTAATGGACAACGAGCGAAGCCTAGTAAGTCCAATCATCACATACTACCTGAAAACCTTGGGAGTCGAAGTCTATTTAACACCTTCACAACGAAGTGAGGTAAATGGTACTAT
Organism: Nephrotoma guestfalica; assembly: GCA_963691935.1. Classification (NCBI taxonomy): domain Eukaryota; kingdom Metazoa; phylum Arthropoda; class Insecta; order Diptera; family Tipulidae; genus Nephrotoma; species Nephrotoma guestfalica. The sequence goes on from OY829914.1 coordinate 99,426,149, forward strand.
CGAAAGAGTCCATTCAACAGTGATTGAAATCGTGAGATGCTTACAGGACGAATACTAAGATTTAATAATTCCATACACTCGGTCACTCAGCAAAAACCTAGCGACGTATTTTTGGGCAGAATACAACGAATCAACTACCAAAATCTAGCAGACTTCAAAAACAAAATCAACGAGGATCTGATAGAAAGACTGAAAAAATCACAGGAAACAAAAACAACAAGGGAAAACTCAAATAGATGCGAACCTAAAGTATTCGAATTCGGTGAGACAATCTACACCGCCATTAAGCAAATTAAATCAAAAGATAAACCAAGGTTTCGAAAGGAAACAACAATAATGTCACAGTTACAACTACATCCGGAAGACGGATTCACAAAGCTCAAATCAAAACCAAATACAATAATCTTTAATTTCCAGCTATCTACGAATACAAGAGTGCATTAGAAACATTGAAACAAGGAAATGGAAAAATCATCAGTGGAAGTTTCAAGCTGATTCATGTCATCAATCTGGAAAGCTACGAAGACCTAATTGATCACATCACAACAACGGTCAATAGAACTCACCAAGACGACAAACTTCGACCTCAATTAGATCATCAATTAAACCAAATAAGGCAATTAATTTCGGAACTTAAAGGACAAAACACCAGAACCAAACGATCAATCAACTGGATCGGGAGCGCACGTCAAAAAATATTTATCATGCGGTGGCAACCCGAAAATTTGGTTATCCAAACTTATTACGAGCATGGTGGTCCTGTAAAAAAACTGTCAAAATGGACATTCTACAGGCCCTGGAATTCGCAAAATTTTTGAACGTTGTTAAGAAACTGGATCAGTTGCAGGTCATAGAGGATTTAGAGGTTTAGAGCTCCACCAAGCTATTAATTCAATAAACAAATAAAGAACCACATTATCTTTACTGATTTTTTAAATTAAAAAACACAAATTATTTATTTTAAATAAATATTTTTAACTTTTATTTTATTCACATAATTCTATTTAAAAAAAACCAATGCACACTACAAAATTCTAACCAAGAGTCGCTTTACACACTAGACTAACCATTCCTGTGCTAGAAAATTGAAATAAATACGTATCTTAAGCTAGCAGAACCCATAGAGCAGAACATTACAAAATATGTAGTATGAATAATTATAGGCTAATAAATAAATGATCTATCAAAAAATTTTGGGCTCCACCCCTTCCAACTAAAACGAAGGGTTCTGCTAGCTTTAGAAGAAGTTAGCAGAACCTACATCAAAAAATGATTTTAAAACAATTGGAAAATTAAAGGTTAATATTAGGCTAATAGGGCGTTTACTATTTACATTTTTTTGTTATGATCATTCTAGAAAAATCGTAAGGCTTAATCATTTCAAAGCTAGCAGAACCAAAATCGAAAATCGGACCAAAACCGAAATTAGAACCCAAAACAAGATCAATTAACAAACGAATAATTTTAGGATCATTATGGTTTATTCAAATGTCCCATTAAAAAATTTTGGGCTCTACTCCTTTTTGACCAAACTTCCGTTCATTTTATCTAAAGCTAGCAGAACTCAAATCGAAAATCGGACGAAACCCGAAATTAGAACCCAAAACAATATCAATTAACATACAAATAATTTTAGACTCATTATGGCCTAGTCAAATGCCTCATTAAACAATTTTGGGCTCCAATCATTATTGACCAAATGTCAGGTCATCTGATCTAACGCTAGCAGAACTCAAATCGAAAATCGGACCAAAACCAAAACTACTGGACTCTACTGGACTATTAGAGATAATATTTCTTGAGCGCGAGGTATCCGAGACCCCTTACATTCTATCACAGAAGGGCCTCCACGAATTTTTTTGCGCCTTCCTTGTTTCCCTTCTGTATACTCTGAGTCATTCCTTATAGAAGCCCCAGTCTTGACTTTTTCTTGATCTTTTCGCTCTATTGAAAGCAGACCCACAGACTTTTCGGCACTCAGCAAGTGCCGAGGTACACCAAGCAGGTTTTCCTTTTCCCCTCAGCTTTGTTAATGAGCAATCTTCCCTCATAGAGATATTGCAAGCCCTAGTAAGAGTATTCACCATTGAATCCAAATCACTACCCATGTCGAGGAGTCCTGCACTCTAGATGGAATACTGCTCTCCAGTATCTCCCATATACGCGCCATACTGTCCTCCGGGGATTTCTGGACTAATAATCTGTAATTTGGAGATTGAGCTTAACCGTTAGGTATCGATGGCCAGATAAGGAATGCTCCATCGCCACCCTCCATTCTCTGATCATAGGTGAAATAAAATCGGAGACCAGAGTAACATCCAGGTTAGTTCTTAAAAGAAATTCGAAAAGTAACTTACTCCTGTCATTGGTGTCGCTCGCACACCACAGATCTTGTTGTTTTTGATCCAAGGTTCTTGGATCAGAACTATCTCCTCCCCTAAGTTAGCAAATCTCAGAAGTCGCGCCACCGAAGCAGTCTTCATGTGATGTAGATTTATTTGCACATACCTGATCATTGGTAACAGTATTTACTTACCTTATCACGACAGCCGTGCTACGTCGGTTAGTTGAACCCGACGGAGTCGACGGTATCCTCAGTCCCTAACCTTAAGGAGGTAAATATCTCCTCCTCAGAGTTCGATGTATCTCCTTCCCCATGCCTAGAGACAGCCGACCACTCGTCGAGCTTCCCTCAATAGGCTGGACCTCTTGCTACCCTTCTCGACTTCGTGCTTCCTAAACACCTTAAGAGTGTCTGAGTCGAAGCCGAAGTTTATAACCCCTTTTGGATTTTGACAGGGGAGCCAGGGATTCCTTATTATGCGACACTGCCTTTTCGGAGATCATGCAAGAAGGCTGTGTCTGCATGCAAATGACTTCTGCAGAAGCTGCAAGGACGAGAAGGAGAAGGGGACTGTTGTTTACTTTCTATGCTCATGTCCTGCGCTAGCTGACAGAAGACATAATCACTTGGGCAAATACCCTATGGACAGCCTCTCTGATATCGAAAGCTGTAATGTGCGACATCTTTTATGTTGTGTGAATATCACTAGATGGGTTTAAAGGGTTTAATGATGTCGTTTAAAGTGTGCGCTAGCAACCACTGAAACCTATCCTAACCTAAACTTAAACTTACAGCCAACTTTATAACGAATACACACCAAGGATAATTGTTCCCATTTCCAACAATATTTCTACTTTACAAAAGGATGTACAACATTAATTTCTGCTTCTTATTGAGGTTTCTTGGTAAACACAGTTTTGCTTATTCATTTATCCTTCTTTTTCATACCAAACTAATAAAAAACAAATTTTAGTCTCAAATTACCTTTGATGAAACCCAAACAAAACCTCCAGAGATATTTTAAGATTATAATTTTTCTAAATAACTTATAAGGATCAATGACTTTCATCTCGGAGTGATGAAAGTCATTGATCCTTATAAATTATTTAGAAAAATCTGATACTGTATTTTCTTATTTAGCAACATAAACATCTTTGTTCCTGGTGGTGCAGTTTTGTTATCAGGCCTAGTTAACTCTCTCAGGTTTGACATAAAATAAATAATGTATTTAGAAAAATCCAGGAGGATTAGTAAATAATATTAATTAATAGTTTACATCGGGGATTACTGTACACGATTAATGTACACAAAAGCATTAGTACATGCATACAGGCACATCCATTAAATATAAGCGAAAAGCTCCAACCGAGCGGAAAAACATGTTGAACATTTTAAATAGAAAACATAATAATCATAACATAATCAATTTGAATTTATGTGCATTACATACACACGCCACACATATCACATAAAGCATTTAAAGCAATTTTCCCATTTTATTCGGTGTTTATCCAGCATAATTTTGAATATGACACATTGAATAAAATATGGGTTTTCTATTATTGCTTTGTTGTTGCCTTCGTGCTTTCCACCATAATACAACATACATACATACATACATCTACATATACATAAATATGTTTTTTATGCTTAATTTAATTTAAATTGATCATTTCTAAAACACATTATGTTGTTGTTGTAATGTGTTCAGTTGTGCTTTCGTTAAAATAATAATGTTACCAAGACGTGTGTTTGGTACATGCGGAAAAGCTTCAATTACTTTTATTGGCTGTGATATCATGACAGTGAGAATAATAAGATGATGATGGCGGCGTGATTGTCACTTAATTTTTCTAATTAAATACATTTTGTTTTGCCCGTATTCTTTCGTACATATAATAGGCATAAGACAGGACGACAGGAGAAAATTACTTTTAATAAAAATTGTTCAGTGTCGAAGGGGACACTTAGTGATGATCTTGAATGGCCTTGAAACTCATTAATTTTGGAGCTACTAACGAAAGTTATTTTTTTATAAGATATAATTTTGTGTAAACCTCCTACAAAAACTTGATGATAAGTCTAAAGCGATATGGGCCGAGCATTCAGCGGAATCAATCAATCCAGAATTCTCGGAGTTTCTAAAATTTTCGAGTCGACGTAGAGACACTTTAGAGTCATTAACATCTCCATCAAAGTCAAAGCAATCCATTTCAAATCCAGAAGTAAAGGAGCATATCGCCTGTGAGCATGAACAACCAGAAGTTGGTAGCCACGCTGCGGTAAAACCGGTTTATCATAATGCGCGTTGTGTAACGACAAGGATCATTCTATTTTTCAATGTAAGGAGATTCAAGTGTTGAATGATCGAAAGGAGTTTGCAAAACGCACAAATCGTGGCTTCAATTGTCTAAACAGCAGTCATCCAATTTTTAGATGCGCATCCAAGCGACGATGTCAACGATGTGGCAAAAAACACAACACGCTGTTACATCTCGAAGAAGCCTCTGGTGAATCTACTCAAAATACATCTCATCCATCTTCAGAAGAAGGCAAAAGTCATCACTGCCAAAACAACAGCATTTCAGCGATTCTTCCTACCGCTATAGTACCAGTGCAGGGATCTGCTGGACTCCGGTTCACAAGCCAGCTTTGCAACTGAGCGCTGCGTTCAACGTCTACGGCTGAGAAAGGGAAACGCTCGTATATCGATTAGTGGATTGGATCATCCGAAAGCGGGAACATCGAAAGGTATGGTGACGTTGAAGGTTAGACCCGATCATCATCCTGAATTCTCAATCGACGCCTTAGTGATGGCAAAAGTTATCAGCAAACTATATAAAGCAATATAAAGACGTACGCTGCCATCAAACTAGCTGACCTCGATTACGATAAATCGGATAACATTGACCTACTCATTGGAGCTGATCACTTCTTCAGTATTCACCGGAACGGGGAGATTAGAACAATCGCGAATGAGCCGGCCTACAAAATTCAATATTTGGATGGATAGTTCCAGGCCAACCCGGGCTTTCCAAAAATAGTGGCCTAATTTCGTTGATGACGTTATCCAGTCAAGAAAGCGACACGGTGAACATCGATAAAAGTTTAAGGAGATTTTGGGAACTCGAAGCACCTAACGAGCAGCAAAATCTATTAACGCCGGAAGAAGATTTCTGCGAAAATCATTTCGCAGAAAACGTAAAGAAGAACTCTAAAGGTCGTTTCGTGGTGAGATTCCGGTTCAAAAGGCCACCGAAATTCAAAGGCTACCGCATCATGACGTGCTCAAAACATTCAATAACGTCTCAAAAATGAGAGTAGTATTTTATGGATCTTCAAAATCTAGCACAGGGATTTCCCGAAATGATTGTTTGACAGTCGGAGCTTCAGACAATTGAAACCTATGGGTTTCATCTCAGGAAGTGGAAATCCAATAGTCAACGCATATTGCGCAACATTCCTCAAAAACTTCAAGATGTAGAAGACAAGGAAATTCAAGATCTTAATAAAGAGATGGTGGAATCTGTGAGAGTATTAGGAATCCACTGGAATCCAGAAACCGATTGTTTCACTTTCAATGCTAAGCTCCTGCTAAGCAGAACTCCACGAAATTCACAAAACACACAGTTCTCTCAGAAGCTAGCAGGGTCTTTGACCCTCTGGGTTGGGTATCTCCAGTAGTCATAACATTCAAAATATTTCTTCAGAGCCTTTGGTGTAATAACCTGGAATGGGATGGTCTACTTCCAGCAGAGAAGGATATTATATGGAATAACTTAAGATCAAATTTACAAAATATTAATAAAACCACCATTCCCAGATTCATTCACTCATCAGTTGGCTGCCGAATAGACATACACGGCTTCTGCGGTGCAAGCCAGTCGGCGTATGCAGCTGGGGTATATTTCCGCATTGTCAACCAAAACGGAGAAACGTATGCAGCCCTGGTATTCTCCAAAACAAAGGTGGCGCCGATAAAGCAGCAAACCCTTCCTCGCCTCGGACTATGCGCAGCTGTATTACTGACATGTATCATCAACGCTGTTAAAAGAGAGTTAAAACAGAAAATCAACGATATACATGCATGGACTGATTCACAAATCGTATTGGATTGGCTTGGAAGTCATTCGAAACGTTGGAGCACTTTCGTTGGTAACAGCACGTCTGAAATTCTCACCACATTATCAAGGAAAAATTGGCACCACGTTCCTTCAGCAGAAAATCCAGCCGATTGTGCTTCTAGGGGTTTGTCTCCCAGCGAACTCAACTCTCACACACTTTGGTGGAATGGTCCAAACTGGCTAAGTAAATCCATCGAATCTTGGTCACCCCAATCAAAACATTACGGCCAAACCATAGAAGAAAGATCAACTAAGGCCTTCTCTCTAACACTCATTTGTGCCAAGTCAAATGACTGGTTTGATGAATTAAGTGTTAAATATTCATCATTCTGCAAGCTTCAAAGGATTATGGGATATATCATACGATTCATCAACAACGCTAGAAAGTACTTCGAGTTGGAGGCAGGTTCCAGAACAGTGTGGTTCCCTACGCTCCCAAATATCCGATAATTTTGCATCTAAAGTCCACAATTACGCTGCTTATTATTCGAGATGCACACATAGACAACAAGCATGTGGGTCCTTCGCTTCTCCAGTCTATAGCTCGCCAAGAATATTGGGTACCAAATGGGAAAATTAAGGTGAAAGAAGCCGTGCACAAATGCATCATATGTTCAAAGTTTAAGGCGGAGTGTCAACAGCAGTTGATGGGCAGTGTACCTAGTTCAAGAGTTGAATTGATCCGGTCCTTTCTTAAAACTTTTGTGGACTACGCAGGGTAAAATTTCCATTCATTTAACAAAAAGACGCGGTCAGAAGACCTATACGGCGTACAAATGCCTCTTTGTATCTCTAAGTACGAAAGCAGTCCATTTGGAACTAGTGGGAGATGTCTCCAGTAATGCATTCTTGGGTGCCCTTAAAAGGTCTACTGCACGGCGTGGAATTTGTAGTAAAACTCACAGCGATAATTGGAGCAATTTTGTTGGTTCTGACAGAAAATTACGAGAAATGTTTACCAAATTAATCAAAACTTCCAATAATATTTCTGAATATTTTCTTAGATGTCGCATAACATGGAACTTTGTTCTACCAAATTCTCCCCATTTGATGTTTCCTTCTTTTAGGATATTGAAAAACTGATCAATACCAATAAGCAAATCTATCTCATTGGATTTGTAAAATTCTGGATCTGCTAACTGCAAGTGATGCCATTCATCCAAACGTAAATATTGGACGTCGATATTTGGAAGTTTTGTGATTCGCCTTAGAACGTACGCTTTCAATGGTAGGATTGGACCTGACAGCGATTTAATGTGGAGGTTTACAATCTCCTTGGTGTTGCCGGCGCCCACCTTTCCTACACCCTTAATGGAAATTCGAACCTTTTTTTCGTGGTAGTCCAAGACGCTGTAGACACGATTCAGTAATAAAACTGACTTGGGAGCCTGAATCTAAAAGTGTTCGGCAGCGAATAGCATTTCCTGAAGAATTGATGACCCCGGTAACGGCGGTTGGTAAAATGGATTGGGTTTCATTTGTTTCACTATCAATCGATACGATCGCGTTTGCACAAGTCGAAGGTTGTTCATCATAATTTTCCGATGATTGAGTTTCAGTAAAATGAACGAGACTGTGATGTTTCTTTCTACACACAGAACATCGACGTCTTGATGAGCATCTGAATACTGGATGATTGTCACTCAAACAATTGACAATTGAAACACAGTCTGTTGCTCTTGGTCAATTCTCTTCGTTTGTTCACGTCCATTCCGTCGAATGCTGGACAATGATATATTGCATGACCATCGTTTTGGCACATGGAGCATTTGATGCCGTTTAATACTACATGACTTCTGATTGCTGGTGGTTTACTATTCGAACTAGAATTACAGCGTTTGCTTGATGGTCTTAATGAATTTAAAGCGTCACTCCGACGTAATAGAAAATCAAAGAAATCTTTAATAGTTGGGAAATCTTGATCAGCCGTCTCGTGGGCCCATCGTACCTTGGATTCTTCATCCAATTTGTTGGTAAGTATGTACAAAAGCCAAGGACCTCTCTCTTCCCCGTGGGGACCCATAGCTTTTAATCCTCTGATAACTCAATCGGAAGTGTCGAGTAACCTTTTGATATTTGGGTTGTTAGCTACCGAGATATGTGGTTAGTCAATGAATGTTTGAATGAAGGAATATATGGTATGTCGCTTTCGATCGTATCGTTGCCTTAATTTTTGAAGGGCTTCAATATAATTCGCTTCTGTTATGTTGAAATGAAGTAACAAATCGGCGGCTTCTCTTTTAAGTTGACCTTTTAAGTATTGTAGCTTTTGAACAGGTGATAGTGAAGGTGAGTCATGCACTGATGTAACATAAATATCATGGAACGATTGCCACTCCTTATAGTCACCAGAGAAGAAAGGTAACTTTAAATTCGGTAGCTCCACTTCTGCTGATACTTGTGTAATGTTTACCGTGTTATCGAAGCTAGCACTGCCAGTGTCAATCCCGAGTTTTCGAATGAGAGTGTAGAGCTGGGTTATAGCTTTGTAATAATTTTCTTCGTAGTCCATGTCTGGTTCTTGGTTTTGATCGAGTGCAAAAATGTTATTTTCGATTATTGTGAACTCCTCCATCAATTTTTCCGCTCGCTGTAATTTCGCCCGACATTCTTCAATGGTGAGTTCTTGTGGCCCGTTTTTTATGCTGTTTAATAAATATGTTAATTTGCCTTTGTTGATCGACCGTTGCTTCTTTAGCACGTTAATATCACCCATATTGAATTAATTCACAACACTGATCTATTGACTACAGTCTAGAAATGTTCGTTAAATAATATCACTTTTATCGAAGTCGCTTTAGTTGATTGGATACTAAAAATTATTTATTATTTTTAGATGACGTACGTGAAATGCGGCCAACTAATACAATGTGATTAATGCACCCGTATTGATGTGCAGTGCCTATTCCGTATGCCCGATTAGTAAAACACTTGTGTGTTGAAATATGTGCGAACCTTAAGTAATACCACACAAACCAATTTATTTTATTCACTTCGTGTAAATACGTTTTAATTAAATAGTTTATAGATTTTAATAAATGTATGTAATGGCGTTTGAATATAAAATGTGGATACTTATCGGTCTGATGGCATGTGGTAGCGTTCCCTTATAAATCTCGATGTTGAAATCCTCGGTTGTAATAAAGTTGATGGTGAAACTTGAGTATCCGGCTCGAAGGACCAATTTGGTGGGGCAGCCACTTGCCGAAAAATTCCAATAATAGAGGGCAAGACTGACGAGTGATTCCCTCGTTGATAAATGCGATGTGTTCACACGTTGAGATTTACAAAAAGAATACTCCACGATGGCTGCAATTTTTACGAAGGTAACAAAACAAACAATGCCAATTGCCAACTCATCAAAAAAAAAGTACAATTGTGTGAAGTTAGTAAGACGTCATGTATACAAATCCTTGTACTAAATTAAATGAGATTCAGTGGATTATCAATTGTCGATCTTGCAGTTCGATCTACAGTGTAGGTAACACAAATTTCAAATACTGGAATTCATCTTCGATTTGACATTGAATTTAGTAAACAAGACTTTGTCACAAATATTTTAAAGCTAAGCATAATAATACCTAATTTTTAGTGTACATTAATTATTTATTCTATTCTATTTGCAGAGATGTAAAACGTTAGAGAGATGTAAACAAGTTGGTATGATGGCGTACGTATATTTAAATTATACATTTGAATTTTATTTTGTTTTCAGGTGATGTTCCGATCATCGAGGAGATGTTGATAAACAGTTATAACATTGAAATGCATAGTTGCACATTTCTTAACAAGAAGTCCAATGGCGTTAAATCGCACGATCTTGGCGGCCAATTCACGTTTGTTCTTCGAGAAATTATTCGATAATTAAACTTCTCTTTCAAATGATCGATTGATTCCGTTGCTTTGTGGCATGTTGCGTCGGCAACCACATATTCTGCACATCAATATCATCCAATTGATTCCACAAAAAGCTTCTATTCATCTCTCGATATCGAGCTTATTCACAGTGATTGCATTGTCATTTTGATTTTCGAAAAAATATGGATCAATTACGCCGCCACATCGCAATCCACACCATACAGTAACTTTTTTTGGTTTCATTGGTGCAAGGCATGATCCCAGACATACAACTTGACAACTCTAGAAAATAGACGCGAATTGTTAAAGAGTAAATTTATTGGTAATCTCCTACTAGGAATATCGACGCACCGGATGTGCTAAAGTCAATTAAAATAAAGGTTCCTAGTAGACAACTAAGAGATCATGACTTCCTCCACTTACCATAAACACTGAACCAACTATGACGATAATGATACAGTGAAGATGATGTGTAAGAGTTACCTTTATATTTCAAATTTTCAAATCCAACATCATAAATGCATTGTCTTTTCCAACAATTCTCTAAGATTTTTTTCTAATTTCTTCTAATTTTCTTCTTGCTTTTTTATGGTTCAATTAACGAATTGCAGGCGTAATGCGTGGTAATTTTGCTTTAATTCTTGTACTAACTGTATTTTGTAAGCCTTTGCATGAAAATCTTTGTGTAAAATATTGAACAAAGTTGTTGGTTTGAGGTTTAATTGCTGTGAACGATGACGAATGGATGTCCTTGGCTCTTCAGTAACACTTGTGCTAACAGCTGCAATATTTTCACTTGAAAGACCAGTACGATGATAAATTCTGCTACTCTGATCTTGAACTGAACCAGTTTCTACAAATTTATCAATGAAAAGTTGTGAACGGTTTGTCGGAGCATTTTCTTCCAACTTCTGAATAAATAAGATACCTCAAATTTTAACACCCTTTATTTAACAATTTATTTTATACATTTCATATAATTTTTATTTAATGATAATAATAATGTTTTTATATTGCGGTTCTTACCAAACCAAATAATTTCTACTGACTAATTAGATTACAATTAAAATAATTTATCGAATTTTCCTGTCTTTCAAAACATGGTCCGATATTATTTAAGTCAATCAATATATCGACCATTAAAGAAACGATTTCATTATTTTTTTAAAACAGGGCCGCTACAACGGCACTTCCTGCTTATGTTCGCTTTTCATTGTCCTTATGCTATTTTATAAACAGATAGTCGCCGCTAGTTTACTTAAATTTAACGATTTTATTTATGATTGAACGTAAAATTTAATTAAAAATGTAATAAATACATTAATGGTTATGATTTTAAACAATAAAGGTCATAATGCATTTTTATTAACAAAAATGGTTTTAATGATATATAAAACCAAAATATTATTCACAAATATGTAAAATATGTGAAGAACTGTATCAAGCAGGAGTTCATATAGAGGGTGGGCCAAATAATTTTTTTTTTAAATGCAATAAAACAAAATGTTCTCAATATTTTTTCAAATTTATTTTTTCATTGTCAAAGACAATCCTTCCGATTAATTATGGAATACTATTTCATTCATACGACTGCCTTGGCTGGCCTTGACGTACCCCATACGGTCGGTCCAATTTTTTCCAATTCAATACGAATATTGTTCTTGAGAGTGTCAATCGTTGCTGGTTTATCGGCGTAACACTTATCTTTGACGGCATCTCAAAGATAATAGTTCAACGGCGTCAAATCACAGCTCCGAGGCGGCCAAATCACATCAGCATTTCGGCTGATAATTCGAGGGAGGACTATCACTATAACAAACTGAAGTGTTGTTTTGAACTACCTCTCATTTATTAAATTATTTGAGTTTATATCAGCGTTGTGCCGTATTGTGTACGTGGTGTAATTAATACATTGTCTACACGTGTAGACAATGTATGCCGAAAATTAAATATCTTACGTCGACAATGTCGAAAATTAATCATAATCATAAAATATTAACAAACGAAAAACAACATTTATTAATTATACTCTTTGATTTTTTTGTTTATTACAAAATCATTAAATGTAAATAATGCCTAATTAAAAATAATAGTAGCTATCCAATTAATATTAAATCTGTAATATATTAATGCTATCTCGTACAAAAATTGTTTAGATGATAACGAAAAATCACTACCACCTTTCGGCAAGGCTAGACACAGACAGAGGCATCTGTAGTGCAATAATCTTTTACAGTGCGGTATTTTTTTTATTTTGGCACTAGCTCCAAATTTCAAAATTTACAATTTTAATTTTTTACTTTTTTTACCATCATAATTTAATTTTAATTTCTTTTCATACACCTAGCACACATCGATCCCCTTTCACACTTCTATCTGATTTGTTCTAATAAATTCAAACACATTCTTATATACGTTCATTCGTAAAAATTCAGTCAAACTACTTGCACTCAATAGAACATCGAACATTTGTCTCTCTGGTTAAATGCAGAACATTTCAGAATCAAATGTTCGATGTCCTCCGCAACCAAACAGCTTTCACATAATTCACACACAACCAAATTACGTTTCTTCATACATTCTTTCCGATTTCCATGATTCAATCTCACTCGTTCCATAGTTCGTAACATTCTAGTACCTTTTTTGAGCACCTTAAAGAACGGTTGCCTCAAAGGAGACCTAACCAACTCAAAGTACTTCTTACCTTTCACCTGACATTTTTCAACAAACTCCCTCTCCAATTTTCTCCACAGATTCACCTGAAACATGCGAAGTACGTCTCTGGCATCCATGAATTCATAGTCATTTACATCCTCAATCAAACAACTCCGTTTCGCAAGCACATCGGCTCTTTCATTACCTTCAATCTATAGGTGTGAACGAATCCATTGAAGGATGACCTCCAGCCCACAAAATTGAAGATACTTATACAGCATTTCCACATACACATTGCCATGAGTTCCCCCACCCTTACTAATTAATTCCAATCCACTCGGGGAGCTAGAGAATAACAGTATTCTCCTTCTCCCTTGTGTCATTGCCAACTTGATCCCTTCCATAATCCCTATCAATTCTGCTTTAATTATACAGATACTGTCATGCACTCTTACCATTTTCCCTTTCCTCATTGAAGGAATATAAATTCCGACACCTACTCGATCATTATTTACACTTGCATCTGTATATACTTCCACATGTGCAACATAATTCATTCGAATTTTGCAAAAATTACTTTTACATCTACATTTTACTTCTACATTTTATATAGTAAATAAATGATTCAAGTAAATGATATATCAGCATTTCCTGTTTACACTCTTACTTAATAATATAAATTCAAGTAAGTGCTATATGTCAGCACTTTATGATTTTAATTCTTACTTAATATTTATGTTTATAATTCTCTGTTACCAGCTGAATTGGTAACTTATTCCCGGGGCCTATTTGTTGCCTGGGGGATTGATTACGGATGTGGAAGTGGACCTGCTGTAGCAACTTGAGCTGTTCTTCTGTGCTTCACATACAGGATAGCTGCTGCGATCACTAATATTCCTACAATGACGTAAGATGCTGTGTAGTGATGAACGTCATGCATGTTTACTTCGGTAGTTGATGCCCTTAGGTTCCTTTGTTGATTTTGAATTGAGACTTTAATGGCTTCAAAATCTGAGTTAAATTGTGAGATTCGATTTACTCTTAAAGTGGGATCTAACATCATACGATCACTCAAATTAAATTGTGGCATGAATGAGAGTTCCAAGCTACTGCTAACTGCTCTTTACCCTGTCAATGTGAACGTTTCTCCTTTCAAAACATAGCTTGGATCTAGTGTAAGGATTCCCTCTCCTTGGATGAGGATGGTTGTTGTTTCGATCATTCCGCTGGTACTTTCCAAATCACGTTATAAAGAACTTCGGATTTGATTACGAAGATCCATGCGTTATATCGGCGTAACGGAATCCATAGTGAGGTGATATTTATTCTGTGGATTTCACAACTAGTTGGCACGGTCCTAGTTTGCTGGAAAAGTTGCATCTCACAGCTGCTTGTATCTGACTGATACGCATTCAGTGGTTGATGTATATCACAAAGGTATTTGCCATTGAGGTTGTACGAGAATTCAGTTCTTCGGAAGAGAGACGTATATATTGACTGTTCTGTATCGCAATCAACAAATAACTCGAAGATGGATTGATGTATATGTAGTCTTGCTGATGAATCGTGGGGATTGCCATTGCGTGGTATATGTTGAATCGAGCCCTCTGCACTAGTGGAATTTAGATCTCGAATATGATTGTTGCCTTAATTTGTGTAGTTTTGACGGTGGCTATTTTATAGGTGGCGGCTATATTCTCGCTTCGGTATGGGATGGACTAACTTGGTTTCAAGTTAGGAATGATTTGGTTGACTTGATCCTGGAGTTGATGTGGAGTTAGGATCAAAGGATCGAGGGTGCCTTGATGAACTTCAGTGATGGTGCTGATTATTGCAGTTTGAAAGTTTCGTAGTTTCATCATCTCCAGCATAGTGTATATTGCAAGGTCGGTAAATTCTTCATGGAACAGGATGGTTGTTAGAATTTGGTTGTATGCCTCGAATTTCTGTGTTGTTTCCTCATGGGTGTGTTTCATGACGTTAATAGTTGACTCTAATATGGACATTTGGTTTTGTAATAATTCCTTTTGGTGCTGCTGGTTAGCATTTAATTTTGCTATGCTTTCCTTGTAGGTTTTCGCATCTCTTTGATCTAGCACCCTGAATAGTTCGTTGGCAATTGTACCTACAAAATCGAAAGGCGCCCTTCTTCTGCGGGTGATTTTATTTCCGCCTAAGGCATTTAGTACTTCATTTTGTTCGTCTAATTCTGCATGAAGTGCTTTTATCTGTGAAACAATTGCTTCACAATACTTAAACGTATCCGTGTGTACTGGTTGTATAAGCGATCTATTCGAACAAAAGCTGTCTAGTTGACGAGCAGCGTTCGCAAAATGATTTAGTTTTGCCCAATAGGCACCCAATGGCATTATATACCACCAAGGGCATCGCATATGGGTGGACTATGGGAAACGGCAGTTAAATCCGTCAAGTATCATCTACGTAGAATAATTGGAGAACAACAAATAGAAGCTTGTCTCAACTCATGGCCTCTTCTCCCACTATCATCAGATCCCAATGTCTTCACAGCTTTAACACCCGGATATTTCCTTATAGGTGAACCACTGCGCACGATGCCAGAACCAAGCCATTTAAATCAAAACTTTAGCCATTTAGCACGATGGAGACTTCTACAGAAAATAACGCAAGAATTCTGGAAGATCTTGCTAACTGAATACATACTATTTTTACAGAAGGGAAGCAAATGGAACAAAACAGAACCCAATATAGCGAAAGGAGAGCTAGTACTCATTAAGGATGATGATTTGTCTCCAGGAAGGTGGCCTCTACGAAGGGTCCATGAGGTACATAGTGGTAATGATGGTTTTGTTAGATCCGTAACAGTAAAGAACACCAACGGAGGATTACTCAAAAGGCCAATTACAAATATCAGCCGTCTGCCGATTGAGGACGAAGGACAGTGCAAGAAGGTGCTTTCGTCAGAGGAAACCAAAATAGATGCAGTTGAACCCAACGACCACGCAAAACAGCATAAACGGGTGACAAGAGCAAGCACCAAGTCCAAGTTGTTGCTTCACACAATCGCATTAATCTGCGCATTAGGACTAGTAGCAGCAGAAATACCAACCAGATACAATATATCGAGATTATCCGCTCATCCCGAAATCTACTTTGATAAAATTGGTCAAACAAGTCTAATCAACGGAGAATGGAGGGTCATAACCTATTATAACCTCACCTCCTATTCTCCTTCGGATTTGCCGGGCGAATCGTGGAGAATATGTTAATATTTTCCAAGATTACCAGTGATCTTGTTGTCTTTTTGTAAACCGTCCCTCTATGCAATCTCTTTTTCATTTCATTCACCAATTTATTTTCCATAGTTAACATTCGCACAGTCTCTCGCACGGTGATCCATTCCCTCTTATAATTAAGAGGCGAATCACCCAATTCAGACCACAGAGTGTGTATTGGTGTCGAATTGATCGCTCCCAATACCACTCTAGCACACGCATTCTCCACAAGCATCAATTTTTTAAACACAACATTGAAACCATCACCATATATACTAATTCCATACGCAGTTTTAGTTGACACTAGCACTTTCGTAGCATAACATATCAGTCATACCCGGATGAGCTCCCCATTTCGGTTTGCTCACCCTTTTAATCACGTTCAATCTAGTCTTAGAATTATCGGCCAATTTTTCCATATGCACTTTGAAACTCATTCTTCTGTCGATCAAGATTCCCAAATACCTAGTCAATTTCACACACTCAATCCTCTCATTATATATTCGCACATCAACCATCGGATTCGTTTTAAAAGCCATACTACAACATTTACTCGAATTTACCCTCAAATTCAATTCACTCAAACATTCGGTTATCTGATTCACACATTCTTGAGCCCAACTCAAGGCCTCCTCGATGGTCCTCCCCTTGCAAATCAGAACAAAGTCATCTGCAAATTGCAGAATAACCTTATCCGAGGAGTTAAACCTATGTATCGAGCTCGTGTACAGGTTGAAGAGAGTCGGTGAGATTTTACTGCCTTGGGGGTAGGCCATAGCCACCGCTCCTTCCAACCTATAACCTCTACCACATAAAACTAACTTTCTCTCATCCATGAACTCATACACCCATTTACAAATTTTCTGATAAAGGATCTGATAAAGTTTCTATATCCAAAAATACCGCCACAACATACTTATTTTCCTTTTGTACTTCCCACACAAACTTTTCTACACATTCATTAGCAGAGTGGTTGTGACGGAACCCAAAGGTGGTTTGGGTGGTGGGACCTTTCATCATACCATTCACAATTTTAACAAATACATTCAACATACATATTCTCCTGTAATTTGTTGCCAGGTTCCTATCCCGATCCCTTTAAGAAATAGGTACCACTGCTTTCCTTCGATTTTTCCGGTATTTGAATACTCATCCATACTTGATTGAGAATTCGAAGCACGGCCGCCTTGGCTTCGAATTCTAATCAACCAATCATTTTATAACTCACTCTGTTAGTTTCGGGTGTAGTAGATTTGCGGATATTTCTAAAACCCCTTGAAACTTTTCCCATTCAAACTCCTTACACATATCGTTCATAAATTCATTTTCATTATCAGGTAACAAAACATCATATATATCGTTCAAATTGCTACGTACGTCTGTAATCATTTGTAAAAAGACAACTCCATTCTCTCTGTCATCTAACACTGCATTTCTGCCTTGCGCCCTATAACCTATCACTCTATTATATTTATCCCATACATCCTTAGTTGTCGTTCTATATGTCGTTTTGGACACATTTTGGACCGCCAACTGTTTCTTTTCGCTCTACGGATAGCCTTTTTCAATTTTGCATTCATTCTTCCATAATTTATTCTGCATTCATGACATATACACCTAGTGAACTCTCTCAATGCTATCCGTTTCCTTTCATACCAATACTGGATTTCATTGTTCCACCAACCTTTCACCTTGTTTTCATTCCCTCTGACATTTATAGTACGAATTTCATTCACTCTCTCTATTTCATCCTCAAGTTGGTTAACCTCATTTGCTTCTTTCATTATGAGAGTCTCATTTATACGTTCGACCCATTTCTTACCATTCATAATGACCTTACGGTCTATGTCAACATTTATACCACCTAAGCAAGTCCTGATCAAATAATGATCAATACCAAAATTCTCATCTGTGACATTCCAAGTGACTTGGCCCCCCAGCCCGCTAGATATTAAAGTTAAATCTATCGCGCTGGCTGTCGACCGCACGTTTTGCGCTCAAGAATTTTGATCCGTTATCAGAATATACCTCACTGGGGGCTCCCCTCCTTGCAACAAACAGATCTACGCAGCCAGAAACCCATCCTTCGTGAAATCACTAGCCATTTCGATGTGGAGCGCCTCAGTAGCGAAACATACAAAAACTACGATAAAGCCCTTGATGAACCTTGCACCTCGCCCCCTTTACGTGGCGAGCATCACTGGGCCTGCAAAATTTATACCAACTATTGAAAACGGTCGACTGGAAGTGATTCTCGATTGTGGTAGATTACTCATTTGCTGAGCTGAAGGTAATGTCGAATATCTAATACAAGTCGTACAGTCGTACCTTTTATGCAGATATTGATTGCAGTATCAAGTTTGCAATTTGATAATCTCTTGGTATTCCAATGGGATGTTTCATGTCGTACGTGCAATTGAAATTTTTGTAACCGGCCGCCTACTCTTAGAAGATTCTGTGAATCAAGAAAAGGAGCCAATGACATTAGTTTAGAATTTGATGGCACTCGCTTGATTTTGGTTAAAGATTTAATGTCTTCTGTAAATTCTCTTTGTTGTACATATCGTATGATATTAAGCCCAGTCACACTGATATTTTCCGATATTCTCATTTTACTTGTCGTGTTGTTTATAAACCTCAAAACATAAGCCATAGATCGAATTAGCTGCGACCAATTTGAAAATCGTGGTAGCAGACGGTGTACTGTATGCTTGGTGTTATCTTGAAATGATGCGTGACAAAGTGATTCAGCAATGACTCAAGTCTCTTGAAGTGTTGTTATTATGGTAGGTTTTGCAGGCGAAGTTTCCTCTTCTGACGATAATGGACATCTTGGACATCTTGGTCCATTGAACCATAATTCATGCTCACGTGTCGCCAAACTGTTTGGGGAAGTAAAGTGTGTATATCTGACACTTGGTTTGCGGCGAAAGTCTTCCATCTTCTCGGGTGGATTGCTAACCACGCTAGAACAATCGTAGAATCCGCCCACAATCAGGCGGAAGCACCTTTTAATTCCAATGCTGTCACAACCTTTTTCATTAGCTTTGTCAATAGGTGTGCATCACACAACTCCAACTGAGGCAGACTTACTTGTTCAATCGGTGCAACCTTAGATTTTGCAGTTAGCAACCTGACCACATACTGATTACCCTTTTGCATTCTTACATCTATAGTGGCAGCATAGGCACTCTCACTGGAATCGCTAAAACCGTGCAGCTGAATGTCGCCTGATCGTAGACCAACATATCTGTCAATAGTTCCGAAGCCACAGTTGTTGCATGAATAACTTTATGTTTATAGTGAAAGGCGCTAACCAGCCCAATGGATCGAATATTCTGGCGGACATCAACAGTACAGATCGCTTCGTGAATGATATGGTTGAAATCTCAACGATTTTAAACCCAAATTTACCCCTTGTTGAAACCCAATAGATTCCTAGCATCGGAGCCGAAGAATTTTCCTTTTTTAATGTGGCCGCTTGTGTTGCCCCCTTCAATAAATCGTCGACATAAAAGTTCTTTATGATAATGTCAGATGTTGAAGGATATGCTACCTTGCAATCTTCGGCTGTTTGATGCAAAACTAGAATCGTTAAAAATGGTGCTAATGAAGTGCCATACGTGACGTCATAATTCGGGACTGTTTTATTGGGTCATTTTGAAGCTTGCGCCATAAAATTCTCTGCAGCAATGTTTGGCTTGGGTCGATACATCTTTTCTATATCGGAGGAAATTGCTACCTTGAATCCACGAAACCGGATCAAAATAGTCCATTGTGTATCTTGTAATGTAGGGCCAACCATTAGCTTATCGTTTAATGGTACATCCGTCGATGTCGAAGACGATCCGTCAAAAACCACTCTCAGCTTAGTGGTGATACTGGTTTCTTTCAAAATCCCGTGATGAAAAAAACGTCTTGATTACCTTGGTTTGATTGATCCGCAGAAACTAACCTCATGTGTGATAATGATAAATATTCCTCCATAAAATTGTGATACATTTTCTTAAAATATGAATTTCGATTGAACTTCCTTTCTACCGATAACAGGCGTTTTAAAGCTGCGTTAGGCGACTGACCTAAATGTGGATTACCTTCTCTCAATGGTAGCCGAACTATGTAATGTTCCTCTAGATTTCTTGCGTATGTCGCCTTCAAGTGATTTTCACAGACCTCTTCTTCTGCTATCCTCAGACAGTGTTCGACCAATTCCTCTTGTTCCCAGAACCTTCGAAGTATGTTTTCGAGTGGTTGATCATCTATGATCGGAAACTCCTCCCTTTTCTCGTCAGAGTGAGCAACACGTTTCACGAGCGATCACATAGTTAGTTGTACTTGGTTATCTACTTAGCCCATGGAAGTAGTAATCGGCTCCAACCCAAATATCTATTTCTCTTTGTTTATAAAAAGTTTGGTCGGCGAATGGTAATTCTGGAAATTGATTAATTGGGTTACTAGAACTTTCGATACATGTTGAAAACGTTGTGATCTTCGGAAGAGCCAGAAGACAATTTGTTACATCGAACAGAGATGATATTTCCATAATGGTACTACCAGTTGTTTCCAGGTTTAGACCGAATTCCTAAGTGATTCATACATCTTTGTGAAACGAGCGGAACTTGGGACCCAGAATCTAGCAGTACGTTATATTGGTGATTTCGAACGTGCATAATCGCGGTTGGTAATAAAGTAACCCCAACCTTACTAGCATTTGACAAAACATGGTTTAATGCTGGTTCACCTCCTCCGATTGTACTTCGAGTTTCGTTGGGTCGTGGTGAATCAGCCGAATCTGGAGACGTAGTGCATTGGTTAGCCTAGTTAGTTTGTGCTGCGTTCTGCTAGATGATTAGATGCTAAACAATTGAATCACACGTGTAATTTTGTCACCTGCTCTTTTCGTTCGTCAACATTGAGGTTTTTAAAGGACTCACATTGACGAAGCTTACGGTTATCCTTACAAAGTAGACACGCTTCATTGTTTCCTGATATTGGTTTGATGTGATATGACTTGGTGATATTCGTCTTGGTAACAATAGGTTTCGTTGGTTCCACTCGGACCCATCACATCTCTCACTAATGAACTTTAAAAACTCATCAAACTATGGAAAATCTTGATTGACTGTTCGATGGGCCCATGCGTTGTTAAACAATTGCCTGAGTTTAGATGACCAGTTTATAGATGACCAAGAATGAATAGGCGGTTGATCGATAAAGCCCTTACTCATGGAATTCAAAACAAATTTGCGTTTATCGTAGCGCTCACTTAGGTGCATCTAAGCTTGAGTATAATTAGCCTCCGATGTCGTTATATGTTTGATCAGGTCAGTTGCTTCGCTTCGCCTGATTACCTACCACGCAAATACTGAAATTTTTCGACGTCATTTAATGCAATTTTACTATGAACGGATGCTGTATATAGGTCCTTGAAACTCGGGAACTCCTTGTATTCCCACGAAAAGGTAGGTACATTCAGTCTCGGCAGACGTACTGTTGTTTGGTTTAATGTAGTAAGAAAATGAGTTCATTATGTTCTTGCAGAATTCGCGTCATAATTTTTTCAATAAGACTTGCTCCTCCGCAATTTATGGCTTGGTAATAAATTGAGCTAGTTTAGTTTTCATGTTTAGATACTTGGTTTCATATTCGGCCATTTCAGACTGCACCTCATGAACGGCCAATTTAGATTCGTACTTGGAGAACGATCCGTAACCGTCTCAGCATACGTCAAGTAATCCACGCCAAATGATCGGATTTTACCTATATTGGGACTCAACAATTATATCTGAAGTGATTATACGAGGGTGAAGTGAGAAGTCTGGTAAAAATGAAACAAGGACTAATATTTTCGGCCAAAAAAAAATTATTTTTCAACGTAGTCGCCTTTTAGCTCGATACACTTAGTCCAACGTTTTTCCAATTTATCGATCCCTTCCGAATAATACGATTTCTCCAACCCTTCAAAATAGGCGTTTGATCTCCTCATTAGAGCCGAATCTTTTTCCGCCGAACCATTTCTTCAAGGTCGGAAACAGGAAATAGTCGCATGGAGCTAAGTCGCAAATAATAGTCGCATGGAGAATATGGCGGATGTGGAAGTAATTCAAAGCGTAATTCATGGATTTTGGCCAAGGGAAGTACACACGTGTGCACCCGTGCATTGTCTTGATGGAAGAGAACGTTTTTCTTCGCCAAATGCGGTCGTTTTTCTTTCAAAACGCCGTTGAAACGGTCCAATAAGTTGCAGTAATATTCGCCGTTGACTGTTCTCTCCTTCTAAAGGTAAACGATGTGGATTATATCGCTTGCATCTCAAAAAACTGTGGTCATGACCTTGTTGGCCGATAAAACCGCCTTAGACTTCTTCGGCGCAGATTAGCCAGTATAAATCCACTATTTAGACTGTTCTTTGGTCTCCGGTGTATGAAACGATGCAAAAACTGCTTTTTATTTTGCTTGAAGATCGCCAAACATGAGCCGCCTTCGCGGATAGCCTTTTCATATTCAAATGTTCGTGTAATATATTGTGTACATGTTCATCTGAGATGCCTACTATCTCAGCTACCTCACGCACGTCCACTCTGCGGTGTTGCAATACCGTACCATGGATTTTGTCAACCATTTTTGGTGTGGTGACTTCATTTGGCCGTCCTGAACGTTCGGCATCAGTTGTGCTTGTACGACCATAACGAAAATCAGTAAGCCAGTTGTGAATCATTTTAATCGATGGTGAAGAGTCCCCATAATATTTATCAAGCTTTGTCTTGGTTTGCGTAATGGTTTTCCACGCAAAAGATAATGTTTAATTAAGACACGAAATTCACTTTTTTCCATGTTTGCAAAAATATAGGGTTTTCCAATAGGAATGATATGATTTTTAAGTGACGTTTCGGCCATTTGTAATATGTCATGATCTGTCATTTTTTGTTTCATTGTATTCAATAATGTTTACAATTTCATGGTGGGATATACGCAAGAACAACGTTTACAAATTATTCAGTTTTATTATCAAAATAATCGTTCTCCAATTGCAACTTTTCGTGCGCTTTTGCCATTTTATAGTCGTAATAATCGTCCAAGTGTGCTCGCTATTCGTCGAATTGTTGACAATTTTGAGCGTACATTTTCTTTACATAATGTTGAAGCGCCAAAAAGACAAATATTCGCTCGAAGTAATGCAAATATTGCTGCCATCCAGGCAAATTCCAAGACGTTCTCAAGAATTGGGACTGTCTCAAACCACAACCTGGCGGATTTTGAGAAAGGATTTGGGTTTGCATCCATATAAAATTGTTCTCATTCAAGAACTGAAGCCATTGGACCACCGTAAACGTCGTGAATTTGCTGATTTTGCCTGGGAACAACTTGAAAACGATAACGATTTTTTTAAGAAAACCATTTTCTCCGATGAGGCTCATATTCATTTGAGTGGTGCGGTAAATAAACAAAACTGTCGATTCTGGTGCGAAGAAAATCCACAAATTATTCATGAAAAACCATTACAATCACCTAAATTGACAGTTTGGTGTGGTTTTTGGTCTGGTTGAATCATCGGTCCGTATTTTTTTCGAAATGAAGCTGGTAACACCGTTACTGACAATGGAGATCGGTATAGATTGATGATAACCAACTTTTTATGGCCGAAATTGTAAGAAGTTAACAACATTTGCTTCCAACAAGACGGGGCTACGTGCCACACAGCAAGTGCAGCAATTTTTTTAAAGAAATCATATCGTTTTTATTGGAAAACCCTATACAAAGGGTTGTCTGTTTTCAAGATCTGTCTGAAAATTTTAATTAGATCTAGTGACAGATGGTCTTGACACATGACATCTAGAATTTGCGACAGCGGCACCCTCTGTTACAATTTTACCAGACTTTTCACTACGCTTTGGCTGTGGTTATGAAGCACTGCCTAACACTACATTGTCTCCGAAATGTCTACATATTCTACCAATTCTCGACATTGTTTACGCGGAAATCAATTGTCTACGATATTTTTGACACCAACATGTAGACAATTCGGAAATACGCGTAGACGCACAACTCTGCAGCTCGGTAAAAGTTCAAAATGTCAGCAAATTTGTAATAAGTATACTTTTAGTTTAATTGCGTTTTCAATTTTATCGCTAAATTTATAGGATGTAATTTAAAGTAGGGTGCGGATTATATACTCTTTACGAAAGACTTAAAAGTCTAAAAACAGAGGTAATGCATTATCTCGGAAAACGTACGTATGATAATAATGATAAGACTTTAGAATGATAAAACTGTCTTATTTCGAAGATTAAACTAAATCAGAGTATAAAACTTTTTACATAGCAAAACAATTAGTACACAGCTTTTAAAAGTTCTGTACCCATAAAAACCTGTTTATTTTTCCATCTTCAGTCTCTTAAAAACCATGCTGCAAGACATTATACTTCCTTAATGGAACGAATCCTTGGTACTTGTAATCTGATTACGAAATTCAACAAATATTTGTACATATACAGATGCATATATATTTTTTATAACATATTTTTATAACATTCTTATTATACCAGCATTGAGCAGAACATTGTTCTGTTCTTTACACAAACGAAAGAAATGCGGTATTTATGAGTATGAAAGATAAATTTTGCTGTCGAGATGCATTTTTTGTACTCATATAATGACCCAAATTTTATAAACACTTTTAAAAGCTCACTACGTACGTGTGTTTACGTACCCCATACATGCACTTCAAATAAAAACCTAATATATCTTAAAATGTGGTGTGCATGATTATTCAATATAAAAGTTTAACAACAACGTATAAAAAGGAATTCAAAGTTTCTACCATGCATAACGAAGAAGATGTGTTGCGCCAGATTGGTTTTTGACGTATAAAAGTTCTGAAATACCACTTTTTATTGTGTATGGATTTCATAAGCATCATAAACAAAAGGATTATACATTTTAACGAAATCTTAACACAGTTTATGAAGTGAAGAATTTGTTTTACCAAACTAAGTTCCGCATTAGGCAAGTAAAGCTTGGAGTTTAATATAAAAGTATTGTTATAACTTTTTTTAGCATTTCAGCCAGCATCATTTTTGAGATCACTGTGAAACAATTATACAGTTCCTCTAACGCTAAAGGTATAAACAGAACCAGAGATACAGCGACAAAATACAACTCCTGTCAAATTAAAATACGAATAAATCATAGGATGCTAACGCAACCATTTTTTTTTTACAACTGAGTCTGTGCTCATCTAGCAATTTATCTTTCACATTTACAAATTTTACATTTCTTAAATAATTCTGATTTGTTGGGGTGAAACCCAATGGTTAGTCCCAAAATTAATTAAACCTATTTAAAATACTAATGTTAATTTGGTCAAATGGCCTCGTTCTTTGAAGTCTTTTTTCAACGACAGGGTTATCTATCATATGGCGAATATAGGAGTTTCCATGTTCCTGGAGCCTTATTTCGTGTTTGGCGGCGTGCTTTTTTATTTCATCTTTGATGTATTCCATCTGTAAGTCCCTGGAAAGGTCTTCATTTCTTGTGTACCACGGAGCATTTACGATGCTACGGACAACCTTATTTTGAAACGTCTGTATCACTTTGGCGTTTGTTTGCTTAGAACATCCCCAGATTTGAAAACCGTAGGTCCATATCGGCTTCAGAATTTGCCGATATAGTAGCAGCTTGTTGTATATTGTAAGCTCAGAGCCTCTACCTATGAGCCAATACATTTATCTGAACTTAATATTAAATTCTTCTTTTTTCTTTTTGACATGCTCTCTCCACTGGAGCTTGGTATCGAGTGTCATGCCAAGATATTTAGCTTTGTTTGCATATGGAACCGGTCGTGAGTTAATTTCTATCGGTAGATGGGAAGCCTTTTGATATGTAAAGTTAATATGCGTGGATTTCGTCTCATTAAGATTGATTATCCAGCGCTTAGTCCAGTTACAAACCGTATTGGTAATCTTCTGGAGTTTGCTCGTTGCATCGGCGACATTACTTCCAATAGCCATGATTGCTGTATCATCTGCAAAGGTGGCTATGGTTCCTTCATCTGTTGTTGGAATATCCCTTGTATATAATAAATACAGGATTGGTCCTAAGAAACTCCCCTGTGCGACACCGGCAGAGATTTTCTTTAGTTCGGAGTATTCATCCTCATATTTCACACGAAAATGTGTATTTAACAAATAAGATCTTAATATGGCATAAAATTGCCTCGGCAGATCTCTGTGCAGCTTGAATTCTTTCAATAATGTTGGTCATTCTAATCACTTGTTCAATTGTGGAGTGCTTTTCCCTGAATCCAAATTTATGTGGAGGAATTAGTTATCGGTCCTCAATTATTGGTTTAAGACTTTGTAGAAATAATTTTTCAAAGAGTTTTGACATAATTGGCAGCAATGAAATTGGCCGGTATGATTTTTTGTCGTGAGGTGGTTTATCAGGTTTTGCTATCATGATTACTTCTGCTACTTTCCATTGCCACGGAACATATTTTAACCGAACGCTTGCATTGATTATGTGTAATAGCTTACGAAATCCTTTGCCTGGTAGAGCCTTGATTATTTGGCAAGTAATCAAGTCATATTCTGGGGCTTTTTTAACATTCATGTTGCTTTTCAAATCTTCTTTTAATTCTTTGAGAGTTACTGGGCGTATATCAAAATCATCTAGCTTTTAGATTGACATTATATTTTCATTGGCCGTTTGCCTTGGTAGTGGTTGGAAGGTATCCTCGAGATATTCCGCAAATAGATCAGCCTTCTCTTTAGAACATCTTGCCCAGGTTCCATGTTGGGTCTTTTGAGTCCCTTCGTTGCATTCTACAGAGAATAATCAGAAATTTTTTCATCGGTTAAGCTAACTAGATATCTGTTACTTGATGCATTTTTAACTTCTTTAAGAAGAGATTTGAGACTATTACCTAAATTGTTAAGAATTGTTTTGTTCTCCGGTGTTCTAGTTATTTGCCAGGTTTTACGTGCCCTTCGTTTTTGTCTTACCAACTCTCTAACTTCCATTGGGTAGGATATGTTAAGCTTCTTCTTATTTTGTATAATGGGGGTACTTGCCAAAGCAGCTTAGTGAATTGCTTCATTGAGTTGTTCTAATTCATCTTCCAACTGGTGGGGATTTCTTATCGGCACCTGAAGATTAAATTTTTCCTCCAATACCTCACGAAAGAGATCCCAGTTTGTTTTGTTTGTTTGTTTATTTGTTAATCTGGGTGCAGTCTCCCTTTGAATTACCATTTCACTGACTGCCATGATAACCGGGGAATGATCCGATACTAGAGAGTTACTGTCTTCAATGTGAATATAATTCTGGGATATACCTCTTGCTACATAAAAACCTGCTAGGTCAGGTATTTTCGTTCCGTCACTGTGCCAGTATTTTCGGGAACGACCAGAGAAAAATTCACATTTTGATGTCTGCCCTGCTTGAAGCAGTTCTTTACCTTTTGACGTCGTAAGGCTAGATCCCCAATAGGTGTGTTGCGTATTAAAGTCACCTCCAATAATAAAATCACGTCCAAGCGATTTAAATAGTTTAAGGTAGTCCTCTCTTTTCATGTTATGCCGAGAGGACAATATATTGCAGAGACAGTAAGCTGTCTGTGTTTAATTTGGATCCTTACAGTAGTGACCTGCATTGTTTCTTCTTCGATATTTGATTCTAAACGGTTTTTTAAATTTTCTTTTATTAGTAATGCCGAACCACCTGTTGCTCGTTCCGCGGGATGAATGGAATGATATAAGTTATAACCCCGTATTTTAACAACCGAAGATTTAATTGGATGGCTTTCAGATATTAAGAAAATGTCGATTTTTTCAGAATTTAAAAATATTTCTAGAGTTGCATTTCTTTAGTTGATCAAGTATCATGCTGTTCATAATGTTTTCCATAATTTGGTTATTTTCAGAGCCCATATGTTTGGTTGAACCCAAACCTTTCACTACCTGGGCAAGTAAACTTCTTTCCCCTGTATTGCTTGGTTGTGGGATTTGATCCATCTGATTTGATATTTGAACCATTCGATTTTCGTGATCACCGCAAAGCTGATTTCTTGTTTTATCTCTTAATTTTTGTAGTTGTTTAGCAACCTCACAGCCTGGATAATTAGCGGGATGCTGGCCCTTACAATGTGTACACTTGACTGGCACATCTCTCCCTATTGTACATGCCTCGGTTAAAAATTACCTGAGCATTTTACACATCTTGGATCCCGGCCGCAATATATTTGGGTGTGATTAAATGCCTGGCATTTCTTGCATTGGTGTATGCGTGTTGTGGTTCTCCTCATTGGTTCAATTTTCACCTTCATGTGAAGGATTTATTTTATTCCATAAATGTTTTGAACATTCTCTTCGTTGTCAAATATTAGCATAACAAGAGGGAGTTTCCTTTTGCTGATAATTTGATTTCCTTCCTGAACTTCTGTTCTCTCTTTTTTAACAATATTCACAGCAACTAGTATTTTAAATCCTTTATTTTGTAAGTCTTCCATTATTTCTTTGCTTGAGCAAGTGTGATGCAAAACTCTTGCCATGAATTTTATAGGTCGGGCCTGTTTGTTTTCGTAAGTGAACCACTGATACCTTTCAGCATTCAATTTCATAGATAAGGTTCTATAAGTATCTGAGTCCAGAGTATTAATTTTCCAAACGTCATTATTTAACGCTGTTACCTTATAGTCTTTGTCAGTAACCGATTTCATCAGTGGCTGAATTTCTGGGTAACTGGTTACACCCACAATATTTATTGGTGGGGGTGATTTTTCTTTCGGTTGCACCAAATTTGGTGTAATGTTCTTGGTAGATTTACTACCTTTTTGGTTGATTGGCTTTGGGTAGAGCATCGTTTGAATCTGGACTAGATTGTCCCCTACCATTTAATTGCTCAGCCTCAGGTGACGATTCAGGTTTTCATTTCTTACTCTTCCTGGACTGTTTTTTCTTCTTTAGGATCCAGTCGGTTTCTCTTTGTAATTCATCTTCATCAGTGGTATAGATGCGTTTGTCTGGTTCAATGCTTCCTGTATCGCAATCTTCTTTTGAATCCCAATTCATTTTTAGGTTTTCATTTTCTTGCTTTAGATACTCAATTTCTTCGCTTAGCTTGGCAAATAATTGCTCCATGTGCTCTAGTCTCGAAAAGAGATTCATATTCTCCTTTTCTAGGTCAATAGTACTTTTACTAGATTCGGCTTCAAATTGGCTCATACGGGGCAAGCAATAATCGATTCGAAGAACTTCATATCGATCTGATTGGACCCCTTCCACCGTAGGAAGACCAAATTTATTGTTTAACAGTGACCGACAGGTACACTCGTTGGACTGAGGCGATTCCGTTAATTCGAAATTGGATCAGCAGATTCGGAGTACCTTTAAGCATAGTAACCGAACGAGGTGCTCAGTTCAAGTCTGAACTCTTTGGTGAAATTTCACGAGTTTTAGGTATCCATCACAGCATATAATCCATCGTTGACATCGAACACTAAAGGCTGCAATTATGTGCACCGCCAATACTCAGTGGACCAAATCATTGTATACCGTGCAATGAGTGCTAAAGAAAGCGTTCCGTGAAGATTTAGGAAAGGCATTAGGATAAACAAACACATCAATTAACCGACTCAAATCTCACCGTGCTTTGTGGAATCGACTCAGACGAATAAATTAGATCAAGATCTGGGAGTATCATAAATAAACCAGGTCGCTTCAAATAAACGTATCGTTTTCTATCGATTCACTGGGGGTATGATAATTTTGCGGTTAACCAATGCACTTAAATCGACTTTAACGTAGTCAAGGTACAAACCAAAACGTGTGCATGGTTATTGCCTAGCAATTGGAGAATTTTGCAACTACGAAAGTAAATAGAGCGTCATGATTTTCTTTTGTCAAGAGATATAAAAACAACGTAAGGAAAATATAATAGAATTCAGCCCACACCCTCAAAAATCGATCAAAATGTATCGAACTTTCTTCCAATGTGAGTGTGGGCTGTTGTAATAAATTAAGGGTGTACAAATTACACCGCTTGGGGGTAGTTTTTGGGGGTTGAGCTATTCCAATATGTTGTAGTTAATTTGTAAAAAATTCCAGTACCACCCCCAGCCCGATACAATAAATATTAACAAAAATTCGAAAAGTGTGGTGTAGCTTTGTCTAATGCCAGCCCACACACGAATTGCAGAATAACGGGACTTGTAAAAAATTTTCTAACTGTAACAAATTTGTAATTAATTTGTTTGTAAAAAATTCCAGTACCATTTTTATTGGATTGTGCTACAAGTGCTGGTGCAGCATTAGGGTCATCAACTATTTGAGGCAACTGCAGTTTACAGTCTTTCATACGAGTTTTGGCATATCTGTTATCTTCTCTGAAATAAATTCCGGATGCGCCCTATGCAGAGCGTTTAGCATCGTCGGTATTTATACGGCCACGTTTAAACTAAGAAAACAAACAATCGATGGTTAAAAATTGTATTTTTCTCATCAAACAACGAATTATATTTTCAAAATAACAAATGGAGCGTTGCTAAACAATTGTAACTTGTCAACTAACGGTCGGATTGCTATAAAACATTGATACTTATCGTTTGAAGGTTGGTACTTTCCAAAAACCGTATCAGTTATATATGAAGTTACCATCTTTGGTGAAGTTAAAGAAATTGGATATATAGATGCCAGACATTCGAGTTAACGAAGCCGAATAAACTCTAAACTAAATTGTATGAAGTACTATAGGATCAAATTATTTTGCTAGGACTAGGATTAACAATTTTCAAATTGTGTAAAAACTTTTGTCTCTGTGTAAGTTGTGAATAACTTCATGAAAGCTGGGAGTACCTAACCTATCCGTAGTTTTATACATCAAAAAACAATACAAAACATTTTTGGATTAAGTAATCTGTTAATGCGGTCCAACTTGTCAAACACTGGCTGACACATTTGATTTAATTTCTGTTGTTCCAATGTAACATAATATGTGTATGTATATGAGATGAACGTGTAATGTACTGTGTACAAACGTTTATTATAAATCGTAATTGGATTAATAAAAAGGTCTTCAGGGGTTAAAATTGGATTTTTGCTTACTCTACCAAATACATTTGCAGTATGATATACATATATGTATACAATAAAGATCAATGTGCTACTATGTGTGTGTACTCTGTAAATATTTTCATCAATTTTTCTCCCAGCTAGGGAAACCATGTTTTAATTTAATTTTTTCTTTTGTTTTATTTTCTTAAATTAATAATAATTCTATTATGGGAATTCAATAATTAATTTTTGTTGCTTGTTCATTACGTTTTGGCTCGTTCGGGCCTAGATTTTCCAATAATTTAATATTGATAAAGAAAAAAGTTTCTGTTATACGCAATTAAATATTTGCAAGAGATTTTTATTTTATTTTTTTTTTACTTTTTCTATTACTATTGATAGAATTTTAATTAAATTAATTTCTGGTTAAATTTTAATGTTTCAAGGAAATTTTATAAACGCAAAATCGTGTGGCAAATTTTTACGGTAACGTTACAACCAGTAATTGTACATACATTTGTTGTTGTGACGCGAGCCGCATCAGAAGAACAAAAACAGAAAAACAGAGAAAAACATTCATCATTTATGCCTAAATTAATAAGTTATTGTTTGCAGATGTGGAGTGGATAAGAACGCTGCACAGCTGTATCCGCAAAAGTAGAAATTTATCCGGCAATAATTGTGTTCCTTCGCTCAAACGCGCTTGGAAATTACAACAAAGTTTTAATATATCGTTATAACTTTTATTTTATTATAATAATCGCCGACTACTAGTAATTGTCCTCGATGTTCCCTCGTCGATCGCCAAAATGTAAGAGAACGCCTTAAGGGATTTTATTCCTTAACAGGTAATGCTACTAGTTTGTGTACGGGATGTTTTAATTCCCCCTTCGCTGTTTGTAAGGTTACCACTCTTGTAACACCATCACTTCCAGGATGAACATGTTTGATTTTGCCCAATATCCATTGGCTAGGATATAAATTGTCCTCTCGTATAAGAACAACGTCATCTAGTTCGAATTTATGATTTGACGATTTCCATTTATATCTATGCTGCAATGATGTGCGATAGTCGCGATACCATCTGTTGTATGTTTTGCTACATTGAGATTTTGCTTAATGGCACTTCATCTAAAGTTGGTTCTGGAATAGCGGCTAATGAATCGCCGACCATGAAATGTGCCGGTGTTAATATTTCCAAATCCGTTGGGTCATCATGTATTTTACATATCGGTCTCGAATTTAGTAGACAATTTGAACTATTAGGGTGGTCATTCCTTCAAATGTGAGGTTGGTGTTTGTCACTCTTTTTAAATGAAACTTGAACGATTTCACTGTTGCTTCCCATAAACCGCCAAAGTGTGGAGCATGTGGAGGATTGAAATGGAAGATTATATTTTTCTGTAAAAGAAAATCAGATATTAAACGGTTGCTATAGTTTGGATAGTAATTTGTGATTTCAGCTGCTTTAGTTCGTTGTTGGTACCAATAAAATTTGACCCATTGTCACACCAAATTTCTTCGGGAGTTCCACGTCTTGAAATGAAACGTTTGAGATCAGCCAAGAATGATTTTGTGTCTAGTTCACTCACAACTTCAGATGCACCGCTTTTACAGCAATTTCTACGTTTGCTACTTTTAATGTAAAGTGGACCTGCGTAATCTAGGCCTGTTTTCGAGAATGGTCTACTATGGTTGTATGTAGCTGCAGGCAAATCGGCCATTTTTTGTTGTATTTTGTTAAACCGGAATCGAATACACACTGTGCATGATCTTATTGATTTTTTAATCACTGTTCTTGCGCCTGTCATCCAATATTGTGTACGTAGTATGCTCATTGTTAAGGAGTTGTTTGCATGCATATTGGTTGATGATCGGGTGTCTTGCCGAATATTTTAAAGATGATTTTTTTTAAACGCCCTCCAACTCGTAATAATCCGACTGCGTCTATCAAAAGATCTAACGATGACAAGGGATTCTTTGATGGCATCGTACAGGCCTTATTCAGAAGAGACAATTCGATATGAAATACTGTTTTCTGGATATTACGAACATTCACACTTTCAGCAGTATTCAGCTCGATTGGAGTGACTGGAGAATTCCAAATCGTAATTCTTACACCATTACTTTACGTATCGTAAACCAAGATGAAAATTTTGTTAGAAGATTTGAAATAACATCATCTTCAGTAATTGTTCCGGTCATCACGTTAACATACTTTGGCCGTTCTTCTAAAACCATCTCGTCGTTAGGTACTGTGGTTGCTTTTGGTTTTGGCCAGCTGTCTTCTGGCTTACACAGCTAACTTGGTCCATTACCCCATAGATGCGAATTTGGTAAATCTTGTGGTTTTGCTCTTCTCGAAATGATATCAGCGGGGTTTTCTTTGGATGCTACATGTCGCCATCTGCTTCGCGGCATAGATTGCAAGATGAATGAAGTTCGATTCCTTATGAAACCTTTCCATCTTCTAGGGACGACATCTGATAGTCAATGGAGGACGATCATTGAGTCTGTCCACGCATACACGGTGACGTCTTCATAAGCTAAAGATTGAATGCAAAAATTAATTGATTTACAAAGAAGGACATCTGGGAAGTGTTACATGTTTTATCGGCGAGACTTTACTTTTTCCATACATAATGTTGGCCGTAATTTCCCCATTATCATTCACCGATCATAGATAAATTACACAACTGTACGCAGCTTCAGACGCGTTACAAAATGCGTGTAACTGTATATCGCTTAGGTTTCTCCATATTGTCAAACATCTAGGAGTTCGGATATTTTCAAGAGCCGGTAGTGATTCATATATACATTGCCATGAATTTATAATGTGATTAGGCAACTTGGCATCCCAATCAAACTTCAATAACCAAATTGTTTGCAGCAATATTTTTAATAAGATAATTGTTGGTGATAGATACCCCAATGGATCGTACACTTTAGATGCAGTAGAAAGTATTGTGCGTTTGATCCAGCTAGTTTTGTTGCACTCTAAAATGACAAGGTATCGGAATCCGAGTTCCAAACAATTCCCAACGTTTTTATCGATGGGTAATCTTCAATTAGCTTCGGTATAGTTTCGATTTGCTCTCTGGAAAAATTATTTAGACATTCAGGTGAGTTAGATCTCCATTTGCGGAGATTAAATCCGGTTTTACTTAAAATTTCAGTGAATTAATGCTTAAGTTCAATGGCATCTGCAACGGTGTCGCATCCAGTCATGCTCACTGGATCCAGTCATGCTTTATCAATATAAAAGTTACCTTAGTATACAAATCTTGATACATTTCTGCCGCTGTTTGTAGAGATTTGACTGCTAATTAAGGAGCACAGGTAGTACCATACGTGACAGTGCTTAATCTATACACTTTCGGCTGGTCTGTAGGATTTTCGTGCCACAGGATTAATTGGTAGTAGCGTTCTCAGGGTTCACAAGAATTTGCCGGTACATTTTTTCGACATCTGCAACTAGGGCAATTACAGATTGTTGAAATAACACGCTTCTTACACCAACGCCAGTTGATTTTAGAACCTTTCTTTGTAAGGTCTGTTAGTGGAGAGGCTATGGTGTCATAGTTTCGGATGAAACGCCGGTACCAGCCACACATACCGAGAACACGCCGAACTTGCTTAGTGGTCTTGGGTACAGGATAACCCACAATCGCACCTTTTCGCTATTGGTCCGAAGACAACCGTCTCCTACCACGTAGCCCAAATATTTCACCTTCTTCAGCAAAAACCTACTTTTTCCAAAGTGTATGCTCAATATATAAGGGATTGACTCGAAGAAGGGCGAAATGATCTCCAAGAGTGGCAGAGGTTATTAGAAGATCGTAAAAGTAGATGGTTCTATTTGATGCGGGAACACCCTGTGCACGAGGCGGCACATCGTCTGTGGTGCATTGCACAATTCGAAAGGCATGACCGTGAAATGATACAAAGGCCGTCCAGGTACCGTAAATGCCGTCTTATCTCTGGATTGTGGGTCAAGCGGAATCTGCAAGAAGGCATCTTTCAAGTCGATGATTGATATAAATCTTGTTTGATCCAGCCGACCCAACAATCCATCGATAAGGGGCAATGGATACGCATCCTTGGCTGTAACTTTGTTCATCTCATGGGCTTCCAAACACAAACGAACCTTACCGTTTGTCTCCGATACAATCCTCCGATGACTCCCAAAGAGATCACTATGTCCAACTCCGCGCACGTTCGAGTCTGATAGCATAGTTAGCTAGTTTATAGCATAGTTTAACCGCGATTAAACCTAATTCGCGATAAAATATTGCATTACCTTACAATATCCCATGAGAAATCTGCGAGGCGTTATAACTTACGTAGCATGAACCGTCAATTTTCTGCAGGCCAATCTGTCTTAGTAAGATCATTTGCTCAAAGTAATGCGGTAGACAAATTTTGTGCAAAATTGTCTCCTAAGTTTAACCCCGCGATTATTGACTCAGCAGTGGGATCCGTAGCATTTAAGATCCGGGATCTTAAAGGGAAACTCATGGGAACCTAACATATTAAGGACATTCGGACTTGACTCATACCTAATTTAGAACACCCAAAGATGATTTCCCGGCATGAGCCAATTTCAGGGTCTGGGACGTCCCCACGATTTGTAACGATTCCAAATGTCATCGTTACAAGTTTCTTTTCTAGTGTTATAATAATCCCTAAATTACTTGAAAGTGATCGATTGATAATATCGACTGATCGATAATGCAGGTCAATCAATTACGAAAAAATATTATCGATTTGTCGATAAGACAGTCAGAGGGTCAAACATGAAAGTGACTTAGCTAAATTGAACCAAGTTTTTTTTCGTAATCGATCTGTATTATCGATCAGTTGATATTATGAATTGATCGCTTTCAATTAATATCCGAATTAATATCCGGTGTAGTAACCTGTATGGACATGTTATTGAATGCCAAGGTGTCGATAGTGAGGTAACCTGTATTGGTAACCTCTTTAATTCTATCAGCAAATCAGCAGTGATCTAGTTAAGAATATCACCGCTAGTTGTATTATGCCATATAAAATAATTTTCCGTTCACTTCATGCTCAGCCATTGGAAAAATTGCATCAGATTTTAAGAAGCAAATCAAATAAACGTTAAAATACTTTTTAACATTAAATTATTAAAGTTTTTCATCATAACTTTAACATTGCTGCCAAAACCGAGAAGAAATTTTCGAATTTAGTCGATTGGTGTGTCGTATCTATGTTTCTACATCAGCACCACATGATCTAGTAATCTGCAGACCAATTTCTTCATCAATTTAAACGAAATAGTTTCTCGATTGGAACGATTAGCGTGTACACTGGGTGAGGTGAGTGCAAATAGAAGTGACAATTGTGAATACAATGGGTGATATATACGTACAACAATCGAGGATCAATAAATTGCAATTGCCTCGCCACAACTGCCGGATTACAATTACTGGAATACAATTACAACCACAAAGGGTCGAACAGCGATTACGATCACCGCACATTCGATCACACGATTACGACGTATTCATTTTGGACAAATTAACATCAAACCTACCTAGATTAAATACGGGAATCGTTAATAATTGGAAAGAGTTAACTTCACTTCAAGTTGCCGACCCTCTAGATCAGCAGTGTCTTTAAGATTCTGCGTCATGGGCAAATCACAGGACCCAACGGATTGATCGCACAGAACACAGCATTAGGATGAATCATTTCGGAAGGTAAGACGAAATCACAAAAGAACATATCATTGCAAATCGAATTCGACAACGATCAAACGCAAATTTTGGGAGCTGGAAGAACTCCCAAGCAAACCAATATTGACTCTAGACCAAAAATACTGTGAGAAATTCTTTATAATCATTCACACCAGAGATTCTTCAGGCCGGTTTGTTGTAAGTCTTTCGTTTGCCAACGATTCCAAATGATTGGGAAGTTCGATCAACAGAACAGCGTATAAATAATTTATGGAAGAATACCAGAAGTCAACCGAGTTTTTCCGGACTTCCAACATGAACATTGACCTTTTTTTCACGTGTGCGCATCATTAAGACCTTTCATTTGAATTTATTTCCAGCCATGACATTTTAACAACATGAAAATTGACTTGACGTTTTTAAAATGATATTCAATAGAAGGAACTTCATTTGAAATATTTTCTGGGTACATGTCACTATAGATGCATTTCCCATTTTACCACCCCACACATCTAATAAAGCACTTAGAAAAATTTGCTTTGGGTAATTTGTTTTAAATGTTTCGAATTGAAAATTGTTATTTTAATTTTTGTAGTTATTTTTTAGGAACAGCAAAATAAAAATTTCTATTATAATTAATTAATTTCGGACATAACACTTGCATCTGCATTATCGGAATTTTTCGGCTGGAGTTTTCGATGATCATGTTACCGACATTTACCAGCTATCATTTTCGTTTAATTAGTTTGATTCTATATTATCGACATTTTTCGGCTGAACAATTTCGACTAACTTTAATAGAGTGTGAATTGGACCATTAATCTAACAAGCCAACGTTTTATCTAAATTAATCTCATAAATAATTAAAAACTTACTAAGGTTGATTTTAATAGTAATACAACTTGTTATTAAATGTGTTCAATATTAATGAAAATAATATGATAACGAACGATAAATAAGATCATACATATTTCAAAAGAAATGAGTGCACCCAGAATGGAAATCAATCCGCAAATCGTTTACTTGGCTTTGCTTCTACGAGTATCATGTTATTTTTACTATGGAAACTAGATGCAAACGACGAAAGCAAGCTACATATTATTCCCATAACAATTTTAGAAATATTTCGATCTTAGCAATTGTACTACTGGTGCACATATAGGGAAGCTACGTGACCAACGTCTGCACACAATATTTCTTTTTAGCAGTTTAACGATATTTACCAGTTTGACTTAAAGCAAATACACAGTAAAGTAATAAATTCTTCGTATACATATCACATTTGGAAGACAAATACGAGATGTATGTATCATGATGCTATTCCGAGAAAAATGTAATACAACTTTTACTTCTTGTGTTTGATGTTAAAAGCTTTATATGAAAATAATTCAATATTTATTTTATTTTCTTGAAAATTGAAACAAAATTGCACGAAAACAAATTCTCAATTAAAATTTTATATTACTCGTATTTACAAATAAAATACTAAAGCTTTATCGTCAGAAAGTTAAAAAAGATTCTTTATATTCCATTAACTTGTTATTAATTTAATGAGATTTTTTTTTGGTACATATAAAATAATTTACAGTACGACAAATACGAAATGATCTAATTAAAATTTGTAAGAAATAAATGTATTTCAGCAAACTTAAAACTATTAGAAACTTGTTTCTAATTTTGAGATATGCAATTCATGACGAGAACGATGTGTAATTTTTATTCGTGCGGCTGAAAACAACCTGAGTACCATAAACGAGTGTGTTTTGTCCCAAAAAGTTTGAAAAAAGAAATCCTAACTAAATCGAAATACAAATTGTTTGTTGTTTTTCGTTTTATTTATTGTTTTTAATTAAAATCGTGAGAATTAAAAATAATGTAATTGCTTAAAAGCTTTTTAAATTATGAATGTGTTTGTGTATATATATGTTACGGTGAAAGTTCAAAATTGGTAAATGTTTGGCAAAATTAAAAAAAACTTTTATTCTATTCTTAAAATAATTCATCCTTGAGCACACGGATTTTTATGGCATTAGTGGACAGCCGTTTGAAATGGTAGGCACTAACTGCATTACTAATTGTTATGTGGTCGCAGGAGCTAATTGAGGAGTCATTTAAAAATTAACCTGATTTAATTTTCTTGAGTGAAATTTGGATTAATGATGATGGAATGGAATTCTATCAGTTAAATAATTACCATCTTGTTTGTTGTTGTAACAATAGTTATCGTGCTGGTGGAGTTTTGCTATTTTATAAAAGTAATTTAAATTGTTTTGTTGAGCCTATAAACCTTATTTCTGCGGATATCGGCTTCAGGCCTTTACGGAGTCTGTCTTTCTCGATGAGTTTTCTGAATATTTAAGACATATAAACAGTAAAAACCTTTTTGTTCTGGGTGACATTAATATTGATATTTTATCTTGCTCTTCCGTGTCTGATAACTATATTTGTATGATGTCGTCCGATGGTTCCATCGCTTATTAATGATCCAACTAGAGTAACTGATACTACTTGTATTGATCACTTATTTTGCAGATTGCGTGCTAATTTATTGTCTCGCGTCAAGGTTGAATTATTTAATTATATGATTACAGACCATCACTTGATGGATGTTGTGATCGATATTAATCAGGTGAAAAGCAATGATAGATTACCTGTTAAGCCAAAAATCATTCTATCTAAATTCTTGGAATTGTTAAGTAGAGCTAATTTCTCTCCTATTTATGCCCTTGACGATCCGTGTGCAGCTGTTGATGTGTTTTTAACGATTTGGAATGATGTTTTTTCAGCTAGCCTAGACTCACAAAAATCACGTAGTAATCGTCCTATTAAACCATGGATTTCTGAGGCCTTGTTAAACATGATAAAACGTATAAAATGGTTATTGAGAAAGGCGAAACATGTTAGAACCAATCAGCGTTTCCAGCAATATGTTACAGCCTATTGTCAGAAAGTAAAAAAGAAAACCATTGCTGCTCGCGTAGCTTATTATAAAAATAGATTTGATAACTGTTCCGGTGACTCCAAACTTATGTGGCGTACTTTCAATGACATTTTAAGTAATAATTCGTCAAAGATTAAGCTCATTAATTCTATTAACTCATCTAATAATGATCTTTTAACTGATGAATAGGAATTCTATGGAGTCTGACGGCGATTATGTTGAGCAATCTTTTTTTTCATTCAATTGACGATCTTGAAGTTTCTAAAGCCATTGCTTCTTTAAAATCAAGAAACTCTTACGATATATTCGGTTGTAGCAATTACTTAATTAAAAGTTCCGCTGGCCTTATATGTGCTCCTTTATGTCATATTTTTAATTGTTGTTTTAGAACCGGTATTGTTCCTGAAATAAGCAATTGTGCTATCTCTTCATAAAAATGGTTCCAGATGCGACTTAAATAATTACCGGCCTATTGCTTTACAGCCAGTCCTGTTAAAAATAATGGAAAAAATTATTAAATGTAGAATGGTTGTATTCCTAGAGAAGCATAGTGTTATAAGTTGTTGTCAGCACGGTTTTCGCAATGGGTTTTCCACGGAGTCTGCATTAATTGAATTTTTAAATAGCGTGCCTGCATCGCTAAATAATTCTGAATCTTGCGCTGGGCTTTTTGTTGACATAAAAAAAGCCTTTGACATGGTTGATCATAACCTCCTATTGCATACGCTTTCTAAAATTTGTTTCAGAGGAAACATTAATAATTGGTTTAAATCGTATCTTGCAAATCGTAATCATGTTGTTAAGGTGAGTGGAACTATGGGCAGCCCTTATGTCTTAAACATTGGTGTTCCTCAAGGTTCTGCCTTGGGGCCACTTCTATTTCTGATATACGTAAACTCAATGTTTAGTGCAAATTTGGCAGGCTCTATGGTTGCCTTTGCAGATGATATGAGCTTATGTTATCGTGGGTCCTCACAAACTGAAGTTTACCATAAAATTTCAGCCGATCTTTTAGTTTTAAGGAAATGGTTTGACCACCATTTCCTAATTTTAAGTAATAAAACTAAGTTTATGCATTTTAGTTTGGGTAGCAGTAGTTTACATTCACCTGTTAATTGCTCCAGCTCGTGCATTTCCATTGAAACTATTGAAAGCTTCAAGTACCTTGGAGTTATTGTTGATTGTAATCTGAATTGGAAGCAACATGTCGATAAAATAAAAAAGTCTCTTAGCAATGCGTTACGAACTTTATATCTATTAAGACCAGTTGCACCCAAATCGGTATTGTTAAAATTCTACTATGCTTGCATTAACTCTAGGCTTGAATATGCGTTATCGTGTTGGGGTGGTTGCTATCATTCAACTTTAAAAATTCTCATAATTGTTCAGAAATATGCTATTCGTATTATGTGTTTTAAGTCTTCACGGGTTTCTGCTTGGCCATTATTTTTGAGTTGCAAAGTTTTACCATTACAACATCTATATGTTTATAAGGTTTTACGTTTATTTTATTTGCGTAGTGGGCATCGATTATTGAGAGCAAATGTGCGATACAATATTAGGAACAATGATCGTTTCTTATTTGTTATTCCACATTTTTTTAGTGTACATTTTAGAAAATATTTTCTGGTAACTACCCCTTGCTTATTCAACCAACTTCCACTTAGCATTCGACAACTTAATTTAAGTCGAAATCATTTCTTCAGTCACTTAAAGTTTGGCTTTTTGATGGCTTTAATTTAGAGTTTTAGTCTGATGAAGTTTAATTTTAGTTTTAATTTCGTATGTTAACATAACCTTTTATCGTAAATTGTTCTTTGTTAAAGGGTAGATCAATACTGCCGTTAAATCGGTGATGATTACCCTACTCATTTATTTTCATTTTGTATTATAATATTATATGTGACAAAAAATTGTACTGAAAATTAATGATAAGCCTGTGTGCTTCAATAAAAAAAACAAAATTGCCCTGTTCATGTCCCTTAGCCCTCTGATGGGGAATAAATGGAACTACAGCAAACATTTCATTTACATCGGACCTCTGTACCACCGGTTTATACTCATGCAAACAAATGTAAAAAATAATAATTTCGCAGATTTACCGTTTTCAGACTTTAACCGTAGCATATATAGTCATGAACGTAAAGCTTTTGTAAATAGATATGTTACGTTGTGTGAAATACTGTGATTTCCACGTTTATATTGCTTTCCATGTATAACATACTCAGGATTCAGACACAAATTGTTAAACACTTAAAAGTTTTTAAATTATCCAGATTTTTTTAATTTGAAAATCCAAAATGCATATGAGAGATCTGTGATTGTGTGGCAAATTCGAATAAGTAAGTATGAAATGACGTGGAGGTCGTAATTGTCTTGTCCTGGTAGAATAATGGTCACCGGCACGTGTTGTCGAATGAATTGTAGCTCTTCTTCCAACTGACTTGGGGTAAGTATGGATGGATGCAGGACGTCTTGATGAGCATGATAAATCACGTTGAGTAATCCTTGTTGCGTGTCCTGGAGGCTCTTTAGAACTAGCATTTAACTGCAGCTTTTAACTGCCACATTTCCTGCCGCAAACGATGTTGGTCTTTAATTAAGTTGTTTATAGATGCCGTGGTGAGGTTTGTATTATGTTTTACCAAATTGATGGTGTTATCCACAATAGTTGTTTGATTTTTGATGAGAGTCAAGAGAATTTTCGTCAGTGTTAATTTGTTTAAAATATTATTCATACTTGTCAGCTTCTCGCTGAGTGAGTACTCCAAATAGGTTCCCTAGTACAAGGCCCACTGAGTCACCGAGGCCTCGCTTCATTCGTTTACGATCCTTATTACTTTCAAATAATAGCTCGTTGTCTGCTATCAAATAATTATATTGAAATAAGAGTTGCTGAAGAATGATGTCGCATTTTAAACCGGACAGCTCCTTACAAACTGATTGTAACTCTGTGTGGGCTCTTTTAAAGTTGTCGATTTCCTCCCAGTAGGAAGATAAATTGTATTGAACAATTAATGTCCATTTTGTCGCCACAATCTCCAACTTGCCCAATTCCTCGAAATGTATCCCAATGGAATGATCGAACGGCCTTATTTCGATGTTGGTGCTCACGAAACCAAATAGGCAGCACACTGAAAGGATGGCTAGTGCCATGTGATTTATGTTTCCTGTCGTTTTGGTTCGACGGTGAGGTTGTTGCCTGGATACCGGGTTGTTGTTTTGAGTTGTAATTGCACTGGCCTTCCCGGTGGTTGTTTCCTTGAGCGATGCAATGGCCTTCGTAGGTAATATTTCACTTGGATCGTCGCTAATAGGGAGTTTGCACAGCTTTGTTATTGGTCGCTTGTAGGTCGCGTCCTTACATTTTACTGTTACTGTGAGAGTGGTTAATTCTTCGAATGTTAGTGTTGAATCTCCTATTACTCTCTTAAAATGTGGGGTATGAGGTGGTATGAAGTGCCATGTCGTTATGCATACATATAGGATTTGTTACCCCGACCCTTGGTGGTTCTTAGCTGGATGGGTTCTGCATAGTCGATTCCCGTTTTAGAAAACGGCCTTCCCGGGCTAACTCTTGCTGATGGTAGACTATTAGTTGTTCTATGTGTTTTTGAATGTAGCGAAAGCAGGTTATGCATTTTTATATCACTTGTTTTACAGCTCGTCTCCCATCGATGATCCATGTAATGTGTTTTGGATCCATGTAATGTGTTTTGGTGGGTTTCCTCAATTATCCGTTGAGTAATTATGTTGTTTTTGCTTAGAATTACAGGCTGTTTGCTGGCGGTTGTCAGATTGGAGTTTTTGAGACGTCCCATCACACGGAGTAAACCTTCGCCGTCTAGGAAGGGGTTTAATGAACCTATAGCTTACTGTTCTT
Organism: Nephrotoma guestfalica; assembly: GCA_963691935.1. Lineage (NCBI taxonomy): Eukaryota > Metazoa > Arthropoda > Insecta > Diptera > Tipulidae > Nephrotoma > Nephrotoma guestfalica. The sequence continues at coordinate 99,469,963 of OY829914.1, forward strand.
TTCTAGCCTTTTGTCCTTGTTCATGTAGGCGATTTCTGGTCCGAAATCTTGCTCTTGTGTTATTTTTATAATTGTTGTTTCTGCTGCCTTAAGTTCATTACCGGTTAGACAACCCTTGTTACGATTTTCTTGTTTGCAGTTATTTATAAATCGTATACAGTATGCGACCGTGCGCTTGATTTCGCTGTATGTAGACACTCTGCTAAATAACTCTGCAAGTATGTTCGGCCTTTTTATTACCGTCGCCAGTACTCTCTTTTCTTCCAGCTCTGCTTGTAAATCTGATGGTGGATCCGGAACGAGTTCTTCAGTATTCCACTGCGGTGGCATAGTTGTTAGGAAGCTTGGTCCATGCCACCATAAGTTGTTGTCAATGAGCTGTTTGGATGTTATGCCACGTGAGGCGGCGTCCGCGGGTCTATTTGCCACAAACGTTTTGAAGCGGCTTGGGTCTCCTTTAATCCACCAGAGTGTTATTGTTGAATCTGACCAAGCGTATGTATTAACGTTTTTAAGCTTCATGGTATCTTGAACGTGTTTCATTAATTTTGCCAATAATAAGGCTGCATTTAACTCGAGGCGAGGGATTGATAGCTTCGTTTTTATTAGTGCAACACGTGTTTTGGACATTATTTAGCTAAGCGGCTGGTTTACCGTTGTCATCCACTGTCCTACAATAAACCACTGCCGCATTGGCGTGCTCTGACGCATCAGCAAAACCGTGTAGTTCCGTTTTGCATCTAGAAGTTGTAATGAGCCATCTTGGAATTTTTAATCTTGATATCTCATTCAGGTCATCTTTGTAGTTCTGCGATTTGACACTTATTCTTTCTGGTAGTTGTTCATCCCAGCTTATTCCCATTTTCCAAACATCCTGCATCATGATCTTGGCCATGATTGTTGTCGGCGACAACCATCCTATGGGGTCAAAGAGGTTTGAAGAGTCAGATAGGAATGAGCGCTTGGTGTGCTGGTTGTTGGCCAGCTGCAGTCCGGCTATATCGAATTCGAAAATATCGTCCGCCGGGTTGTATAGTATTCCCAACGTTTTAATGGTGTCATTTAATTTTATTTGAATATTTCCGTTGGCTTGTTGCTCTCTAGGAATGCTTTGCAATATTTTGGGAGAGTTGGATGCCCATTTTATCAGATTGAATCCATCTTGTGCTGTGAGGGCTTGCAGTTCTTGCAGCACCAGTAGAGCCTCGTCAATGCTGTCTGCGCCAGTGAGTAAATCGTCCATATAGAAGTCGATTATCATTATTTTAGCTGCTTTTGGATGAGTATTGGATCCTTCCTTGGCCAGTTGAATCAATGTTCTTACCGCTAGGAAGCTGGCTGCGGTAGTTCCGTATGTTATGGTTTTTAGCCTATATGCCTACCGTGCGGCGTCGGCCAAAAGCCACAGTAAACCAATAGCGAAATAGACCAAAATAAAACAAACAGATTTAAACCAGAAAAGTAGTGAATAATATGGATATTGTTTAAAATCGGATGGATTATTTTTATGCTTTAAAAGCGCTCAAACCACATATTTTAATCGAGTGAATAATATGCCGGACGGAACCGTTTCAAAACACCAGTTACATAAATTTAATATAAAAAAATCTGATTTTTTTGAAACTTTGGTTTTATTTTGCAGATAACTTAAGAAAGCCCAGCCCACGCGTGAAGATTATTGACATTTGAAATGGTTTGGTTGGTGGTTATCTATCTTATCTATCGATTCAGTTTACTAAGAAAATCTTATGGCACTATTCTGGCTTTCCCTGCGAATAGGGAATAATACATTCATATCATTTTTGTTTAAATTGTTTTATGTGGCCTACTAAGGAAATAAATCTCGTGTAAATAGTTTAGAAATAAAACTAAGTGGGGAAATATGGGGAAAAATAATTTTCCATTCATCAAAAATACAGCTAACGCCAAATTTACTGAACCATTTTCAGCCAGAAAAAAACAATTCAGATCAAACTGCTATGAAGATATTTTTCTAATTTCCTTTCCCCAGGGAAACCCAGAATAGTGCCACTGAACTTGGTAATATATAGTTATGAGTTAGGATACCGTGATTCAAATAAAAAAAAGGAATATTTATTTAGTAATTTTCTTACAATTTTTTATTTAGAGATCTTAACTTAAACACGAGTAAACTAGAACTAACTATTTAACGTTTAATTTTTATTCTATACAACAATTAATGCTGCGTTATCAAATATAATTAACATACGATATTTTCCATCCGATATCTTTTGTTTGGGGTTTTCAACCTAGATGCTTTTGCTGATGTTGCATTTGAATCGTGGGAATGGATTGCAATGAGCTTTTATCTTGGGCATGTAACTATATATTAGTTAACCGCGTGAAGCTCGTTAGCTATGAGAACGAGTTGGATCCGCACCGAGGTCGATATATGTTATTACGTATGCATGTACGTACGATATATGTCTCGCCTTATATACAATTTAAAATTATAAAATCAATTCAAAATACGGTCTAGTACTTACATTTTTAATAATTGATAAATAGGCAACTGTGTTTGCTTTCTTCGATAGACCAATTCTAATATTCGCTTAATTATAAATTTTTTGCGACCTCCTTTTAAGTGGATTCTTACAATGTTTGTATAGTAACACGGTCATCTTCTTATTACCGCTAGAACAACATTTATTTTGCTATAAATACACATTTATTCCCATCTGCCCTTAAAACAAATAATTAGGCTTGAATAAACTTAAGATAGTTAAAAAATAAATTACTTTCCTGCCACAAAACCTATAACTAATTAAATTAAAATCTTCCATTCCTTTTGGGAAGTTAAACAGAAACACAAAAAAAAATTTGTATGTTTTTACATCAATAATTAATTCATAAAATAAATGAACTAAAAAGTGTAGATTCCCTTTCCGTTCATGTTGCTTACTGGTGATACTTACCCCTAAACATCCTGATCGTGTTGTTTGTTATTAGTTTAGTCATTTTATTATTACGAGAAGAAGCAAAAAGTTTATTTTCTATGCTGCCATTTATTATGAGTGTACATTCTCAGAACACAGAGTTTTTTGTTCCGGTCCTTTTATAAAACTTTCAGTAAACTATTAAAATATAACAAAAACTTAGCAAAAAGCACAGTAGCCTACAAGAAGAAGAGCAAATAAAACCAACATAAATAAAAAGAGTGGAGCAAACTTAGTTTAATTCTGTGTAACAAAATTAAAAATTCAAAACTAACTTTTAGTTTTTTTATAAATTATATCACTGATACGTTTACATTAAATATACCTACATACGTATTATGAGGTTTGGTGTATGTGTGTGTATGTGTTTATTTTGAGTGTTGTGTGGTGTGCACTATAAAATTAGCATTTCGTACGCTTAACTGAAGAAGGAATCGTAAATTTAGGACTTAACTAAAATTGGTTTGTGCTGTTTAGTTATTATCTTAGAGTTAAAAAATAGCCCTATGAATACCTTCGTCAAGTGGGCTAACAAATTTAATTATCTCTATGTTTATTTTGAAAATTTAAACACATTTTTTTATTATCGTTTGTTGTTTATATTTCGAACTAGTGAGCCGCAAATTATAATAGTTTTTCCCCAATTTTCATAAATTAGAATAAATTAAATTTAAACATAATTCAAAATAATTGTAGATGAACCTTTTGTACATATCCAAACAAGCCGCTCACTATGGCACATTCCAAAACAGGATGAAACAAAACGGGTCATCACAAAATTAAAATATGTTTTTGGAACGTCCCTAAAGCTAGCAGAACCATACAGCAGAACATTACAATATAGTATAGATAATTATAAGATACTAATAGGTACTTGAAACATAATTAAACACGCGCAAATAGAATTAATTTATTTAAGTATCATATGGTATTATTATAATATTTACCTTTATGTATTTGTTGACTTTTTAATCTTCTTAAGTTCTATAAAACAATGAATTGTATAAGTAATTAACCATCATGTTGGCACTAGCTCCAAAAATTTGGTGCCATATGGCCCAGTTTCAAAATTTACAATAATTTAATTTTAATTTCTTTTCATACACCTAGCATACACCGATCCCCTTTCACACTTCTATCTGATTTGTTCTAATAAATTCAAACGCATTCTTGTATACGTTCATTCCCATTCGTAATAATTCAGTCAAACTACTTGCAGTCAATAGAACATCGAACAATTGTCTGCAGAACATTTCAGAATTAAATGTTCGATGTCCTCCACAACTAAACAGCTTTCACATAATTCACACGCAACCAAATTACGTTTCTTCAAACATTCTTTCCAATTTCCATGATTCAATCACACTCGTTCCATAGTTCGTAACATTCTAGTACCTCCTTTATCACCTTAAAGAACGGTTGCCTCAAAGGAGACCTAACCAACTCAAAGTACTTCTTACCTTTCACCTGACATTTTTCAACAAACCCGCTTTCCCATTTTCTCCACAGATTCACCTAAAACATGCGAAGTACGTCTCTGGCAATGAATTCATATTCATTTACATCCTCAATCAAACAACCCCGTTGTAGGTGTGAAGGTATCCATTGAAGGATGACCTCCATCCCACAAGATCGAAGATAATTATACAGCATTTCCACATACACATTGCTATGAGTTCCTACACCCTTACTAATTAATTCCAACCCACTCCGGGAGTCAGAGAATAACACTATTCTCCTTCTCCCTTGTATCATTGTCAACTTGATTCCTTCCATAATCCCTATCAATTCTGTATTCATTATACAGATACTGCCATGCACTCTTACCATTTTCACTTTCCTCATTGAAGGAATATAAATTCCCACACCTACGCGATCATCATTTACACTTGCATCTGTATACACTTCCACATGTGGAACATAATTCATTCGCATTTTGCAAAAAATACTCTTAACCGATAACTCATTCATCATTGCTTTTGTTGTGTCACCAAACTTCAACCGCCCTATTAGATTGCTCGGAGGGACTTTCGGATTTGCCGAGCGAATCGTGGAGAATATGTCAATATTTTCCAAGATTGATCAAGTTGTCTTTTTGTAATCCGTCCCTCTTTGCAACACCTCTTTCATTCCATTCGCCAATTTATTGTTCTTAGTTAACATTCGCACAGTCTCTCGCACGGTGATTCATTCCCTCTTATAATTAAGAGACGAATCACCCAATTCAGACCACAGAGTATGTATTGGTATCGAATTGATCGCTCCCAATACAACTCTGGCACACGCATTCTTCACAAGCATCAATTTTTTAAACCCAACCTTGGACCCATCATCATTATTACTCATTCCATACGCAATTTTAGTTGACACAAGCGCCTTTCGTAACATATCAGTCACACCCGGTTCAATCTACTCTTACAATTATCGGCCAATTTTTCCATATGCACTTTGAAATTCATTCTTCTGTCAATCCAGATTCATAAATACCTAGTCAATTTCACCCACTCAATTCTCTCATTATATATTCGCACATCAACCATCCGATTCGTTCTAAAAGCCATACTAAAACATTTACTCGGATTTACCCTCAAATTCAAATCACTCAAACATTCGGTTATCTGATTCACACATTCTTGAGCCCGACTCAATGCCTTCTCGATGGCCCTCCCCTTGCCCCTCAGGACAAAGTCATCTGCAAATTGCAAAATGACTTTGCCTGAGGAGTTACACTTATGTATCAAGCTCCTGTACAGGTTGAAGAGAGTCGGTGAGATTTTACTGTTTTGGGGGAGGCCCATAGTCACCGTTCCTTTCAATCTATACTCCCTACCACATGAAACTAACTTTCTCTCATTCATGAACTCATACACCCATTTGCCAATTTTCCAAGGAAACCCCAAGTCCATAAGGATCTGATAAATTTTCCCTGGAACCACGTAATCATATGCCCTTCTATATCCAAAAATACCGCCACAACATACTTATTTTCTTTTTGTACTTCCCACACAAACTTTTCTGAATGTGTAGAAGAGTGGTTGTGACGGAACCCAAAGGTGGTTTCCGGCAACAAATTCCCTCATTCACAAATTTATCTATACGACCTTTCATCATACCATTCACTATTCCCCTGTAATTTGTTGCCAGATTCCTATCCCGGTCCCTTTTAGGAATAGGTACCACTTTGCTTTCCTTCCATTTTTCCGGTATCTGAATCATCAATACTAGCTTGAGAATTCGAAGCAAGGCCCCCTTGGCTTCGAATTCTAATCTACCAATCATTTTATAACTCACTCTGTTAGTTCCGGGTGTAGTAGATTTGGATATTTCTAAAACCCCTCGGAACTCTTCCCATTCAAACTCCTTACACATATCGTTCATAAATTCATTTTCATTATCAAGTAACAAAACTTCACACCTATCGTTCAAATTGCTACGTACGTCCGTAATCATTTGTAAAGACACCTCCATTCTCTCTGTCTTCAACCACGGCATTTCTGCCTTGCGTTCTATATCCTCTAACTCTATTATATTTATTCCATACATCCTTAGTTGTGGTTCTATGTGTCATTTTGGACACATAGTCCCGCCAACTTTTCTTTTTCGCTCTAAGGATAGCCTTTTTCAATCTTGCATTCATCCTTCCATAATTCATTCTGCATTCATGACATATACATCTATTGAACTTTCTCAATGCTATCCGTTTCCTTTCATACCAATACTGGATTTCATTGTTCCACCAATCGTTCACCTTGTATTCATTCCCTCTGACATTTATAGTGCACATTTCATTCACTCTCTCTATTTCATCTTCAAGTTGGTTAACCTCATTTACTTTTTTCATTATGAGAGTCTCCTTCATACATTCGACCCATTTCTTACCATTCATAATGACCTTACGGTCCATGTCATCATTTGTACCACCTAAGCATATCCTGATCAAATAATGATCACTACCCAAATTCTCATCTGTGACATTCCAAATGACTTGGCCCCCCAGCCCGCTAGATATTAAAATTAAATCTATCGCGCTAGCTGTCGACCCCACTCTCGGCATTCTAGTCGACCCACCATCATTCAGGACTACGAGATCGGAATCCAGAATAAGGCGGGTCAGCCAGTTACCTCTAGCATCAGTTCTTTCACTCCCCCATATTCTCGAATGCGCATTCATGTCACCCGCTAGAATTACGTCACTTTTGTCTTCCACCCATTCAAACAAAATTTGAAAATCTCGTTGGCTTCTCTCTCTGTCAGACGTAGACAACACTGGAGTTGCATGGATACTAACAAATAACAAGTTTCTGTCCTGATTCCGAGGTTTGGTCCTTCTTTGATTTCCTCCTCAGTTATACTTTTTAGGTCGTGGCAGAAAATGATATCTTTGGAACTGTTTAATATGAGGTGTTCCGTCACTTTTATTTTGGCCAATTGCCCCAGAAATGTGGCCTTCAGTAATACATCCGTCGCTGCCTGATTTTTTGTCAGAACCAGCAGTTCTCCAGCTCTCGAGCGTTGCGTTTTAATAATCCCTTTGGTTATCCATATCCAGCGCTTTTTGTATTCCAAAAGGTGAAAAATTTGACAGGTTTTGTCCCTCCTGCTCGTGCTTAATTAATAGATATTTTTCATTCACTCCATTGCAATTCATTATATCTGCACTGCCACCGAATCCTCATCTCTTTGTTTGCATTTCGTCGATCTTTTCCTTTTGGAGGGTTCGGTATTATTTCCCAACATCCTCAACGATGCGATTCTATTTGGGCTTTCAAACATCGCCCCTTTTTAGGCCCTCATTTTGCTCACACCTGACTTTACTTGTTGTCTATACCCACGCCGCTTAAATATAAACAAACACTTGTTGTTGTTGCCACCAAACAATAATCCACTTAAAACACTATATATTTGCGTCCACCACCTTTTTAATATTATAAAATTGTTCTTACACCACTATAAAACTATTTTGAATTAATTAGAACCCAAAACCACTTAAATTAACTATTTATTAAATGAAAAAATAATTTTGCACCGAGCTGTCAAAATTTTGTGTGTACGCTTGCCAAACTATACCACTGGAATGCACCTTGACATATACAACCTAAACATATAACTTAGTTCAACATGAAATGAACAATGCTGCGTCTAAATGATTAAATATGTACACACGTAATTTGGTTGAAATCTTGAATAATCCCGCGTTTGAATGTTGATTCAATATTTACACGTACAGTATGCGATAAAATAAACCGTCCAACTATATTGATTTACTAAAAACTCTAGTTGTGTCAATATTTTTATATTTTTTCTCAGCATATTATACCTCATTTTCATTGTTTAGAAGCCTACTATAATATTTTTAAATTGAAAGAATTTAGGGAATCCCCGTTTCTAGAAAACAATTTGTTTAATAAACCGATCCCAAATTTTAGTACGACAAAATAAACCGAACGCTTTGGTTGTGATATTTTTTAAGCATAAATCTTTATGTTTTAAGATAAACTTGATCAATTGGTATGTAAAGATTTATTTTGGTGTACAAATATTTAAAAAAAATGTTAATTAATTTATTAGATACGACAATGCCTCAATCATCTATGGACCTCCGAGATCGAACGATGCTCACAAATTTACAGTGGCGAAATCTACTGTAAAGGAACTATGCATGAAATTTGAGCAACCCGGCTCGTTGTTAAACGGTTTTGGTAGTGGCCGTAAACGGAAAACCTCTCAAAGAGATGATGTGATGATCGTAAGAGAGGTTAGGGAAACCCCAACAAAGTCGGCTAGAGAATTAAAGGAGCAATACAATTTGAATGTTTCAACTCGAACTATTCAACGGCGACTAAAAGAAAGTGGATTGATCAATTGCTACCAACGACGTAAGCTTTTCATTAGCAAAATCAAGAAAAAAAACGGCTGAGTTTTGTGGCTAAGCACCAGGGGAAAGAGAAAGAATGTTGGCATTCAATTTTATGGTCTGACGAGTCCAAATTTAAACTATTTGGGTCAAAGAGGTGTGGATGAGTTTGGCGGGTTCGGGGTGGGGGACTCAAAAATAGATTTTTAAAGAAGACTGTGAAACACGGTGGTGGTAGTATTATGGTATGGGGTCCCAGCATTTTGGTGTAGACTAATATGTATGTTACATCCATCTTCAGATCTCTATGGAGGTTGTCATTTCTTATGTAACACGGTGCATTATACCACGAAGGACTTTGCTTTAAATGACTGGATGATATTGACATTGGTTTTCGTTGTACAGCCCCAGAGCTGAATACCGTAAGTCTACAAAGGTTTTAGGATTTGCCGGTGTAGTAGCAATTTATTATGTAGAGTTAGCTCAGAATTTCTTCCAAAGAGCCAATCCATCTTTCTGTATTTGATGTTTAACTCTTCTTTTTTCTTTTTCACATGCCCTTTCCATTTTAGTTTCGCGTCTAGAGTCATGCCTAGATGTTTTGCCGTATTTGCATAGGGAATTTGCTGGGAGTTCAGTTCTACTGGTATCCAGTTGACCTTCTTGTTGGTAAAGTTTACGTGAACAGATTTTGTTTCATTAGAATTTATTCGCCATCTCTTGGTCCAGGTACTGACAATATTAGTAGCTCTTTGCAATTTGCTTGTAGATTCTTCTATGCAATTAGCAACTGCTAAGATGGCCGTATCATCCGCAAACGTCGCTATGTTAGTATCCTCTATCGTTGACAGGTCCGAGGTGTATAGAACATATAAAGTTGGTCCCAGAACGCTACCTTGTGGTACCCCTGCAGATATTTTCTTAATTTCTGAGTATTCGTCATCTAATTTAACTCGAAAGTGTCGGTTAGATATGTAAGATTTTAGAATTTCATAAAACTGCTTTGGTTATTCTCTTTGTAATTTATATTCCAAACCTTTATGCCATACTCTGTCAAAGGCCTGTGCTACATCCAAGAAGACGCTTGAACGTACTTTCTTTTTTTCAAGTCTTCTTCAATTATGTTTGTAATTCGGTGTACTTGTTCTATTGTTGAATGGTTTTCTCTGAAGCCAAATTGATGTAGAGGATTATTGGTTTTAGTCTCTTTAGGAGTAGTTTCTGGAATAATTTTGAAATTATTGGAAGTAAGGAAATCGACTTATACGAATTTTTGTCATTAAGTGGTTTGTTTGGTTTAGGTATCATAATTACTTCTGCTACTTTCCATTGTCTTGGAACGTGTTTAAGTCTGAACACTGCATTAATTATTTGGAGTAGTTTACGCAGACCTTTTTCCGGGAGAGCTTTTTCTATTTGTCCTGTAATTAAGTCATATCCTGGAGATTTCTTTGTTTTTAGGTTAAGTTTGATTTTCTCTTTCAATTTTGTAATGTGACAGGAGATATATTGCAGTCATACATTTTATATACTGGTGGTATGTTTTTCTTTGCAGTTTATTAGGTAGAGGCTGGAACGTGTTCTCGAGGTGGGTTGCAAACAACGAAGATTTTTGCTTTGCACTTATAGCCCATGTGCCATCTTCATTTTTTACTGGTGGAATTTGTAGTTTAGGTCGTTTTAAACTTTTTGTCGCTTTCCAAAGGGAGTACTCGGTATCTTTTTCCCCAGTAAGAATACTCAAGTATTTATTAATGGATTCGTTTTAGATTTCTTTAATTAACAACTTTAGTTTATTGGATACAAAATTTAGAGTTGTTTTTTCTTGCTTTTCGTTTTGCTGCAACCCCAGTTCCCTAACTTCTAGAGGATAAATAGCAATAGAATTTCCTTTGAACTTGAGGGGGTACTACTCCACGCCGCTTCTTGTATACTGTTGTTGAGTTGTTCTAGTTCTTCTTCTAGCTCTATCGGGGTTTTAGTTGGCACCTGAAGATCAATATTATCCTTAACAAGTTTCTGGAATTTTTCCCAGCAGGTTTTTTTGTTCGTTAGCGAAGGTGGCCTAGTTTTTTTAACAATCGTTACACTGGTTGTCATGATAACAGGCGTGTGATCCGACATATCCCCCTCGCTGCTTTCTAGGTATATGTAGTTTTCGTCTATATCTTCTTATTTGTAGGCCAATAGGTTTGTTGATCTCCAGAATGAAAATCGCAATTGCATAGTCTTCCTGCTGCAAACAGCTCTCATCCTTTTTTAGAGGTTACTCTTGATCTCCAGTAGGTGTTTTTGCATTAAAATCACCTCCGATTATGAAACTTGATCCAAGTGATTTAAATAACGTGCAATAGCCTTGTTTAATTAAATTATATCTTGGGGGAAATATATTGACGATACACTACATTCTATGTTGTTATTTATAAATACTTTTAAGTTGGCTACTTGCATAAATTCGTCCTTAATTTTAAGATCTATAAAGTGTTTGATGTTTTCTTTTATAACCACCAACTATCCTCCCCTTGCCCTTCCTGCTGGATGACTGGTGTGGTAACAATTGTATCCATATGTTTTAAGATATGAAGTTGAAGCAAATTATAAGATTTTCTAATGGGTCAGGCAGGGTGTCCCATTAATTTTAAAAATGAAATTATTTTAATGGGCCTTAGGTACATTCCAAAGTCATTCTAAGTATTTTCCAAGCATTTAGCACGAACTTCAGTAATACTGGTGGACTACTGAAACAAAAAGGAGTGTTCCAAGTTAGTATTACGATTTTCTAATGGGTCTAACAGGGTATTGCATAAGATTTAAAAATGAAATTATTTTAATGGGCCTTAGAATGACTTTGGAATGTACCTAAGGCCAATTAAAAAATCACATCTCTTCTAAATTATTTAATATAAATTTGCCTGAATGTTTACTTTCACCAATACTATTACAATAAGTTTGTTGTTGTTGTATTTTTTGGATTAGTTTGGATAAACTTCACGAGCATTTTATAATATATCTTGTATAGTTTTGTATGTTTTTAGATCTATATAATGTAACTCTACTACAAATTGTATTTACTGTGTACAATTTTGAATCGTGACTCCAACTCATTTTCAAAAATCTGGAGTTCACCAATTAAAAAAACAAAAACTTACGCTTCACACCCTTGCTCGTAAAATATGAATTATAGCGTGGGGAATAAACCCTCATCGTTTCAAAATTGAACGTAACATATTTTCTACTAAACCTTACCTTAAAAGTATATGTTATGTGAGCTCTTTAAATATTTTCAAATGAAACGTCAAATTAATTTTTCTTTTTAAATTCTTTATATTTAATTTCAATTAGTTTCCTTTTTCCTCTTTAATTATAATTACATTCACATTTTTTTGTTGTTGTATTAAATTCATATATTTATTAATTAATAATTTTTTTTCCTTCATTTATTTACTTATTTCAATTATTTTAATTACAGTTTGTTGTTTCTTTTCTAATTTCTTTAAGATTTAATTATTTTTTTTTTATACTGAATTTTTTATGAAACAAGAAATAATTATTTTATTTAATATTTTATATATTTTCAAATTTATAAACGAATAATTTTGCACTGAATAATTTGTTGTTTAATTTTTATTTTAATGTTACACAATATGTTTGGTTTATAAATCTAAAATATTTATTTATTTTATGTACAAATTAATTTTCTTTTAAATAAATTTCTCTTTCATTTTTTTATGTTGTTTAAAAATTCGTTAATAAATGTTTATTAAACGGCTATGTATTATTGATAATTGTAATGTAACATGGGGGCAGGGGACTTGGGTTTAAACTTCTAGTTGCATTTGTTACTCTACAAATAATAGTTGCTCCTCATGTGGGGCTCTATAGAGGAGCGAAACTAAATTTTATTGTAGATTTTTTATTACTAAAAATATTATTGGTATTTTATATAGTTAATAATATAATTTTATAATATTTTAGGAGGGTGTTTACGTTTTATTTTAATAATACATTTTTTTTTTTTGAATAAAATCAATCGGGTTGTTGAATATTGGGTTCTTATTTATTTGTATATGGACGACACTAAAAATTATTTTCCTAAAATACCACAAAATTATTTCTATCGCTCGTTAATTAATTTATTAATTAATTAGTTGCGTGATAAACTAAATATATAAACAATATTAACATTTTTGTTAATTTTTGATATTCGTTTTTATAACCGTTTTATAGAACTATTAATAATTTAAAAAAACAATATTATGTGTAACATAATTAACTATATAATGAATAAATAAAATACCAACTAAAAATTAATATCAAAAATTAACAAAATATAATATATAAATTTATTCTACTAACTAAAATATAATTACAAAATAAAATCTAACTACATAATTAATTTATTGTAATAATTAATTGTGTGCTTCGTTAATTAATTTTGTATTTACATAAATATTTGAATTATAATATATTAGAAAACTCGATGTAATTTTATTATTTAGTTTTAATTTAAAATATTCAATTGTATTTATTTATACAAAATATAATTTAATATTTGTTTGATATAAAAAAAACAAATCTAATGTAAAATTAAAATTTAATTTAATTTCTTGAATTAGGTGCAAATTATAAATTAATTTATTTTATATTTCGATAGATTTTATAAAATATCAGCGTTTGATGTTCCATTACCTGTTCGTGTTGTTTTAGTAGGCGCTCCACGTGGTATCATAGGTGGAGGGGCGCCGCACCATACCACCTGAAACCCAAAAACAGTAGAAGATACAAATTATTGTAGCAAGTTATTGTTTACGGAATAGGTGATATGAAAAGGATTAAATTAATATTTTTGTATACTGGATAATATGTGCAGAAATATGTGTATATGTTATGGGTTGGGGTGTACGAGGAAATGGGTGAAGGATTAAAATGTTTTTCTGTTCGAGGAAATTTGTTATCAGTTTTAATTATCAAACGTTACGAAAGGTGTGAGAGTTTTAAGCCCTATGCATGGTTCGTAAAATGTATAGCTTATTGTTAAATAAACATATTTCTGTAAGTACTGAAATTTTAAAAAGGGTTGTTTAATTAATAAAAAATTTGTAAAAACTCAGGGGGATTTGCACAGTTATGGTAAAATAAAGCAGCTCGGAAATGTTGTCTTGTTTGTTCATGGTTTTAGGAGAAATATACTATGCAAATTTAAAATCTGTATCACAAGGAATTAAATTACACCGAGCTTATATACTTATTTCTCTAAACATAATGCCGAATTTTGATTCAAACAATAAAATCTCGATTAAATCGAAATTCTGCTTAACTCAATATGTTGGTGGTTTATCGCGTGAGTATGAGGAATTTGTGAAATTTATTGAGTTAACCCATTAGTGTCCATCGTAAATACAAATTTAAACAATGTACAATTTTGTACAATGTACAATATGACTGCCTCGGCTGGCCTTGACATACCTCATACGGTCGGTCCAATTTTTGAGAACATTTTCGATGGTATGCGGCATTATGTCTTCAATGGCAATGCGAATATTGTTCTTGAGAGCGTCAATCGTTGCTGGTTTATCGGCGTAACACATATCTTTGACGGCATCCCAAAGATAATAATCCAACGGCGTCAAATCAGAGCTCCGAGGCGGCCAAATCACATCAGAATTCCGGCTGATAATTCGATCTTCAAAGACAGTGCGCAAAATATCAATTGAGACGTGTGCTGAAATTGTTTATCATGGCGCAGTAGTACTCACTATTGACAGTAACGGCGGCTCCTTGCTCATTTTCAAAGAAAAATGGCCCAATGATGCCACCGGACCAAAATCCGCACCAAACAGTCACTCGTTGAGGATGCATCGGCTTCTCTACGATCAAATGCAACAATTCTGATTGTTTACATAGCCGCCAAGTTGGGAATGCGCTTCATCCGAAAAGATGATTTTTTTGCCAAAATCGGCATCTTCTTCAAGTCGATCGCAAACCCACTCAGCGAACCGAAAACGCAATAGGTGGTCTTTTTGCTTCAATCCGTGAACCAATTGAACTTTATACGGTGTCATATCAAGGCCTTTATGCAGAATTCGTCGCAATGTTGTGCGTGAAATGTTCAATTCTTGAGCACGATGACGAGTTGACGTTCCCGACGATTCACGCACATTCTCTGCTACAGCATCAACATTTTCGGGTGTACGCTTGGTTGGCTGCTTGGTTCGTGTTGGTTTATTAATAAGTAAGCCTGTTTTTTTAATTTTCTTCACAAAATAACGCACATATGGAGCTCCCGGCGCTTCGTTTCTTCCGAAAACCGCACGCAATTTTCGCACACATTCTGCAATATTACCATGATTTTCGAAGTAATGTTTCAATATTTCCCAGCATTGTTCAAGCGAATACGCAACCATTTTCGTTCACCGAAAGGATAAAACTAACTTTCTGTCAAATCAGAAGTGACATAATCCTTACCATACCCAAAATAACCGCTAGTTTAAAATAAAAAGTTAGATGGCCTACCCTGAAATGTAAAGGGTGGTTAAATTTTAAGGGCCGACGTTGAATGTGAACTACACCTTAACGACAAGTTTTTTTCTGCATTTAATTTGACATTTCTTAATTTCAGACTAACTCAATTTGAACCATGGAAAGATACACAATCGAGCAACGCGTTAAAGTTATTCAGGCATATTATGAAAATGGGCGTTCAAATGAAAATGCATATCGTGCACTTCGTGATTTTTTCGGTCAATTTAATCGTCCAAATGTGCGTACAATCGGAAAAATCGTGCAAAAATTTGAGCAAACCGGGTCTGTAGGAGATTTTAAAATACCAGTGCATGCTCGTACAGCTCGTACATCAGAAAATATTGCTGCTGTTCGCGATAGTGTGGCTGAAGAGCCGTCCACCTCAACTCGTCGTCGTGCCCAACAATTGCACCTCTCACGCTCGTCGTTGATGAACATTATGCATAAAGACTTGCATTTACACGCTTATAAGGTGCAATTGACTCAAGAACTAAAGCCTCTTGACCATTCCAAACGTCGTCAATGGCCAGAATGGTGGCAAGAAATACAAAAACGCCAAATGGAAGCTAGTTCGCAAAACTAAACACTTTTGGGTCGTCATGAAGCACCTTCTCGGCCGGCAATAGTGAAACTGGTGGAAAAATTTGAGCTCTTTTTTTAGCAAGTTAGTGATGTGAAGAATCGAAACCATGTGCGTCGCTCAAGAACAGCTGTAGTGTTGACGAAAACACAGGTTTGTCGATTCCCCTTCGATCTTTAGAATTAGACATTCCACAAACGATATTACACCGTATTTTGCATAAAAACTTAGATCTTAAGGCTTTTAAAGTTCAGTTAACACAAGAACTCAAGCCGGTCGAGATCACCATAAACGTCGTATCTTCGCTGATTGGGTCCTTCAAATGCATCAAAATGATCAGAATTTTCATCGAAAAATCATCTTCAGTGATGAGGCCCATTTTCAGCTCGGAGGCTATGTTAATAAGCAGAATTGCCGTATTTGGGGCTCAGGAAATCCAAAATGATTGTTGAAAAGCCTCTCCATCCTCAACGTGTCACTATTTGGTGCAGCTTTTGGGCTGGCGGTGTGATTAGACCTTACTTTTTCGAAAATGAGGCTGGTGCAACTGATACGGTGAATGGATAGCGCTACAGAGCTATGATTAACGATTTTATGGTCGGAATTGGAAGATATTGATGTGGACAACGTTTATTTTCAGCAAGACGGCGGTACGTGCCACACAAGCAACGATCGCTATTTTGTAAGAAAAGTTTCCTGTCCGTGTTATTTCTCGAAGAGGTGATCACAATTGGCTACCGAAATCTTGTGATTTAACACCTTTAGACTTGTTTCTTAGGGGCCACGTGAATCGTTTCAAGACCTAAACTATGTAATTCGTGAAGTTATCGAGGACATACAGCCGCAAATGTGCGAATTGGTCATGGAAAATTTCATGAAAAGGGTATGGTTCTGCAAGCGTAGCCGTGGCGGCCATTTGGTTGATATCGTTTCAAATGTTAATGGCATACCTTCTGCTTTACAATGAAATAAACACTCATTGATTTCTATTAAAAATACTCGTTTTTTTAAATATCAAAATAAAACCTCTTATTAGAAACCCTTTATGATTTAACGAATTATTGGCTTGAATTAAATGAAATACGGGATGCCACCAAGGATCTATCACGAAACTGTAACGCTACTGCCTATATGAAAAACCAAGACACATGCTATATTATAGCTAAACAAGTAACCCACCTCGTAAACGAAGTGGAAGATCAAAATCAAATATTACAACCGGATAAAACTATAGGGGGACTAACTTGTCTAACACGACACAGAAGATCTCCATTTGACATTGCTGGCAATATCGCAAACGAACTCTTTGGAGTACTTGATTAAAGAACAGCAGAAAAATATAATCAGCAAATTGAATATCTGGCTGAAAATTAGGCCTGCATACACAATCTGGTTACACAACGTTGCGAATTATTGTAGCAATAATAACTTTTAAAGACGTGGAAGAAGCATTAATAGATCTCATCTCCGATGTACACCACGAACGAATCAATAATCTATTATTTACTCCTAACCAACAGGAAATACAATTATATCCAATTCAACAGGCTTTACCGAGTCCGGACTTACAAACTCGCCGATTAAAACAACTATACAAGCTCCTCAAACGTATAACAAACGTAATAGATGACAAGGTAATTTTTGAAGTAAAAATTCCATTAATCGACAGGGAAGAATTTCAAATTCTAAATGTGATACCAGTGTCTACATTCAACCATCCACACGTTACTTGATGGTGTCTTTATAACGTCACGCTCATTACCTATCAACAGAATCCGATGTTCAGTCATGTAAACTTATTCAACCACGACACTTCCTGTGTAATCTTCATCAACCGCTACAAAAAAATCAAACTAGGAATGGTAGCTGTGAACTTGGATTATTACACCACAGCAAGGAAGCTCTAACCCATTGCGCCATCACAACCGCATCATCTAGTTGCAGCCAAGCGGTATACCTTCGATAGCATATGCAATAATACCATCAAACCAATAACCATCTCCGGTACAGGAATTCTTCAACTGCACCTTGAATGTGACACCTTCACTCTGTACAGTCTTTTGTCGTTTGTCTTTTATTTAAATTTTAAACGCAATTTCATCTGAACTTTTGTTATAATGGACGATTTTTCTGAAGTTAATAGTGCTGCGTACCGTAGGATGATATGAGGAACAACAAGAATATATGCAGCGGTTGCTCGCTACATGTGATAGTGGAAATGAAGACACAGCCATGGATTTAAAAGATAATGGGACAGATGATAAATGGTTACCAAACGGCGACACAGCCGATTCGAACGAGGAAGATGTAGTTGGAGATTGTCATGTAGAGGTTGAAGACGAAGAAGATGAGAATGAAAATCTCGTGAGGGATATTGATAATAACATAAATGCATTCCTACAATAGGTGAAACTAGTTCATGTTCAATTTTGGTTGGGAGAGATAAAACCCAATGGCGTACTAACTTTAGTGGGTCTAAAAAACCGTTAAAATACAATATTTTGCTGTGTAAGTCCAGCGCTATTGCTGCAACGAAAACATTGTCAATCCGGGATACGTTCAAACGAATATTTTCGAAGGAAATGTGTATAATTAGAATTCGAGAAACAAATAGAAGAGCTCATTTCGTTTTGGCGGAATATAATAAAAAAAATCCATTGAGGCCAGCAAATCCATGGAAACCGTTGACAATAGAGAAGTTTGATGCATACATTGGGATTCTTATTACGGCTGGTGTGAGACATTCGACTTCTGAGCATACAAAAGAAATTTGGAAAACGGATGCCTACCCATTATTTCGAGCTACCATGTCACTGAATCGATTCTGGCAACTAAATCGATTTTTACGGTTTGACAGTGTAAATACAAATTTGCGATCAAACTATAGACGAAGTGATTCAGTGACTGTGGATGAGCTCTTATTCTCCTAAGAACTCGTTTTACTCAATATATGCCTTCCAAACCGGCAAAATACGGGATACAAGTTTGGTGGGCTTGCGATTCACGGAGTTCTTATCTTATTATAGGGCAAATCTATAACAGCAAATCTTCGGGTAGGGAAGTAAACCAAAGAGAAAGAGTCGTGAAAGATTTGTGTTACTAATTTAAAGGATCTGGAAGGAATTTTTTACAACCTTACCACTACCTCGGCTTTTGATGACGTGGGACCTTTCAATTATTGGTACGGTAAAATAGAACAAACCTTTTCTACCGAAAGAAATGCTTCCATCAAATTCGCGTCCGGAAATGTCTTCTATATATGGATTTAGTTCAGACAACATAACATTATACTCTTATGTGCCTAAACAAAGATAGCAGTAATACTTTTGTCAATCATGCGTTATTGTGATTCAACATCAAGTTCAACATTCAAGTTTATGTCACATTACACGGTAAAACGGAAAACGCAAATTTGGCCAATGGCATTTTTGTTTTCAATATAGTAGACATTGCAGCGCTAGCTGCATCCATCATTTACCAGGAAAATAAGCCTCAGTCTCAAGCCATAACGCACCAACAAAGAATTTGTTTTCTACAAGATCTTATATTTACATTAGATCAACCACTCCGAATTATATCAGAGGATTTTTAACAAAATCGGGGATAGAGTGCATGAACCGTCATCGCCGTGCTACACAAAGTTCTCTTGATGAGAATGCAACACAACCAGCTGCACAAGCAGAAGAGGAACATTTACCCAGAAATATTGTAGGTCGATGATAATGCACTCAAAAATATATTTAATTGAGCCAAGTTTGAAAAGTTTTTCGATGATGAAGTCTTAGAACTTTTTTGCAAGGAATCTAATGAACATACGAGTATGCAGTTTTTAGAGGTGAACTAAATCCATATATCGCAAAAAATGAACTGAAGGTATTTATTATCATATTGATTGTAACCGGGCACTTTTATGTTCCAGCTAAACGAAGGTATTGATCAAACGATGTTGATCTTTATAATGAAATGGGTCTTCAAGCTATGCGTTAACATTTGAAACAATTTCTCGATTCTTACATTTCATCGATTACAGTTTCCAACAGTCAAGCGATAGTGTAAAAAAACTGTGGCCTTGGACCAATAAATACTTGCCATAATGGTTTGCAAAACAGTTTCACCCGGAACAAGATTTATTTTACGACGAATCAATGATACAGTATTTTGGTCGTCACGAGTGTAAAAAATTTATTAGAGGAAAGCAAATTCGCTTTGGCCTTTTAATTTTGGTGACTGAATGGTGTCTGAACCAATATTGAATCCGGAATTCGTTCAGCAATATGGAAAGAATATTGCTCCATTATTTGATATGATAGAAGAATTTGATGAATCTATCATAAAGTTGGAATTCTGCTCCCTTTCTGACAACCTGTTTACATAGGTTATCACGAAATGGGTATAATTCGAGAAAATTTTATTCCAAAAACATCTCCATTACCAGAAAAAGAGGATTTGAAGAACTCACTACCAATAGTTCCAATTGTGAGCATTAAAATTGATTGGTCAGGTATTAGAATAACAAAATGGGTAGATAATTCTGTTGTTGCAATAGCTTCAACTTTGTATGGTAAATTACCATTTACAGACGGTACTCGATATTCGAGAGCGGTACATAAAAAAATCTTGGTTTCACGTCCATGTGCTATCAAAAGAATACGATATTAGCTACGGCGGTACAGACCACTTAAAAGTGGTAATAATACACCTTAGCTGGAATTTAGACATCAGATTGCGATGCGGTACTATCGTACTTTTGGTGATATCAAACCATCAATAATGACAACTTTGGACATTATCTCGCGAGAGTTTCAGAAAATTAAACACGTCATTGTTCGGGTAATAATAACCGGACAAGTGGTGCAGTGGTTAAAGTTTCGGCACTTGGACCGGGAGGTGCTGGGTTCGAATCCCATCAGAGGCTAGATGCAAATCAAATTTTCAACATCGATTACGATCGGTGATGCTAATAAATACAACTACGACCCTCTGATGGAGTGCAGAATTCCGTGTCACGCGCCGACCCACCTTCCATGTCAATGTACAGGTTGACATGGAGCTTGCAATGTGCAGGTGGTATACTTTAGTTGTGTGAGTAGGGTGGGTTAATGATGTGGAGTGAATGAGTGGTATCACAATGGGCCTAAAAATTGGCCTAAGTGTGCAGTAAGCAACCACTGAAACCACCTAACCTCGGGTAATAATCGCAAATCTATCGGCCGCAGTATGTGTAAGAAGTGCAATGTTGAATTGTACATTGAATGTAACGAAAAATACAATTTATTTTCGCAGTAAAATTGTATTTGTTTTTTATATGATATACTGTGGGCAAAACGTAGTAAGACTTTTTAATTTAAATTTCGCGCGGAAAACCATTCGTCGAAATATTTTTTTCTATGTTTTCTAAAAAACAGTTTTTTCATTGGTAATTGTAGGTTTGAATTGCCTATAAGAAGCTTTGATTTGACATAGTGAAAATTTAGTGAATAATTCAAACTACTAGATTGCTAGTGAAAAACACCTTTAAAACCCGCAGAACCACCCGCATTGCCTAAATTTGTCCATTGACTTTCCGTGTGTTTATTGTCCTTCAATTCGTGTTTATAAGCAAATATAGGAGTAGTAGCAGTAGTGTATCAATGTAAAATATTTGTAAAGTCCTGTCTACTGGATCTTTGGCTAACCGATGCTTTCGACATTGGTATAACTATCCCCGTTCGTGAATTTAAATGATTTTGTTTTACAAATCTAAAATTAGTAAAATAAATAAAATTTTCATTAGTTAGATTGTTCTAGCAATATTTGAGCTACGATTAGCATAAATTTTCGCATACTGGGCGGAGTGGGTTCCAAAATTATTTCCCGAAAATCACTCGGTAAATTAGCGTAAGGCAGTAGATCACGTAACTTTGGTCCAAGTTTAATACACACCTCCAAGAGTCGATGTACTCCACTTCGTATATATCACTCGAGATTAAATTCGTAAAATAGGAGTATCGAAAAATAATTTGTCTGCCTCCATGACAGCTTTATAGAAATTTATAATTTCAGTTGTTACCAAAATGAATTACATCATTAAAGATAATAAATTAAATTTCTTAATATAATGTGCTTTCATGGTCATTATCGAAAATCATAACGCTGTACGAGGCTAAAACCAGCGTCAAAAGAAATTCCCTTTACAATGTGCAAAACGTCACGTACACCTTCGAAACGAATACGGTATGTACATGTTCATTGGCAAGTAAAAATTAAAGTCGGTATTTTGTGTAACACGAACGGCATATCTGGCGACCACGCGACAAGGTTATGTGTTAATTGGGCATGTCGGATGGCAATAGCATTCTAAAATCCCATTTCCATCCAACATACCAAATCCCAGGTAGAATCCATTTTACATCCAACATACTCAATTCCATCAAAATCGGATAAGGAATAACTGAATGTCAACCCAATTGGCCATATACCAGAACTTTTTCCAAAAATCATTTGAGAATCAGATTTTAATCAAAGAAATGGTTGAGTTCCATCCCAGGTGACGATATTCCTGAATTTCTTTAAAAAATCATTGAAGAATCCCATTTCCATCAAAATGCACAATCCCATCATATCTGGTTAAGAAAATACCGAGTTACGTCCAGGTGGCCATATTCCAGAACTCGATCCAACATATCCAATCTCACTCATTATAATCGGTTAATAAATGGCCGAGTTCCTCCCCAGGTGGAAATATTCCAGAACTTCTTCCAAAAATTATTTAAGAATCCTATTTCCAATGACCATATCCAATTTCATCATAATCGGTTAACACATTACCGAGTTCCGCCTTAGGTGGCCATATTCTAAAACTTCTTCCAAAAGTCGTTTAAAATCCCATTCCCCACAATATGACCCCCAGACGACCTTATTTCCTTCCAAAATTAATTTAAGAATCTTATTTCCAATCAACATTTAAGAATTCCATTTCCATCAAATTGTATATTTTTTTATTATTCCCATCATGATCGGTTAAGAAATTGCCGAGTTCCGTACCAGGTCATTATACAAAACTTCTTCCCAAATCCATTTAAGAATCTCATTTCAGTCCAATATACTCAATCCCATCCTAATCGGTTAAGAAATTACTGAGTTCCGTCCCAAATAGCCATGTTCTAGAATTTCTTTCAAAAATCATTTAAGAATGCCATTTCCATCCAAACCACCGAATCCCATCGTAATCGGTAAAGAAATTACCGTGTTCCGTCCCAGGTGACCATATTCCAGAACTTGATCCAAAAATTATTTAAGAATCCTATTTTCACCGACCATGTCCAATTTCATCATAATCGGTAAAGACATTACCGAGTTCCGCTTTAGGTGGTCATATTCCAAAACTTCTACCAAAAGTCGTTTAAAATCCCATTCCAAACAATATAACCCCCAGATGGCTGAATAAATTACCGAGTTCCGTCCAAGATGGCCATATTCCATAATTTCTATCAAAAATCATTTAAGAATCCCATTTTCATCCACCATGTCCAATTTCATCATAATCGATTGAAAACTGACCGAGTTCCGTCCCACGTGGCCATATTCCAGAACTTCTTCTAAAAGCCATATACAAAATATACAAAATACAATTTGTCAATATACAAAATCGGGTCAATGGCTGCGTACCAAGAATGCCATTTCCATCCAAAACACCGAAACCCATCATAATCGGCAAAGAAATTGCCGTGTTCCGTCGCAGGTGCCCATATTCCAGAACTTATCTAAAAATCATTTAAGAATCCTACTTCCATCCACAATATACAATTTTTACATAATCGGTTAAGAAATTACCGAGTTCCGTCCCAGGTGGCCATATTCCAGAACCTCTTCCAAAAATCATTCAGAAATCTCATTTTCATCGAACATACAAAATCCCATCAATGTCGGTTAAGAAATTGTCGTGTTCCGTCCCAGGTGGACATATTCCAGAACTTCTTCCAAAATTCATTTAAGAATCCCATTTCCATCGAACACACAAAATTCCGTCAATATCGGTTAAAAATGGCCGATTTTCGTACCACATGCCCATATTTCAGCTCATCTTCCAAAAATCATTAAATAATTTCATTTCCATCCAACAAAAAATCTCATCAATATCGGCTAAGAAATCGGCGTGTTCCGTCCCAGTTGGACATATTCCAGAACTTAGTTCAGTTCCAAAAATTAGTTAAGAACCCCATTTCCATTCATGATATGTTTCATCATAAGCCGACTATAGACCGTCACCCAAGATCGGGAAATACGCTTGAATAATATGTTTCGCCTCATACAAATGAACATTTCCAAGATGGGGCAATGGTCCGGGGATAACAATCACGGGATAACGGTGAGGGGGTGATGACCGAAGAAACCATAGTCGGAAGGTAATGGCTAAGGGGTGACGTCCTAGACCCATTTTGAACAGTAGATTGCATTAACGAAAAAACGAATGAAGTCAAAAAGGTTGTAAATTCGATTTGAAACGAAATTAGTTCAGACATGGAAGAATAAATATATAAGAGGAATCATGTAGTGCAAACTTTATAAGCCAATTGCTCTTCCGAGGTTAATCTTAATTTTTTAGTTTTGATATTCAACCCGTATGTACGTATCTTAGAAACATACCGGCATAGTTATTTTATAGTTCATTGTTCTTGTTAGGCAGTATGCCAATAGTAAAATAGATTAAGCTCGGAAAGAAAAAAAATTTACACTACATGAGTCCTCTTATGTATGTTTTGCTCTATAGTTCAGATCATTTGTTAAATTTTACGAGAAATGTGAAAAATTTATTGATTATTTGAGCTGAAATTTCATGCTAAAGTTTTTTCCATAAACTTGAAGATCGTTGTGAAATGCAGTGGAAATCGGTGTACCGGAAGTGACATTTACAAAACCGACAAAGATTTGAAAAATTCTCTTACATTTAAAAATTTAATTTTCAACAAAGGTTAGCTTATTGGTTTTCTGAAATTTCAGCGGGAATAATGATTTTTGTTCGGTTTTTGCGACCCGTACGATTTTTGTTTTTGGCCATAAATTCTGAAATCGCTTTGAACCAAGTATAGGAATTGTTGAAAATGTTGAGCGCACATTTTCTTTACATAATGTTGAAGTGCCAATAAAACAAAGATTCGCTCGAAGTAATGCAAATATTGGTGCCGTTCAGGCAAGTGTTGCTGAAGACCGCAATTTGTCGATTCCAAGACGTTCTCAAGAATTGGGACTGTCTCAAACCACAACCTGGCGGATTTTTAGAAAGGATTTGGGTTTGCATCCATATAAAATTGTTCTCACTCAAGAACTGAAGCCATTGGACCACCGTAAACGTCATGAATTTGCTGATTTTAACTTGGAACAACTTGAAAACGATAACGATTTTTTTAAGAAAATCATTTTCTCCGATGAGGCTCACTTTCATCTCAGTGGTGCGGTAAATCGGTAAATAAACAAAACTGTCGATTCTGGTGCGAAGAAAATCCACAAATTATTCATGAAAAACCATTACATTCACCTAAATTGACAGTTTGGTGTGATTTTTGGTCTGGTGGAATCATCGGTCCGTATTTTTTTTCGAAATGAAGCTGGTAACACCGTTACTGTCAATGGAGATCGGTATAGATCGATGATAACCAACTTTTTATGGTCGAAATTGGAAGAAGTTGATCTTGACAACATTTGGTTCAAACAAGACGGGGCTACGTGTCACACGGCAAGTGCAACAATCGAATTATTGCGAGAAAAGTTTGGAGATTCGATTATTTCAAGAAATTGTGATATTGAATGGCCTCCAAGAAGTTGTGATTTAACACCATTTGTCTATTTCTTGTGGGGTTATTTGAGGTCATTGGTCATTTAACAATAAACCAAACTCTCTTCAAGCTTTACAAGTCAATATTGAACGTGCTATTCATGACATAGGACTTGATTTCGTGGAAAAAGTGCTCGAAAATTGCGTTCATCGAATTCGTTCCTGCAGAAGAAGTCGTGGAGGCCATTTGAATAACGTTTTAATTTCCTTAACAATTAGTGTGTTTTTTTTAAAGAAATGATATCACTCTTATTGGAAAACCCTATATTTGTAAATGTTACATAAAATACGATTGATTGATAATCTGTCTTGTGATAAGCAGATATAAAATTTAATTGACAAACGTTTAAATAAAATTGGTACTAATTAGAAAGTAATTTGGCCACCTATTCTTCTATGCCCTACAGTGATGACCTAAATATATCAAATAATTTAAAAAGTAATTTGCTAATGTCTATAAATAAATCTGATATGGAGCACGTTTGTACTCGAACAAGTCTACAGGGAAATTATATGTTATGAACGCTAGAAATGGGAACTAAATGATCAATCTTAATTATATTTTTAAGATGAAATGTATTTTATTTCCGTCTTTTCCGTCCATAAAACGTAGTTTCCATCCCAAAATACCTCTTTCTTTGTTTCGCCAGCTATAGAACAAAATAAACGATTTTTTACCGAAATGTGCTGTGTGTGCTAAAACGCTTTGGTGTATGTTGTATTGTTCTAAGTTCAAAGGAAGAATGTTATTTATTACAAACACGATAGATTCAGGATATTCTACTGGAGCATCACGTTTATTCAATTATGTGCTTTTTCTGCAAAAATAAAGAAAAAGGATAGGAATTTTTCTGGTACGAGTAGATACGGATGCTGTATATGTGAGTAGTGCTACTCAGACGTTTATGTCCCTTAAAGTAGGTTAAAAAGGATATGTGTATCTGTATTATGCTATATGACATTGATTTGATGGTATGAAAGCAAGATTTAATTACATTTTCAATAGACTTGATCGGTCGGTGACATGTCACAAAATTAAATGGTACGTGCAGTTTAGTAGTAGACACAATTTTAGTTAAAAATCCGTCTTCACTATCAAGAGTAACAAGATACTTTTTAGAAAGGCTAAACTCTATAATATTTTTCATTTTTAAGATAAGCACTTCAAAAATTTAAAGATAAACCTTTGGTTATCTTAACATTGATATTAGGCCACAATTAATGAATCAAATATACCACCAACCTGAAAAAATTTACCGCATAAGTCATGAAATGCCTACCGTAAAAAAATTTCAATTTGTCGGATTTTAATGGAAAGAACGCTAAAAGGAATTTTTATTTTTATACCGGTTGGTTAAGTAGTGCTACTACAGATAAACCTCGTATTACGAACCAAAAACCTCGAATTAACGAGTTTTTTAAATTCGTTAATTTTTTTTTGTGGGCCAATAGTTGGATAAATCGTTTACTGTGGTAAAAATCGGATTTAGAACAAATTATTCGATCAGTTTGCCTCAGAGTTTTTGAAAAATAAATGAATTTACCGAAAAATTTACTTAAAGTTGACTTTACCCGACTATTGGTCCGCAGCCTTAGTTACATGTTATGAATGGTATGTAAATTTGGTGCTTATTCATAGTTGTGCGCATAGTAATTAAAATTGTATTTTAAAATGTCATCAAATATAGATAAAAGTGTAAAAAAGAAATAATAATTCTCTAGCGATTTCATTCAAAGGGCTGGTGATACGAGTTGAAATCAAATTATAAATCGAAAGCGACACAAACTTCTTGAAGAAATGGAGAAAATATTAAATTATTGGATACATTATCAAAATGAACGTAATTGTCCAATATTCGGTTCAATCATCAAAGGAAAAGCACTAAGAATTTGGAACGAGCTAAAACAACAAGAATTAGAAAAGCAGTCAACGTCAACAGATGCTATAGAAACTTTGGAAACTAAGTTTGTCACAAGTAACGGTTGATTAGAGAAATTTCAAAAACGGCGCGGATACCGAAGCTGCACAGAAATTTCTTCCAGAGCTTAAAAAAATAATTGAAGAAGATGGATATCGTCCTGAACAAGTATATATTTTTTACGAAACTGTCTTAAACTAGAAAAAGTTACCGGACCGAACTTGTATATCACGAAATGAGAAAACATCCCCAGTGTGTCCATCATTATTATAAATCAAATTCTAAAGCTTGGATGGCCAGCTTACTTTGATGATGATTGATTATATTAAAAACGGCGTAGCTCCTGCAATCGCAAAATTACAATAAGCGAATGAATTTTGATAACAAAGCGTTACTGCTCTTTGATAACTCTCCTGGACATCTACAATCTCTTCAGGAAGTTAATAGCAACATACACATTGTGTTTTTACCACCAAACACAACAAGTCTTATTCAACCGATGTATCGAGGCTAAATACGTTTATTATAGATGAGAGCGAGAAAAACAGCGAGCTATCATTAACTGAGGTGTGGAAAAAATATGATCTAAAAAAACCATAGACAACATAGAGTTTGAGCCAACATTCAAAAAACGACAATGAATGCTGTGTGGAGGAAACTTTGGCCTGAAGCTGTAAAAAATACTGAAGAAGGAGACATCACTAATGTAACAGACATAATCCTGTCTATGGAAAACGACGCAGGAATAGAAGCAATTGAAAGAAGAAATAACAGTGTCAGAGATCCAAGCTATGCTAATGCATACAACTATTTATTTTGATTCAGAGGAAAATACGGACGATTTTGTTGTTAAAAAAGGTCTAAATGGAACGAATCTTAAAAGTTGTTTCTATAAAATCGACGAAGCCATCAAAATAATAAATGAAAATGACCCAGATCATGATCGTAGTAGCAAAATAACTCAATGTGCTAAAGCTCGGATAAAATTATTTGTCTCGCACAACGAAACCTCAACTAACGAACATGTTTTCAGGGACACAATGCGTTCGTTAAACGAGGTTTACCTGTAATTTATTTTTTATGGATCACGTTATACCTTCGAGTATTTTTCGAAAACGAATTTCTATTTGGTTCTGTTTGGTTCAAATATGCAATAAGCTTCGGAGTAATGGAAATGGGAATACACCAATACCTCGCTTTCACGTTTTCACGTTTCAATTTGCGTCGTTTCACATTGCGTCGAAAAGAAAAATTGCTTGCACCATTTCACATTGCATCGTAAAAAATCTATACAATATGATTGAAATATGCAGTGTAAACACGCCTTTAATGTCTAACAAAAAAATTACATATATAAAAAGGGAAATCCCAGCTACATAGTTTATTTTGATTTTTGTCGTGTAAGAAATTTACATTTGTTTTCAGTTTGATAAAATTTTATTTTGGAATCTGTTTTCGTAAGTTGTAATCATTTTTTGTAGCTTCATTATTGATATCATTATTTTTTTAGTCGGAAGGATAATAATCATAAGTGGAAAAGTTGAAAAAAAGCAATCGAGAAAGGGTACAAAAAAATAACTCGTGCAAGAGATTTTCTGCTAGTTTAAATGGAATCCTTACTTTCTTTATGGATTGAAAAACAAGTACAGGACCAAGTTCCACTAAGTAAGAGCATGATTCAGGAAAAAGCAAAGAAATTATATAACGATCTGGAAAAACAATCAATGCCAAATGATATGGAGAACGAGAATGCTAATGAAAGGCAACCAAAGTTTTCAGCGAGCCAAGGCTGTTCGAGAGATTTAAAGTATGCCAAAACCTTCATAATGTAAAATTAAAAGGTGAAGCAGCTAGCGCCGATACTGTTGGAGCTGCGGAATTCTCCGATACTTTAAAAGACATTATTCATAGAAAAGGACTAATCCATAAGCAAGTTCGTAACGTTGACGAGACGGGATTGTTTTGGAAAAGGCTGCCGAGCAGCAAGTATATTTCTAAAGCAGAAAAATCAGTTTCAGGACGTAAAACGAGCAAGAATAGACTCACTCTTCTTTTTCTCATTTATAACTCAGAAAATCTTAGAGTAATGAAAGGCGTAAAAATAGCCTTCCCGTACATTGGCGATCAAACAAGATAGCTTGGATGACGTCTGCAATGTTTCGTACGTAAAATCGTATTACTCGTAACTTGAATTTTAAAGCTTTGATTATTGTTTATAATGCTCCAAGAAACCCCATTTACATTGATCGTTTGTCAGATAATTTAACATTTTTATTTTTGCCCCCAAACGCTACGTCAATTATCCAACCAATGGATCAAGGGGTAATTTCAACGTTCAAAGCTACTATCTGTCTATCGATGATTCACAAAAAAATATCACAATTCCAGAATTGGAAAACATTTAACGTACTGGATGCAATCAACAATATTTCAGAATAGTGGAATGAAGTCACACCCACTTGTATGAATGGTGTATGGTGAAAGATATGGCAAGAATGTGTTCGTAAAAATCCTAACGCTAGTCATATTGCAGATGTTGGTGACATATCTGCAGTTTGTACAGAAGTTGTTAACCTGGCAAAAGAAAATGAATTTGAACGAATAGACGAAGCTGCTGTGAAAAAGCCTATTTCAACACAAAATGAAGACATAACCAAAATGAAGACATAATGATTTGATGGAATTAAAGTAAAATTCTATAGAAAATTTAATGGAAACTCCTGAGTCAAAAATATTTACTTCAAAACAAATTAGAAAAAGCTATGGCCCTACTTGACGAAGTTGCTTCTATTTTTACACAAAATGATTATGACGAAAAAAGAAGTTTTGCACGATTCTTAACTGATTCCGTAAGTTGCTATAAGGAGATTTATTTGGAACAAAATAGAAAACGATCCAGTAAACTTTGGAAAAAGATTTCCAGCCATCAGCATCTACCTCTACACATCGAACAATTCCTGCATCGTCCGATACAGAATCTCGAATAACGCTAGATTCTGATTTGTCATAAACATTAATTATCAATCTAGGTTCTAACAGCAATGAAAAAAATATTGAATTGTTACGTTTTATTTTAATTTTAATGAATTCTTACGAAGCAATCGTGAATAAATCTCTCAAAAAAGTCGCGTGAAAATCATCGTAAATACTTCGATTACTAATATGAAGTATTCCCTCCTTTCGATCTTACCACTTCGAATAGCCTTCTTGGCACTGAGTCTACTAAATTCCTTATGAAATCTGTGGGTATAATGTTCCACACCTTTACTATTGTTTTCCACGTTTCATCTTCAGTTCTTTCAATCTCACATGGTATTTCCCGTTTGATGTAAGCCCAAACGTTCTCTATGACATTTAGGTCAGGACTCTGAGGTGGCCATTCTAGAACATTTTGTCCGATATCTTTTACAAATTTAGTGACAATTTTTCCTTTATTTACAGGTGCATTATCATGCTGCAGCATGAGATCTATTCCAATTAGATTGCATCCCGCAACTAAACCGATCTCATTAAGAAGTTCCAAATATTGTGACTGGCGAACAATTTCTCGTAAAATTTGAATTGGCCCAACACCATTATAGGAAATACTGTCCCATATCATTATGTGGCCGCCACCAGAATGACGTGATGGAGTTATCACTGCACGTTATAATTGCTCTGATGGAGTTGAGTAATAAAACTTCCTTCCCCAAGTTCGATCTAATGAAAATATAGACTCATACACCCATAACATGTTTCTCCAGAACTCCAATGGCTTGTTGATATGATCATGACTAAATTTCAAACGTTTTGCCTTATTATTTTTGGAAATGTATGGCTTCTTTTTAGTGGTGTACTCGTATTTCCTGATGCCGTGTTCCTTCAACCTACGGCAATTAGTGGGTTGGCTATGGATGAGATGGAGCAGATGGATGAACTTTCACAGCTTTAGCAGGCAGTACATCTTCCTTAACACCTGTCTTTCGTTACATTACTTAGTGTACCATGAATATTTTGTGTTCTAATTTGGTATTTTTGTGACAATTATATTTTTTTCATAATTCACTGGCCGAAATTCCATTTTTGTAATCATAGCTGCTCTAACTTCCACGTTGAATTCTGGTTTCTTTACCATTTTTAATTAAAACTAAACATACTGAATAACGAATGGCAAGACTAGTTTGTTTTAGACAATAACTAACTTTAGTTTAATGAAATTAAAAATAAAATTGTCCATTAAATTATTATTTGTTTCATTTTGAAGAGGTTTTGTGCTACGTTGCACTGAAAATTTACCTCGAACAAACAATTGTGAATAGGATAGTATAACTCGTACGTAATCTCTCACTCACGCTACTCATCCCATCTAAGTATCCGACTAAGTTTTCCCAAAACCATTCTTTCAAGGAGAGGTTTATGCCTGACATTCCAAAGAGGACTGAGTGATCGATGCAGGTATGGACCCTGAAATAATTGGTTGAGGTATAATATTAAATCTTAAAGGGAAGCTTGCATTTTTGCGAATTTTCAGGATTTAAGGCTTTTTGCGATCTAAGCGAAAGTGATTGCGATTTAACTAAAATCATTTTCACTTAGATCGAAAGTAGCAAGAATTATTTTTTGACGTAAAGAAGAATCAGTAGTCCATGTCACCAAACTGGATAATTGTTTATTACAAGAGAAATCACTTGTAATGACCATGCAATTTGTGGGACCTCCTTTCTAAAAGACTTGATATCCTCTGTAAGGTGGACATCAGGGCTATTGTAAACTATGTTGAAAGCTCAGAATGGACGAAATTTTGTCTAAGTCAGTCCTTTATAACAGCCACATTAACTTAGCTTAACGAGATGAAGAATAATATTTAGTAATAACGGGAAACCCTCTCAGTCTAGGGTACACAGAGGCCTTCGACTGTCTCTATATATAGATCTAGCATCTAGGTAGCCAGTGGTACAACTTGGTGAAAGCAAGCAATGCACACTCTTCGCAGGCTGGTCCAATGTATTCTGGGGTGGGCCAGTCATTGCTTAATCCATTTGGACGAACCTCCAAATTATTAAGATTACCAAAATCTTCAACTGAAAATATCTCTTAGTACAAGAAGGAAAACTCTAAACTCCGTGAACAATATAGCGGAAACAAAAAATTTACACATAAGTTGAAAGAAGAATTTACAATTTTAAAGAAAGAAAATGAGTAACTCAGAAATACGTGCAGTACTTGTGACGACACCTAAACCTGTTATTGATGTTAACATTAATCCATTCCGTACGGATGGAATATCAAATTATTCCACTATACTAACGATTATGAAATAGGCTAGGATAGCCGAGTACAAACTCGTATCTCTAAACAATGGCGTCTCGAAAATTAATGTTGCAGACTCTGAAACTTATAGAGCTTTGTCTACAAATCTTAATTCCGAGGGGAAGCAGTGGTTTATTTATGACGATAAGGATGATCGTCCAATCCAAGTTATGGCTAGAGGTTTTCACCCAACCTGTGCAAAAGAAGAGGTTATTAAAGATCTCAAGCAAAAGGGCCATCGAATAGAAAATGCAATAAACACCATTAAGAAAGAAAAATCGAAACTGAACAAGGAGTTCGAATCAACGGTTGTTTAATAACAAAGTGCAAGACGTGTATAATGTTAAGTCAGTGCTTCCTACATGAGAGTAAAAATAGAGCCATTGAAAAAATAATGGTCTAATGCCGCAGTGACAAAATTGTCAAGGCTTAACCCATACGTAGAAATATGGCCAAAGCCCAGTACTGCTGCAAAATGTGTTTCTTGAAGGAAGCCAGATCCCGCAAACTACAGAGGCTGTGAAATAGTTAAGGTAGCTAAAACAATTAAGAACTAAAACCAGGAATATCGGAAAAAATTAATCAAACTTTCACCAAAGAGGAACCAAAATGTGCTCATGCTAGTAAAACGAGAAAACAACAGTGCTCCAAAAGATACTACGAACCATGAAAGCTCTAAATAACAGGTTAGAAAACCAAAAGTCTCTAAATGAAATGACATCCATGCTCAATTAAAATGATGTATACAACCACAAATAAAGCAATAAGTATAGTAGCCTGGAATGCAAAGGGGCTAATGCAACATATTACAGAAAATGAAGTGTTTCTACATACTGAAAAAATAGATATAAAGGTTGGGCCAAATAATTTTTTTTTAAATGCAATAAAACAAAAAGTTCTCAATCTTTCTTCAAATTTATTTCTTCATTGTAAAGAACAATCCTTCCGATTAATTATGGAATACTATTTCATACATATGACTGCCTGGGCTGACCTTGACATACCCCATACGGTCGATCCAATTTTTGTGCACATTTTCGATGGTATGTGGCATTATGTCTTCAATGGCAATGCGAATATTGTTCTTGAGAGCGTCAAACGTTGCTGGTTTATCGGCGTAACACTTATCTTTGACGGCACCCCAAAAATAGTAGTCCAACGGCGCTAAATCACAGCTCTGGGGCGGCCAAATCACATCAGCATTTCGGCTGATAATTCGATCTTCGAAGATAGTGCGCAAAAGATTAATTGAAACGTGTGCTGTGTGGCACGGAGCGCCGTCTTGGTGAAACCAAATGTTGCCTATGTCCCCCTCTTCAAGTGCCTGTAACAAAAAATCGTTTATCATGGCGCGGTAGTGCTCACCATTGACAGTAACGGCGGCTCCTTGCTCATTTTCAAAGAAAAATGGCCCAATGATGCCACCGGATCAAAATCCGCACCAAACAGTCACTCGTTGAGGATGCATCGGCTTCTCTATGATCACGTGCGGGTTCTCCGTGCCCCAAATGCGACAATTCTGCTTGTTTACATAGCCGCCAAGATGGAAATGCGCCCCATCCGAAAACATGATTTTTTGTCAAAATCGGCATCTTCTTCAAGTCGATCGCAAACCCACTCAGCGAACCGAAAACGCAATGGGTGGTCTCTTTGCTTCAATTCCTGAACCAATTGAACTTTATACGGTGTCATACCAAGGTCTTTATGCAGAAATCGTCGCAATGTTGTGCGTGAAATGTTCAATTCTTGAGCAGGATGACGAGTTGACGTTCCCGGCGACTCACGCACATTCTCGGCTACAGCATCAACATTTTCGGGTGTACGCTTGGTTAGCTGCTTGGTTCGTGTTGGTTTATTAATTAGCAAGCCTGTTTCTTTAACTTTATTCACAAAATAACGCACACATGGAGCTCCCGGCGCTTGGTTTCTTCCGAAAACCGCACGCAATTTTCGCACACATTCTACAACATTACCATGATTTTCGAAGTAATGTTTCAATATTTTCCAGCGTTGTTCAAGCGAATACACAACCATTTTCGTTCAGCGGAAGGACAAAACTAAGTTTCTGTCAAATCAGAAGTGACATAACCCTTACCATACTCAAAATAACCGCTAGTTCAAAAAGAAAGTTAGATGGCCCGCCCTGTTTATAATTTTGACGAAACTGGCTTAAACTGGAAAAAGTTCCCGGACCAAACTTGTATATCACGAAATGAGAAAACATCCTCAGTGTGCTTGGAGGTAATGCATCGGGTGACTTTAAGTTGAAACCTTGTCTAATCGGAAGATCCGAAAATCCAAGAGCTCTAAAGAATGTTGCAAAATCATCATTAACAATTTATTATAAATCAAATTCTAAAGTTTGGATGACCGGCTTACTTTAGATTAATTATATTAAAAACTGCCTAAGCCAATTATCTGCGACATGTTGTCAAGTTTATTATAGATGAGAGCGAGAAAAACAACGAGCTATCATTATTTGAGGTGTGGAAAAAATATGATCTAAAAAAATCCATAAAAAACATAGGATTAGTTTGGGCCAACGTACAAAAAACTACAATGAATGCTGTGTGGAGGAAACTTTGGCCTGAAGTTGTAAAAATACTGAAGAAGTAGACATCATTAATGTGACTGATATAATCGTGTCTATGGCAAACGACGCAGGAATAGAAGGAATTGACGAAGTCGGGATTTTCAACGTTATAAAGGACACTCAAGAAGAAATAACAGTGTCAGAGATCCAAGCTATGCTAACGCATACAACTATTTCTTTCGATTCAGAGAAAAATACGGACGATTTTGTTGTTATAAAAGGTCTAAATGGAATGAATCGTAAAAGTTGTTTCGTGTTAAAGTACGGATAAAATTATTTGTCTCGCACAACGAAACTTCAACTAACGAAAGGGGTTTTCAGGGACACAATGCGTTCGTTAAACGAGGTTTACCTGTACTTTATTTTTTATGGATCACGTTATACCTTCGAGTATTTTTCGAAAACGAATTTCTGTTTGGTTCTGTTTAGTTTAATGCTGCTAATTTGCAATAAGCTTCGGAGTAATGGAAATGGAAATAATTTAATGGAAAATTTTATTTTTAATTTCTTTAAACTAAATATTAAGCTTTTCAATTCAATATTTTTTTTAAAATTTTTTATTCTGCGAAAAATTACAACTTATAATATTTGATTCACAATTGTTTATGCGAAGCAATCGTGAATAAATCTCTCAAAATATCGATTTACTGTCAGTTTAACGTGAACAATTTATCGCGAACAATTTACCGTAGAACAATTTATCGTATATCACAATTAATGTCTTGGATTTGAAGTATCTTAAAACATAAAACTTTTTCCACAATATATTTCGTATAAGAATTCGATCATTTCTTACCCGGTTATGATGAGATTGGGTATGTTGGATGGAAATGGAATTATCAAATGATTTTTGGAAGAAGTTCCGGAATATGGCCATCTGGGACTAAACTCAGATATTTCTTAACCGATTATGATGAGATTGGGTATGTTGGATGGAAATGGGATTCTTAAATGATTTTTGGAAAAACTAATGGAATATTACCACATGGGACCGACTGGTGATAGATGTTAAGGCATTCAGTCTTATCGGAAACTTGTTTACATCATGCGCCCACGATAGACGCATGCTTACGTCGCCCCTAACCTGGAGAGCAGAAGCTGATGAGGTATTGGTTTTGCGGCATCAATAACTTGCCCTGGCATGTAGTGTCAATAAGCAGAATTTCTCTTGAATCGTTTTCAACATACCACCTAATTCATTTAGGGTTACCTAGCGAGCGTATTAATGAAGAAATGTTCGCCCTCATATTACCTTCAAATATCTTCTTATCAAATAAATCTTACAAAACTAAAGAATTGGCGAAATCCAATGCTATTGTTTTAATAAAGTACGAAAACTTCATAACGAACAAAAAGTTTTGTTTTCTTTGAAGATTCTAAAATGAAACAATCAAAAAGGAAAGTTTCCACCTACAGTTTGAACAAGTTTTTCAATAAAAATTTAATATTTTGCCACTAGAACAATTGGCAATTGCTTCGCCGATTACAACCGGAACACACGAAACGCACTTTGTGGAAGCAATAGCGAACAAGCCCGAAATTGGAATTGGGTTACTCATAACAAACATCATCAATTCGTAATTAACTTCATACCTATTAGCCATCATATTTGCGTTCACGGTTTACTTGGGCTTCACTTCATATCGTCCTGACATCGTGAGCAAAATACTACAATATGGCGTGAAAATATTACTGGATGATTTAAATGTTCAAATCGAAGGCGTTCTTCTTCTAATTTTGTTCTACAATCCGTTGGTTGCAGGCACGTATTTTCATTTCACTAGAACTATATATATCAGTAAAAAACGTGGTGCCAAGTAGTTGCGAAAAACGTTTATTATCTACATATACACAACGTACAATAACCCTTTCATCATCATATACGTTCAAACTGTCCGTTAGATTACTGAATCACTTCATAATCATGTTAACTGCGAATATTTCGATAATACTAATGCAGCCATTTCTTAATTTCATCAGCGATCAGTGGTAAGGTGGCTATATTCCAGAACACATTGAAAAAATCATTCTAACGGGTGATTTTTTAAGAGCTTGAGAACTTTTTTTTAAAAAAAAACGCATAAAATTTGCAAAATCTCATCGGTTCTTTATTTGAAACGTTAGATTGGTCCATGACATTTACTTTTTGAAGATAATTTCATTTAAATGTTGACCGCGGCTGCGTCTTAGGTGGTCCATTCGGAAAGTCCAATTTTGGGCAACTTTTTCGAGCATTTCGGCCGGAATAGCCCGAATTTCTTCGGAAATGTTGTCTTCCAAAACTGGAATAGTTGCTGGCTTATTTCTGTAGACTTTAGACTTGACGTAGCCCCACAAAAAATAGTCTAAAGGCGTCAAATCGCATGATCTTGGTGCCCAACTTACCGGGCCATTTCTTGAGATGAATTGTTCTCCGAAGTTTTCCCTCAAAATGGCCATAGAATCGCGAGCTGTGTGGCATGTAGCGCCATCTTGTTGAAACCACATGTCAACTAAGTTCAGTTCTTCCATTTTTGGCAACAAAAAGTTTGTTAGCATCGAACGATAGCGATCGCCATTCACCGTAACGTTGCGTCCAACAGCATCTTTGAAAAAATACGGTCCAATGATTCCACCAGCGTATAAACCACACCAAACAGTGCATTTTTCGGGATGCATGGGCAGTTCTTGAACGGCTTCTGGTTGCTCTTCACTCCAAATGCGGCAATTTTGCTTATTTACGTAGCCATTCAACCAGAAATGAGCCTCATCGCTGAACAAAATTTGTCGATAAAAAAGCGAATTTTCTGCCAACTTTTCTAGGGCCCATTCACTGAAAATTCGACGTTGTGGCAGATCGTTCGGCTTCAGTTCTTGCAGGAGCTGTATTTTATACGGTTTTACACCAAGATCTTTGCGTAAAATCTTCCATGTCGTCGAATAACACAAACCCAATTGCTGCGAACGGCGACGAATCGACATTTCACGGTCTTCAGCAACACTCTCAGAAACAGACGCAATATTCTCTTCTGTACGCACTGTACGCATTCGTGTGGTTGGTTTAATGTCCAATAAAGTAAACTGAGTGCGAAACTTGGTCACAATCGCATTAATTGTTTGCTCACTTGGTCGATTATGTAGACCATAAATCGGACGTAAATCGCGAAACACTTTTCGAACCGAACACTGATTTTTGTAATATAATTCAATTATTTGCAAGCGTTGCTCGTTAGTAAGTCTATTCATTATGAAATGTCAAAGCATACTGAGCATCTTTCTCTTTGACACCTTGTCTGAAATCCCGCGTGATCTGTCAAATACTAATGCATGAAAATCCTAACCACAAAAAAATCACCCTTTAGAATCCCATTTCCATCCAACACACCCAATCTTATCATAATCGGTTAAGAATAGGCCAAGTACCTTCCCAGATGGCCATATTCAAGAACTTCTCGCAAAAATCATTTAAGAATCCCACTTCCATTCAAAATACAAAACCCCATAAATATCGGTTCAGAAATCGCCGGGTACCGTCCCAGGTAGCCAACATACCCAATCCCAACATAATCGGTTTAGAAATTATCGAATTCCATCTCAGGTGGGCAAATTTCAGAACTCCTTCCAAACATCATTTAAGAATCCCATTTCCATCCAACATACTTAATCCCATCATAATTGGTTAAGAAATTAATGAGTTCTTCCTCCTTATTCCAGAACTTCTTTCAAAAACCATTTAAGAACCCAATTTCCATCCAACATACCCAATCCCAACATAATCGGTTAAACAATTACCGAATTCCGTCCCAGGTGGCATATTCTAGAACTTCCTCCAAAAATCACTTGACCATACCATTTCCATCCAACATACTCAATCCCATCATAATTGGTTAAGAAATTAACGAGTTCCCTCCCAAGGAGCAATATTCCAGAACTTTTCCAAAAATTATTCTAGAATCTCATTTGCATCCAACAGAACCAATTTCATTATAATCGGCTAAGAAATGGCCAATTTCCTCTCCAGATGGCCACATTCGAGAACTTCGTCCAAAAACTGTTTAAGAATCCTGTTTCCATTATCCGTTAAGAAATGGCCGAGTTCTATCCCAGGTGGCCATATTTTAGAGCTTCTTCCAAAACCCATTTAAGAATCTCAATTCCACCCAACATATTCAATCCCATTTTAATCGATTAATAAAGGCTAAATTCAATATAATTTTATAACCGAAAATATTTTACTTACACGGTTGTTATACGGTCAATTTTACAAACTACGATAAACTGGCATACGATAAGTTGTATCCACGGTTAATTGTATCCAAGTTAAAATGTCCACGTTAAATTGAAACACTATAAATTGTTTACGATAAAACGACCGTCACCCGTGTTTAGTATGTTCAAAGCTAGTATTTTTGGGGGTGTAAAGGGTGGTGATTTTGCGATAGCGTATATTCTTATTAACCCGAAAGTACAGTTATTATTTCGTGTGGGATTTCTTAGGTCATTGTGAACAAAATCAAAATTTGGTTAATTTGAGTGATCCACTGAACAAAATACTGACTAAGCCATAGCGTAATGTGTGTAAACAAACAAAAAATTCGAAAAAATGTGTAATCCACCGAAATAAAATATTTACAAGCTCACAGAATTGTGCGGACGTGTCGTGTATAGCCGCACTAGTTAGCATGGAAAATGTATGTTAAAACACTTGAATTAAATTTTAATATTTCTATTAATTTTAAGAAAAAAAATTAAAGGTTCCATCTCACAGAAATGTTTCTGTACTAAGCACTATGGCGAGGTTTGAATCTCAGACGACGTTTTTTGTTATTCAACGGACGTATTCCGCTTTCTGATCCCATTCTCATATTGGTAGTGTCGTTCAATAGAGCAATTCCTAGACTAACTAGCCATATACGCCACATCCGCGTAACAATTCTGAGAGCTAGCCAATAGTTTTACAATGGATCATTCAGTTTCTAGAAATTTTTGTTTGTTCCTGACAAGTAGTATTGTGTCAGTGTCGTGAATCAAAAATTCTAAATCACCTAATAAAATTTATATTATGATGGTACAGTTCTCAGGTGAGGAGTACATTGATATCCACTTTGTTAATGAAAGGAGTATCATTCAGTCTCACCAAATAATTTGGATGTCTAACAGCGAATCCATCTATTAACATAAGGAACCTCGCTTTACAATTGAACGTCTTCCGCTACCGCATTCATCGAGTATTGCACAACGAGATTCTTTCGTTTTGTTAAACGTATTCTATGGACGGATCAATCTCAATTCACAAGAGATGGCATAACAAACTTTCACAATCTACACACGCGGACTGCTGAAAATCTTTATTAAAAAAAAAAAACATTTCAGCATAGCATGGTGTAATTGACGATAATTTAATTGGATCATCCATACCACCATCGACATTAAATAGTGAACGTTATTTATAATTTTTACCAAACGGTTTGCATCTTTTCCTTGAAGATGTTACTATTTTAACTAGAATCTTCACAACAGTGTATAGTCACAACGATACAAGTGTTAAGAATTGGTTAAACGAAAATTATTTATACTCCAAAGAAATTGTAACAAAAGAAAAATTAATACAACAAGTTCACAAAGCAGCTCAACAGATTAGAGAAAAACGACCAACAAGTGAAATTACCAAAGGCATACTTAAAGGAATATTAGCCTGTATTATCACTACGCCTGTATTATCATCACGCCTGTATCACAAGGAGGACATTTGGAGCATCTTTGTAGGTTGAATGTGAAATATAATATATTTTGAGATGTACCCAAAAATCTTTTAATCGCTTGTGAGGAAGGAAAAGTGCTGAATGCCGATTTTGTACTAAAAATGAGAGCGCTGGTCTCAAGCAAACCATGCGCGTCATCTTGTTTATATATTTTTTTATTTGATGTGTCAAATGTGGTTTCGTAATGTTCAAATATTTGACAATGAAAAATCAAAATCACATAGTAAACAATTGGTTCCACTGACCAAAAGCAAGCGAATATAAAAGGTGAGGTAGACGTCAGCATCATTCATTTATTCGTCATCGTAAAATTGACATACAGAATGCACAGACACATGAGAGAAAAAATACAATACAAATATAAAATTTTATATTGTACAATGTACATGTACACAAAATTATTGTTCACCCCGCCAGCTGGCGCTGTCATGTTTGGTACAAAATTGACTTGATCAAGTCGCAGCAAGATTCAGTTATCAACAAACGTCAGTTAATGACACTAGATAAGCCAATAAAACGATTTTATTCTAACTGTTGAAATAGTAAAGTAAAGTAAGTAAATGACAGTTTAAATAGTTATTTAAGAGTAAAATAACTGATGAAAGACTGTAACTCATTCACAGTCTCATCGGTTCTTTTACAGACACATGTGACACCCCAAAGTCTTCCAAAACGTGGATATTCTGCAATCAAATGATCAATATTGTCTATAAGTAACCACACGGTCAATTTTGGATACTTTGCAGTTCAAAAAAAACATTTTGTTTTACGGAAACTCCATGTAGTACTTTTACTTTCGAGTCAAACTTTGGGTTGGAGGATTGTAGAGGAGATTATGGCAAATTAAAATTAAGTAAAACAAAATTATAACTGTTTTTTGATGAAAACTGAATTTCATAAAAAAGGTTTTTTTTTACTTTACAGCGTCATAGCTGTCTTACTTAAGCCTTTACATTACCAGTCAAATAAGACTAAGTTGGTTGCTCTCCGAAATTACAAATTTTTTAAACAGCCTGCATCTCAAAGGATATCAAAAAGTGACCCCCCGATTTTTTCACAGATTGAACCAAGGAATCACTCCTTAACGGATAGCAACCCAAACCCGAACACCCTGTATAATTTTTATTTTATTTGTATTATTTAATCTTTGCAATCTGTTCTTGGGTCGAAGCACTCCCAACTGTTTCGCAGTTCGCTTTTCACGTCCTAACCTTACGCAGTCGCCTGTCATAATTTTTATTATTCGATGTCGAGTGTTTTTTATGTTTAATTCTGAACAATTCGTTCGTTGTTTGACAATTTCTTGTATGTGTCATTTTTTCACCCAGTTTACCATTTTGTTAATTTTACAAATTTTTGTGTGCGTTTTGGTTGATTTTGTTTTTTGTTGGAAAATTCGAAAGTACATCGCGTAATCTGGAGGTCCAATTTTCGAACACTTTTCGCAGCAATTGCGACCGTATCTTACTAATCTCGCCGCATGTTGTATTCAAAGTGCTCAATCATCTCTGGTTTATCGGTATAGACAAGTGACTAACATATCCCCAAAAAAATAATCTAATGGAGTTCAATCTCACGATCTCGGTGGCCAATTAACAGGACCATTACGAGAAATTAGTCTTTCATCAAATGTTTCTTTGAGTAAATTAATTGCATCCCGCGCTGTGTGGCATGTGGCACCATCCTGTTGGAACCACATATTTGCACGATTCATGCCAGACAATTGAGATACAAAAAAGTTAGAAATCATATCTCTATATCGTTCACCGTTAACTGTAACATTCCGCCCATCATCATTATTGAAGAAATATGGACCAATGACTCCGCCGGCCCATAAAGCGCACCAACCAGTGATTTTCTCTGAATGTATTGGTGAGTGTGCGATTGTCGGATGGCTTTAATTCCTTCACAAGCAAGCACGTTAACCAAGATCCTTAGATAAAATCCTCTATAAAGTGGATGGACACATCTCATGATTTGGGTCTTGCTCCATGCTACGCTGTATAGCGTCTATCGCTTGTTCGGTACTCACTGTTTGACGTCTTACTGGATGCATAATATCATTTAGATTATACGTGGTGCGAAAACGATCCATAGTTAACCGAATTAACGCCCTGATGAACGATTATGGTGACCGTGAAATGGACGTAATGAACGATAAGTTTAGCGAACAGAACCATTATTTTGATAAAAAAAATTCAAGAATTTTCAAGCGTTGCTCTCGCGTTAGTGTGTTCATTATGAAATGAAATGGCAAATCAAACTAATGACAAAGCAAATGTCAGCTGTCAAATCGGTTGTTAAATAAAACAGTTTCGCCAACTTAAAGATGTGAACCTCTAAATAAACACCCTTTATAATATTGGGAATACAAAAAGTCTCCGCCGTTTTTTTTCTTCAAAAATTGGGCATTTATTGTGAAAGAACGGTAAGTTATGTTTTATTCCAAATATTTTACATCGCTAGCCACTCCTTTTTTCCATCTGTCTGGCACCATACGAACACTAAGTCGGAAGAACGCTCTATCTTTTGAGGCTATCAACCCAATTATTGGCTCATATGATGTAAAGTGCTGGTTAGACAGAGTGTTTCCAAGTAGGTTTTGACCGGCAACACAACATAAGCCATCAAGCCATTACTAGTTTCGTTCGTATTTAGCAAGTCAATAATACACGATCACGTCAATAATATACGACACGAGTTTCTTACCGTGAATATTTCGTTTGGTTGTCGTTATTGCAGCATGGCCATATGTTCCCCATGATTTCTTCTTTTTGGGAATATCGTAGTGGATCCATTTTTTATTCAGTGACTATGCGATGCAGATAAAAAATGGGACTTCAACTTCTCTCAGCTTCAGTTCATATCTTCCTTTTGAATCATTCCCAACGATTTTATACGATGTGACATTGCTTATTCAGTCACTCCTAATGTAAGTTAAGTTCTTCTTGCGTTTGGCATGAATCTTCATTCAATAATGCTTCCATCTCCGTGGCTTCGTACACTTTCGGCCATCTACTATCTTCTTGGTCTCGACATCAAATTTACCGTTCTTAAACTTTTGAAACTACTCTTGATAACTTCTCTCAATTTAGGCAGCCTCACCTTATGCTTCTAAAGGGTGATCCAATAGGAGGTACTTTTTTCAATTGGTATTCTCATTGGGATTCATGCATCACAACCGTCATGTTCTTATGACATTTATGTTCAGTATTCATTGAAATTTCACCATGAATAGACTTACGCGAGAACAACGTTTACAAATTGTGGAAATTTACTTCAAAAATCAG
Source organism: Nephrotoma guestfalica (assembly GCA_963691935.1). Classification (NCBI taxonomy): domain Eukaryota; kingdom Metazoa; phylum Arthropoda; class Insecta; order Diptera; family Tipulidae; genus Nephrotoma; species Nephrotoma guestfalica. The sequence goes on from OY829914.1 coordinate 99,514,519, forward strand.
TGTTCAGTGAAAAATTGTTTTCGTGCTCTTCGACCATTTTACGGTATTCATAATCGTCCAAGTGAACGCACTATTCGCGAAACAATCGATACATTTCAAACCGATTTTTCATTATTGGATATTCATTAACCGACTAGAGTGCGTACAAGTCGATCTTTTGTGAATATTGCTGCTGTAACTGAAAGTGTACGTGAAGACCGCAATCAATCAATTCGTCGCCGTTCTCAAACTCTGGGTCTCTCGTATGCCACATTGTGGCGTATTTTGAAGGGTATCTTGGTTTGAAGGCATACAAAATATAGCTTGTTCAAGAATTGAAGGTCAACCTTTGCGTCAACGATTTGGTTTATGGACATTGGAACAGAAACGGACCCGTGAATTGTCCTACAAGATCTTGTGATCTAACGCCGTTAGATTACTTTTTATGGGGGTATCTGAAATGCTCGAAAGAGTGCTCGAAAATTGGACCCATGGAATTGATCACCTAAGAGTCAGTCGCGAACAACATTTAAAAGAAATTATTTTCAAACATTAAATGTCATAAATCGAACTTACGTCACAAATAAAATTTTTGGTTTTTAAATTGATTTTAATGCGTTTTATTTCAAAAAAAAACTTCACGAAGCTCTTATTGGACCACCCTTTACAAGCAATCGATGTGCCACAGCTGCAGAAAATTTTAAGGTTATGTTGTTGACAGATTTCCAATCTTAGGATATGACGTTTTACATCGGGCAATTTTAATCATAATCTACTGGTGGCACCATCTTTTGTCAAGCGGCGGAGACTTATTAACCCAAAAATTATTAGTTTATAATTAAAACGCATTTAAATATAATGAAATTTAAAATGAAAACTTCTCTGAGTTTTGAAAGTTTTTTACGTAATTGGTACATCCACCTGCAAACAAGCAAAACTAAAACTTTCACTGCACTATCGCTACAACTATGCCGCAAAATAAAATAAATAAACGAAAAAATAATTACAACTCTTTTTTTATGATTTAATCTCGGCAATCTGTTCTAGGGCCGAAGCACTTCTAACTCATTGGCGGTACGTTTTTCTCGTCCTACCTTACGCAGTTGCCTGCCAAATCGAAGACGTATGGCTATAAGTCCGATTTACGTTACCATCTGCGCAGTGCATAGCTCCATGCCAGCCTATAGTATTGGACATGGAATATGAGTCGGCCCATGAGTTTTGCACTCCGACAGGGGGTCACAGTTGTGTTCCTTTTCATCACAGATCGTAATCTTTTGATGAAAATTCCCTTTTTAATCCTGTCCCTATCGGGATTCGAGAACCCAGTACCTCCCAATCCAAACGCCAAAACTTTAACCACTGTGCCGTGTGGTCGGTAAAAAAATTATTTTTATTTTTTTCATTTTGCTGCATTTCGTTTGTTACACAGTTCCCGTCGATGGTTAACCATGAACTCGTTTGGAAAATCCGTTCGTTGGACTTTAACGTCCTTTTTATAAAACCTATCAAGGAATAAGCACACCGGTGGTTACGGCCATTCGAAAGTAAAAAAGAATTTAGAATTCCGTCCTACAGATACATTTTTTCCTAAACGAAGATATACGAGTACATACATTTCCATAAAATTTTGAATAATGCGTACAGGAACATAATAGAACGGCATTTTGAACACCAATAACAGTAAAATTGGCCCAATTTGGTTATCCGTATAATAAATAAAAGAAATGATGTAACGCTGAGGCAATATAAAGAGAAAAATCCATTATTCAATTTTGTATTCTTTCCAAGTTGTTAGTGTTGCCAGCAAATAAAAATGAATTGGCAGTAATAAACTATAACAAACTATTTTTCATAATTTTTCATCACGCCACCCACCAATGTGTATTTTACCACGAATAAATTTTCAGCACCATATTTTAGAAACCTTCTTCAATCTAAGAAGTTATTTGCTTAAATATTATGAACGACATATGGTTTTGTGTTGCCAAAGCATATTTCTGTTAAATGACATCATAATTTTAGTATGTTCGGAGATGGTAACGATTTGAATATATTATTTGCCTGTTACATACACTAAATAGTTATAAGGGGGAAGTTTATTAAATATTTGGCAGATTGCATTAGATGAAATCAAAAATTTATGGCATTAATATTATTAATGTTAAATTAAAATCTAATTTATTCGACCTTTGACGAGATAAAATGTCTAATGTAGAACGTTCCAAAGTTAATAATTAAGGTTCTTATACAACTCAGATTTGGCGAAGCTAACCCTTAAGTTGCTTGTATCGTCATACTCATAACATAAGTGGTTTCTGGTATTTTGAGCTTTGATTCATTTTGTACAATCACCGTGGACTGTACCCGAAGAAGAAACCGTCTGGCATTTATGGCTGAAATATTTCGGTTTTCCTGTCGACGACGCCATAACGTAACACGATTCCAAGCCTAAAAAGCCATATAAACCGGATATAAATAGTAATCCTCACATGGAAATGGCTGACTCATAAGGATTACCAAAGAATTAAGGTGAAGTGATGAGGCTGCTGGTAGAAACAAGGACTGCCAACTGCTTCGTTACAGTAACAATTTGAAAGCTACCAGGTTAGCAGTTACCGACCAAAATTTACCCACGATTTTTCTAGAAATGACCAAAATGCTAGCAGGTCAACACCACATTATGAATGAGTTCGCGGAGCTCTCTATGGACGGCGTAAGTTTAAATTTTCTGGGCTGTAGAATAAGAAATGGTCGATTGACTGTTAGCTACACTGCAAACTTAAACTTACCACCCATACTGACAAAAGGAAAATTTAAGTGATCGAATGATGGCACAAAACAAAGAGCTATGGGTCGCGGGCTAGATGATACTTTCGAGGAAAAATAAGGAAAATAAGAAGAAGAAACGACAGTGAGCCCAAGCAATGAATCTTCGAGGCCATATTCCTAGGTGATGCGATGATAACATGTTAAATCAACCTCGACCTCCATAAGAGAAGGACAGACACGGCTAAAATTTTAGGATACATGGAGAAGAAGACCACACCAAAGCAAAGCTAGACGTTTCTAAAAAAATCGGATATTTCTTATGGCGACACCTTTGCGTAATGCAAATCTAAAATCAAGTGGACTGCCTAAATTTAGAGCAAATGAAGCCGATTAAATAATTTCAGTTGGTTAGGTCCACCTAAAAGGGATTTAAAATGCAATTGCCCCTCGGAATTGGCCGATACAGCAAGGATTACAAAAACAGACTCAAGTGATGAAACGGCTGGTGGACGCAAGGAAAAAGAACATAATCGTTACAGCGACACGATGAAGACTATTGACAGTCACCAACCAGAATTTTCTTGAGATCTCTCTAGAAACAAAACCATCCAAATGCTAGCAGTTCAACACCACAAAAAGGATGGGTTAGCAGGGCTCCTTATAGACGGTTTAAGGCCAAATTTTCTAGACGGTCAAATGAGAAATGTTAGGTTGACTGTTAGTTGCGCCCACACTAAAAAGGAGAAAACAAGTGGGTCACCTTCTAGTCCAAAAAAAAGAGCTACGGGACGCGGAAGGTGAAGAAATGTATTGCGTTTTTTAACAAGTCGGGTCCGTCTTACGTCGATGCGTAATACAAAATTAAAATTAAGTTAACTCCCCAAATATAGAGCTTCGTTACAGTGATACGTTGAAAGCTATTAGGTTGGCCGCCCAAAATTTTCCCGTGGTTTGAAACGAACCAAATGCTAACAGTTTAAGTCCACATCATGGATGCGTAAGCGCAGGCCACTGAAGAAAAGAGAAGTACAGTGGACGTCTATTGGTCCAAAAGAAAAAGCTATAGGACGCGAATTGGAAGATACTGCCAGAAAAAGATAGGGAAAATAGATGCCATGTACTCAATGGTATCAGTAATAGATCTACACACCATCAAAGCGTATTGGGAACGAATATAGCCACTACGCGCCCAGTTCCCTTTGGCATTAATACCAGGACCATGCAGCACTATCAAGGCAGGAAAACGAAATTTACAAATTATGGACTAACTCTCTCAAGAGCTGAACCGCCTCCCTCAAAACTTGCAGGACATGGCTAAATGAAACCACTAAATGGAACGTCGATTATTCAGCATGTTGAGATTCCTACCTACATTGGTTAAAGACAGCGACAGCCGTTTTTTTTTCATCAAACAACTCGGACATGATATTTATTCGTACACAAGAGCCTTGCACCAAAAATTATAGGAAATTTAAGCAAAACAAATATGTTAAGGTATGGAGAGGGAGATAAGAAACAAAGAACAGCAATTTTTTGTCGATTTTATCTTACTATCTTCTCCATAAACTAATTTACTTTTAGGGAATTATCCGTGATTTCTTTAGATACGCAACTACCAAATAGTGGCAGGAACACCGTTAATTTTATCATAACCTACTTGGTATGTAGTTGCGGTATGCTCAGATTAAATTCTGCACTAAAATACCTAGAGATATAGCCACCCAATGGCGTATACGACCAGATAGGCCAATGTACTAACTAAGATGTAGAAACCACCTGTGTTCATATCAGATGGAAATAACCTTTTTTTATCTAACCGAAAAGCGATTTTTTATTTAGTTACCGTTTAGTTAAAGATATAGCCACCCAATGGCGTATACGACCAGATAGGCAAATGTACTCGAAGATGTAGAAACCGTCTGTGTCCATATCAGGTGGAAAAAACCTTTTTTTTTTTATCTAGCCGAAAAGCGATTTTTATGTAGTACACACATTAAATTCTGCAATGAAATACCTAGATATATAGCCACCCAGTTCCTAAGTTCTGAATTTTATTTGTTCAATTCAGTAAGTACGTACTGATATATATTTTTAAACTGGTTGGGTAACAACTAGAGTTCAACAGATTAAATGCAGCATAAGTAAAAAACTTGCAAAACATTTTAAAGTTTTACTGTGGATAACTAACTCAAATATTGCAACAATTGTTGTTCTCCATTTCAGGATCCAAATTAAATGTCACGTTTGTTACATAAAAAACTGAAATATGTGTGGCTTAATTTTCCATTTCTATTTTACGTTTTGTCAACAGAACGCTATCTTATTGTAATCTTTTCTTCATGCTGTTTCTCGTGATTTCTTCTATAATATTCCTGTCTGAAAATATGCGCTCAGTCGCATATTCGTTTCTTGGGAAACATCGAAAACCTTTTTATTGTCTTCCACCTATTTTCTGTTGTGAAATAACGTCTGTGTTTATTATTGTATTTCCAGGTTTTATTGTTTGTACAGCACTAGATGTGGTACACACAACGAGACACAAAATTGTATAAAATCTACATAATTCAATTTAAGTGTCGGGTATATAAATTCTATTATCAGATGCTAAAATTTACTTGTCGTTACAAAACGGATATAGTAAACTATTCAATTTAAGATTACAGTTGTGTATCATTCAAAATTCTTTTAAGCAAACATTTGAGATTGCAATAAAATTGTTAGTGCTTAGGCAAATGTAGTCAAATAAAAACACGGAAATGTGAAATAAATTTAATTTTATTAACTTTGAAAAATGTTTGCCCGCTCGTTTCAGCTATACACAAAAGAAAGTTATAAATTAAAAAAAAATATAAGAGTTGCGGTACAGTGAACACCAAATTTACAAAGATCACCGATAAAGCAAAATAGAAGCAAATCGGTAGCTGACCAAGCCGATACTTTTTATAACGCTATACCTAGACAAACATTACACGCAATAAGTGATGCCACCTGAAATTTTACTTTGCAAATAGCCGAATCTAATAAATCAACTACTGACCTAGAAAAGGAGAATATGAATCTCTTGGCGAGGCTAGAGCATATGGAGCAACTATTTGCTAAGCTATAAGCGAAGAAATTGAGTATCTAAAGCAAGAAAATGAAAACCTAAAAATGAATCGGGATTCAAAACAAGATTGCGATATAAGAAGCATTGAACCAGACAAACTCATCTATTCCACTGATGAAGATGAATTACAAAGAGAAGAGTCCAGGAAGAGTAAGAAAAGAAAACCTGAATCGTCACCTGAGGCTGAGCAATTAAATGGTAGGGGACAATCTAGTCCAGTTTCAAACTATGCTCTACCCAAAGCCAATCAACCAAAAGGTAGTAGATCTACCAAGAACATTACACCAAATTTGGTGCAACCGAAAGAAAAATCACCCCCACCAATAAATATTGTGGGTGTAACCAGTTACCCAGAAATTTATTCACTGATGAAATCGGTTACTGACAAAGACTATAAGGCAACAGCGCTAAATAATGACGTTTGGAAAATTAATACTCTGGACTCAGATACTTATAGAACCTTATCTATGAAATTGAATGCTGAAAAGTATCAGTGGTTCACTTACGAAAACAAATAGGCCCGACTTATAAAATTCATGGCAAGAGGTTTGCATCACACTTGCTCAAGCAAAGAAATAATGGATGACTTACAAAATAAAGATTTTAAAATACTAGATGCTGTGAATATTGTTAAAAAAGAGAGAACAGAAGTTCAGGAAGGAAACCAAATTATCAGTAAAAGGGAACTCCCTCTTTGTATGCTAGTATTTGACAACGAAGAGAATGTGCAAAACATTTATGGAATAAAAGGAATTCTTCACATGAAGGTGAAAATTGAACCAATGAGGAGAACCACAACACGCATACACCAATGCAAGAAATGCCAGGCATTTAATCACACCCAAAGATATTGCGGCCGGGATCTAAGATGTGTAAATCATTTTACCCAGGCATGCACAATAGAGAGAGATGTGCCAGCCAAGTGTACAAATTGTAAGGGCCAACATACGGCTAATTATCGAGGCTGTGATGATGCTAAACAACTACAAAAATTAAGAGATAAAACCAGAAATCAACCGCAAAATCACGAAAATCCCGAAAATACCAAATCAGATGAATTAAATCCCACAACCAAGCAATACAGGGCAAAGAAGTTCATTTGCGCAGTGAAAGGATTGGGTTCAACCAAACATATGGGCTCTGAAAGTAACCAAATTATGGAAAACATTATGAACAGCATTTCAGCTATTACTAAGTGGCTAGATGACCAAAGTAATCTGAACAACATGATACTTGATCAACTGAAGAAAATGCAACTCCCTCAGTGCAATCCAACAAAAAATGTTAAGTAAAAACACAACTTTCAAAATAGCAATCGGGAATGCGAATGGCATTATGCAACATATTCCAGAAATAGAAATATTTTTAAATTCAGAAAACTAATTTAAATCGCTTGGACGTGATTTTATTATTGGAGGTGACTTTAATGCGAAAAACACCTACTGGGGATCTAGACTTACGATGTCAAAATGTAAAGAATTGCTTCAAGCAGGGCAGATATCAAAATGTGAATTTTACTCTTGTGGTTCCCCAACATAATGGCCCAGTGACGGAACGAAAATACCTGACCTAATAGACTTTTATGTAGCAAGAGATATATCCCAGAACTACATTCACATTAAAGACAATAATTCTCTAGTATCAGATCATTCCCCGGTTATCATTACAGTCAGTGAAATGGTAATTCAAAGAGAGAGTGCACCCAGATTAATAAATTCAAAAACAAATTGGGATCTCTTTCGTGAGGTATTGGAGGAAAAAATCAATCTTCAGGTGCCGATAAGAAATCCCCACCAGTTGGAAGGTGAATTAGAACAACTCAATAAAGCAATTCACTATGCTGCTTTGGCAAGTACCCCAATTTTACAAAAAAGAAGATGCTTAACATATCCTACCCAATGGAAGTTAGAGATCCTGGCTAATAACTAGAACACCGGAGAACAAAACAATTCTTAACAATTCAGGTAACAGTCTCAAATCTCTTCTTAAAGAAGTTAAAAATGCATCAATCAACAGATATCTAGTTAGCTTAACCGATGAAAAAAATTCTGATTATTCTCTGTGGAAGGCGACGAAGGGACTCAAAAGACCCTAAATGCAAGTGCCTCCACTTAAAAAGGAGGACGGAACCTGGGCAAGAGGTCCTAACGAGAAGGCTGATCTGTTTGCGGAGTATCTCGAGGATACCTTCCAACAAGGAAGACTACCAAGGCAAACGGCCAATGAAAATATAATGTCAATCCACAAGCTAGATGATTTTGATAAACGGTCAGTAACTCTCAAAGAATTAAAAGAAAAAGTGAAAAGCAACATGAATGTTAAACATGCCCCAGGATATGACTTGATTACTTGCCAAATAATCAAGCCTCTACCAGATAAAGGATTTCGTAAGCTATTACACATAATCAATGCAAGCTTTCGGTTAAAATATGTTCCGTGGCAATGGAAAGTAGCAGAAGTAATCATGATAGCAAAACCTGATAAACCACCTAACGACAAAAAATCATACCGGCCAATTTCATTGCTGCCAATTATGTCAAAAGTCTTTGAAAAATTATTACTAAAAAGACTTAAACCAATAATTGAGGACCGACAACTAATTCCTCCACATCAGTTTGGATTCAGGGAAAAGCACTCCACAATTGAACAGGTGCATAGAATCACCAACGTTATTGAAAGGACGTTAGAAGGCAAAAAATTATGCTCCAGCATATTTCTGGACGTCGCCCAAGCATTCGATAAAATTTTGGACAAATGGACTGGAATTCAAGGTGCCTAGAGATCTGCGGAGGCAATTCTATGCCATACTAAGATCTTATTTATCCAATAGACATTTTCGTGTGGAATATGAGGATGAATACTCCGAACTAAAGAAAATCTCTGTCGGTGTCCCACAGGGGAGTGTCTTAGGACCAATCCTGTATTTATTATGTACAAGGGATATTCCACCAACAGATGAAGGAACCATAGCCACCTTTGGAGATGACACAGCAATCATGGCCATTGGAAGTAATGTCGCTGAAGCAACGAGCAAACTCCAGAAGATTACCAATGCGGTTTGTAACTGGACTAAGCGCTGGAGAATCAAGCTTAATGAGACGAAATCCACGCATATTAACTTTACATATCAAAAGGCTTCTCATATACCGATAGTAATTAACTCACGATCGGTGTCATATGTAAATAAAGCTAGATATCAGGGCATGACTCTCGATGCCAAGCTCAAGTGGAGAGAGCATGCCAAAAAGAACAAATAAGAACTTAATATTAAGTTCAGAAAAATGTATTGGCTCATAGGTAGAGGCTCTGAGCTTACAGTATACAACAAGCTGCTGCTATATCGGCAAATACTGACGCCGATGTGGACCTACGGTATTCAACTCTGAGGATGTACTAAGCAAACAAACGCCAAAATGATACAGACGTTTCCAAATAAGGTTCTCCGTAGCATCGTAAATGCTCCGTGGTACATTAGAAATGAAGACCTTCCCAGGGACTTACAGATGGAATACATGAAAGATGGAATAAAAAAGCACGCCGCCAAACACGAAATAAGGCTCCAGGAACATGGAAACCTCTATATTCGCCATATGATAGATAACCCTGTCGTTGAAAGAAGACTTCAAAGAACGAGGCCACTTGACCTAGTAAACATACCAAATTAAAATTATATTTTAAATAGGTTTAATTAATTTTGGGACTAACCATTGGGTTTCACCCCAACAAATCAGAATTATTTAAAAAATGTAAAATTTGTAAATGTGAAAGATAAATTGCTAGATGAGCACAGTCTCAGTTGTAATTAATAAAGGAAAAAAAATAAATAAGGTTGGTAGCTGCTTCAATAACTAGTCCTTAATGCAATGAGTTCACAGTAAAAAGGAATTTATACCGCAGGTTGAACCCCAACTGCTTAGTAGGCTAATTCACGTGGCTATGCGCAAGACTTAGTGAAATAGAAAATATGGTATCAGAATTTAGCAATGAAAGCGCTAAGTAAAAGAAAGAAAATGGTGAACGAAAAATGCAAGAGAAACTGGGGTCGCAGAAGTTGGGGGCATTCACAAGCAAAAGTCAATGAAACTACTGAACCAGTGCCAGTACTTCAACAACATACCAGCAACAAAAGCAACATAAAACTGCAATGAAGACAAAAACGCCACCGCCAAATAATATAATTGGCATTGGAGTTTGCAAATATTAAATATTTAATGAAATCGGTGTTCACAGAGACGTGGAACTAAACAGTAATGTTTGGAAGCTCAATACTAAAAAATCCCAATGCATTTATAGGTTTAGCCATAAACTTTAAAAGATAAAATTAACTGGGATATTAATGGGATATATAATAGATGATGAAGAAATTTTAATTAAGAATTAGAAAAAAAATTATAAATTAAGAATAGCCTAGCAATCAAGATCATTAAAAGAGGGCTCCCAAGCGAATGTTTTATGACTGATCGGAATGAAACTTCATGGATTTTCTTATAAATCGGAAGATCCCAATAATTGTTGGCCAAAATAGGTCCACCGGAAGTGGTCTCCGTAGGAACATTTATTTTGAAAAGTATATCGCCACCGAGATCGTGTGATCGAACTCCATTAGAATATTTTTTTAGGGATATATTAAGTCACTTGTCTACGCCGATAAACCAGAGACGATTGAACACTTGGAACATAACATTCGGCGAGTTATTAGCGATTGAAGATTGAAAATGGGACCTCCAGATTACTTCATGTGCGTGCCAGTCGCGGCGGCCACGTGGCCGAAATTATATTGAAGCATTAATGGGATAACATTATCTATCCAACAAAGCTAGTTTCACTGATATCCAAAATGTTTTTCTTTGTTCTATTTTAATTTGAAATTGTGAATTTCTAAAAAAAACACCATTTAGAAACTGTAATTGACGACTTTCATAATAGTGCCTCAGGAGGTCATCAAGGAATTTATCGAACTTATAATAGGTTACGTAAATTCTATACTTTCCCAAATATGCTAAGTGCTAAAATGATAAAAAATTTCAAATCTTGTCAAATGAATAAATCTGGTCTACCTAATAAAATGCCTATGAAAATTACTGACACGACATTGCACCCATTTGAAAATTTTTTTCTGGATATCGTTGGTCCATTGAATACATCCTTTTCAGATAATAAATTTTAGCTGGCCATGCAAGATGATTTTACTAAATTTTCGTTAGCCGGGCATATTCCAAATCAAGAGATTGAGACAGTTGCTCGAGCATTCGTCAATCATGAGTGAATTATTTAAAATAATCTGCAAAATGTTCAAAATAAACTAAATACAACAGCATATCATCCGCAGTCCAATGGAAAGTTCGCATAAAACTCGTTCGAAATTTTAGCAATAAGCATCCACTAAATTGGGATTTATGGATTCGTTTTGCTATATTTAGTCATAATAGTACTTCACATTCGCCCACCAAATTTATGCCGTTTGAACTAGTTTTCGGTTGTAAAACACAGATTCCCAGTTCCCTTACTCATTCTCGAGATATCGTTTATAATTATGACGACTATAATTTTGATCTTAGATCCAAATTGCAACACTCTTTTGAAACTGAGAATTTAATTGAATCTAAAGAAAAATCTAAAACCTACTACATAGAATCTCTAAGGCCGTTACATACAAGGGAGGAGACTTGGGGCCTATTTGGGGCCTATTTTTTAATTCAACCCGAGCAAGCAGTGCGCTGTCAAAAAATACTGTGTTTTTTTATTCAACCTGAGTAATTTTACTCTGCACACTCTGTTTTTATTTGTGAACTGTGCGCATACTCGGTTCTTCAAATTTTCCTCTGAACAGAATACCAGTGTACGAAGCGTATGCAAAGTAAAAAACAAATTATTACTCTATGCACATTGGATCATTTGGCAATGCACAATCTGGATCCAGAGCAAGCCTGCTTGCTCGGGTTAAATTTAAAAATAGATCCTTGGTTTGTTAAAAAAATGATGCTAGACAATCTAAACTGTCACAATATTGGCTAGGTCCCTACTATGTGCAACTAATAATTTCACCCGAAAACAAAGGGTCTTTCAAAAGTCACGCCAAGATGTCAGTAGTAAATAATTTCTAAACGCAACCTTTTTTTATGTCATCTTTGACATTTGTGAAGTGGGCAGATGTACAATTTTAGCGATGGATGCTTACGTGCTAGAAGAACGCATTAAAGTTATTCAAACTATTATTTATGAAAATCATCGATCTTTAAAAAATACTTATCGTAAAATTCGTGCTATTTTTGGTGTAAATAATCGTCCAATTGAGTCAACAATTCAAAGGTTAGTGAAAAAAATTGAAGAGACTGGTTCTGTCGAGGATCGAAAAATCTGCTGCAGACCAAAATGTGGACGTTCTAATGAGAACAAACTGCTGTGGCCGAAAGTGTCGCGGAGGAACCTTCAACATCGATATCACAACGTTCTCACAAATTAGGCATTCATAAATCGACTGTTTGGCGAATTTTACATAAGGATTTGAATTTGCATCTTTACAGCAACAGGATGGAACTCCGAGTCACACAACATCCAGAGCTTATCGAACAAGATGAAATATTTTCATCAACACCAGCGAAAAAATAAGAAATCTGTTTCGGGTAAAGACCAAGTAAGTTTTTAATACAGCATCTAAGGCTGCCAGCGCAATAGATAAAACGCCAACGAAAGTGACAACTTCCACCACGATACTATTTTCATCACTGGCTTTAAAAATTGAAAATGCCAACTAGCCGTCAGATGTATTGGACGATTTAGAAATATGATTTACTAATTTAGTGTATAAAAGCTTACGCGAACACAGATTTTTTACCTTTGTTGTATATTTTTAGTATTTAAATTAATTTTAGTTTTTGTGTTAAAATATGATTCCATTTAATTAGATTTATAAAAGTGAATTATTGTGGTATTTTAAATAAATGAAATTTTTTGAATTCAATAAACCATTTTTATTCAGTTTTATATCCACGCGAAAGTTTCACGGGCTAAACGATTCCCTCTAAAAATTCGATGCGGCCCCAGGAACATCAGTACCATTTTGCGAGCTAGCAACATAATCGTCTGGACAGTATATCTTACTTTTCTGAAGCATTAAAAAATTATGTAACACAATAGTAGCCAGCACAACTTCTTGTACATTTTTTGGATGCATATTAATCGTGGCTCCTATATGTGCCACCTATTTCTTGAAATACCGAAAGTGTTTTCGATACGAATTCTAGCACGTGATAACCTTTTATTAAAAACTTGCTTATCTTCTGAAAAACACCTTCCAGGATAGGGGCGCATTAGGTTTTTCTTCAAAGGAAATGCAGCGTCCCTCATAAAATAAAACGGAAAATCTATTATGAAATTGAGTAGCATTTTACTAACTGGAATATCATTTGTACCATCTTTCAATTAAAATCCGCTTTCCAAATCCACTATTTTAAAAAATTCCAGAATCACTTTGGCTACCGTAAGCGCCAACATCTACAGCTGTAAAACAATAATTGATATAACAAACACCTAAGAGAACGACGCTATGGTGTCCTTTGTAATTAAAATACAGCTATCCGCTCTTTGGTGGGCATCGGATATTAATATGTTTGCCATTAATATGTAAACCACTCCGCATTGTTTGGCTTTGACACATATACACCATTAAGTTACCACAACGCGTCCCATGTAACTAATATAATCTTGCGCACAGTAGATGCTCCCAACTTGAAACTCCATGCCAGCATCTGAGTAGAGCAACCTTGAGCAAGATACCTAAAAGAAAATCAATTTCATTTACGTACTACGAGTATATATGATGCACTATAAAAACTTTGTTATAATTTCGTGCATCAGTGTTATAGCCAACCTAGTTTCAACACTAATTGCAGTGCAGTGCTTTTCTAATCTGTCCTTCAAAAGATTAAAAAACAGTTTTAAATGACAACACTCCTCTACCAAACCGTGTTGGTTTCTTGTAAGACTTACAGGCCTAACACACCATCGTCTACCTAGTAATACTAAATTATAATATTCAGATGCTAAAACACAAGATAAACAATTCGCTCTTGTACTGTTTTGAGCTTAAGAGGTTGACAATTGCGTAGCGAATCATAATAATTCGTTAAGGTATTGCGAATATACTTTGGCTGCGTACCAATAGTCGGGTAATTTTAAGTAAATGGCAAACTGATCGAAAAATGTGTAAAAAATACCGATTTTTACTGTAGTAATCGATTTACCCGACTGGTACGCAGCCTTTGTATGAAAGTTCAAATTATTTTCATTATATTTATAGTTTGGCCACTGCAGTCTGATGAGACGACCGAATTTTTTAATTTAAAGAATTCAATGTTTCATTAGCTCGAAACCAAACTTCCAACGTCTTGGTAACAGGGATGATATCGGCAAGAAACCAAAAGTACTGAATTTTTTAGGAACAGATTAATGAATACAGCTTGAAAGCACAACACTTTCTGCATCCATACCGACTTCAGTAGCTTTACATGCGAATTTCAAGGCAAATTGAATTCAGTCTGATGAAACTCACATCCAAATAACATTTGCAGGAGCCAAGTCGCGTGTTTTCAGGACAATATTACTTGTTCAGATGCTACACAAACGAGGAGGCTGTGTAGATAGTCCTATAGTCCCGGGCAGGTGGAGTTTGAGTCTGGTCATGCTGGGCGTGGATTGCGATTGCGGATGGAATTTTCCGATGGATTGTGGCATGGGATGCCCTTTGTGTGAAATTTTGGAATATTGGTTACGATGGCGCCATCCTGTTGATAGAATTAAGATTAAAAATACTTTTAATGACTTAAGTTTTCTGAGTTGAAACTCACACACAATTAATTTAACTGCGAATTTTAGGTTTATTCGAAACATTCTTGTGTTCCGGCATATTTAGCTTGGTTGGGAGGATCGTGTACTTTTATTAGGGTTCGATTATTTTAGGGTCCCTGTGAGAAGTTTGTTCGCATTACGCAGTATGCACTTAGTCTGGCTAGATCTGTAAAGATGCCGGAACAAGCTAAACTGAGAAAAATAGATTAAACAAACAAAACTTCTACTGTCTTCTTTATGTTCATGGCGAGGAAAAGAAACCAAATAAGAAAGTTACTTATGTGTATGTTCTAACAAACTAAATGCCTTTTCAAAGCAAAACAATTGAACTGGGGTACGTTATATAACAACAGTTCGCAGTCAGTTCGATCATCAAATCGTGCTCCGGTTGGTACAATTCTTGGGTGCGTAAGTGATAATCGAAGGCAGTAGTAGTAGATGCATGTGCTCAAGTCATTCAATTGCTGCGTCATCAAAAGAATGCATCAACTATGAACATGGACATGCACTGTAAATATCATATCATATCTTGCACAGCAGAGATTAGGCAACAACTAGCTAAACCAATATTAATAATCACCGACCAAATGGCACAGTGGTTACAGCTTTGGCGTTTGGATCGGGAGGTACCGGGTTCGAATCCCGATAGGGGCAGGATGCAAAGGGAATTTTCATCAACAAATTACGATTTGTGATGGAATGGAACACATCTATGACCCCCTGTCGGAGTGCAAAACTCATGGACCGACCCATCTTCCATGCCAGTATAGGCTGACATGGAGCTATGCAATGTGCAGATGGTGATAAAATCGGACCTATATCCGTACGTCCTCGAATTGGCCTACACTGGCGAAAAAGTAAGGACGTAAATAAGCAAACCGCGAAAGAGTTGGGAGAGCCTTGACCCCAGAACAGATAGCAGGGATAACCAAGAACAATCATGAACCTCATTCTAAAAGTAGCATTTAACATTCCCATCATTTTTGTTTGGCAAGTGGTAGGATTTTTAGTCGAGTGCTTCTGGTGCTATTTATGAAAAAAATTCCAAAAATGCTTGAAACTGCGCGAACCGGCACGTCTATTTTGCTTGAGGAGTTAAAGTGAATTTCTACGTTTCCTGGTCTACATCTACCACTACAATCATTAATTTAGAGTCCTTTGTTGTTGTAGACCTGCATTACTCGTTTGGTAATTAAACCTTCTTATTGCTTCACGTTAAAGATCTTACCGTAATTGTAGCAATTATTATAATTATTTCTTTAATTTGGGACTACAAAGAGTGACTTGACGCAAGTACTATGTTAGTCTCAAAATAAAATGCATACCATGAACCCTCATTGGTTTTATCTGAGCGAACTACGTTGGAGCGCTTATTTTAAAGATAAATCATAAATTAGCTGTCGCAATGGATCGCTTCTGAGAAATACACCCACAAATTATCGTTGTTAAAACCACTTCACAAATTTTTGTTCTCTACATTCAAAATTAATTAAATATATGGCCTAGGGTCAGGGATTCTGTGTGTCTGAAAATTATCACTCGATTTGGTGTGGGGATATAAATTATTTTTTGCAGTTTTGAGTTTTTAGAGAAATTTTAATTTAACTTTAAATCTACGAACTGATTTTAAAAAATATTAGAAGTTTTTGTTCGTCCAGGGATTATTGAAAAGATAAGATAATTTGTAATCTCTCTAAGTTATCCAGCTGTGCTAGAAGTCAAAATTATATACTGCTCAATCATAAAACGTTGGCTAGAGAGCGGATCTTTTAGAACAAAAGCCCCCGAGTCATCATGCAGACCAAGGTTCTTCGTATCCAAGGCCTTCGTGTTCAGTTCAAGAGACGAAAATTTGAATGTAAATATTTTCTCATAACGGTTAATATTGATTTTCGCCATTGTGTACTAATTGTCCCTATTTCCACAGTGAAACATTTTAGTTTTTTCTTAATCCGTAACTATGTAGTAAAGTACACCAATGAAAGATTCTAATGCTTTGTTGTATCACAGAATTTGTTGTTCAAAATATTAAGCCACGTTAGTAGCTTTAATCATAAAACGGATTAAATATCTTAGTCTCCAAGGTTGACAGCTGTTGTACACCCTAATTTCTAGATTAAACCCAATGGGCTGCATTATTGTTATTATTTTCTTCTACAAAAGCTGTCTCATAATCGAATTAGGAATGACATCTTGAATTTTCTCAAAAATACTAGAAAGTGCTGAAAAGTAGCGAAGTACTTTTAATACACTCAAAGTATCAAAAAAAGTCCTATAGGATCGACAATATCATCGCTGCTTGGTAACCTTACCTAGAAAAATTAAATTGTCTTTTATGTATCTTTTTTATATTAGAGTAATCCTACTTTTGGTGGTACTACTTGTTTGATTGCACAATAAATACATAAAACATTTAATTACTATTAAAATAAATCATATACCAATCGTTTTTTGATTGTACGATATAAATCGAGGTTCAGTGAAATAAATCTTTAAAAGTGTGGTGGTTTTACTTGTGTACGGAAACTTGGTGCTACATTTCCCATTCCGCAAGTTACAGAAATATTTCTCGGAACTAAAACTTTATTGGAACTTTACCAGTACTAGAAAGCGGTGGTAAAATAAGTAGAAAAACGTGAAACAAGAAATTTTTGTCGGAAAAATTCAATTACATTTTATCGTTGGCGTTAACCTCTTCTCATTCATGTCAACCGGAAATTAAATACGTAGTATCGATGCGATAACTTTATATTTACATTTGTAAAATCGTTTTATTAAATCGTGTGATACGAAGAAAGGTGTTGTGTTCGTTTCCATACAATTTAAACTTTTTACTTGCGGTTTATCTCTCTATTATAATCTTAAAACCAAACATGAACCGATTTTATTTCTGAATGCTACGGTTTTTACGACTTTTGCTTACTTAAAAGTCGTAAGTTAAATACAATTAAGATCGGAAAAAAACATGCTGATGTTTGCTGAATATTGAATTAAATCTGTTTTTTAATAATCTGACACCCATTGCTACTCTAACCCAGTCGAGTCGATATCAAAAATGATAACTTTATAATATTCCATTCGCAACGATAATATAAAAATTACTCAATTAAATTTAATGGCCAACATTTGGAATAATAAAATAATAATATGAATAAAAAAAAAAGAAAATCCAATGAAAATTTCATTTAACCTACACTCATAGAAAAGCACTGTATATTAATATAAAAGAAAATCAAAAATATTATGTAGCATAGTTTTGTGCAGAAGTGAAAACGCTCTCGTTATTGTTTTTATTATAAATGTATATATTCCTTGTGTTATGTTGATGATGCTGGGTTTTCCAATATTAGCTATGTATAAATTTTACGCTCTCACATTAATTCCTTTCAAATATATATTCCACATACTCTAATCACACAACATTTTTTCCTCCGTTGCACGTACAAAATCAACATTGTCTACTTTTCCACTTGTGCACTTTGAGTTTGTGGTGTGTGGCCGTTGTTGCTGTTTTACAATACAAATAAAAAATATCTGAAAATAATACAAGAAAATAAAAGTGAAATAAAAATAAATAAATAATTTGAGAAATCATAAAACGGACGCAATATGAAAACGAAGCTGTAACTTTGAAAAGCATTGAAATTTAGAGAGTTTTTTTTACTATGGACAAAATAAATAAACACCCACCAAACATAGTAGAAAATATTGAATGCAGTTTTGGAATTTATGTTATTAAGCACATTCACAGTACAAACCAAGCGATTGCTTTTCAATTGCTTTAAATTTATGTACACAACACAAAAGTTTTGGAAGGTAAGCCAGCTATCTTTATCTCATATGAGATGACCCACATAGTTAATTACAGTCACAACATAAAAAAAATAATAATTTATAGGAGGAAATGTATTATAACCAACTTTAAATAATTTTTCCTGGAAAGGAAGATAACGATCGATATTTGATAGTTGGAACAAAATTAAAAAATTTGAACTACTTTTCCCCTGCAATCTGTTCTGGGGCCAACGCTCTCCCAACTCTTTCGGCGGTTTACTTATTTACGTACTTACCTTTCCTTTACGCGTGTATTGGCCAATTTGAGGACGTACGGATATAGGTCCGATTTTATTACCATCTGCACATTGCATAGCTCCGACCCATCCGCCCATGATGGGCCGACCCATCTACCCATAAGTTTTGCACTCCGATAGGGGGTCATAGATGTGTTCCTTTTCATCACAAACCGTAATTTTTTGATGAAAATTTCATTTGCATCCTGTCCCTATCGGGATTTGAACCCGATACCTCCCAATCCAAACGCCAAAGCTTTAACCACTATGCCATTTGGTCGGTCAACTTGAAAAATTTGAAATTCAATATAAACAAATCTTGTGTCACGGTGTTTGTGGTCGCACTCCTCCGTAACGGCTCGACCGATTTTTATTTGTGATGTATATTTGGTAGGTATGAGAATAGGTCGTGAAGTATATTCATACCGCTAGGTGATTAGGGTGTCCCTATCCAGAATTATTTTTAATATTCCTATTTTTTTGAAAATTGTTTTTCGTAATTTTTTTGATTTGGCATCAAAAAATTTCTATAACCCCAAATTTTCACCCTCCTACCTCCACCTTCACATTTTTTAAGCGCGATTTTATTATTTTGTACGAACAACATCCAAATAATTTAACCGTCGTTCGTATTTCAAACATAACAAAATTATTCATGTTGTTGAATGACAGATGGCGCTACGTCCGCCTCATCGAACTTTCATCCACTTATGCGCGCGCAAATCATTCACGAGAAGCGTTGCGTCATTTTGACATTTCATTCTGCATTAGTTATGTATCATAACGCAGTGCGTGTAACATTTTGTACGATTTATTTTAATTTATAAGAAATATGTATACGTGTTGTATTATTGTAGATTACTAAAAGAACAAATACATTTTCGGTATACCGTTTTCATCAGTAAGTATAACAATTTTGACTATTTGTGTGTGTATTGAACGAACAATGCAACAAACATGCGAAATAGTGGAGCAGAAAGGAGATGACGAAAATGTGCGTGTGAGCATGTCGCAATTGCGTGCATCTCAATCACAAGAGGCACGAGCTGAACGAAATCAACAACAACAATTGGAACGGAGACAAGCGTACCGTTTCGACCGGTGTAAAGTATTTAACATTTATCAAAAGTGTAGCTACACAGATTAACAAATAACAAAAGTGTAGTTACACAATAAGATAAAAAGTGTAGCTATACACAGAAAAAATATAGCAGGGTTGAATTTTTAATTTTTCACATTAAAAACCGAGATTTTTACAAAAAAAATGAAAAACGATTATACAAATAAAACTAAAAATAATTGGTTTTTATTCATTGGACATTATAGAACTATACACCCTGTCTCGTATGTACAGGGTGTGCCAAATAATTTTTTTTTTGAACTAGCATTTTTTGAGTATGGTAAGGGTTATGTTAGTTTTATCCTTCCGTTGAACGAAAATGGTTGTGTATTCGCTTGAACATCGCTTGTAAATATTGAAACATTAATTCGAAAATCATCTTTTCGGATGAGGCGCTATGTAAACAAGCAAAATTGTCGCATTTGGGGCACGGAGAACCCACACGTGATCGTAAAGAAGCCGATGCATCCTCCACGAGTGACTGTTTGGTGCGAATTTTGGTCCGGTGGCATCATTGGGCCATTTTTCTTTGAAAATGTGCACGGAGCCGCCGTTGTCAATGGGGAGCGCTACCGCGCCATGATAAACGATTTTTGTTCCCGGCACTTGAAGAGAAGGACGTAGGCAACATTTGGTTTCAACAAGACGGCGCTCCGTGCCACACAGCACATGTTTCAATTAATCTTTTACGCACTGTCTTCGAAGATCGAATTATCAGCCGAAACGCTGGTGTGATTTGACGCCGTTGGACTATTATCTTTGGAGTGCCGTCAAAGATAAGTGTTACGCCGATAAACCAGCAACGATTGACGCTCTCAAGAACAATATTCGCATTGCCATTGAAGACATAATGCCGCATATCATCGAAAATGTGTTCAAAAATTGGACCGACTGTATGGGGTACGTCAAGGCCAGCCGAGGCAGTCATTTGAATGAAATAGTATTCCATAATTAATCGGAAGGATTGTTCTTTACAATAAAAAAATAAATTTGAAAAAATATTGAGAACTTTTTGTTTTATTGCATTTTAAAAAAAAATTATTTAGCCCACCCTATTGGGCGAGAGGTAGAATTGGTCGTAGGGATACTGACAAGACACTGCCTTTTTGGAGAACTTGCGAGAAGGCTGGGTCTACAGACGAATGATTTTTGTAGAAGTTGTAGTACATTGGTGTGTACGGTATGGCCAGTCTTTTGGAACTCGCGGACTGTGGAGTGCGAGATATTTTACGCTTCACAAGTAGCTCTGGATGGTTTCAGCGAGAGTAAAGGGGAGATAGGATCCGGTGGTATCATAATGGGCCACTATTGGCATAAGCGTGCGATAGCAGCCACTCTAACCTAACCTAGTTGCATACCCGTTAGTCGTTGATATTTGTAGAATTATATTAAGCTGTATGTTATAATTTGAATTAAAGGGATGTTGAGTTGAGGGATGTTTATTAGTCTATTTACTGGGTTTCCGATAAATTTTAAAGTCTAAAGAAGAATTAATTCCTGGTTATTGTTATCTCTAGAAAATTAATACATTTATTTTCTTCTCTTTCTAACGTAAAATCAATGGTGGGATATTAAGAAATTAACCAATTAAGGCATTTCAGCTAACAAAGGTTACAGAGGGAAGCCCATGGATAGACCATCAGTGAATTTCAAATATGTATTATCAAAACAGAAATAATTTTGTTTAATACAAGTTCCAAACACCAACTTCGGTTCATGATGTAAACCCTCATCTACAACATCCCTATCTAAGTAATTACAAACTATTTGAGATAAAGTTTTAATTGGAATAGAAGTGAAAAGACTGGCATTCTATCGAGTTCTTAACCGAGAAAGCCGAAAAGAAATTAGTATAACCATTGAAAAACTTTATGAAACCTATGGGTTTAGTAAGGCTCCGTTTGAGACGTAAAAATGCCAAGTGTTACTTTATAAACTTCTTTTATTATTATTATTATTAATTAAATAATTGTTTATTTCACTTTATAATTTTCACCATCGTAATTAAAACGTATGACCGAACTCCTTGACCTTTTTTGGAGTAATTTTTTATTTTTTTATTTTTTTTATTTTTCGTTAGTTGGTAATAAACAGGGATGCGCGCCCTGATAAAAGGTAACCTAGCGAAATCGCGTTTTGTCATACGGATACAATTATTTCGATTTCAAATAATTGAACCGTTACAAACCCTTACATAGCTTATAGACAGGAGCATTGCAATACGCGACTATCGGTTTAATCGGGATGCCCTCCTTATGGATTTTTGGTAAACTAGAAAGAATCGGAGCAGATGGATTCAGGACAGAGAACTTCCAACCAGTGCCGTTAAACAACTTTTGGCATTGGTTACACGTACTAGCAGAAGTCTTAAAAGACCTAGTTGGAGACCTGCCAAGCTCTATGGCTTTGCTTTCTGTAAACTTTTGTCAGCTTTTCACTCACTTATAGATAGACTAATAAACATCCCTTTGACAAATTGATTATACAAATAGCAACGAATAACGGATATGCAACTAAGACTATATTAAAGTTGTTAAATAAAAAGCTAAAGCGTAAAGCTCTAACGGTTATTTATCCGCCGGATAGTCCAACGCGGGAAAATTGGCCTCGCTTAGAGTATATAGGAAAAATTAGCTAACGGATTAGCAACATCGTGTCCGATTATACCAATATTAGTTTTGATTTTTATTTTTCCTCCTTCTTTTATTTCCTTTTGCTTATTTCTCCTATATATAACTAAATGTTTATTTTTACAAATCAGTAGATACTCCTGATGAAGACCTAACAAGTCGAAATCGATCGAGTACTTTTTTAAACTTTTTGAACAAATTTTTTAATTAAAATATTAAATTTTTGAATTGAATTCTTGCGAACTAATAAAACAAGTGTTTATTAAGTGTTAGTGTGTTTCGCCAAGTGCCTACGGTAGGTAAAGGCATATTTTACGTCAAAATAGTAGCAAGAATGATTGCGGCAAGAGTACATTAAATATTACCAGGGGGTGGATTATGTAAGCATTACGACGATTATTTAAAATATTTTGGTTTGTATCGTATTTGCGACCTTTTGTTATTATTTTACATGCACACATTTATAAATCCGACCTACTACTCGTAATGTGTGTCTTTACGTTTGTTGATTTTAATAGCACTTCGCTCTAGCTGTCAGCGAAACGATTCGTAAATTTTTAAAATGTGATAAAACCATTTCGCTTTTTCCATTTAGTTTACCATAAACCATAATATTCCCATGATTAACATATCAGCCCAATGAATTGCATATAAAACAACGTTAGAGTACATTCAAATTATCGATTAGACAATAAACCCGAAATCACCTTAACAAATAAATTCTTAGATGTAAAATTTCCTCAACGTAGATAAAAAAAATTCGTACACTTCAACATTATTTTTCACATCATTTGTGAAACTGTATCCGATTCACATAAATTTTTCATGCTTTCACCCTCTTTTATGCAATAAAAAAAACGTTAGGTATATAACATAACAAAGATAACAATACCAAAAGAACACGAGCCTTAAAGGTATTATTTAAATTTTTATTTTATATTGATGGGGCTGTTTTGTTGTTGTGCAGAAAAAAAACGAAAATTTAAATAAAAAATGTGGAAATTTATTTTATTTTTGTTACAACTTTACAAATTTAATGGACTATGAAATGAAAAGCGCTTCTGTAAAGGTGGTTGTATACGATACCACACTGAGAGTTATACACACAGTATAATGCTATTATCTAGAATGGAATTTGGTGAGCTGCGTATAAAATTTGTTTTGTGTTCGAAGCGAAGAAGATTTTGCTTTCTTAAAATAAACGAATAAATATATTCGGCGGAATGATAATAATGACGAATATACTCCCACATACAAATAAATACTGAGTAATTCTAATATACAAAATTTAAACAAATTTCTAAAAGGAATAACGGAAAGTATGTAGTAACGCTGATCATTTTATTGAATTGGTGCAAAAGGCGAGGACCAAGGAGGCATAAAATTCATATAAAGAATACATTTTGCTAAAACTTATTCCGTTTAATGAATATTTTTTTTTATTGCTTATTGCAAGTTTTTAGTATTGAACCAACCTTGGAATCGCGACTAATGTTAGACTTGAAATTGTAATAAATACTCAAACGGATCGTCAATTATTCATTAGAAACTGAGGAGAGTGGTAGAATCTTCAAAAAATTATAACCTCTTGTTACATAGTGTACCGGGTGGAACAAATGAGATTTTTTTTAAAAATCTTTTGAATAAAAACAACATTTCAAAAGTGACCAGAATGAGGACTCAAAACCGGTAGTGACGTTTCTAACAAAAAATTAACAATTATACGTATATGATTGCAATTGGATTATTAAACTTCTTTTGTGGATTAGTGTTACACTGTAAAATCATATTTTTTAATGAGACAGATGTATAAAATCAAAAGGAGACGAGAACTGCTACTCCTTTCTAAACAATTATCCGTTTCCGATATTTTTCACATTGGAATTTTATAAAAAAATTCAAGTAAGACTAAATTTCTATTGTAACCTCCTGATGACGTCTTAGAGGAATACCTATGATCATTATAATCTTAGTCGACATATAAACCACTCATCCAGGTGAAAGCGTTGTGCCATACAAATTAAATAAAAAATTAAACTAAGGAGACCGTCGGTACATGGCATATGGACTGTTTATTACTTAGTATATGGAGGTATTGTAACCTCCTGATGACGTCTTAGAAGAATCCCTGTGATCCTCATAATCATAGTCGACATATAAACTACTCAAACAGGTGAAAGCGTTATGCCATACAAATTAAATAAACAAATTAAAATTGGGGAGACCGCAGAGTATGGCTTATATACTGTTTTTTACTTAGTACGTGGAGCTATTTTAACCTCCTGATGATGTCTTAGAAGAATCCCTGTGATCCTCATAATCTTAGTCGACATATAAACTACTCAAACAGGTGAAGCGTTGTGCCATACAAATTAAATACAAAATTTAAAATTGGGGAGACCGTCGGAACATGGCATGTAGACTGTTTATTACTTAGTATATGGATCTATTTTAACCTCCTGATGATGTCTTAGAAGAATCCCTGTGACCCTCATAATCTTAGTCGACATATAAACTACTCAAACAGGTGAAAGCGTTGTGCCATACAAATTAAATAAAAAAATTAAAAGTGGGGAGACCGCTGGAGCATGGCATATATAATGTTTATTACTTATTACACGGAGCTATTGTAACCTCCTGATGACGTCTTAGAAGAATACCTGTGATCCTCATCATCATAGTTGACATATAAACTACTCAAACAGGTGAAGGCGTTGTGCCATACAAATTGAATAAAACGTTCGGGAAAACGTTATATGTATATGGTGTAGCTTGTACTCTTATTTGTTAGGAGTTGTTAATTTTTAGCAACTCATCCAAACACCACTGGATTTATGTTTTTTTTTTTTATTTATACTTTTATTTTGTACGATCGAAACGATGCGTCCCGTAATAGATGACAAAGGTAAGAGAACAAAAAAATTACATCAAAATATTGACAAGCAAAATAAATTACAAAAAATGGAAAAGTGCTAACTGCAATAATACCGGTTAGACAAAAAGTACTAATAATAAATGGATACAATAACCAACAATAGATGGCACTTTTAATACAAATTGAAATGAGATATTTGTAAACAAATATAAATTTAAATTTACTTTACGAATTATTTTATTATTATTATTTATTCAACTCAGCTGACGATCCTGAACATTCCGCGCCCGATGGCTCAACCGAGCCAGCAGGTAATATGCAAATCTTGGATATTGGCCGCCTTATCTCCCCTAGTTTCGTCTTGATAACAACCACTCGAACTAAACCGTCTTGACCGGGAATGGTTTCAGTAATACGGCCCATTAACCATTTGGTTGGTGGAACATCCTTATCTATCACAACTACAAGTTCTCCGGGCAATGGATTGGCAGAAGCTACTTTCCATTTGGTTCTTTGTTGTAACGTTACCAAATATTCGGTATGCCACCGTTGCCAGAAATGCTGAACCATCCGCTGTATGTGATGCCAACGCGACAACCGGTTTGCCTTGATGTCCAACAGATTTGATTCGGGCATTAATGTCATCGAATGTCCAACTAGGAAATGACCAGGAGTTAGAGGATCCATATCTTCCGTTGACATCTCACACAGTGGTCGTGAATTTAGCAAACATTCAATCTGGGTAAGTAGAGTGGTCATCTCTTCAAAAGTAAACAACGTATCACCTAATACGCGTTTCAGATGATATTTAACAGACTTAACGCCCGCTTCCCATAAACCTCCAAAATTTGGGGCACCTGGCGGTATAAAATGCCACTCGACGTTGTGGGACGTAAGATACTTCATAAGAATTGCATCCTTCTCGATCATCAACAAGCATCTTCGTAGGTCTCGTTGTGCACCTACAAAATTCGAACCATTGTCGCTATAAATGTGGCCACATATTCCTCGTCGTGCATGGAAGCGACGCAAAGCCGCCAAAAATGCTTCCGTCGTCATATCACTCACCACCTCCAAATGCACTGCCTTTGTGGTCATACAGACGAACAGAGCCAGGTATGCCTTTATAGTTTTAGCCCCTCGCAAACGGGATGTCTTAATTAACAATGGCCCAGCATAATCCACCCCTGTGGTAAAGAACGCTCGATGGTATGATACCCTATGTTGTGGTAGCTGACCCATGAGTTGCTGCTGTTGTTTCGCCTTTAGTCGGATGCATCTAATACATTGACTAATAACCCTGCGCACTTCCTGTTTGCATCGTAGGATATAGTACTTTTGAGTAAGAACCGAAACCAACAGTGTTGGACCCGCGTGTAGCTGTTTGAGGTGTTCATCTCTAATGACCAGAGTTGTTATTGGATGTGAGGCTGGAAGTATGACTGGATGTTTTACATCATACGGAACATCTGCATTGCCCAACCTGCCGCCAACCCGCAAAAGACCAGCGTTATCTACGAACGGAAAAAGAGATATTAATTTTGAATCTCGTTTGATAAGTTGTTTGTTCGCGAGAGCATTTATTTCAAATGCAAAACTGGATAACTGCACTCTTCGAATGACCCAAGTGACTGCATCACGTTTGGCTGCGTTATATACTTGTGAGCATTTTAATCCCTCACATGCTCTACCTGACAACCCTTTCCGAAATAGTAGTATCATTCGTGCAATCACAAAAACTATTTTAGAAAACTTGGAACATCGGTTTATGACACCAGACAACCAATCATTGTTGTCTTCTACATTCAACAATGCGACCAATGAATGCCTTTCTTCTTTCAAAGCTGCTTCTGGAAATTCTACATCGAGTTTTAACTGATTGGGCCAAACATCTTCTGTTTTATTCAACCAATGGGGACCATTCCACCATAAACTGTGGTTGACCAATTCATCAGGAAGTAAGCCGCGTGACGCGCAATCTGCCGGATTATCAGATGATGATATATGACTCCATTGACTGCGATTAGTTTGTTGCAAGATTAATGAGACCCTATTAGCTACGTAGGTATGCCATCTTCTCGGGCATGATGATATCCAATTCAGCACAATCGTTGAATCTGTCCATAGTCGATAGCTAATCGCAAATTTATCCTTGAACATGTCCAAAACTGATGTCAGAAGCTTGGTTAGCAGCACTGCAGCACAAAGTTCTAACCGAGGAATGCTGATAGTCTTAATTGGTCCTTTGTCTTTGCCGTAAGTATATTTATCTTATACCCATCCACTGTCTTAACTCGACTATAGATTACGGCTCCATAAGCTAACTCAGACGCATCTGCAAATCCGTGCAGTTCCAATTATTGGCCTTCATTGTAAAACCATCTGCATATTCGAATATCTTCCAACCTGCTTAATGTACTTCTTATTGTTGTGTAGTCTTTGTAAATTGGATAGGGTAACGGGTCATCCCAGTCAACTCCTAGCAACCATAGCCTTTGGAATAGGATTTTTATTTTGACTGTAGTTGGCGACAACCGCCCAATTGGATCATATATCTTCGCTGCTTCTGATAGCATACTGCGTTTGGTGAACTTATGATTTACTAAGTTTACTTTAAACTGGAACGTGTCGTTTGTAGGCGAGTATCTCAATCCAAGTATTGAAACGGGTTCAGTGTCACTTTCGAAGTTAATGAGTGGTAGCTCCTTATTTTCTTCAGGGATAGTACTCATAAGCTCAGTGCTATTGGAAGTCCATTTACGTAGGTTGAACCCCCCTTTTCCCAATAAGCAAATTAGATCTCGAACCATCTTTTGTGCAGTTTTGATATCAGGTGCTCCCGACAGAAGGTCGTCGACGTAGAAATCTCGTTTGAGTACCTCCGAAGCTTCTGGAAATTCGCATTGGTAATCTGACGCAAGTTGATTTAAAGTTTGCGTAGCCAAAAACGGAGCAGACGTTGTACCATATGTGAAAGTTAATAACCTGTATGTGCGCAGCTCTCCTTCTGGTTCCTTCCTCCACACGATTTTTTAAAACTCTGTGTCTGCCGTATTGACCCAAATCTGTCTATACATCTTCTCGATGTCAGCCGCGAATATGATTTTGTGAGTTCGGAATCTAAGCAGCAATTCCACCAAAGTAGATTGTACGGCTGGTCCTACAGCCAATTGATCGTTCAAAGAGTTGCCATGTGTTGTCTTAGCCGAACCATCAAAGACCACCCGAAGCTTGGTGGTTGTACTACTCTCCTTAGTTACACCGTGATGTGGCAGATAATACTGTTCCAGTTCAGAATCGTGCGCTAATTGCATATGGCCCAACTCTCCATATTCATCCATAAACTCTCCATACATCCTCTTTAATGTAGCATCACGGACAAATCGCTTTTCTAAATTACTCATCCTCTTTACAGCCATCATTTTTGAATTGCCCAATTTCTGCGATCCATTCTTGAAGGGTAAACTAACTACGTATCTACCGTCTTCGGCTCTGCAGATTGTATTCCGGAAGTGTTCAAGACAAAAGTTTTCTTCCTCGCTGTATTGGACGACATCATGAATCTCCTCAATCTCCCAAAATTTTCTGAGCGCCAGATCAACATCTAGATGAAGATTAATTGGAAGGTCCTCTTTCTCGGCTTGGCCTTGAACTGCTGTTCCTGCAATCACCCATCCTAAGTTGGTATTATGAGCCACCAATTATGTTCTCGGAATATACCTTTTGCCATCACAAATTATGTCAAAGACCGTATCACTTCCTAGTAGTATCTCGATTTTTCCTTCCTTGTGAAAATTGGGATCTGCTAATCGAATATGCTTTAAATCTCGTGAACGATTAAACCCTTTGATTACGGGTTTATATGATGATATTTTCGGAACGATCAGTACCTTCGCAGTTATTTCGTATGAATTGGTGCTAAACCGAGATTTCATTCGAACAGTTGCCACTCCCTTTGATACACCTGCTGAAACGTCATTAAGGCCTTGTATTAATATCCGACCGTTAGTTTTCTTAAGTCCTAGTCGCTGAAAACACTCCTCCGTAATAAAAGATGTTTGTGAACCGGTGTCAAGCAAGGCTCTACAATGCTGCCAATCGCCGTTTTGCCCTTCAACTTTAATCCTTGCTGTTGGAAGAATTGCATTCACGATCGATTTAGAATGACCACAAGTAGTACCTTTCTGGTTAGTCGTACCGATTACTGCAGGAATATTTTTAGGTATATCCAAATGGAGGATTTCGTTATGTTTTTTTTTGACATATAGAACATTTTCGTTTTGATTTACACTGGTAAACTATGTGTGAATCACTAAGGCAATTAAAACATCTAGAATGTTTTTTTACGTAATCTCTGCGCTGCTGAATGTCTAAAGCCAGAAAGTCTGCACATTCGTATAATTTGTGGTCTTTTCCACAGAGTGCACAAAGTACTGCTGGTGCAGTGTGCATACACTTTGGTTTTTGAGTAGATTCTTTCGACGACTGACGCTTGACGATTTCAGGTTTCGTACCGTGCAGGGAATCCATTCGCTTGTTCAACACGGCTAATAATTTCTCGAAAGTTGGGAATTCCATATCGCACGTTTCTAATTTCCACATTTGTCTTGACTCTGGATCCATTTTTTGTGTGGCGATATAAATAAGCCACGGATTTCGAGTCTCGGCTTGGTGGCCTAACGCCTTAAGACCACGCACTACTTCGTCACATGTATCATGTAATCGAGCAATAGACTGCGCGGACGCATGCGTTATTTGTGGTTGATCGAAAAAACTTTCCACGAAAGAATTCACAATGTAACGTTTTTTGTCGTATCTCTTACAGAGCTTTTGATAAGCTTCTATATAGTTCGCGTCATTTATTTGAAAATGCCGAACAAGAGCAAGTGCTTCACCTCTTAACAGTCCCTTCAAATATTGGAATTTTTGTGCAGGTGCAAGGGTAGCGTTTTCATGAACCGTGGATCCAAAAAGGTCATAAAATGATCGCCATTCCTTAAAGTTCCCATCGAATGGGGGAATGGTAATACGAGGTAATCGAAAGTCACTCGAAGACGATTGTGAATTATTTAGTGTTTGATCTAAGTTTACGGTTGGCTGATTCGTATTGGATCTTTTCCGTATAGCACTTTGCAACTTGAGGACAATCGAATAATATTGTGAATCGATCGCCTCAATGTCCGTTGTTGCCTCTTCAGATAGTTGCAGCATCTGGTACTCAACTTCAACGAAATCTTTGTATAATTGATGGATTCTCTCCAATCTCATGGCTAAATCATCCACACATGTTTCATCTTTAATAACGCGCACGAAATTTTCGATCCTAGTGATCTGACCTTTAATATACGATGTTTTTCCTTTTAAGCCATCCATTTTTACAATAGACGCAACTTTGTAAAACGATTTTGAGAAGGAACGTTAGCCAACGATCCTTGTAGTAACTCAACAAAAAATTAATGAAACACTTGAACGCACGCGAAAGAGTTTACTCAAAACATTTAGCATTGATTTCTCGAATGTTCACTGATTTTCACAACACGGTTACGATATATATATATATATATATATCTAAATATGTACGAGTAGTTAAATTAAATAATTATAATAATGAAAGTTTTTATCTTAATTATGTTTATATTTTTATTAATGTTCATGTTAAATTTAAGAAAATAAAATTATACTCAATGCGTGTTGGTTTCCATTTGCTGTTTTTCGTTCCATGCGGTTTCTCCAAAAGAAAATGTCATTTCCAGTCGGTGTTTTCTCCAAATAAAAATTCTTAATAAAAAATTGCCGGAATTAATCGAGAATCCGGCTCGAAGGACCAAATGTAGCTTGTACTCTTATTTGTTAGGAGTTGTTAATTTTTAGCAACTCATTCAAACACCACTGGATTTATTTTTTTATTTTTTATTTATACTTTTATTTTGTACGAACGAAACGATGCGTCCCGTAATAGATGACAAAGGTAAGAGAACAAAAAAATTACATCAAAATATTGACAAGCAAAATAAATTACAAAAAATGGAAAAGTGCTAACTGCAATAATACCGGTTAGACAAAAAGTACTAATAATAAATGGATACAATAACCAACAATAGATGGCACTTTTAATACAAATTGAAATGAGATATTTGTAAACAAATATAAATTTAAATTTACTTTACGAATTATTTTATTATTATTATTTATTCAACTCAGCTGACGATCCTGAACATATGGCATATGGGCCGGTTAGCTTTTATCACTTGAAACTATTTTATTGACTTGTTGGCATATTATAGCATTCCTTTAAACCAAGCATTTTTTTCAAAGCATGTTTGTTTCAAAAAATGTCCACTCAAAATTCTTATTAGAAATTAATTTAACAGTGTAAGACAAATCCAATGATATATTTGTTATTCGGTAAAATTTTACGCCCGAAATTAATAATCTTCCGATTTACGATTACGGTTCAAACTTTCCAATTTCGTTACAATTCAGTTCCATTTAAAATTAGTATTCTCGTTCCGGTTCAAGTTCAAAACTGGCTGGGAATCGAATTTTCGACTGATAATACATTTATTTAAACATGTACACACTGTGCGTTTAACAATAAAATTATAACTTTATTTATATATAGGGACGAACTGTAATTAGAAATTTTTCCTAAATCCACCACTGTATACTTTCTAAATTTACAGTTATTTGTATTTTAGTATTTAATATGTAATATGCGTAACATAGGATTAATCAAGTGCAGTTAATTTATAAATTTTGATTTGAAAACAAAACGTTAAAGGGCAAAATTTATAAGGACAAAAGTGAAATTTAACATAATTTCTTTTAGTTTTGAGGTAAAAGTGAAAAGTTTCGTAATATTATTATTGAAAATTAGGTCGAAATTTTTATAAATGGCTAATATATTTTTGGTAGATTATAATTACAAAATGCCACGAGAAAAACAATTAACCTTGGCGGAGCGCGGAAAAATTGATGCTTTTTATGAAAGTGGCTTGACATTACGTGAAATTGCTAGCAGGATATGTAGAAGTAAAACCCTTGTGCATAATTACTTAACATTACGAGATAATTATGGCATTGAAAAGCGTTGTGGTCGTAAATCAACGATAACTGATCGTGACAAACGTGAGATTAAAAAACTTGCAGTTAAAGTTTCAATGTCTCCTGCACAGATAGGGCAGTATCTTCAACTTCCAATTAAAAAGAGACGTATGCGGCAAATTTGCTGAGGTTTACCAATTTTGGGATGAGGAGTCGCATAATGTATTTAGCGATGAGAAAAAGTTTTTTCTTGACGGCCCAGATGGTTGGCAATGGTATTGGGGGATACTCGTCAGGACAGGCTTACTCGTCAATCACGAAATTTTGGGAGTGGCTCGCTGATGGTATGGAGAGAATTTATTAAAAAAAATATTATCAAAATTATTAACTTATTAAACATAACACTTTGGTTAGAATTGATCGTTCAGACCGTTTACACAAAGGTACAGGACTTCGCGTTCAATTGGAGCGGCCCAAATTTGAATATAAATGTTTTTATTAAATAGGCATATTAATTGTGCTATTTTGACAAATGTTGCCCCGATCTGTTAGCGAAATGGGATTAAACTAATCGAGACGACTAAACGGTTTCTTTACCCCAAATGTGGTATTACATAATCATTACAAGTATTTAATTAATCATTGGCTTTTAGATATCACGAGGTTCCATTAAAAAGAGATGCATTTCTCATGGGACCTTTACAAAACTTTACACTTGGCTCAAAATATTAAGCTACGTTAGTAGCTTTAATCACATATAAAACGAACATCCAGATTTCTAGATGAAACCCAATGGATTGCGATATTGTTATTCTTTTCTTCTAAGCTATCTCATGATCGAACAATCGAACGACTGGTGATATTTCTTGAATTTTCTCAAAAGTACTACAAATTACAAGAAAGTACCGAAGTATTTTTCATTCAGCTAAAGCATCGAAAAAAAACAAAAAAATTAGTATAATTCTCCGTACAATTTTCAGTATGTCCCACTCGTTGAAATATCTCCTATCATATCTCCTATTTCAATTTACTAGTTTTGATGGTGCACGAACAATGAAATCAGTTCTCTGAGGTACTTTGACAATTTGAGCAATAATCCAGTGCCCAGGAGAAGCAATATCTTCCTTAACTAGTTCCAAACTTCCTATTTGATAATCCGAATTTTCACTTAATTCACCACGATGCCGATCCTCAGTATGTTGTTTACAATTATACACAACGCATAGTAAACAAGTAGAATTCAACAGTTTTCGTTTTCCCTATATGTGCTGCCAAAGATGTAGTGGTGGGACTACTTTGTATACAAAATCATGTATTTTGAAATTTTAGGCCCTGTTTGATCATCTTCTGTCAGTGACCGAGGTAGCCTAGTTTTATCAATTCATTCGGCAGTAAATCTCTTGATATGGTGTCTGCCGGAATGAGACCTGTCGGAACATAACACCGCCCTGCCGTCTTAGACAGGTCTCTCGTTCTCAAAATGCGATTCGAAACAAATTCTTTGTATGTAGGATTGGAATTGATTCGATGTAATGTTGTTTTAGAATCCACCCAATAATATACGTTGCTGCAATTTCGATGC
This sequence comes from Nephrotoma guestfalica, assembly GCA_963691935.1. Lineage (NCBI taxonomy): Eukaryota > Metazoa > Arthropoda > Insecta > Diptera > Tipulidae > Nephrotoma > Nephrotoma guestfalica. The sequence continues at coordinate 99,548,544 of OY829914.1, forward strand.
CCAAACGTTCCATCGTTTTGTTCATCAGTTTGTCCGTATACCGCGTCGCCATAATCTGCATTCGAGGCATCACTAAATCCACGCAATTGAATATTAATGGCATCAATGTATGGCTTAGCACATTGACGTATTTCCACATAAGAAAAGTTAACCAATTAATTGATTATGAAACTATTGCCACGACTTCACTTCTCAGCGGAAAATAAGAGATTTCGCTATTCGCCGCAACTGGCAGCACAATCACAAAAGAGAATTTATTTTGTTATATAATTACCAGCGGAAATTTTTTATTCATTTTGTATCTATTTTTTCACTAAATAAAACATCCCAGCGGAATAAGATATTTAAAGTGATCCTTAAAATGACAAATTGATCGATCTCCGAAGTAAAGGAACCCGGTAAATGAAATCTTGAAATTTAACAATATTTCGTCTTTCCGCCATTCTAAAAGAATAATGATGAAATTTGGATAAAAGTATTGATCAAGGGTCCAAAACATAGGACAAAATTCTAGGATCTCTTCATGCTGAACTAAACTAGGCCATTTCATAACCAATACTTTTGAAAATTTAATTTTTTTTATTAGTTTATTTTCAGTTTTTGGCCAATATCTCAAAAACTTCCACTAGTAACCAATACTTTCGATTGCTTTTCTAATAGCTTAGGTCATACTGAGACTACCAAGAAAATTTGGAGAAAATTGATGGATTAGAATTTTCACTATAATTTTTTGATTTTCTGCGGCCATATAAATTATTTTCAGTTTTTGGCCAATATCTCAAAAACTTCCACTAGTAACCAATACTTTCGGTTGTTTTTCTAATAACTTAGGTCATAATGAAACTACCAGGAAAATTTGGGGAATATTGATGGATTAGAATTTTCCCCAAATTTTCCTCGTAGTCTCAGTATGACCTAAGCTATTAGAAAAACAACCGAAAGTATTGGTTACTAGTGGAAGATTTTGAGATATTGGCCAAAAACAGAAAAATAAATGATATAGTTTCACTTTTTTCATCATTCTCCCCTGATGCATGTTCTTGCAACTTTGTACAGTGGATCAAAAATAAAGTCGGACACCTACCATTTAATTCTTACCACAGAATAAATAGTAAAATAGAAGCTTTTTTTTTAAAAGTCCAATACTTTGTTTAAAAGCTCTATTCATTACCTTACAAAAACACCAAAATAAAAAACAAAATTTTATTTCATTATAACAAAAAAAATCAATAATATAAAAAAAGTAAAAAAAAAACTCAAAAAAGAACTCGGACAGTGTTATAATTTAAGTCATTTAAGTTAAGACTATGTCTTGAAATGTTTTCATGTATGCATAATTCAATATTTTGTTGGTAAGCCCTTGTTTTTGGTCACCGCAAGAAGCCTCCTAGGCATGGATTCTACTAAATTTTGACATACAGAAGGATCAATTTTGGCCCATTCCTCCTTGAGAATACGTTTCAGCTGTTCTTTATTCGAAATCACGTGCTTTTTTAATTTATTTTCTAAAGCAGCCCATAAATGTTCAATCACATTAAGATCCGGTGATTGTGGAGGCGTGTTTATAACATGTGGGCAATTGTAAAGCAACCAAAATAGAACATTTTGAGCTTTGTGCTTTGGGTCGTTATCCTGGTAGAAATAAAAGTTTTCTTTTATTCCCAATTGCTCAGCGCTCTGTACTAAATTTTGCTTCAAAATGTTCAAATATTTCGTTTGATCCATGATGCCAGCAATGCATAATTTTCCTGGGCCAGCAGCTGACATACACCCCACACCATCATCGAACCACCACCATGTTTAACAGTAGCTTGTAAGTTTTTTTTTCGTAGTTCTTCGTTTGGTTGTCTCCATATATAACATTGGCCATCTGATCGGAATAAATTAAATTTACTTTCGTCTGAATAAATTACTTTGTTCCATAATTCTAAATTGACACTTTTATATGTTTTTGCAAATTGTAAACGTTTTTTGCGGTTTCGCTTAATAATGAAAGGTTTTTTATGAGGTACTCTTCCATGAAAGTTTTGCCTCCCTGAGGAGACTAATCTTATCGTTTCTGGGTTTACACTTTTTCCCAGCTCCATGGAAACTTGTTTGGTAAGCTTCGGAGCACTAAGTTTCAGATCCTTTTTAATTTGGTGGACGATCCATCGCTCATCTACTGACGAAAATATTTTGGCCTATATTTTCCTATTGTGTGAATAGGTGTGGCCTATTTATTATTTTTGCTATTTCTCTAACAGATTTATGGTCGTTGTAGTATTTAATTACCAGTTCTCTAACTTCTACAGATGTTTGGCCACGTTGTCTTCCCATATTTATTTTACTAGTAAAAATGCAACTGCTCGGCGTTGATATCACAATATGACTAAATATTTTCTTCGAATTGTAGATACATATTTTCATTGCATGTTGATTTTGGGGATTTCCCCTTTTTGTTTTATCAAAATTGCCATGAACATGGTAGGTATTGTCATATGTCCGAGTTCTTTTTTGAATTTTTTTTTTACTTTTTTTATATTATTGATTTTTTTTGTTGTAATGAAATAAAATTTTGTTTTTTATTTTGGTGTTTTTGTAAGGTAATGCTTTTAAACAAAGTATTGGACTCTTTTAAAAAAGCTTCTATTTTACTATTTATTCTGTGATAAAGAATTAAATGGTAGGTGTCCGACTTTATTTTTGATCCACTGTATAATGCTTGGAATAAATTCTGGATTAAATATTTAACGTGGCATATATTATCCTGCATTTCTATTGCATCCATTTCCACTTTTCGAATACCAGCATCATCGCCTAATTGTGATTCCAATTCGATTAATTGCGTGTAAATGGCATTATAATCTTGTTTGCATGCCCCCAATTTACCAATTTGGAAATTTAAATTGAATCCGCTTTCGTTACTTTCAATCCTTCTTTGATGAATGTTTTCAACTTTTTTAATTGTATTTTAACTACTTTCCTTTTGTTCACTAGCTTTTTGAATTCCACGGTACAAAGAAGGACCAAATGTTCCTTTCGTAGTGGACTGTAATTATATGATTTTCTTTGTTTTAATAAAAAAACTTTGATGTTTTTATTTTGGCCTCTATTACCTTAGACTAGACACTATGGATCTTCTTGGTTACTAGATGGCAAAATCGAAATATGCTGAATAATTTCGTACAAAACTCGCAGTGAATATTTTTAAATCTTAGTTGACTGCCTTCGTTTGAAAAAAATTCTATTTATTTGTCGCATCAAAATTTCAAGTGATGGAAATTGTCGTTTGAAGTGATAGAAGTCAGATGAAAATATTTACAAAGCAGCATACTAAGATTTAAAAAAACAGCCACAACGAGTTTTGTAACTAGAGTTGTAACAAGAAGACGATCGCATGAAGTGATGCGACTAAGGGAATAAGGGTGTTAGATGTTGTTTTACAAATTAACGCGTTTGTGAATACTGAATTTGTTAAGGAAGTAAGTTTTGTTTTTTTCTTTTATTCCATAGTTAACTACGTTAATTAGAATTCATGTTTGTGCTACCAACCATACAATTCTATACTTTGGGCGCGCCAATTGCATATAGGTCAGATTACTGACAATTCCATTTTATAAATATTAAGTTCTACAATTGATTTCAAACAAAGTTAGATCTTACATTAGTTACGTAAAAACGATTAAATCAAAGATTTAATCGGCTTATCCGAATTTAGTATTTTATGCTAACTACCATATTCAAATGTTTTTAGGATTTAGGATTTGGACAGAATAGTTAAATTTGTCGTAACAAAAATCTTAATTTTTTTAGGACAATTTAGGAAAAAATTCAGAAGAATGTATCTCTACCTTTATTTAAGAACCAGCTTGGCTGGCAATTACGAATCTTGGTCATGATTTTCCCGAGTCATAGCTATTTTAAACGACCCTGTGTGACAATTATTTTAACCAATTAAAAAAACCGGGTGATATTAACTAGAAGACCAAAAAAACTGCATCCAGTTTGATTGCTACAGCCCAGCTTTCTACAGAATTAGCTGCGAGGGTTTAGTGGTTAATAATTCTTTAACCAATAAGCCATACGTAATTGACTAGGCACCGACTTTGTAATAGTTGTAATCGTATTATTTAAATTTGTTTACCATCTCTTATCAGACCTATCAACATAACTGGGTTAGTATCAGTTTTATTTTATTATTTTATTTTTCTGGAATACTTGCCATAAACAGATATAAACTCGCAATTTTTATATCTTGTTTAGAATCTCGTCAATATTATTTAATAGCAGTGGCATACTTAGATATTATGAATCAAATGATAAAAAATGGGGAAAACCTCAATTCAACACTCATCATCACACATTTTTATACAAAATATCGATATATGCCTGGTAGATTTTTTGTGGTGGTAAATTTATTTTCATTGTGTATTGAATAATGGAGTGCTGCATTTTATATTTTATATTATTTTATTTTTTTTAAAGGGACGAGGCATTTTATTGTTTACGACACTTTTGTGTCGCTTGGATTATGTGGATCAATTTTAGTTACATCTAACTACGTCATTCAAAAGAAGATTATTATTTTTATTCACATGTCACATGACGAAAAATTGTTTTAGCTTTCCGGGTTTTCACCTATAGAATTCTTATTTTGTAACCTCGTTTTGAGAAAGCGTCCCAGTACATGTTTTGAGTGAAAATTGCTGGTTGTTGTTGTTTAAAATTATAAACCAAGCAATTTCTTGACATTTATTTATATTTACGTACTCAACAGATTTGCTTATTATAAATTTTCTAAAGACACTAATTTGCAATCGGTATCTGTGGATGGCTAAAAAAATAAAATAAAATTGTAAAGCTTTCCACGTATATTTTAGGTAAACAATGTTAGTACTTTAGTAGACAAAATTCAACCGTTATTGGATAGAAGCAAGCAGATTCATGCTAGTGGTTAGTTTAATATACAGCCCTAATTATATTGAAATATTACTTACATAAAAATAGTGTTTTAACTTAAACAGCAAACTGGACGCTTTGCTGTCAAATTGATTCTTTTACAGTATGAACAGAATATGAAGCCTGCCCCGATATCTAATTCAGGCGTGATATAAAATATAGAAAAATTAGAAATAGTGGTCAAATTGAAATAATAGTTTGGAAAGTAAATTGTTTTTAATTAATGGTTGTAGGTAAGTAAATTGTATGAATAGAAGTTTTAGTTTACAAGATCATGCAACAGAAGAAACACTACAAACAAATGTGGTCGTCCAATCGAGGATTTGTGTAATGATTTATGTATTTTTTGTATTTATCTTTACCAGGTTTTAACATTCGTTTATGGAGATTTAAGTTTAAAAACTACTTACAAAAACAAAATGTCGATAAATCAATTAAGTAATTTTAAATTTTTGTTGGTTATAAACAAATGAATTCTTTAAATAAAAAAAAAACTGCCAAGTCACATCACACTGAACTTAGTGAACCTAAGCTTTCAAATTGTACTGAACACTGAAACCAAATGGTACGTTATGTTTCGTTTTTAAATAAAACTACAAACATATATTATAATATTTCTTTAACAATGTTTATTTATAAACAATGTTCAATTATTCAATCAATTCAAATGTATACATCAAATTAATTTTATGTAAAAAATAAATACATATAAGTAAATTACATCAATTATAAGAAATAAATTCTTGTAGTTTGCAAAAGTTTGCAAAACTTGTAATAAACTAAAATATCACAATATAAATATGATATTTCAAACATTAATATTTAAGATAGTAATAATAAATAAATTAAATATTACAAAATAAAATAAAAATCCAGAATGCCTCACTAAAGCATAATAAACTTGGAAAGTTCATCGTGCTTTGGTGGTGGTAGAAAGCACCACTACAGCTCGATGAACTTTAAATTAAATTTGTTTTTAGAAGTTACAAGACGATTTCCACATTTAGCCTTTATAAGGTTTGAAAATATAAAAATATTCGTTCCACATTGGCTTATGAATGAGGTATTGACAGCACACCTTCTACAATCCTATAAACACATTGCGGTTCAATAAATTACCGCCACCCAATCAAAAGAAGCAAACGTCAATTTCCAGCTGGTGTGTGCGAGATAGCAAAAATTGCGAAATAGAGAAAGAAAGAGTATTTAATACTGAATACAATAGCAAAAAACAAAAATCGCAGATATCCAGATATCTGTGTTTTTTGTTTTGTTTTGAAATGAGTCAGAAATTTATGATTTTGTTTAGGTTCATTTGATTACCGCTACTTGAAAAATTACATGAAATAATAAAGAACATTATGTGTAATTTCTTATCAAATTGTTTTTTCAAGTACAATATTAAAATATAATTTTCTGAATAACCTCAAAAATACGATACTTAAATGAGTCGTTGAGAGAGATATCTGCTCAGGCCACTTTAATCCCTAGAATCAGCTCTTCCTTAGTATCATAATGTTTCCCTTCTTCGTATACTTTACGTGTGAGCGAGCGCCAAACATTTTCCATTATGTTTAAGTCCAGCGAATATGGTGGCAATATCTGGACATTTTGTCTTTGGCCATTGTGATGTACGACTTTAGAACGCGAGCTTTGTGTATTGGCGCGTTATCTTATTGGAAAATCCATGAGAGTGGTGTAATTCCAGTAATGTCTTGTAACTGTTTCCAGTCATTTTTGTACTTTGAAACACCAAATTGATTGTGCCATAATAAGAGATTGAACCCCAGAACATTACGCCCCCTTCTCTACTATTATGGCGATTGAAAATCATTTCCTCCTTCCTAAGGTCGTGAAAATAATATTTATGATATTGACATTTTGGCCTTCCACACTCTGAAGTTCAGTGGTGGTTTTTACTTTAACTTCAGCCGCTCCAGATATTTTGCACTTAAAATAGCATGGCGGATAGTCGATTTGCTGGCATTAACACCAGCTTGAAGGGCAATTTTTGTTGTAGAAAGAGCCAAATTGGAGGCTAATGTAACAATTTTTTGTTTATCCCGAGGTGTAAGTGCCGTTGAAACCCTTCCTTTATAATTACATCCATAAGATTTTGTATCCTTCAAATAATTTAGTATGACTTCGTGACCTCATGTGATACACATCAATTTTGGCCCTTTCTGATAAAGTTAAACATTTATTCTTACCCAATAATTAAAAACTGAATAACAAAACTACTAATTTTTACCTTCACGTTCAAATTTTAAAAAAATTAAATTTTCAGATTCATGAACAAAGACAATATGGTTGGTGGCGATAATCAAATGAACCGAAACAAAGTGATGAATTTCTGACTCTGATTTTTCAAAGCAAAACAAAAAACACAGTTATCTTGATGTCTGCGATTTTTGCTTTTTGCTATTGTATTCAGTACTAAATACTCTTTCTTTCTCTATCTCACAATTTTTGCTATCTCACACACACGCCGGCTTGACTTTTGCTTCTTTTGATTGAGTGGCGTTAATCTATTGAACCGCACTGTATTGTTGAACATCGGCTCGTTTAACTTATTTTTAATTGTAGGTACTTCTGTTCAGAACTCAGAAATAAATTTTTTTTAATTTTTTGAGTTTTTCGTATTAGCCAGTGTCCGAAATTTACAATTTACTAATTCAATCTGCTCTAGCTCGTTGTCATGAAAAAACTTTAATACATATATTAGGTAAAATTGAATTTTTTCACCTGAAATTATCACAATACAAGATATGTAGAACGGAATTACGGTTAAACGGCTGTTTTTAAAATTTAGTATTAAGTCATCGGGTAAGTTTTTTTGTACATAGCAAAATTCAGCTTCGGCATCACAATAGATTTTATCGGTAGGAATGTTATTTTCTTTTAAATTAATATTAGAAATATCGGTTTCCTAGAAAATTTTTTCGAAATAAAATTTTTGCTAAATTGTCGAAATAAATTTTTCATTCGAGGTAAAGGGTGTTTATTTAGAGGTTCATTATTTTAAATTAAAATAGAACAAAGAAAACATTTTGAATATCAGTGAAACTAGCTTTATAGGCCGCCGCGGCTGGCACGTACATGGCGTAATCTGGCGGTTCAATTTTAGATCACTCTTCGCAGCAGTTCTGACCCGCTAACGACTCGCCGAATGTTGTGTTCTAACTGTTCAACCGTCTGGTTTATCGGCGTAGACAAGTGACTTAACATATCCCCAAAGAAAATTATCTACTGTAGTTAGATCACACGATCTCGATGACCAATTAACTGGATCGTTACGTGAAATTAGTCTTTCATCAAATGTTTCTTTCACCGTCTTGTTGGAACCACATATCAGCAAGATTTATTCAAGTCAATTGGGGTACAAAAAGGTTATAAATCACCTAGTTGACTGTAACATTCTGCCCATCCTCGTTTTTGAAGACATATGGACCAATGATTCCGCCGGCCTAAAGGATTTGAAAACATTTTAAATTCTTTATACAGGGCCAGCCTGGGTCTTCGTAGATTTTGGAGTATAACACAGTTCATTCGCTTTGACATTGAAAATACCCGCGCATCTCGCTTGGAGAAAGATAAAGGGCACCAATTAGAGATTTATTCGTAATGCTAAACCCTCACCTCCTTCAATATTTTATACCATGCGATGCAGTAACGATCGACGAGCAATTATATCCATACAAAGGCAGGACTAAATTTACCCAGTATATATAGCGTTTTCCAATAATAGTGATATGATCCAAACTTTTCTCGCAATAATTCAATTGTTGCACTTGCTGTGTAGCACGTAGCCCCGTCTTGTTGGAACTAAATATTGTCAAGATCAACTTCTTCCAATTTCGGCCATAAAAAGTTGGTTATCATCGACCTATATCGATCTCCATTGAAAGTAACGGTGTTACCAGCTTCATTTCGAAAAAATTACGGACCGATGATTTCACCAGACCAAAAACCACACCAAACTGTCAATTTAGGTGAATGTAATGGCTTTTCATGAATAATTTGTGGATTTTATTCGCACCAGAATCGACAGTTTTGTTTATTTATCGCACCACTCAGATGAAAGTGAGCCTCATCAGAGAAGATGATTTTCTTAAAAAAATCGTTATCGTTTTCAAGAACGATACTTTATACTTTCGAAACCCGCCAAATATAGCATAAAAGTCTGATGGATATGCGATGCAAAAAATGCATACCGATTACAGGCTGATCTGTATACTGGTAAACTATAAAATGAGCCGCGAGAGGTTAATCAAGGTAAAAAAGTTGTAACTAAGTTGATGGAACCATATATAAACAGTGGTCGTACACTTACAATCGATAACGTTTTTACGTCTTTACCGGTGGCACAACGTCTCATGCGATGGAATTTAGCTATTATGAGTACACTCAGGAAAAATAAACCACTCCAACCGAGTTTCAGGTCTCAAGACAACGTGATGTACTAACTACAGAATTTGGCTTACGTACCTAAAAACAAAGCTGTGATTATCTTTTCCACGCTTCATTATGACAAAAATGTAAATGGTGTCAAAAATAAGCCTGATATTATAAATTATTATAACACAACGAAAAGTGCTGTGAATACAATGGATAAAATGTTGGGCGAATATACCACCAAACGCCGTAGTAAGAGATGGCCACTCGCGTTTTTTTACAATATGTTGGATGTCGCTGCATTAGCTACAGTTATAATTTATTCAATTACCAACCCTGAGTTGTCAAAATGAACTTTTTCAAGGAGAAAAAAATGCAGGAGTTACCGTGCGTTTATACTTGCGGAAATAAAAATTTACGCAAGAGCTTCCGCACACTAAACCAATCAAATCTCGTAAAATGTTTTATGCCCCGCCTACTCATTCCACACTCGAGTTTAAATATTTTTAACTTTTTTGTTGTTTTAACACATTAAGTACGAATCTGCAGAAATTTTTCCTCAAACGCTTCCGTAAGTGTAAACGCACAGTTAGGCAAAGCGCTTGCAATACCATCAATTGAAAAAGGAGCAGCAACGCCATTTATATATCGAAACTTTAACACGCGAAACGGATTGGAAGCAATGTTGATGCGGAAAATAGGAGCTGAATCATTTCAATCATCATCTTCTGGTTCTAGTCAGCCAATACCATCAGAAGATAGAGATAAAACAGGACGCCTGAAACATAAAGGTAATTGCTTTATATGCCGGAAAGATCGAAACGACGACTCATCAGAAAGGCATGACGCTATTGTCTTAAACCAGTATGTGCGGAATATTGTCAGGAGTTTATTAAATGCTAGAATTGCCCAAAAATGACTACTTAAAGTTTCTTTGTTAAATAATAATAATAATTAAAACTGAAATAAGCTAACTGAATTAAGCTTTAAACAATTGTATTATAGAGTCTTCCAATAGGAATGGTATGATTTTTAAGTGACGTTTCCGCGATTTGTAATATGTTATGATCTGTCATTTTTTGTTTCATTGTATTCAGTAATGTTTACAATTTCATCATGGTGAGATATACGAAAGAACAATGTTTACAAATTATTCGGTTTTATTATCAAAATAATCGTTCTCCAATTGCAACTTTTCGGGCGCTTTTGCCATTTTATAGTCGTAATAATCGTCCAAGTGTGCTCGACGAATAGTCGAATTGTTGAAAATTTTAAACGTACATTTTCTTTACATAATGTTGAAGTGCCAATAAGTAAAGCAAATATTGCTGCCGGTCAGGCAAGTGTTGCTGCAGACCGCAATTTGTCGATTCCAAGACGTTCTCAAGAATTGGAACAGTCTCAAACCACAACCTGGCGGACTTTGAGCAAGGATTTGGGTTTGCATCCGTATAAAATTGTTCTCACTCAAGAACTGAAGCCATTGGACCACCGTAAACGTCGTGAATTTGCTGATTTTGACCTTGGAATAACTTGAAAACGATAATGATTTTTTTAAGAAAACCATCTTCTCTGACGAGGCTCACTTTCATCTGAGTGGTGCGGTAAATAAACAAAACTGTCGATTCTGGTGCAAAGAAAACCCACAAATTATTCATGAAAAGCCATTACATTCACCTAAATTGACAGTTTGGTGTGGTTTTTGGTCCGCATTTTTTTCGAAATGAAGCTGATAACACCGTTACTGTCAATGGAGATCGGTATAGATCGATGATAACCAACTTTTTATGGCCGAAATTGGAAGAAGTTGATCTTGACAACATTTGGTTCCAACAAGACGGGGCTACGTGCCACACAGCAAGTGCAACAATTGAATTATTGCGAGAAAAGTTTGGAGATTCGATTATTTCAAGAAATTGTGATATTGAATAGCCTCCAAAAAGTTCTGATTTAACACCATTAGACTAGTTCTTCTGAGGTTATTTGAAGTCATTGGTCTTTAGCAATAAACCAAACTCTCTTCAAGCTTTACAAGTGAATATTGAACGTGCTATTCATGACATACGTCTTGATTTAGTGGAAAAATTGCTCGAAAATTGAGTGCTCTTACCTTGCACCGACCAAATTAGCCCGCCCCAATGAAACCTGTACTATAATTTGTTACACATTTATTACAATTTATTACAACAGATCCCGATTTTATTACAGCTACCGTTTTCGAGGAACGAGTGGTCGGTTTAGCTTACAATTAAACCTGCACCGCCAAAATTGTAACTTTTGATGTAGCTATGATATCGGGATGATTCTTGAACCAGAATTTATTACAAATTAATTACATTGAATAAGTTAGTTCAAGACCACCCCTATAACTATCCTAAGGGTAAATTTCACCCCAAAACGATTATATATTTCAAAAACGTCAATTTAACCAAATCTAATAAATTTTTTTACACCGGACTGCCACAATATTTTAGGAAAAATAATGCAAGTAGTCTTGTCGAGAGTAGTTAAGCCTTATCCAGGTGAGTAATAAATTGTTTTTGTGTCAGGATACGCGGAATTCGCTCCCAATGGTAGAGGCTTCAAATAGGTAATTTAAGGGTCGATTTTACAACCATTAATAATTTATTACACCAGACCGCCACCAGATATTGAGTCAATTGTTACTCCTTGGACATTGTGGTGGGTAGGTTAACCTTATCTAGTTGTGTAATAAAATATTTTTGTGTCAGGATACGCGGAATTCGCTCCCAACGGTAGAGGCTTCAAATAGGTACTTTAAAGGTCGATTTTACCACATTTAATAATTTATTACACCAGACCGCCACCAGATATTGAGTCAAATGTTACTACTTAGGCATTGTGGTGGGTAAATCAACCTTATCCAGTTATGTAATAAATTATTTTTGTGCCACGATACGCGGAATTGGCTCCCAACGGTAGAGGCTTCAAATAGGTAATTTAAGGGTCGATTTTACCACCTTTAATAACTTATTACACCAGACCGCCACCAGATATTGAGTCAAATGTTACTCCTTAAACATTGTGGTGGGTAGATCAACCTTATCCAGTTGTGTAATAAAATATTTTTGAGTCAGTTTACATGGAATTTGTTCCGAACGGTAAAGGTTTGAAATTTTTAATTTAAAGGTCGATTTTACCACCTTTAATAATTTATTACACCAGACCGCCACCAGATATTGAGTCAAATGTTACTCCTTGGACATTATGGTGGGCAGGTCAACGTTATCCAGTTGTGTAATAACTTATTTTTGTGTCAGGATACGCGGAATTGGCTCCCAATGGTAGAGGCTTCAAATAGGTAATTTAAGAGTCGATTTTACCAACTTCAATAATTTATTACACCAGACCGCCACCAGATATTGAGTCATATGTTACTCCTTGGACATTGTGGTGGGCAGATCAACCTTATCCAGTTGTGTAATAAAATATTTTTGTGTCAGGATACGCGGAATTCGCTCCCAACGGTAGAGGCCTCGAATAGGTAATTTAAGAGTCGATTTTACCACATTTAATAATTTATTACACCAGACCGCCACCAGATATGGGGTCTAACGTTACTCTGTAGTCGTTGTAAAGGGTAGATCAACCTTATACAGGTATGTATTAAATTATTTTGGAGTCAGGTTACACGGAATTCGCTCCGAACGGTAAAGGTTTGAAATTTTTAATTTAAAGGTCGATTTTTCTACCATTAATAATTTATTACACCAGACCGCCACCAGATATTGAGTCAAATAATACTCCTTGAACATCGTAGTGGGCAAGTCAACCTTATCCAGTTGTGTAATAAATTGTTTTTGAGTCAGGATACGCGGGATTGGCTTCCTTTTTACCACTAGTTTCGGCTAAGCTAATAATTAGTATTTCTTGAAACGCCGATCGCGGTTGCAGACGGCATTCCCAACCCTGATTAAAAACAAAAATAAAATAAAAAATAAACAAATTTACCCGTATTATTATTTGAATAATATTGGGAAATTCGTTCGGAAACATAAGTTGGACCTCATCTAAATAAAATATTCGCCCCACTCTTTTTGCGATTGGCTATAAATAACGCCTTCGCTTTTTGCTCGCTCTCTTTGGTTTTTAGTCCTCAAATTTTGGTAAACCGATAGATTGAAACGGCGGTTGCTGATGCACCCTTGTTCCCAGCCCTGTGAAATAAATTTCCCTGTATTTCTATATTGGGTAATTGTTTTCACGAAAAATGGTTAACCTACCCTTATTTAAGTTGATTCCCCTACTTCTCAAATTTAAAATAAATAGCGGTCCCAAATTGGAGAGTGAAGTCAGTTTGTTTTAAGTAGTGTAATCGTAATTATGTACCAAGTGATTAAATAGTCAAGAATCCCTGTTAATAAGTTTTTTTGTTTGAAACGCGTGGGGATCGCGTATATCGAAATCTGTGTAAGCTCACAAATTTAATTAAGAAACGGGCGTTGAAGTTTAATAAATGCCGTGGTGAAGGAATCATTACATAATTCCAAAATTAAATTGTACATTTGATTATCAAATAATGTTAAGTGTAGTTATGGTAGATGCGAAAATGCATATATTTAGCGGTACCATTTTGAAAGTTTTGTAACAAAACGGCGGTACCTATATATTTTTTTTTTGTAAGCGTAAAATATTAATGCGCTAAATTAACTTTATAAAACCACGAGTCAGGTTCTAATGCGTTACCTTGGAAAAAAACTGTATTTAAACCGAATGTGAGTCTGTGTAAAACGGTTAAGACGTTTGCAATAGAAAATCGTGCAAAATGTCTAGTTACTTACTGTGTTTTAAATAATTGAGTATTTCATTTGAATCGGACATTATAAAAATTATTGGTGAAAACAAACTTAAAATTATTATAATATTTAGTTTAATTATAAAATTAAATTAATAATAAAATAAATAGTTATGTTGGTGTCAATCATTTAATTTTGTATGTACGACGCCTAAGTATATTATATATCGATTAGCATTATATATGTATGTTACTGTATGTTGCGCAACAATTATATGCAACGCAGAAACTTAAGTACACAAATGAAATTTTATTGGAGTATTTCGTTTGTGCATACTAAAATAACAAACAAATAAAACTCATCGATTCGAGCTTCGGTTGTATGCATCAAAATTGTATATACTGTACGTAGATTGGAATGTACATAAGAAAATTAAACACAAAAAAAAAAAAATACATAGAATGGATATTGGTGATCAGCTGTGGAAAACAACCTTGTTGGATTGGATATTAATTAACCACTTCAGGATGAGTTTTTAAAAATTTATTTATCTATTTATTCCAAAATTTATAAAACTATTTGTTATATCTGTTGTTATTTATTTATAAAATTATTTATTCATATTCCTATTTATTTTCTATTATACGTTATAAATAAAAAATAAAAAAAAAATATTTATGCAAGAAAATTAAAAATTACAAAACTAAAAGAGCAATTAAAATATCTAAAGCTCCATATTGAAATTTAATCATAAAATAAAAATATTTTAAAATTAATTATTTAAAAGAAGAAAATTTGGCTGGGTGAAAATACTTTCATTTCAATAATTTAAAGTAAAGTTCTTAGATTTCGTAAAATTGCTTTATAAAGGGAGCCAAACATTAATATTATTTGCACACCAACTAAATTTAAGTAATTAAGCTAAGCAAAAGTCCGGACTATAAAAAATACAATTATTTTAATTCGAAATTTTTTTAGGATAATTATTTCGATGTTTATTGTTACATTGTATTTTTTTTTGTTGTAAATAATTTATTTTGATTCACGAATAATTCTTATAGAAATACAAACTCGATTGTTAATTTTGTAAAATTTAATTCTGCTGGTTTTATATTATTGTTTTTTTCTGTGGTTATCAATTTGAACATGGCTTAATTAAAACTCCCAATACTACGGTGATGGGACCCAGCTAAATTCGAAGAAGTTAATTCGTTGTATTCCCATTCGCGGTGTATTCTAATATTGTACATGTTTCTGAAACCCCCACGACCTTAACCGGGAGCACTAGCCGGCTACCAATCACCGCTCAGAAACCGCTGTATAATAATTCTGTTAACAAAACTAGGTTTTGTTACAGTGGCGCCCAAGTGTAAATATTAAATGGCTATCCCTCTCCTTTAAATTATTATTTCCTTTCCCTAAATCTGTACATTTTTGTTTCAATTTCGTTTAGCACATTTATTCAATTTGATCTCCGGGTTAGGGCCTGATTGACAATAAATTTTTGAATGTGCCGAAACGTTAATTCCGGCTAATAGGTTAATTAGTTGATTTCAACGTATTGCTTTGTTAACCTATTGCTACGGCAACACTACTGATTCCGCTTTAACGTGTTTGATGTCTGAGTGCATTGCCGTGCAATTGTTAATGGAATAATTCGTTCGAATCTTCAATGCATTTTTTTCATTTTTTCCCCCTTCCCATTTTGTTTTCACAGTAATTATTGTTGAAGTATCCAACCGTTTCCGCTGAAAGTGTAGAATTTGTTCGGGTTATGTTACTCAATACCAATTACTTTCTGTTTGTTTACAAGGACAACTACAACCTGAATATGTATTTCCAAACTTTTTGTTGATTATTATGATTTCGGTTTGAGTTGTCAAATTTAAAAGTCTTAAATTGTATTTACTTCCTACTACTTGTTGACGTAAATGATCAATTTCAGATTGTTTCTAATCTTTTTTCGTCCTTCCCTAATTCCGATTCCTTTATGCAACGAATTAACACTCTTACACATGTCTTTAATTTAACCGTACGAAAAGCTAAACCTGGGACCCATCATTGTAGTAAACTTATTATGAAATTTTGGCTAAATTATTTAAAAGTGAATTTGATTACAAACGTACAATTGATTTTTTTTTGTTTAACAAAAAAAAAAAGAAAAATTTTTCCTCTATCTTTAAATTTTAATTTTTTTCTCTAAGAATGCTGACTACCTCCAAATATTTAGTGTTACGACATTATTAATATATTTAACCTTTCTCCAGTTCATCCTCAGTAATCATTACATTGTTGACATATAGCTCCTCAATAATCTTAAACTTAAGTAATATTTTTTTTGTTAATATTAAAAGTTTTCAATCGAAAAATCCAGTTACAATCATATAATTTAGAATCGAACTACCGGGTTCTAACAACACAGTCCGACATCTTGTTCATTTCCGAAAGCAAATACGATAATTGTAAGTTCGTTTATTTTCAAATTATAATTAATTATATTTACTAAAAGCACTGAAATTTCCAATTTCGATATCAACGACTTTTCTAGTTTTAATTTAACTTTCGTACTGGGAATACTAACTTAATTACTCATATTCATTGAAATCATCCGATTGTGAGTGTTCTATATGCGAAGTATCAATTGTTAATTTAAATTCAAGTTGGGTGGTATAGCTAATACCTAATTTGCAAATTTCCATTTATATTTCACGTTCTTAAATATTATTATAAATTATAATACGTTATTCATGCATTCATTATATTACTATTTTTATTATTATAATTAGTCCGATAATTGAAGTTTTCGTATCTATAAACCAATTTACTCTACCTAAATTTCCGGCCTTGCACTGTGCTCTTTTGTTGCGCTTTGAAAAATTATAAAATTAAGATGAGAGTGGCGGCCTTGAAACCTGATGAAATTGAAGTCGAATGCGAGTTACGTGCAATTTTATCGGGATCTGACAATGTCCTAATGGTACTACAGCAACTTGTAGATACCGAGGAGGATGGAACATCAGATGCCCCTCAACGAATGCATAGTCGGGCGGCAAAAAATCCAAATGCGGAAATCGAAATTTGTCGCGGTAAGCTGATTCGACTCCAAGACGAAATTGTGCAATTAAAATCCATTTCGACAGCTGAACAAACGTCTCGAGCCGAACAAATATGGTCTCGTATGTCACACGTACGAGGTCGACTAGAGCGCGTGTCCACCTCCCCGACATATCAAGACTCTGCTTTGAAGTTATTAAAATCATGTTGTCGTCTACTTGAATCACTCACGGAATATTTACAGAATTCAGGCGACTTAGATAATTCAGTCAAAGTAGCCGAAGGCGAAGTGATCGAAAGGACCCAACCGTTAGCGACCCAATCAACGATTTCAGATAATCAAATTTCGAACCCAAAACCATTGAACTACGAGGCGCCCCCAGCGGAATCTAACCTCAGTCGATTAGGCCATGAAGGAAAAGTATATGATTCAGAAAATACCGCATCAGTTGCTAACGAAGCCTTCAAACTAGAACAAAACCCTCTATTTCTCGTGATGATGGCTCAAATCAAAGAGTTATCTGATCAAGTTAAACTGCTAAACCAAAATCAGTCAATGAAGGCGCTTCCAACCGGAAACCCACATTTTGGTCAGAAACCATTAGGAAATATAGAGGTTCCTACTCCCCCGCCCAATATTCAAAATCAAGTCCCTCAGGCTCAATTCCAGGGCTCTGGTTCTAATTTTATGGCGACTAACGATATAATACCTCCTGCCACTATTGTGACTACTACGCACGGCCCACTTTCATCTACAGGTGCAAGCCATTTCGGTACGCAGCATCATAGCACTTTTAATTCTCCGGAGGCCGAGGGGCACAACGTAGTTATGGGAGCTTGTAACAATAATTTCTCTGGTCGACGTCAATTATCTCGTAGCGGTATTTGCTATTCTGGGAGCACCTCCGGGATAACGGTGGACATGTTCTTGTTCCAATTACAAACCATGGCCGCATCGATGGGCTTAACGGAAGATGTGCTTTTGGTTGAAGTGAGTACCGTGCTTAAGGATATTGCGTTGCAGTGGTACTGGACGTACCGTCGTCATAACCCATTGGCAACATGGAAAGATTTAAAACAAGATTTGTTTGAGAGATTTAAGGATAGGCGCACAGATTATGAAATTCGTCGAAGTATTGAAGCCCGAAAACAGAAACAGGGCGAAAATTTCATAGATTTTTACCACCACGTTTGGGCTCTTACACTGCAATGCCAGACTCCCTACCGTGATGAGGAATTGGTGCAGCTGTTGATGTCAAACATGACCCCCGTCTTACAATACCACCTAACGGATCAACGTTTTGAATCAATCAACGCCTTGGTTAAAACCTGCACTGCTTGGGAAGATACGTACAAACGTTTTCGCATTTCATCCGATAACGTACTTGCGAATCGACGTAGTATAAACGAGCTACACCACGACAACCTCCATGTCGCTTCCCAATACGACCAACATCAATCCGAGCGGCCCAGGGATGAACCGGGTGACGCAGTATGTTCTTTGAAACCGTCACTCAATATTCCACCCAAGCAAACAACCCGATTTATAAATGTGCCACAAAACAATACTCGCCGGAATTCGGATATTGTAGCAAATAATCCCGTCTGCTACAACTGCTCGGACATTGGTCACACATTCGTAGATTGTCCAGTACCGCCAACGGGCGTGTTTTGTTATCGTTGTGGGCACAGAGACACCATTACACCTAAATGTCCGAGGTGCTCGGGAAACTCGTTAAGGGGTCAATGGAGATCTGGGATCCAGGGGCCTCCGAATTTTACAGTGACCAGACCAGCCCAAGAAGATTCCGGCAGCAATACCGATCCGGAGTTCCACCGGAGAAACAATACGAAGTCGTAAATACACGCAATGCATCCTCGGCGGTAAGCTCGTTACCCACCACCGCCAAACCGCTTATTATGTCATCGGATCGAAATGTCTTTACGTTTGATTCACCCAATCCTTCTCTTTCGACTAGGTCCGTGGCTCCCCCCGGTCTTGTTAATTTCGAAGCATCAATGGATTTAAATACTTGTGCCTATTTATCCAACGCGCAATCAAAAATGTCTGGGTCACAAAACCAAACAAAATCCGAGATGACACTGGATTCAAATACTACCGCCTATTTATCCAACTCGCCGCCATTGACTAGGCCATTAGATAAAAATTATTCGACCGAGAATACAATGTATAGTGTTAGGAGGAAAGATAGGTCCCGAAGATACTGGGAAAACCGTAAAGTTATAAAAGCCGGTATAGTTTCGTCTATATTAACCTCAGACAATTTGGATAAACGACCGTACGCTTCGGTAACCATAAACGGTGTACCGTATACGGGTCTTCTCGATAGTGGAGCCAGTGTATCTGTATTGGGTCGTGGTTCCGAAAAAATTCTATCAGATCCATTAATCAAATTTCACCATTTTCCAACACAGATTCATACAGCTAGTGGTCAATCGCAGCGAGTTTTCGGATATATCCATGCATTAATTACATTTAATAACAAGTCCCACACTCTCCAACTGTACATCGTGCCATCACTCGAACAACCGCTTTACCTGGGGATTGATTTTTGGAATCGGTTCGGGATCAGTCCAAAAATTTCATCCCTTAGTCTAAACCAGGAACTACCCGACAAGACTAACCCTCCGAAGTTCCACACCCTCTCACCTACGGACCGAGTGAGACTAGATCATATAATTGGCGAGTTTCCATCCAGTACGAAATTAGGGCTGGGTAGGACCACTCTTTTGATGCATGGTATTGATGTTGGTAACGCCAAACCAGTGAAACAACGCTTCTACGCTATATCTCCCGCCCGACAGAAGTTGCTGTATGAGGAGTTAGACCGGATGTTGGCCCTAGACGTCATTGAGGTAAGCCAAAGCTCTTGGTGCTCACCAGTTACCCTCGTACATAAGGCGAACGGCAAAGTGAGACTCTGTTTAGATGCCCGCGAAGTGAACAAGGTGACCGTCAAAGATGCGTATCCGCTGCCTCTTATCAACGGCTTGTTGGGTCGGCTGGATCAAACACGGTATATATCAGCTATTGATTTAAAAGATGCCTTTTGGCAAATCCAGCTCGACCCACAAGCCCGCGATAAGACAGCGTTTACCGTACCTGGACGGCCCTTGTATCACTTCAAAGTTATGCCATTCGGGCTTTGTAACGCTCCTCAAACACTTTGTCGCCTTATGCATCGAGTAATCCCTTACCAGCTTCACGATAGGGTCTTCGTCTATCTGGATGACTTATTAGTCACTTCCGCTACGCTAGAAGAACATTTTACGTTATTAGAAGAAGTCGCCCGATTGTTGACCAAAGCCGGACTTACCATCAACGTTAGTAAAAGCCAATTCGCGTTGCGAGAGGTTAATTATCTTGGGTACATTGTGGGTGACGGTTGCCTCCGCACCAACCCAGAGAAATGTCGAGCTATTTTGGAGTTTCCAACTCCAAAGTCGACTAAACAGATAAGAAGATTTCTCGGTATGTGCGGTTGGTACCGCCGATTTATTAAAAACTTCGCCTCATTGGCTGCTCCGCTAACTGATCTCACTGGTAAGTCCAGAACTAAGTGGTCTATCGCTGCTGAACAATCATTTAGCGCTCTAAAACAGGCTCTGGTATCTGCCCCCGTGCTAGCAAACCCTGACTACAGTAAGCCCTTCTATATACAGTGCGATGCCAGTACCGTTGGCGTAGGCAGCGTTCTTTTCCAGACCGACACCGAGGGTGGTGAACATCCCATCGAATTTATATCACATAAACTCAATGCGGCTCAAAAGAACTACTCGGTGACTGAATTGGAATGCTACGCCGCGGTACTCAGTGTGCAAAAGTTCCGGCCATATATAGAAGGGTATCCTTTTGTGATATACACAGACCATGCCAGTCTCAAATGGCTAATGTCACAAAAGGATCTGTCTGGGCGGCTAGCACGGTGGAGCCTTAAACTCCAATCATACGATTTCCAGATCGGTTACAGGAAGGGCTCTGTCAATATTGTGCCTGACGCCTTGTCCAGGGCTTTTTGTGATGAGGTCACACTCGCTGGCCTAAACTCTAGCTGTTCAAACGGTCAAATCTCTCTAGTTTATCCCGACCACTCCGTAAAGCATAACGCGACCAGTAATGCCAATTCAAGTGGTCTTTCAATATCTAGTTTAGATAAGTCACATCAGTTACCTGTATTACAGATTGACTTAGGCTCACCTTCGTTCTTAGACGAAGAGTATGTCAAACAAATTGATCACATACGGCAAATGGCGGATTGTGAACACAACTTTCGTATCGAGGGTAACAAACTGT
Organism: Nephrotoma guestfalica; assembly: GCA_963691935.1. NCBI lineage: Eukaryota > Metazoa > Arthropoda > Insecta > Diptera > Tipulidae > Nephrotoma > Nephrotoma guestfalica. Next base: position 99,570,006 of record OY829914.1, read on the forward strand.
TAATCGCACCGGCTTACGGATCTCGGTATGTAGATACCGACCTACCCACCTGGAAATTGGTTGTTCCGATCTCAATGACCAGCAGTCTAATTACACAGGCTCATGTTTCACCAACTTCGGCGCATATGGGAGTAGCGAAAACTCTTGAACGACTCCAAAGACAGTTTTTCTGGGCTCGTATGGCAAACGCAGTTCAACATTTTATCTCAAATTGCACCAAGTGTAAAATGAATAAAGGTGTGAATTTTTCAACACGGCCAGCTATGGGAGCGCAAACGGTATCAACTCGCCCCTTTCAAAAGCTTTATGTTGATTTTTTGGGACCATACCCACGTTCTAAGCGCGGCAATTCTTATATCGTGATAGCACTCGATCATTATTCTAAATTTGTGCTCGTCAAACCGTTGCGCGAAGCATCAGCCAGGTCATTATGTTCTTTCCTGGAGAATGAAATATTTTTGCTTTTTTCAGTCCCGGAGGTGATTACTTCCGATAATGGTAAACAGTTTACCTCAAAGCTTTTTAAAGACTTGCTTGAAAAATATCAAGTTTCACATGTACGAACACCAATTTATTCTCCTCAGAGTAACGCGTCGGAGAGAGTTAATAGGACGTTGCTTGCCGCCGTTCGATCGTACATGGGCGATCGTGAGCACAATGAATGGGATCTTCATCTCCAAGAAGTGGCCGCATCCTTACGGAACGTCCGGCATGATTCAACGCATTTCTCTCCACACTACCTTGTGTTTGGCCAACACATGTCACTGCATGGGTCCGATTATGCCTTGCGACGACTGTTATCAAATAACGACGCGAACGAAATCGTGATGTTGACTAAACCAGACCGATTGAATTTGGTTCGCGACAAAATTATCCACTATTTGAAGGTTGCCCACGAAAGAACATCTCGCCATTATAATCTTCGCAGCCGAAATAGGAGTTTCATTCCTGGACAATCTGTGTTTGTACGATCTTTCGCACAGAGTGACGCACTAAATAAATTTTCCTCCAAATTGTCTGCCAAATTTATACCCGCCATCATTGACTGTAAAGTGGGCAATGTTGCATATTCTATTAGAGACTTAACGGGGAAATCGCTTGGAACTTACCATGCTAAGGACATACGAGTTTAACCCGGCTAATTTATGGTGAGTTGTTGGAATTAACCGAATAATTTTTGAGCCCGGCATGAGACAATTTCAGGGTGTGAGGCAGCCCCACGATTGAAACGCCGATCGCGGTTGCAGACGGCATTCCCAACCCTGATTAAAAACAAAAATAAAATAAAAAATAAACAAATTTACCCGTATTATTATTTGAATAATATTGGGAAATTCGTTCGGAAACATAAGTTGGACCTCATCTAAATAAAATATTCGCCCCACTCTTTTTGCGATTGGCTATAAATAACGCCTTCGCTTTTTGCTCGCTCTCTTTGGTTTTTAGTCCTCAAATTTTGGTAAACCGATAGATTGAAACGGCGGTTGCTGATGCACCCTTGTTCCCAGCCCTGTGAAATAAATTTCCCTGTATTTCTATATTGGGTAATTGTTTTCACGAAAAATGGTTAACCTACCCTTATTTAAGTTGATTCCCCTACTTCTCAAATTTAAAATAAATAGCGGTCCCAAATTGGAGAGTGAAGTCAGTTTGTTTTAAGTAGTGTAATCGTAATTATGTACCAAGTGATTAAATAGTCAAGAATCCCTGTTAATAAGTTTTTTTGTTTGAAACGCGTGGGGATCGCGTATATCGAAATCTGTGTAAGCTCACAAATTTAATTAAGAAACGGGCGTTGAAGTTTAATAAATGCCGTGGTGAAGGAATCATTACATAATTCCAAAATTAAATTGTACATTTGATTATCAAATAATGTTAAGTGTAGTTATGGTAGATGCGAAAATGCATATATTTAGCGGTACCATTTTGAAAGTTTTGTAACAAAACGGCGGTACCTATATATTTTTTTTTTGTAAGCGTAAAATATTAATGCGCTAAATTAACTTTATAAAACCACGAGTCAGGTTCTAATGCGTTACCTTGGAAAAAAACTGTATTTAAACCGAATGTGAGTCTGTGTAAAACGGTTAAGACGTTTGCAATAGAAAATCGTGCAAAATGTCTAGTTACTTACTGTGTTTTAAATAATTGAGTATTTCATTTGAATCGGACATTATAAAAATTATTGGTGAAAACAAACTTAAAATTATTATAATATTTAGTTTAATTATAAAATTAAATTAATAATAAAATAAATAGTTATGTTGGTGTCAATCATTTAATTTTGTATGTACGACGCCTAAGTATATTATATATCGATTAGCATTATATATGTATGTTACTGTATGTTGCGCAACAATTATATGCAACGCAGAAACTTAAGTACACAAATGAAATTTTATTGGAGTATTTCGTTTGTGCATACTAAAATAACAAACAAATAAAACTCATCGATTCGAGCTTCGGTTGTATGCATCAAAATTGTATATACTGTACGTAGATTGGAATGTACATAAGAAAATTAAACACAAAAAAAAAAAAATACATAGAATGGATATTGGTGATCAGCTGTGGAAAACAACCTTGTTGGATTGGATATTAATTAACCACTTCAGGATGAGTTTTTAAAAATTTATTTATCTATTTATTCCAAAATTTATAAAACTATTTGTTATATCTGTTGTTATTTATTTATAAAATTATTTATTCATATTCCTATTTATTTTCTATTATACGTTATAAATAAAAAATAAAAAAAAAATATTTATGCAAGAAAATTAAAAATTACAAAACTAAAAGAGCAATTAAAATATCTAAAGCTCCATATTGAAATTTAATCATAAAATAAAAATATTTTAAAATTAATTATTTAAAAGAAGAAAATTTGGCTGGGTGAAAATACTTTCATTTCAATAATTTAAAGTAAAGTTCTTAGATTTCGTAAAATTGCTTTATAAAGGGAGCCAAACATTAATATTATTTGCACACCAACTAAATTTAAGTAATTAAGCTAAGCAAAAGTCCGGACTATAAAAAATACAATTATTTTAATTCGAAATTTTTTTAGGATAATTATTTCGATGTTTATTGTTACATTGTATTTTTTTTTGTTGTAAATAATTTATTTTGATTCACGAATAATTCTTATAGAAATACAAACTCGATTGTTAATTTTGTAAAATTTAATTCTGCTGGTTTTATATTATTGTTTTTTTCTGTGGTTATCAATTTGAACATGGCTTAATTAAAACTCCCAATACTACGGTGATGGGACCCAGCTAAATTCGAAGAAGTTAATTCGTTGTATTCCCATTCGCGGTGTATTCTAATATTGTACATGTTTCTGAAACCCCCACGACCTTAACCGGGAGCACTAGCCGGCTACCAATCACCGCTCAGAAACCGCTGTATAATAATTCTGTTAACAAAACTAGGTTTTGTTACATTCTCTAATTAAATCTTCACAGTCTTTCTTATTATCAATTAATATTAATTGGCCAATAGATGCCAAGAATAAAGTTTTAATGTTTTTTCTCGAATTTTTAAAAAACTCTGAGTATTTTCGTATAGTATTTTCGTTAAAAAAATAAAAATCTATATTGGTATTTAAACACTGTAGCATGTATCTAACATCTAAAATAGTGTTAATCTTGGATGTCGGAATATATCACATTTTTTCTAAACCGCGCCTTGCGTTAGAAGCACAAACCAATTGAATTTAACAAATTTATTTCATTTTCAATGATTTATTAGATACAACTTTAATTTTGTCGTTTATTAAGTAGAGCACTTTTTTGAACCATAGTTATTACCCATATATTTTGAAGCTAATTCCGTAATCTGACACAAAAATAATTCATTACACACCTGTATAAGGTTGACCTACGCTTTACAACGACCACAGAGTAACATTAGACCCCATATCTGGTGGCGGTCTGGTGTAACAAATTATTAAAGATGGTAAAATCGAACTTTAAATTACCTATTTGAAGCCTCTACCATTGGGAGCGAATTCCGCGTATCCTGACACAAAAATAATTTATTACACATCTGGATAAGGCTTAACTACTCTCGAAAAGACTTCTTGCATTATTTTTCCTAAAATATTGTGGCAGTCCGGTGTAAAAAAATTTATTAGATTTGGTTAAATTGACGTTTTTGAAATATATAATCGTTTTGGGGTGAAATTTACCCTTAGGATAGTTATAGGGGTGGTCTTGAACTAACTTATTCAATGTAATTAATTTGTAATAAATTCTGGTTCAAGAATCATCCCGATATCATAGCTACATCAAAAGTTACAATTTTGGCGGTGCAGGTTTAATTGTAAGCTAAACCGACCACTCGTTCCTCGAAAACGGTAGCTGTAATAAAATCGGGATTTGTTGTAATAAATTGTAATAAATGTGTAACAAATTATAGTACAGGTTTCATTGGGGCGGGCTAATTTGGTCGGTGCAGGTTAAGAGCACTCGAAAATTGCGTTCATCGAATTCGTTTCTGCAGAAGAAGTCGTGGAGGCCATTTGAATAACGTTTTATTCAGAACTTAATTGTATCGATTGTACTTCACATTAAATAAAAAACATTTCAATTTCCTTAACAATTAGTGTGTTTTTTTTAAAGAAATCATATCACTCTTATTGGAAGACCCTATATATGTAAGGTTTAAAGGAAAACTATAATAACAGTTCAAATTTACGGTATACAAGTAGAAGGTTAAATATTAAGATTCTCTCTCGGTCGCCTAAAGTAAATTTATAAATTCTTCCAAAATATTTACAAAAATAAAATTAAAAAAATCATCTTCGTATCCACCATTTTTCAATAGCTTTACTTTTAAGAAATGAAACTTAACCTGAACAGCATGATTAAGTTTAATGCTAGGTACACTCAACTTCGAATTAAAATTCAAATAGCAGCATGAGATACATAGTATAGATGAGATAAGAACCAAATAAATGATTATCTTTTATACATAAGAAAATTTAAAATATATTCGTTTTGCATGCACCATTTTTGGGTTACGAGAAAACACAGCAGACTCCCGAAGACGAAGAAAAAGGACAGCATCAATTTTTCATGATCATCATTAAATTGTTTGAACCCATTGCACCAAAAGTATCGATGCATTTTTATTTACTTATTTAGATTAAACGGATAAGACAACAATGACCCCACTGCTTTATTTCACTGTATAAATAAATTGGCTAAATTCTGCAACATTTAAAATAGTAACAAATAGTAGCTATAAACAGTATAGAAGACTGGACAGGGCGTGTGTGATGGATGAATATTAAATATAGTTAAAGTTACATGTAATAGTTAAATAGATAGATAGCAGAAATTTAGTATTAAAAACACTCACCTTTCGAAATGCTTTTCGAAAATTATCCGATAAGAAGGCATATAGTACCGGATTAACACACGAATTTGAATACGCTAGTACATGTGACGTTATCTGTATGGCCACCGTAATATGTGATGTCTCATATGATCCTATTGACTTTAGTACCAATATTATCTGTAAATAGAGAAAATAATTTTTATTTAATATTTTCTAAATAAATATTCGATTTTATTTACAAAACTATAAACGTATGTAAGTGCATATGTGTTTTTGTCAACGGGATGAACGATAATATTGATAACGGATAATGACATATGAAATTGAAAAAAAAATGCAAAACTATTTTTATATAAATTGTTGTGTCATTACAGCAAACATCAAACTATAAATACTCGATGGGAATGGAGGGAAAGCATGAAATTTATAGATTCGATTGAAATACATATAATATAGAATAATGGCAAAAGTATACATTGTAGATATCGATTTGTTCTATTCTATTTGATCGATTTCGATTCAATTCACTAGATATGTATGTATATTGAATTGTTTGCTGTCAAACTTAACGATACCCCATTACTTTAGTTTTGCTCCTTCTACTAGGAATATTGCTTTTAATGGAATTCCCTTGTACGCTTTTGCTGCCGTGCTACATATTCGTGGAGGCAAAGAGATAAATTATAAAATATTCCATTAAAATACGCATACGCTACATGGGGTGTCGTGTTACACCCCACATATTTACTGGCCGCTGACCAAAGTGATATATTTTTGGTGTAATTTGATAGGACAGTTTTTGTAGCCAAATAAATCAAATATGTAATCGTTGTGTATTATGTGTATCATCATTTGTGCAAAACTGAATTCCCCCCTTTATTGAAACTTAAGAGTTAAAAATCAGTTCTTCAGGATTTAATTATTCAATTTTTTGTTTGTGAACCTTTTTCGTCCAATCTACAGAATAAAATATTGAGTATATTTGACCTTTTGGCATTTGCACTGCGTTTTTAGAAAAGTGGAACCGTGTGGCATTTTGTGATGAAAAGAAATCTACCTCGATGGTCCCGATGGATTTAATATTATGTTTGCAGAATTCGGGAAAAGAAAATCGTTATGGCGTAAAAGCTACATTATTTTAAGTGGTCTAAACCTGCACCGACCAAATTAGCCCGCCTCAATGAAGAATGCCTATTTATTACAACAAATCCCGATTTTATTACAGTTACCGTTTTCGAGGAACGAGTGGTCGGTTTAGCTTACAACCAAACCTGCACCACCAAAATTGTAACTTTTGATGGAGCCATGATATCGGGATGATTCTTGGACCAAAATTTATTACAAATTACATTGAATAAGTTAGTTCAACACCACCCCTATAACTTGTTAAGCGTAAATTTCACCCTACGATTATATATTTCAAAAACGTCAATTTAACCAACTTTAATAAAAAAATGTACACCAGACTGCCACCTGATTTTGGAAAAAATGTTACAAAAAGTCTTGCCGAAAGTAGGTTAGCCTTATCCAAGTGTGTAATAAATTATTTTTGTGTCAGCATACACGGAATTGACTCCAAACGGTGGAGGCTTCAAATAGGTAATTTAAAGGTCGATTTTACCACACTGAAAAAATTATTCAACATAAATTCTATGTCCGAGCATTTTAAACTTAAGGAATATGGACTTACATTGAAATAAGTAAAACATTTAAGAATTTACTGAGTATTTATGTAAAAATCCTGAAATCTATGAACATTTCACCATCAAATTGAGTTTGAAAATTCTATTATACAATGAAAACCATTTGCTTAACCCTTTCGCGGACGAACATTACAGTGTGCAACTTCGTAAAATGTCATGTGTAATATCTTCGATGTTTTTACAGATACGGAAACTCTGAGAACAGAAAATTGAGTGAAATGGATAGCTTGTTGCAACCAACTCATAAAATAGTGATACCAGTTTTGACGTGTATTCCCGCCATGGCTTCTACAATTTAGATTCTATGATGCTACAACGCGATGACGTTTATTGACGTCATGACGGCTATACACGTCTCAGGTGTTGCATTATGGTGTAAAAAAATTATTTCGTAAAATGTTCATTCAATCACATACTTTATTCACCAAAAATAATAAAACAAAGCTTTTTTCTTAGCCTGAAAATAAATATTACAAAAATAATACTAAATACTAAAAACAAAAATTATTTAGTTGTAGGAACTGCATGAAACGTTTCAATTTATGAATAGTGATTATAATCCTTCAATTTCACTTTGAGTTGTGTGCCATTTTTCAAAACATACCCCAGGACATAGAGGAGGTTTGTCCACACAAACTTTGCATCGGTATGATGTTTCTCGTCTAACTTGTTCTTTGTAGCACGGTCTACATCGCAAGAAAGTTGTTTTCGTGGGCTTATTCTCAGCAGCTGGAATTTTTTCTTGGAAGTGTTGTACAACATTTATTCCTTGTAAATTATCCTGGAAAACGCCGGAGCTTGAAGCATCTTTAAACCCAAGCAAAGATTTTATTATTTGCTCTCGAAATTGGAGCTGAGAAATTTTCTTATTGGAATTATTTTGGTAAATATAGGAAGCGTTCCACACTGCTACATCGAGAAGATGAAAAATCACTTTCTTGTACCACCTTATTGTCTTTCGTGGGCTAGAGTAATAACTGGTCATTTGATCGCATTTATCAACACCTGGCATATTCAAATTATACGCCTCTATTTCTGCTGGCTTCATTTAAGCTTTTCCATACCGGTTTTTTACTAATTTCATTTCAGGTTTATATCCTGTCGTAATACACAACACATCCCTGTTATCTTTCCACTTGCTTACATAAACTCCTTTATTGCGCTGCCATTTATACTCGCCCTTTTTCAATTTCTTCAGTGTAACGGCTGTAGGATTTCCTTTTCTATTTGAGCGGAGAGTCCCAGTTGAGTGGGTTTTATATTTGAGTAACGCCCGGCTCAAGTTGGTACTATTATAATAGTTGTCCATTTATAAATGGTGACCCTTGTTCAAATAAGGTGCCATCAGTCGCAGAACCAGTGATTGGGTGTTTCCTGTAGCTTTGTCGTTTCCGATTTTGCCCTTGTATACTTCTATGTTTAATGTGAATCCATCTGGAGTACATAGTTCATAAAATTTTATGCCATATTTGTTTTTTTTCCTCTTAATGTACTATCGGAAAGATAGACGTCCCTTAAACAGAAGCAGCGATTCATCTAATGATAATGATTCCCCTGGATAATAAATTTCAGAGCAATTGCTTACTAATGCGTCGAGAAGCTCTTGTACCTTAGATAATTTATTCCCTTTGTTTTCATACCTTTCATAGTTCAGGCAACGTAAAATTTGTTCAAAACGTCTTCCAGACATTGTCGCAGGGAAAATAGGGTGATAGTACAATGCAGATTTGCTGAACAGATGACGTACACGAGGAAATTTTATTTGTCCTTGGAGAAGGCAGAGGCCAAAGAATTTTTTAATTTCTTCCACATTTGTTTCGTTAAATTTTTTGAACCGACTATTCCTCGTTTTGGTACCTTTCGAATCACATAGCCTTTTGCCATAATTATTGGTGCAGAGAACAAATTATTCCAAAATATCTGGTGTCCAAAATTTAAAAAATATTTCAATTGGTGTAGCACTATTAGAAAGACTCATTTGTATTCCAGCTCTTTGATTATCAAAATTAAAATCTGGGATGCTTTCTGTATCTGAAGTTCATTCACCATCATCGCTATCGATTGAAGTACATTGAGCATTTTCTGGTTCACAATCTTCCTCAATATGATGTCTGGGTTCCGATGTTGTTTCTCCTTCCTCCTCGATGCTGCATGATTCTATGCTGCTTGATTCTTCGCTTATTTCACCAGGTACAAAATCTGGATCATTAGAAAAACGCCCATCGTCTTCAAAAGGATCTGTTGAGTTTGAAGCAATGTCACTAGACGCATCACTGTCCGACTCCGTGTTTGACTTCGTTTTGTTGTAGAAATTGGTGGTATTAATTTCTGACATACTTTTACTGTAAATTATAATTGCAATTGTGATTTGTTTTCATTTCAATAAATAACATAATATTACCTTATGTATTATACAAGTCTTATCAGCAGTACAAAAAATGGTAAATTTTATTGAAAAATTCGTCTTTTATATATATGTATATATATATATATATATATATATATATATATATATATATATATATATATATATATATATATATATATATATATATATATATATATATATATATATATATATATATATATATATATATATATATATACATATAACGGGTGTTTTTTTAGGAGGTTTGTTTTTCCGATAGATGTCGTTTTATTTTATGACAGTTGTTTTGACAGCTCAAAGTGGCATTTCTACTCAGTATTGTTTGGCAAATCATTATGAATAGGTTAACTCCAGAACAACGTTTTCAAATCGTGGAAATTTATTTTCAAAATAAATCGTGAATTTTATGGTGCACATAATCGTCCGTCAGAGACCACCATAAAGAACGTAATTACCAAATTTCGGTCTACATTCACTCTTTTGGATGCCAAGCCACCGACAAGAATGGACTTGATAAGAAAGACTAAAGACTAAAGACTCGACTTTATGGAAAATTGTACGTAAAGATTTGGGTTTGGTGCCATACAAAATTCAATTGGTGCAAGAATTAAAGCCACACGACCATCGTTTGCGCCGTGAATTCAGTGATTGGTCGTTAAATCAATTGAACGAAGATCCATTTTTTTACCGTAAAATTCTCTTCAGTGATGAGGCGCATTTTTGGTTAAATGGATACGTCAACAAACAAAATTGTCGCATTTGGAGAAAAGATAATCCACACGCCGTTCTAGAATTACCAATGCATCCTGATAAATGTACTGTTTGGTGCGGTCTATGGGCTGGTGGGATCATCGGTCCATATTTCTTTAAAAATGAGGAAGGACGACGCGTTACCGTGAATGGAAATCGATACAGAACCATGTTAAATGAGTTTTTGTTGTCAAATCTTGAAGATATGGATATGAATGAAATGTGGTTTCAACAAGATGGTGCCACTTGCCATACAGCACGTGAAACAATCGACTTATTGAAAGAAACTTTCAACGACAACATTATTTCGAGAAATGGTCCGGTGAATTGGCCTCCGCGTTCGTGCGATTTGACGCCACTCGATTACTTTTTGTGGGGATACGTGAAGTCATTGGTTTATGTGGATAAACCTCAATCGATTGACGCTTTGGAAACCAATATTCAACGTGTCATTGCTGACATACGCCCTCAAATGCTTGAAAAAGTGCTGGAAAATTGGACCTCCAGAATGACATTTGTGAAAAATAGTCGTGGTAGCCATATGCCAGAAATTGTGTTTAAATGTTAAATGCCAAAAAATTATCTACCAAATAAAAAAAAATTTTGGTCATTTCATAATTTTATATGTGTTTTATTCAAAAAAAAAATCGGCAACCTCTTAAAAAAACACCCTTTATATACGTATATATAATATATATTTTTAGGTTCCAAACACAACAAAAATAACGCTTTAGAAAAAACTAAATAGTTACTTTTATTTTACACGTCTATTCACACGAACACTTTTTTCTCTAATGAAGATATTTTCATAAAAATGTGACGGGTATGCACGTCATGCAATTTGGTGAACCACACAATTGTATCGCAAAAAACGTATATTTATTTTCTTTTCAAGGGACAGTAAAATAATATTTTGGACTTCCCATGGGACATACAAAACCAATAAACCATATAAACTAACGCATTATATGACGGCTATTCCCGTCATGACTTTATACGTATTTTAAATGTTGACGTGTATAGACGTCATGTCCCCACACGAGCTTATAGAATGACGTGTATACACGTCACTGTCCGCGAAAGGGTTAAAAACAAGGAATGATTTAAAAAAAACCTTAATTATAGGATGCCAACATAAATTTGAATAAAATATAGATTAAATTAATGTAAACACTTTTACATAAAATTTATGATTAGTTTGCTTTTATAATAAATCGGCTTTTCCATAATGTTAAGGTCATTTTACGAAAAATATTAATCGATTCAATTTTAGAATATCATTACACATCCAATTTACCTATGGCTTACGAGGATTTTGGAAGAATTTCTAGTGACATAGAAACTGCTTTTCCAGGTGAAAACAAAGTATGTATCGTATAATAATTAAAAGCCGGATATTGAAATTTTGATTAACAATTTTTCTTTTTAATTGGTATTATAACCGCATTACGGTAAACGTTGGCCAAAAGGGCGTCTATACAACAAGTACAAAAATCAAGCACCTCGTTTAAATAAAATAGGGTATTACGGCACACCGAAACGGATTAAAAAATTAGCGCAACATGAAACTATTGGTAATTCTATTTCGATTCGCATTACTTTCGCCTTTCTTAATATAATGAAATATATTTTAAACATTACTTAGAAGCATCATCAGAAAATAACCTCAGTGACATCCAAACCGAATCATACGAGAAAGACAACGAATGGCTCGGATGTATGAAAACACCATGGATTACTGTGAAATCAAGTTTAACGATACGTTCAAAGGAAGACAACAAGAATTGTTAAACACGAAACCTAACAATGCTGAGTTTTATACTGAGTGGGTAATATACCGACATCCGGATGGATATAGGCTGGAAAGAACATGTAATTTTTTCAAGATTGATATCTAGTTCGAGCTGCTATTTCCCGACAAAGAACACTGTTTAAAGAAAAAATGGGATGAGTTTCAGCTAAAAGTGATCCCAATTTTAAGCTCGAAAATTAAGGACAAACTTATACTAGAAGAGTTAGCTTCCATATCGAATAATGTTGGTATGCAAACAAATTAATTAATTATCATTTATATTTTTTCAAAACGTGTTTTATTTAATTTATAAATTATTTATATAGTATTCAATTAATATAATTAATGTATCTCACACAAGTTCTTTGACATTTTAAGGAATAAAAGTATTTCAGGTTATAATATGACTTCCTAACAATAATATGAAATAATTATTATATTTTTACAGATTCTAAAATATTGACCGTAATCAAAGCATTGCATTATGTTTTAAAACCAACGCATCGAACAATGAGAAAAACTGATAAAAAAATTTGAAAAGTTTCGATACAAAATTCCATCGAATCATTTTTCGCAAATGTGGGACCAATAATTTACGCAGTGTGATAAATAGGAAGAAAGAAGTTTATTCGCAATATGGAATGACGCTTCAACCGTTTTTGATTGTTCAGGGAAATAACCAATTTGCTGGATGTTATGATGAAATTTTCTACAATTTTCAAAATATTTTGGATTGTTTATCAACTGCTTTTAAAATACATTTCGCATTTAATTTGAATTACGCTCTTGAATCATACAAAGTTTGGCTCTTCCTTCAACATTACTTTTTTGATATTCACACCCCTTCAGACAAAGTGGACGTCGACGTTACAGCTTTAATTGCGGAGTTAACGAAATAAATTTAATTCGTTATTATTTTATTAACATTATTATTTTATATGTTACACATTTAAATTAAATTTTTAAAAGAAAATTGATAATTTTAGAATTTGCAGCTAAAGAAATCTCGTTTTAATATTATTTTTTCAACAAAAACAAAATGAATTGTGAAAGTTCAAATAGACTTAAACGTCACTACAATAAATGTAAACAATTTAGAATAGTTCCAACTGATTTTAGAGAAGAATTATGCTATAGAAATTTTGAAATTCAAGAACCCGATTTAACAAATATAAACAAAATATCCGTTCAGAGTTATATAAGTTAATACTTTTGATAGCACGAAACTAAAAAAAATTTTTTTTCTTAGAGATTAAACCTCAACTTTATTATTCCGTAATAGATTTACAACTAAATTCTTATTCTAATGATTTTATAAAAGTAAGTTATGTTTGCTGATAACGAAATTGCTTGTAATACAAAATTGCATGGGAATTTTCCATATACGATTTGCAACGTGCCAACCTAAGAAAGTACAATTACCTTACAGGAATGTCTGTCTGGAAATTGTGAAATTTGAGTAGGTACATACTTTGTGTGTTGACACATGTGTTAACTTATATCCAAAAGTGAAGAAAATAGCAAAAACGAATATGGTCAATTTAATAGATCTTCTGCTTTTAAAAAAAAATATTTGGTTTTATGTTATTTTTTGCCTGTAAATTAAATAGTAACAACAATATGACAATAAAATTATTTAATAGTATTTTATCAGACGTATCAAAATTAGTAATCAAAAAAATTGTCAATGAACTGAGAGAGCAAATATTACCGTGCATATGCGATAACGAAAAAAAAGTTATGTGTGATTTATTATTCAATGAATGTGAAAAACCATTTACAGAAATACATAGTGAGTTTTACTTCTAAAAAATTTGAAAAATTTAGGTTTATATAAACCAATAAAATCTTTTGTAATGCACACGGAAACCTCAGAAGTCATGAGTAAGGGCATCGCGCAGCTTAACAACAAAATTTCAACAGGTGTATTAATGCCTATTAAATTTCAAATTTGTAAATTTTTTGAAATGCCCTCCGTACTATCAGGAACTTTACAAAATATTAAAAATCTCCAACAAAGTAATTCTCCCACTATTTGTAGTTTAGTTCAAAGCGATCATTGGAAGGAAAAAATTAAAAAATTTAAGGCTAAACATGTCATTCCAATGAACCTTTACTATGATGATTTTGAAGCATGAGACTCCCTTGGAAGTCACGCGGGCAAGAAAATCTGGCCCTCCAAATCAATATTGGTGTATGAGATTTGAATCTAAACACCGAGAAATAAAATTTTATACAAATGCATCAGCTTCTAGAAAAAACCTTCCAGTTTCAATAGGAAAAAAGTGCTTGTTAAAATTTTAAAAAATATTTGGTTTGACGATTTATTTTTAATTAATCAATTAGAAGACAATTGCCAAATAAAAGCCAAACCTTATTACAGTGCAATTGAATATAAACTTAGTTTAGCTTACCAGTTGGCTTCGTCTATTACTTTCCGCAATACACATACAAAGTCAATTTTTCTGTATTTGACAAAATCAATAAAATTTTTTTGAAAATAATGAAGTTTACTTCATAATACAGTATTGCCTCATTGAAATGTACGATAAACATTAGAGGGCGTTTATTGTTGGAAACTTAGAATTAGAATATGATATTGTAAAACTAGGTGAATCCCACTTGAAACCATTTACACTATATAAACTTCCATATTCTAAAGAGTGATTTAAAACACTATAAGCTTACTTATATTATACCTTTGTATCTCACAAAATTTGAATTAAAATCATATAAATATAAATATAATTTAAATCTGTTTTATTTAATGTAGATTTTAAATCTATGCAACAAAAGCATAAGCTTTAATGTAAATAATCCTCAGTTAAATGTACGTATACATTACACTGATGTTTATTTACATAAAGTTTATTCGTGTTTAGCATAGATTTGAGGAATTTTTGCTTAATTTAATGCATAATTTAAACAAAACTTTATGTATATTTTTATTAAATTGTGGAATATTTAGTTCATTATCATTAAATTAAAGATCGCTGGTCAAACTTTCAAAGTAACTTACATTTATTTGAAGAAATGTTTAAAAAAATTTAAGTCACAAAACCCTTAAAGTTATACAGTTTATCATTGAGCTAATGTTTTAAAGCATTGTGAAAGTATACATTTAATGTTAAATGTAATAAAATTAATGTACCTTCCTTGACAATAATATTATTCCACTGTTTCTCAATACAATGTCAAAAAACATAGGATGTTTTCCAAGTCAGAAATTCATTGGACTTAATTACAAAAACATCAAATATAGGCAGGATTTTTTTCAGTGCACCTTTAATAATTTATTACACCAGAGCGCCACCAAGGGCAGGCCAACCTTATCCAGTTGTGTAATAAATTATTCGTGTGTCAGGATACGCGGAATTGGCTCCCAACAGTAGAGGCTTTATATAGGTAATTTAAGATTTAATAATTTATTACACCAGACTGCCACCAGATACGGAGTCTAAAGTTATTCGTTGTAAAGGCTAGGTCAACCTTATACAGGTGATAATAAATTATTTTTGTGTCAGGTTACACGGATTTACTCCGAACTGTAAAGGTTTGAAATTTTTAATTTAAAGGTCGATTTTATACCACATTTAATAATTTATTACACCAGACCGCCACTAGGTGGAAAACAAAAAACAAATATTTAAATTTATAAAAAATATTTAATTTTTAAATATTTAGATAAACGATCGGCTCGAATTGGACTTTTTATCTTTTGTAGAGGGTAACTTGACCACGTTCAGGTCGAATTAACTAGCATACAAATGTTTTGAATTAATTCTAACCTATTGCACTCGTGACAACTATTGTTTTCTTTTGTCACTTTATTAATAAAATTAAAATTAGTTCATAAAGCCATTGTAAAATATTAATTATAGTGACAATTTTTATTTTTATTTGGAGAAATCTCTTTCGAATATAATTCTTTCTCAATTCCTTCCTTTATAATTATTGAAGTTGTAAAGGACCAAAAGTGTTGTAAAGAAACTGAGGAAAAAGCAATTTACTTCGATATTAGACTAACGAAATTATATTTGAATAAATTTAAATATTTTTTTGTTTTCCACCTGGTGGCGGTCTGGTGTAATAAATTATTAAATCTTAAATTACGTATTTAAGTCCTCCACCGTTTGGAATCAATTCCGCGTATCCTGACACAAAAATAATTTATTACACACTTGGATAAGGCTGACCTACTTTCGGCAAGACTTCTTGCAACATTTTTCCCAAAATCTGGGGGCAGTCTGGTGTATTTTTTTTTATTAAAGTTGGTTAAATTGAAATATATAATCATTTTGGGGTGAAATTTACCCTTAGGCAGGTTATAGGGGTGGTCTTGAACTAACCTATTCAATGTAATTAATTTGTAATAAATTCTGGTCCAAGAATCATCCCGATATGGTTTATGATGAGTATTACCTGTTGGTTACTCATTTTACAATAATTTTTTATTCTAATTAGAACCGCCCAGCTCCAGCGGCTTCTGGCTTCAGAGTCTCCATTGGTGGTGTCCAACATACGACGGATATCTGCATTTTCATGTCGGGATAATCGCTGTACGTGTTTCCTTCATTGTTTCTTTATTTCATCGGTGACGTATTCCATCTTCAAGTCCCTATGAAGGTTGTCGATGCTAATATACCATGGGGCATTCACAATCCCTCGCAGTAATGGAATTTGTTTTGAGCTGAGAACCATTGAATACAGTCTACATTTTGATTTGTAAAGTCGACATGTACTGATTTGATTTCATTTAATAAGATGCGCCATTTTGTAGTCCAGTTGCTCACAGTGTTAACTGCATTTTGTACGTACGGTATCATGTGGTATACCTGCTGATATGCTTTTTAGTTCAGAGTACCCGTTCTGAAATTTGACTGTAGTGTTGATCTGCTATGCAAGAATTCAAGCCCTTGATACCAACTTTGTCGAAGGCTTCTGAAAAGCATTCTCAATGACATCGTTATTATGTGCGCTAGTTCAACTTTTTGCTGATTTCCCGGTTTAGGAATCATAATTACTTCAGCCATTTTCCATTTAGGTGGAACATAATTCAATCTGAAGGCAGCATTAATTATTGAAACTAATTTACGTAAACCTTTCTCGGGAATAGCTTTCACAATTTGCCCAGTAATTTAGTCATAACCAGTAGCTTTTCTGATACTTAGGTTAATATAGATTTCAGTTTTTAGCTCCAATAAGGTTGCAAGTCTTATGTTAAGATCATCTACTTTGTTTAAGGCAGTTATATTTCCATTTGCTATTTATCTCGGCAACGGGTGAAAAGTCTCTTCAAAATAAGCAGCAAATAGTGAGACTTTCTGTTTGTCGCTTTTAGCCCAGGTTCCGTCATCTTTTTTGATAGGTTACACGTGCGTTTTGGTTCTTTTTACCCCTAATACCTCGAAGTCGCTTATTTATGCTTTCGGTCTTTAATTCCTTTATTAGTTGTTTTAATTTGTTGCACAGAAGATTGAGGATATTTTTGTGTTGTGGATCACGAGTCTGCTGCCCGATTTTACGAGCTTTCCGATTCCCTTTAATTACTTATCTGACCTCAAGAGGATAGTTGCGTTTCTTTGTGATGTTGGTATGAGAAATAGGTGAATTTTCCTAAGCTGACTGTTGGATACCATTACGGAATATTTCTAATTCATCTTCTAGCTGCATCTCTGTTCTAATTGTTCCGCGGAGATTTGTTCGCTCTTCCACAAATTTTTTGAATAAACCCCAATTGGTTTTATTGATTACTAATTGTTCGGCAAGTGATCTTTTTTGTTATCATTGCACTCATTCGTGATTACATCAATTTCAAATAATATAAATAAAAAATATATTTTGTAGACAGGTTTAAAGGTGTGATACTTCATATGTGTTACGGCATGGCAAAGGGAAAATGGTTTTTTAATTTTTATTTTTCGTTTGTAACGACAAGTAAATATTTGATGTGATATCCCTCGGCCTTTCAATGTTGACTATTTTTTAGTTTGCTTACTGCTGGCACTATTTTCTATGAAATAATTTATCTGGCTCAACAATATTTGTCGAACCAGAGTCGCAATTTTATGGGAACGTCACACACGAATATCAATTGATTTGAGTTCTAAATCCTAGTCAACGATTTGCTCATGCACCAATTATTTAAGAAGCCTTCCGCGTAGTTCTATCTTCCGTTCGTGCCGTCATCTCACGTAAACCTTGTAAACCTGAGATATGCGGAATTGCCTCAGTAATCTGGTTTTAGACAGTATACTGCGGAAGACGCATAAATTAGGTTTTGGGTACGAATTGGGCTGAATTGGAATTCTAGCAAATTTTAGTTTTGAGGAAGCTGGATTTGACTGGGTCATTTCTTAGCGGGTTAAGGCCAAGTTTGGGTCAGCTATGGTGAATGTAGAAACTGGATAATTCTTTGGCCGATTATTTTCAAATTTATTTTGTAGAAAAATCCAGAACTTCATCCGGGATTTATGTTGGAATCTCGATTCAGCTCAACATACCAAACTCGAACATAATTAGTTGAGAAATTGCCTAGCACGGCCGAACTCCAGAACTTCTCTAAAATCCATTTTTACATCCCACCCAATTCTGAATACCTGATTTGACAATATTTTTTTTTTGATATGGCCAAACTGACCATTTTTATTAGAATCCTAGCACAGATTTGCAAACTAGATTGGAAAGTTATAGGTTAGGAAACGACCTGGTTCCATTCATTATAATCGAATCCTAAAATTTTGTCAAATTCGGCTTTGCACATCGAATTTGACCATCATTGCTTGAGAGATGGCCTAGTTCTATTGAGCATTATATTAGAGTGCCAATCCAATTCTGCATACCATATTTGACAGTAATTCGTTGAGGAGTGGTAAAGCTCCATTGAGCATGGCATAATATATCCTGTGCAATATAATACTTTGTAATAAAACCATAATTCTTTAATTCCCAAAATTAATAAAACATTTAAAATTTTTGCGAAATAAGCTAAATTTATTTGAAATTACCAATCCGGTAGTTAATCTGGCATTGAACAACATTGATAGTTGCCAATTCAAGGGTTAAATACTAACAAATTTTAGAGTAATTTTTAATATAATTTAGATAGCTAAGTTTTCAGGAAATTCGATTGTAAGTTGTGGAATTGCAGGAGGATTATATTAATAAATGTTTACATTATTTAGGAAGCCGGAAAATATTAATTTAGAATTAAATTTCAGGAAATCTACAGATGTACTTGAAATAAAAATATTTTTTTCTCAGGTTGTGATTTAGAGAAGCAATTGTTGGAGACCGATACCATCGTTATCCATTAAACCTATTAAGCGTTTATCCTTCCTCTAGTAGATTAGAAGTAGATTGGAATTGTGCTGTGCCGTACGATCGCTAGGTGTCTGAAACCGGGTAGTTCCGTCCCAAAAAAAACCTTTCTTATCCTTCCTATTGTTATGTGTATAAGCAGGCTGTTGGAATAGGGCGTTATCCTGGACACTTGTTCAGTACTTGGTGCTGCAGTCTAATCAATCAATCAATTGTACTCATTCATGATTACAGGTGAGTGGTCAGATGATAATCCTTCACTATTTTCAATGCACGTGTATTCCTATAAATCTTTTGTTACAAAGAAGTCAAAAAGATCTGGTATTTTATGTACGTCAGTAGGCCAATATCTTGGTTTATCGCCAGAAATGCACAGTTGTTCTCGTGAACTGCATTAAATAACTATTTTCCTTTAGAGGTTGTAAGTCTAGATCCCCAATAGGTATTCTTTGGATTAAAATCACCGCCTATGATAAAATTTGGTCCTAGTAATTTAAAACGTCGACGGTAGTCTTCTTTTTTAAGAAAACTTCTTTCTCTTCATTAAGGAATTTGGTCATATGGTTGTTCGGTGGTGTTCTAGCTGGATTAAGTTCGACTGTCGAGGGTAGTTCTGGCTGGAACCCGCAATGAAATGTTTTCCAAGATATAAGGAGAGAATATAAAATTTCCTAACATCAAGGCACCTAGTTGTTTGCTACGATTATTCAGCGTTGTAATTTTGCATTTGTGACAGCGAACAGTATGTATAAGGCAGAAGACGTGAAAGGTATACTATCGTGGTAGGGTATACTATCATAACAGTTCCAGTCGACTGTACGAGCAATATATAAAAAAAAATTGTTTTTGAACACTTTCAATGCGTTTAATTTGGTTTAAATGATAGGGAGACCACACGAGAACAGCAAACTCAAGCTGAAAACGAGCATAGGCGAAATAAATTGTGAATAAACATTTATTGTCGTGCATTTCCCTCGACTACCATTTAATAAACCCCAACATATAGTTGGCTTTTGCTATTATTGTCTCGATATGCATATTTTCAACAAATATAATTCCCAGGTCCCGAATTTCGGCTGTTCTTTTTTAGGTATGTCCCGTTAATATGACACTCAAGTTAAAGTTTTCTTCTTTCGATAGAACAAAATGATGTTGCATTTATTTATATTTATTGTAGTTGTAATTGATTATTTTTACACCATCGGCTAACTCTAATTAAATCGTCCTAAAGCGCAGTCCCATCGTCATGGTTTAATTACTTTAAAGATTTTCGTATCATCAGCGTATACCACCACCTCGGAATTTTGAACAACTTTGATTAAGTTATTCGTGAAGATGATGAAGGTCCTCGAATCCAAGTAAGAGCCTTGTGGTACTCAAGAATGAACAATAATTGGTTTAGAGATTTCATCCCCAATTTCAATCCCACAGAAATCCAATCAACTTCTATCCCACAGAAATCCAATTAACTAATGGATTTGAGAACCCAAAGTTTAACAAGGTGTATTTTACTTTATCGTGGCAATTCGAGTCAAATGCTTTACTAAAATCGGTATATATGTTACGGTAAATTTTTTAAATTCGTTTACACGATTAAAAGTCGGTTGTCCAGAGGCCAGATGGTTACGAAATGTTTGTTGACTTCTCCCCCCTACATCTCCGTAGTTTCATTTATTCCCCTTCGAAGGGCTAACCGTCAGGGGAGGCACAATTAGTTCCCGCGAGCTCGAGAGTTAGTAAAGCCGTCAGTCCTTACTATTCCAAATTCCAATTTGCGTAATTTAAAACGAATGATAAGAGAAGCAACGTTAACATTTGAAGAACTAACAACTTTAACATGTCAAATGGGGGCCTGTCTCTATTCAAGACCCGTATCATCAATGACCAACGATTCGTCTTTAACTCTTGTCAACATCTCAAGAAATTAATTAAAAAAATCAAGGAAGACTTCTGGAGGACCACAATCTCACCTGATTTAAATGTCGGACAAGTAGTTCTTGTTCGAGACAACAACATCCCACCCTCAAGATGGATAACTGGGCGTATTACAGAGGTTCATCCAGATCAAGACGGAATTGTTCGGGTGGCAACACTCCTTTGCTACGGAAGGGCTCTTATAAAAATAAAACCAGGACACGGAGTCACTTATTAAAACAACTACAGCATTGCCAACCATTATTAATAACAAATCCAACTCCAGGAAACGCTTATTACATGAAGACGTCTCACGTAAAGAGAAAAAACTATCATGACTTTTGTCGCGGGATCATTTAGAGGAGGATGTAAAGAAGGCTGCAAGGAATATCAGACCCAATTCGCAACATAAGATAAAAAGAAGAAAAATTCGACCATGCTATCAGTCTAAATGATGTTGGTTACAATGACGCCATTATTAAGCGTGCTTGGGATATGTTCAGCGATAATCAAAAATTCCAAATTTGAAATCACCACTCAAATTACTACAACCGGGATATACTTTGAAACTATTGGTACAGCTTAGTTATCCCATCAACAATGGACGATTGTATCATACTTTAATTTATCAGCAATGTTAATAGAAGCGAAAGGATATACCGCAGCTGTCGAGAGAATGGACAACTTCTACCAAAATGATAATGAATGGTTACAATTAAGACAACTTTGTAGGCCCGCAATAATGCAAATAAAATAACAAAAAGAGGTTTAGTAAATGTCGTTGGTACCCCCACCAACCAACTGTTTGGAATCCTCGACCTAGATGATGCACAACGATACGATAATGAAATCAGTTCAATAAAAAATACTGAAGAACATCTAAATAAATTATTAAAGGAACAAATTACAATAACCGAATCAACAATAGATATTATAAAAAAAGATTGGATTACAGTAAATAACCACTTACAAGAACTAGATAAACAAACAATGTCAATATTCATCGATGTCATTACCGACATTCATCATAGCAAAATAAACACCGTCATTCTCAAACCCGATCAACATAAGGGGGAACTGCAAAAATTACATGAAGTTATCCCGGCCGATGCTACCTTATATGGAAAAAACAGCTGGATAACATTATATTATATGATTACGGCTAAGGTTGGGCAAGCAAACAAAGTATTAACGTTTGAACCTAACATGCCGTTACTTAATAACAAGGTGTATCAATCAATCCTATTACGCAATGTCAGAAGACGAACTTGCTGCCTGTAGATCCATAAAGGGTGCAGAATACATATACACGATTCACAACGTGATTTATAGCACCCAAAATAAACCAACACCGTGTGAGATTAATTTAATTATCAACAAGGAAACATCTACAGAGGATTATGAGGTTAGATTTATAACATCACGAAATATGTGGATTCCTACACACGATCCAGGCACATGGATTTTTATATATGAAAGGAAGCATATGATAAATATTATTTACAATAAGGAAGTAACAACCACAAATATAAGAGGAACGGGAGCCATAACGACACACATACACAAGGCCTGCACAATTACGGACGGAATAACAACTATGCATTCTATTCAAATCTTTAACACTAAAACAGAAGTATTTTATCAGCCAACGATAAATCTTAGCAGTCTACTTATTCAAACAGAAAATGAAACGCACCAGACTAACACCAATAGAAAGTCCACACCTAACGAGTTCAGTGACATACTCTCGGATTTGAACCAACTGTCAACCAACATTACCCATTTAAGGACTTCGGTAGAAGACAAAGATTAACAAATAAATATACACGATGTTCATCACTACATTATTAGATACGGGATCATTCTGGTATTTTTAGGATTAGTTATCGCATGGCAGTGCAACAACAGAACCGCAACATCATTATGAACAAAATCATCAAGGTTAGGATCACATCTACGTTCATTGCCACGACGGTTTATATCAACGACCGCCGTAGCAAGCGGATAACAGTCCATTAAAAATATCGAAAAGCTATATCAAGTGTTCACACTGATATAACATAATGAAATATTATAAAAATTCTTTAATTTTGTTAAATATTCGTCAATTTAGATAATATGTCAACTATCTCTAAATTCCCAGAATTATTTATTCAAAAATAGTTTTCTCTAATATTTTACAAAAACATGTCGTTTTAATATATTTTCAAAAATTAATTCAAACACTTTGCCAAATATGTATTCTATTTTGTCTATACTCCATTTAGTACCACCAGTCAGGCAGTATATAAAATAAAATTGACAAATCAATGGTATGCTATTCCAAAATCAATAAGTATTATTACTGGAATGTCATTTATGTATGCCTCAGTTTGTTGTTATTGTATGGATTTATAATATCAAAAATGTGTAGCTCGCTATTATCATGTTACAAATATTTTGATAACATACTAAAATTGGTTTTTGGAAAATCAATAGAGAAAAGTTAAATTGTATTTGAATTCCAATGTCTTCTACTTTGATGTAAACGATAAACTTAACGAAACGAATAATTAAATCAATGAAGAGTTAAAATTAGCTATGTTTACTCGTTAATTAATTAACCACCAAACCAACGCCTGTCAACATCAATATCCACATTTCCATGAAACTTTTTTGTTTGCACTGCTTTCATCGATAAGAAGGTTTCTTTTGTTCTCCTCAAGAATTCCTCGACACAATATCTGGTTTTAATTGAAAAAGAAAACAATAGAACGTTTGTACCATAGAATATTGCAATGGTAAAACAAACAATTACACGACCTACATAATATAAACAAGGAAAATTATCTCACAATGAAACGTGACATGTTTTCCATTTCACTTATCAATAACAAATCAACCGAATTATTTGTGTATGCGAGTATTCGAACAGGAATTAGCTAACAAAAAAGCTTTTGACGTATTTATTTACAGTGTATGTCATAGATTTTACAGAAAATCCATTTTTTCGCATCATCTAAAATTCTAAACAGCTAAATATAAATTTGTCATTCCCAATTATTAGTTTTCATCGAAACATATACACATATTTGTTGTTGTATATTTAAATCAGTCTAGTTGGAAAAATGTACACCGTACCATAAAACATAAAAGTTTCCGAAAATTTATTACCCAACAGTTATTTATGTGCTTAATGCTTTGTTCGAAAGAAAAATATACAACCAGGAAATAAATAAGAAATGATGGAACCAGCAGAGATTCTAACGGAGGTTGAAAAAAAATTGGAAGTGCAAATAAAAAAAAAATAAGTTCTATGTGTATTATATTGTGATAAACAACGTTCTGTGTACCAAATGGAAAACCTAGACGCGCCAATCTTTTTAGTAAGACATTGAAAAAAGGAAAGAAATATAAAGGAAATTGTGGGTGCTGGGAGGTATAACAAATAAATCAAAAGAATGTGAAACTATAATAGTGGTGATCTACTTTTATTTATCATTAATATTCTAAGGTTGGGTATTAGATGGGTAAAGGGAACGTCTATCTTGTGGATGTTTGTGTTCGCCGTCGCTCGTATTAAATAAGCAGAATTTTTTTTTAAATGGGTTGCCTCAGAGTGATAAAAGAATTAAATTTGTTTTATGACTTATGTCCGTTTAAATAAATAAGATATTCAGGAAACTTTATACAACGAATTTTAAAAGCTTATATATATAAGCTTTTGGAAACGAATATTGAAACCGTGATGTTTCTGTAGCGAGAGTAGGAAAATAGTTGAAAATAATTTCATGTACTTCTCCATCGAAATACTTCACGGTACACAAACCATTTTCCGTAAGTTTTGGTGGAACCAGTTTTTCTTTTTATGGATTTTATTCTATCCATAAAGATTATTTTGTTTAAGTTTGGGCTATCAATTATTACTTCGGGTCCAACACCAAGGCTGAAATGGGTTAGCCTCTAACTTGGTTGAGGCCAGCCCGATTTCATAGAATTTACCAGCTATCCGCCATGCACCCCATGCGTCAATTGTCCCCGCAGATCAGACATTAAGAGGAAATAGTGGTTAAATTTTCATCTTACTCAAAAACATAAAAAAGGAAGATATTGGTCTTGGGCCCATGGTCGTTGTTAGCAAGTTAGAGGTATTAAGGTGGTTCTGGCAGAAAGGAGAGGGTCTCCTGCACAACAACAATTCCCGCCCTGAAAGATAACCAGAAGGACACCCTATTACCTGAGCCGGTTTAGGATAGTGAATTATTTCCCTTTTTACTTACGATAAACAAAATAAGTATATTATTTTTTATAGAATAGAGATCGAACAACAAGAAAATTCCCACAATCAAATAACGCGTCTTTCCTGAATAAGCATAAATATCGCTCACATAAAATTAACTTCTACGAATTTAGTTGACGATCAACAGAATATTTTGCAAACGTTATGCATCACGAAAATCAAATTTCGTAGAAGAAAAAAAGACGTTATGTTTGTAAACACTATGGCATATGTGAAAAGAGGAATATTTGACCTAAATATGATTTTCTTGGGCATGTTACGTAAATAAAGGTAATTTGATGAGATGAGTTTGGGAACGGAATGTGATTTCATTCCATTACAGCGTGGGGGAAACCCAAACCCTGAGATGAGCAGAGATCTCATGTCCTATTTGGAAAGGACGGGAGGAGTAATGTAGCTGAGTCGTGGCGGACGTCCCACACCCTGAGATAATCTCAGGCTGGCAACTTAACCTTAATTACTAAAACAAGTTACATTCAGTAGTAAAATTTCTTGGACCTTAGCAATTGTTTTAATTATTTATATAATTAAAATTAACAACAACTAATGGACTCATGAAAATACAAGATTTGAATTTTAATCAATCTTAGGAAAACTTACGAAAACTGTACGAAAATAAACGAAAATGAATAAAGTTAAAGTGATTTACATTATGATGTTGAACTGGTCCTGGTTGCTGCCTTGATTGGTTATGCTGAACGTCGAGTAAAGAACAGTAACTGCTTATTTGCTGCTTCCTGCTAGAAGCGTTTGAGATAAATTTGATGAGAACCAAATGTGGTTTATTTGGTAGTTTATTAATCTGGCTGTTTTTACCATGATGTGTTTCATAGTAAAATATAGCTTGTTAGACATATCCATCCCTGCTGAACAGCAATACATAATTGTTTTGTCCCTGGCTACGGTTTGGCTTGCAAAACCTCGAGTCACACTACGTTGAATGAATCTCATACCGCAATGTGTCATGCCGACGAAATATTTACAGTCGTCCCCTAACTTTGAAGAAATTGTCCATCTGTCTGGTTTAGCGAATGATGGTTGGTGATGATTGAATGTTAAGGCCTATACCTCTTATGTTGATTTTGTCCTACGCTTATGACTTATCCTAGATATGTGTGTTACTTTTACATTCTAGTTATCGCAAATCATATCAATTTTTAAGCTCCATAGCTGGATATTATTTTCAGTTTGAACATTTATAATCCAAGTTTAGTTGAATTGCATTGTCTGAGGTCCAAATGGATTTATTATCTGGTTTGATGTGAATCCTCAGAAATATTAATCTTCAGTTCTGTGCCTACGATTACAGCCAAGTTTTCACAGAAAGTGTACCATTTGGTACTCAATGATTTTATTGTAGCTGCATTTGTGCTCCAGGTCTGATTTATCGGATATGCATTTCGATGTAATTACTAGCTTTTCGTTTTATATACTCCAACGTAATCTGGTGTAAAATAAACACAGCGTAGGCTAATCTCACACATAGATCCGAGTGCCTATGTAATTTCCTTTATACCAGATGGAGAGTTGAGTTAAAAGACAACCAAATGACAGTACTGCGGAGACAAGCGCTGATGGTGTTAAACGGCTTCGGCTTCCTTCAAAATATATCGTACGAAACTGATCCCACTGTATCACATTATCTTAGACTAATTATTAACTTAGACTAATTTAGTTCAAATATTCATTTTAAGTTGAAAACATTTTCTATATCATTTATAACATACGCATATAAAGTTAGCCCAGCTTTGATCCCGGAAAACTGAAAAATGGCAACACTAAACTATCATGACAGTTGTTCCATCCCAGCATATTACTGTCAGGATTTCTGCCATATCAAATTCTCATTCAAGAAAAACCTATAACGACACTAAAACATCATCCCATAAAAAAATTTTGACCCAGCTATCACTATACGGAAAGTTAACTATCCGATCAATGCCAACCCAGAAATTGCGACCACATAATGTAAAAATTTGTATCCGAGGATAACAATGTCCTCCCAGTATCTGTCATTAAGATGTTAAAAAAGTATGAGTAAAAATCATACATTAGAACAATTATATTTGAAATGATATGAAAATGCGAGTTGCGAGAGAGAAGGTATCTCCGTATTGGGTTTCTGGTTGCACCAGTTATTTTAAAATGACATATGAGAGGGTGTTTTTTAGATGAAGTACGCCCATATGATCCTTAAGGATTAATTTCAAGTCTTTTGCATGAGTACGAGGGTCCAATAGTTTTTGAATTCCAAAATTCGAATATTTTGTAAAAAATCACGATTCACTTAAATTAAAAAAATCGTTAAATTGCTCAAACTACAGATACTTGGAAACCTTAATAGCCCGTATTATAAAAGGTTCCGATTAGGGCGAGTATTTATTAAATAAGAATAAGATGTACTAAAATCTTTACATTGGGTTAATTTCGTTAAACTTCTATGAGTCCGAGCGACACAATTGAGGTTTAAGCTCGAAAAATCATTAATTTACCCAAACTATCGATACTTAATCGCATCTACAGCCCGGATTATAAAAGGTTCGAATTAGGGCGAGTATTTATTAAATGTGACGTATCAACATCTTGAAGTTAGGTTAGTTTCATTAGACTTCTTTGCATCTGAGCGACACCATTATGTTGCTTGATTCATTCAGCGTTACTCCGGGAACACCTCGCGGAGGTATGAATCTCGGCCTTCGATCCCCTTGTTTTATATGGATATATAAATATACATATTTTTTTAACTAAATTTTAAATTTTTACTTCAGAAATATTTTTTTCTTAATGTTTAATTTTTAATGGAAATAATATTAAATCATTTTATAATTCACTTTTTAATTAACATTGCCCAATATTTTATTGGTCTAATTTTTCCTAGATTAGGGGGTGTGGAAGTACTCTGTGTGACAAAGCAATTCTTACTTGAGGAATTTCTTTTAAATCATCATATAATTCCCAGCGCTCTTCCCGATAACAATAGCATAATGAGCAATAGCGCTAGCAGCACTGGACTGTATAAAATTAATAAATGAACGAATGTTAAATGTTTCATTAAACATTGTTACCTGCTGAGGAATGTCGGCAATTTCAACTTTAGCAAACGGATTTTTTGCAGGTTCTACATAAATGAAAACACTTTTACTCATAAAGATTTGCTTTTCGTAATTCGTTTTACATTTTGGGCAAATTAGTAAATTACTGTCTTCTAAAGAATTAGTGTAGTTTTTTACTCCTAAAGCATCCAGCTTAAAAAGATTTATAGGAACGTAGTTCAAAAAATTAATCACAGTCTCATCGAATTTGACACACTTCAGTACATGTTGCAATTTTTGTTATATTGCTAGTGCAAACTCATTCCAAACCGAATATCTCAACCAAATTTGAAAAACGGAGTTGTTCTGCTCGTATTAAATTTGGCTGTTTTAGAACTCGATTAATTTATGAATTTATTACCTGAATCGAAATGGTCTACTTCTTTTAAATTTAAAATGCTGGTGGTTAAGGAATCATACGTACGCGTGTTATAATAGTTGTCTCCCGTGATTGAACCATTTCTTAAGTAAAAAAGATATGAGCTTTCTACTCTTAACTTTTTATTTACATATTTTTCAATTTTGGTGTAGTTTGCCAATGTTTCGTTTTTTGTTGACGAGTGAATTAAACTGTTTGCTCTTTCGCTTGCCGCCATAGTATCTAATAAAGTTAAATTTGATAAATTAAAACTGGTGGTTGATGGTTTTGGGGCATTAATTCTATTTTTCCAAGTCTCTTCAGAATAAAGAATTGAAGCATACTGTACCGAAGTAATTCTCTATATGGCTGTTACTCAGTCTACTAGAATGAAATATTGCTGACCAAAATGGAGGAAATATGGGGTATTTTTTATTAAAAGTTTCTAAAAGCGACGGATTATAAAATTCATGTAGAAGCGCTTCATTTTGTGGTATTGAACCCGATATTCGGTCAGATGTTGTTTTGAATATGTTTCGTTCACTGGACTTTGAGAATAAACGTTTTAGCAAAATTTCTTACGTCCTCGAATTGTTACCTTTTGGAGCTCCTAAATAAAAACCCTTATTCTTTTCTGTATATTTAACAATTTCGTTACACAAATGGTGTTACATATTTAGATTTAAGTACTATACAGAAATGTTGCCAAACTAGTTTTACAACTTCAAAATTGTTTAGTAAAAATAATGAACCCACGATCCCTTTTATTAATTTTTTATGTGAAATTTTGTTGTTGTATGCTTTGTTTACGTCGCCAACCATATTGTGCATTAAGTGAGAAACACATAAATGCAGTTTCACTACTCCAAAGTTTTCAGATTTGTTCATTAAACTTGGATAAGCCAACGTTAAATATTTGATTATATTTATTTTATTAAATGAGTCCATGATAGCATTAATTTCGGCGAAGCTGCAGTCAGTTACTATCGACTTAAAAATGGGTCGAATTCATAGTTTAAATTCTAATTCGATACGGTATGATCTCAACCATGCGCCAATAGTATCGATGTTAAGACTAGAACTGATCATATCCGTCAAAGGGAATGGGTCTGATGGTTCAGAATCATTAACTTTAATTGGTATTACTAATGCATAATACAAAATGGTAGACAGGTTGTTGTCGGGTGGTTTCACCAATCCACTGGTGGCATCCAAATAAGCAATCAGTTTTTCTCCTGCATTACGATTTAAATAAATTTTAAGCATAAAACGGTTTGATATATAATTTATGAATTATCGTGTGGTTCAATAAAATTTCCTTTTGTAAATCCAAAATGTCGCCATTGTCCTGCTCTTCCAGAGCTTCGAATCTCGCTTGTCTCAAAACGTTCATCGATTTAACTTGATGTTAGTTCGTCACAATTAATAAACACTCTCCCTAATCCGAACCTTTTAAAATCCGGGCTGTGGAAGCGATCAAGTATCGATAGTTTGGGTGAATTAATGATTTTTTGAGCTTGAAGCTCAATTGTGTCGCTTGGACGCATAGAAGTCTAGTGAAACTAACCTAATTTGAAGATGTAGATACGTCACATTTAATAAATATTCGCTCTAATCCGAATCTTTTATAATACGGGCTGCAGATGCGATCAAACTTCGCTAGTTTAGGTAAATTAATGGTTTTTTGAGCTTAAAGCTCATCTGTGTCGCTACTCGGATGCATAGAAGTCTAATGAAATTAACCCAATGTGAAGATGTAGATACGTCACATTTAATAAATATTCGCTCTAATCCGAACCTTTTATAATACGGGCTGCAGATGCGATCAAACTTCGCTCGAATCCATTTACTCATCTCCAAACGCAATGGGCTTTTTGACTTTGCCTAAGCGATTCTCATTGCTATTGTTGATTTGAAAACAGAATTCATTAAAGTACCCACATGATCTTGATAATAGCTTTGCCCCCTTTGCCGCAGTTGGCAGTCTTACTTTAACATTAGAAGAGCTCAACTGTAGCATGTTACCATCATGTAAGAAAATTGATGTTTATTATTCCTTTTTATTAAGCTCTCAAACACCAATCGCTATTTTTATCAGTTGGGAGTGGTAATGCGCCGATTACCACTAAAGATACAACGCGTAATATAACTCCACTTAGTTTATGTTCAAACTTGAAATCAATATTCGTCCACTAATAGATCCTAAGTTTGAACAACTAAATTGGATTATATCCTGGACGTATCTAAACGTAATCCTGGCGAACTTGCAAAACTCATCCCGAGGGAAGTAAATTTAAAATAATGAAGAAGCGGAAATTATGCGACCTAACTACTATTTTTATTAAATTAAATTTACCCTTTACCTAAAGTAATTTCTTACTAGTAGTTGGGTAATAAACTGTAGAACAAAAATTGCAAGAGCAGCTCTACTTTGCAAACCAGGATGCGGAATGACACGTCTGATAGGGATATGATCATTACATCCGGGAAACGTGTCAATCTTCCTGACTGGTAATGCATCGCAAAACCGTTGGTTGTACATGTACAAAAAGAGTACACCAGCTGGGATAGAAAGGAGAAATTTGTAGTATTGTATAGCACGTCATGCTGACAATAACTGAATTTTAAATAATTTATAATGAGACAGATGTTCTTGTTTGCTGTCGCTAATCTTTGGGACAACGCCTAATTTAAATGTCTCGCATTTAAACGTATCTTTAAAAAGAGTTGCCAGGATGGACGTTCGTTTCAAAGTCAGAAAAATCGTGCCTTGGTTATAAAATTAGCAAAGATCGACTTACACTTCTGTTAGGAGAGAACACTGAAGGAGATTCAAAATTTAAGCCTCTATTAATCTACCACTTCGAAAATCCGAAAGCACTAAAAAATTTAAAAAACTTATCTTCCAGTTAACTGGCGAGCAAATAAAAAGTCTGGGTAATTGCAACTTTATTTGAGAACTAGGTAGTGAACTGTGCACTTCCCGAATTAAAAGTTTATAACGCGCTGCACAAAAATTAAATTTCAATGTTTTAATATTATTGGATAATGCCTCAGGACATCCGGTGTATGTAGATGACCTTTTGGAAAACATAAAATTCGTGGTTATGCCACCAAACACGACTTCAGCTATACAGCCAATGGATCAAGAGGTCATCTCTAATTTTAAAGCCTATTATCTTAGACGCAACTTTAGTCAGCTTATTACAGCAACTGGGGATGTAATAAGCCTACTATTAAAGATTTCTGGAAAAAAAAAAATTCTGTTCTGATGGCCTTCGATAATATCAACAAGTCATGGAAGGAAGTGGAATTATCATGCATGATCGGAGTTTGGCGCAAAACATTTCCCGAATGAGTCTCTAAAAATGATGGTGTAGATGTGGTGTCCAGTGTTCGTAGAGAAATTTTCGAATTAACTAGAAAAGCTAATTTTGAAGGTACGAATGAAATTGACTGATATATTGATGAGGTATTAGAAGCATAGAACGAAGAACTTAAAAACGAAGACTTGATGGAAACAGATGTAGATTGTGTGATGAATAATGAGATTGAGACGGCTGACGTGATTCTTAAGGAAACAAGATTAACAACTCAGCGAATTTCAAAAGCAATGCAATTAGTATCAGAGGCAATGAAAATTTTGTCATCTAACGATGCTGGTAAAAATCGAAGTGCGCAGGTGGCAACAATTGATGCAACATATTGCTATAAACAAATTTATTTAGAGAAGAAAGACGTGTTGTCAGGAGAAATCTGTTCATCTATTCCATTAAGCAAAATGGTAATTCAGACGAAAGCGAAAAGCGTATTCGACATTATAAAAAGCGAATCATCCTGTAACGAACCTTCAACCGATAGTGCTAATGACAAAGATGAAAAATTTGAAGTTAATCAGGGTTGCTTTAAGATATTCAAGGTTCGCCAAACTTCCTAGTGTAGCTCGTAAAGGCGAAGCTGCTACTAGTGCTGATATCGTCGCTGCAAACCGTTTCCCAGTCGATTTAAAATAAAAATCTTACTTGCACGTGCGAAAGATCTATATCCTGGTGACTTGTGGCATTATCGACCATGAAAATTATTTTTCCGTTTGCAATTTTCATTTTACGTTTAATTTTTACCAACCATTCCTGGAATATTTTGGTTGTGATCTATGCCTTTTGATTATGATAATAGTCAACGGGTAAATTGTCCACATTTATATTATTTGCATTAAAAACTCTTGGATTTTTTGAATGGCCAATTACTAATGGTTTTAACTTTTCGCCCGTCGCACTACAACATAATAATACGCTTAGACGTTTAACTCCTTTAACGACGTAGGATTTAGTAGGAAGTTGTCGATAAAATAGATTAGTTTCAGCATGGAACTGATTTTCTAGCGAACAGTTCTCTAAAATTTCAGGAAGCTTTTGAAGCCAAGATTGTACAACGTCATTATTAATATCTGCCGACTCTCCCGACAAAGATCGGAAAATAATATTATGCCGGTTTTTAAACGATTCAAGCCCATCCATTACTTGCCTGAAACTCACTAATATTTAAAGAGGTTGCCATTTGCTTAGCTTGAGTTTGGAAGATCGGTCCACTAAGAGGAATGTTTTTTGATCGACATTTCTTTACAAACTCCCACATGCCTTCATTGATTTTATCGTTCGCCGTATTTTTTAGTTTTCGTTTTCTTCATCCCGAAGTATTATTCGCCCATGCATCTAAAATAAAATGTCTACTTTTATAAATGTTAGAAACTGTCGACTTTCCAATTTTAAATTTCTCTGCTATTTTTCGATGAGAATTTCCTTTAGCTAATTCATCAATGACGTGTTTTTTTAGATCAATTGTAAGTTCCGTTAATTGTTTACGTTTAGTGCTCATGTTGAAAAATTGTAAAAATATAAAATGCTATAATGCTGCTCTAAATAAAAATGCTGCTATAAATTTTAAAATGTTTTTATTTATTCGTTTGATTTACTTACCATAAAAATGTATCGTACCATTTAAGTGTTGAACATGAACAATGCAATACTGATTTTTCTCCTAGCAAAATGCGTTTAACATACGACATTATAACGGGATATATAAACTCAGTTTTATCGAAATATTTAACACTTTGAATGACAAGACTATATAACAAAATGTGAATTTCTGATTCATAAATCGTTCCCGACATTGTTTTCCATTGCTCTCATGTTATAAATGTTTTTAGTTTCGTTTTATGTATAGTTATTTTGTATGTGTGCATCTAAACTTCGTTACTCAAAAATACATTCACATACATACAAAATAACTATACATACAACGAAACTAAAAATATTTATAACATGAAAACAATTGTGAATAAGAGAGTGTAAATTTATAAAAAAGTCAATTGGTATTTAATTTTGCATTTACATAATAACAAATTCACATGCGCTATTTTGTTGTTGTCCAGCTTATGGAGGTAAATTTACATGAGAATTGAATTTTGGTGCACGAGAATAGCGTCCAAATTACAAGATAGACAGGTGCCCAAGTTAAAAAGGTATTTTTGAATGAAAAGGTATTTTTGTATGTAGCCTGTTGACCAACTTAACAGGTTTGACTGTATACTACATATAATTTAAATAATTTAAAAGTATTAATCTCATCCATTTGTTTTGATGCTGTATAAGGTAGCGGAAATTTCTCAGCGGAAAATAAGAGATTTCGCTTCTCGCCGCAAGTGGCAGCACAATCACAAAAGAGAATTTATTTTGTTATATAATTACCAGCGGAAATTTATTATTCATTTTGTATCTCTTTTTTCACTAAATAAAACATCCCAGCGGAATAAAATATTAAAAGTGATCCTTAAAATGATAAATTGATTAATCTCCAAGCAAAGGAACTCGGTAAATCAAATCTTGAAATTTCACAATATTCCGCCATACTAAAAGAATGACGATGAAATTGGGATAAAAGTATTGATCGGGGGTCCAAAACTTAGGAAAAAATTATAGGATTTGTGCATGCTGGACTAAACTAGGCCATTTCATAACCAATCCTTTTGAAAATTTAAATTCTTTTATCAATTTCCTATCAGTTATTGGCCAATATCTCAAAAACTTCTACTAGTAATCAATACTTTCGGTTGTTTTTCTAATAGCTTAGATCATACTAAGATCATACTAGACTTAAGCTATTAGAAAAACAACCGCAAGTATTGGTTACTAGTGGAAGTTTTTGAGATACCGACCAAAAACTGAAAATAACTTATATGGCCGCAGAAAAACAAAATATTATAGTGAAAATTCTAATCCATCAATTTTCCCCAAATTTTCCTCGTAGTCTCAATATGACCTAAGGTATTAGAAAAACAGCCGAAAGTATTGGTTACTAGTGGAAGTTTTTGAGATATTGGCCAAAAACTGAAAATAACTTATTTGGCCGCAGAAAATCAAAAAAGTATAGTGAAAATTCTAATCCATCAATTTTCCCCAAATTTTCCTCGTAGTCTCAGTATGACCTAAGGTATTAGAAAAACAGCCGAAAGTATTGGTTACTAGTGGAAGTTTTTGAGATATTGGCCAAAAACTGAAAATAACTTATATGGCCGCAGAAAATCAAAAAATTATAGTGAAAATTCTAATCCATCAATTTTCCCCAAATTTTCCTCGTAGTCTCAGTATGATCTAAGCTATTAGAAAAACGACCGCAAGTATTGGTTACTAGTGGAAGTTTTTGAGATATTGGCCAAAAACTGAAAAGAACTTATTTGGCCGCAGAAAATCAAAAAATTATAGTGAAAATTCCAATCCATCAATTTTCCCCAAATTTTCCTCGTAGTCTCAGTATGACCTAAGCTATTAGAAAAACAATCGAAAGTATTGGGTACTAGTGGAAGTTTTTGAGTTATCGGCCAAAAACTGAAAATAACTTATATGGCCGCAGAAAATCAAAAAATTATAGTGAAAATTCTAATCCATAAATTTTTCCCAAATTTTCCTCGTAGTCTCAGGATAACCTAAGCTATTAGAAAAACAATCGAAAGTATTGGGTACTAGTGGAAGTTTTTGAGTTATCGGCCAAAAACTGAAAATAACTTATTTGGCCGCAGAAAATCAAAAAATTATAGTGAAAATTCTAATCCATAAATTTTCCCCAAATTTTCCTCGTAGTCTCAGGATGACCTAAGCTATTAGAAAAACAATCGAAAGTATTGGGTACTAGTGGAAGTTTTTGAGTTATCGGCCAAAAACTGAAAATAACTTATTTGGCCGCAGAAAATCAAAAAATTATAGTGAAAATTCTAATCCATAAATTTTCCCCAAATTTTCCTCGTAGTCTCAGTATGATCTAAGCTATTAGAAAAACAACCGAAAGTAGTGGTTACTGTGGAAGTTTTTGAGATATTGGCCAAAAACTGATATGAAATTGATACAAAAATTTAAGTTTTCAAAAGGATTGGTTATGAAATGGCCTAGTTTAGTCCAGCATGAACAGATCCTAGAATTTTTTCCTAAGTTTTGGACTCCTGATCAATACTTTTATCCCAATTTCATCGTCATTCTTCTAGTATGGCGGAATATTGTGAAATTTCAAGATTTGATTTACCGAGTTCCTTTACTTCGAGATGTTTTGTTTATTGAAAAAAGAGATAAATAATAAATTTCCGCTGGTAATTATAAAACAAAATAAATTCTCTTTTGTGATTGTGCTGCCACTTGCGGCGAGAAGCGAAATCTCTTATTTTCCGCTGAGAAATTTCCGCTATCTAATACAGCATTTTGTTTTGTGAAAATTAAATGTTAACTTGCAAAATTTTAGAAAACGTCAATTTGCGTTGTGAAACGCTTATAGTTTCAACCACGTACTGAAAAAACAAAACAGGTAACTAGAAAAAACAATATTCTACGTTCTACGAATGTTCTATGTTCTACGAATTGTCTACATACTCTACCAATTATCGACATTGTCTACGCAAAAAACAATTGTCAACACAATTTTCGAGACTAACATGTAGATAGGTCCGAAATACGCGTAGACGCACAACACTGAAAAAATGTGTCACAAAATCACATAAAATGATTACGAATACTAGCCGTAAACTCGAGAAACGTGGATATGCGATTGGTAGAGCAAAATAACGTGAGTCGAATAAGAGAGATTTAATAATCTGGTGCTATTTCGGTCTTTACTAGAAAAACATAAATTTCCAAAAATCAATAAACGAAAGAGACAAGGAAACCACCAGGGAAAAATTAATAATGTATTATTGAAATTGTACTGTAGGGATCTCATAGAAATCTTATAGACTTTTACGAACAACTTACTTGTAAAAAAGACTATTTTATCGAATTAAATCATTACGCTCTTATAAAAAAACTAAAATAGAAACTAAATAAAATTCTGCACTACTTGAAATTTTAAATTTACTTTGTATGCTTAGGCTGATGTATCAACACTCACTTTAATATAAAGTTGCTCAGTTTCTGATTATGAATATTTTAATAATATTTAGATTGTAATTCGTCGGTAGATAAAGTTTGGCCGTTTTCCAAAAATGTATTTCAAAATTTACTAATCTCGGTAGCAAAAGCAATTAGATATTTCAGTAATTTTGTATAAAACGAGATAGACAGACAGTTAGAAATATATTTACATTTTCATACATTCTACATTGTTGAAATACGAGTTTATCATGCTTTCGAAAATTTCGGATATTTATGTACTTGCATTATTGTAATTAAAAATTATTATATCAGTTCTCCAGTTCGTACATACAAAAAATAATACAAACCCCGAGCTAATAAACAAAAATATTTCAAAATATTTTATTTTAATTAAAAAAAAACATTTTTTTTTTTTTTTCAAAAATATTTCATTTCATCAATTAGGGAATTTTCGCATGGAAACCTTAACAGTTTATGGTAGCTTAAACTTTTTACACTGTATACAATATATAGTATATTTAATTCGCATCGGAATAAAACTCCCACAACATGAAAAATAAAACAATATAATAAATAACATCAATTTATATTTAAGTTGGATACGAGAGTGGATCTTATCCTATCCTCGAAAAAAAAAAAATATTGTAAATAATTTCATTTCAAAAAATACTTCAAGATGGATCGCCCTCCCCGCACTAAATAATTCTTAAATATGGTGTGCTCTCTTAAATTATTTATCATCTCATCTTTAAGCCTATTATCAATGTACGTATGCAATTAAATAATTTGTAGTGGTATACAGAATCACGTCTGTATATAGGATTGAGATTAAATTTCGCCATAAATATTCATAATAAATTTTCCATCTTAAATACTTTATTAATTCCATTCTTACATCATCTTACGTATTTAGATTTACGTTCATTTTCACACGAATACATTTTTATTGTACCATCCCTCACTTCAACTTTTTTATTCCTTTCTGAATTAGAGTCCTTGATACACAAAAACAGACAAAAACAAAATATCCTTGAAATTATATTTTTTGTTTATTTTTGTTGCCAGAAGAACCATAAAATATGTTTTACTGGCTGCTATTTCTTATAGTACGAGTACTACATAGAAAAGTAAAGTTTATCTTATTTCATCTGAATTTTTATGTATTTTCTTCTTATCTTATCTATTGAGCTATTTGAGGAAAATTATTGTATTTTTGTTTTTGTATTTTTTTATTATTTTGTTTTAATTGTCACTGATTACAGTGTTATGAAACAAACCCAATTCACTGAACCATAATTTAACTATTGATTGTCATTCTGGAAGGAGGATTTTTATTTAAAATCAGAGATGAAGTTGTGATATTTATAGTCTTTGAATACTACTTTGCATAAGATTTTGTGTCCTTCACATTAAAATTACTAAAGAGAATTAAAGGTTTATCTATTTTATAAAGAAATCTATTCTAGCTGTATGAACAATCCTTAACTGGAATTAGTTAAATTCAATTTTTTTAGAACTATTTGAATTCAATTCCAATTTTTAGATTTCGTACTTGCCGAAAGATGTCGACGTAGTTGATATTTTATTCTAAAATGTTGTCACCTGGTAAAGTGGCATTTCATATTCGCATCAACAAACTGTGTAGTAGTAGTTCAGGTAGGTAACGTGAGCGATTACCCCCAGAGACTTATGTACATATTACATTTGTGGCTCAAAATATGACATATTTAGTTATATATCAATTTTCAGTGGTTTTATTTTCGATTATTTGTGATTTGGGTATTTTGTAGCAGTAAGTAACCAACATTTGCGTCGAGAAATTTTCCAAAACGAGCCCTAAACCAATAAAAACTTTATTTAAATATTTATTGATAGTCTTCCTAATATTCCTAGTGATGACGTTTCTTGGATAACCATTTTGTACTAAAACATCCATTAAAATTTTCAAATTGGTAGAACTAAATATGGCATACGCCATCCTTCAAACTTTTTCAGCAGTATTATTTTCGGCCTAACTACGTTTTTTTATGATATCAATCTATACTCAAATTTCAATTTTCATTACGTATCATTACAACAGCAATGCATCCAAAAAATTGTTCACTTCCGAAATTGGTATTGCCGTAATAATATCGCCACCCCACTTTTAGACTAACCAAACACTTGTTTAATAAATTCAGAACGACCTACAATCTACGTACAATTTTTTTTGTTTTTTTTTTGTTTTGTTATCTCTGCAATGTTATGGGGCCAAGGCTCTCCCAACTCTTTTGTGGTTTGCTTTTGCCGTTCTTACTTTTACGCTAGTATCGGCCAAATCGAGGACGTACGGTTATAGGCCCGATTTTATCACCACTGCACATTACATAGCTCCATGCCAGCCTATACTGACATAGAAGATGTGTTCCATTTCATCACAGATCGTAATCAGTTGATGAAAATTCCCTTTGCATCCTGCACCTATCGGGATTCGAACCCGGTACCTCCCGATCCAAATTTCAAAGCTTTAACCACTGTGCCATTTGGTCGGTAGTACAAATTTTAAGGTTTCTACAAATTTGGTTAATTCCAAGAGCAATATAAAGCTTCTTGATTTTATTTCGTTCCAAAACTGATTTAAAAAAATAATCACCAATCCATGCTGTATAAGATAGCAGAAAATTTCCAGCAGAAAAATGTGTTTTTGCTATTCACCGCTAGAAACATCACTATCACAAAACGGACATTTTTCTGCTGATATTTTCTGAAATTTGTAAGCAAATTAATAATTCTCAGCAGAAACGTTTATGAAACGGTTGATAACGGTTCACCGATAACAACATATGGCATACGGTTACTTAAAGTCGGCTTCAGTTACCAGACCGATGATAGGCGCTGATTTTTTAACAAAATTTGGTATTGTAAGAACAAATGTATACTAGACTCAAACACTTCATTAGTCGTCAATTCAACGAATATAAATGATCCATTGCCGACTGTTAAATTATTTGTGGTAAACGGCCCATTCGAAGACCTTGTCCGACGTTTTCCAAGCCTTACGCAAGAACCCAATTACGAATTACAAATTAAGCACAGCGTTGTGCATCGTACTGTAACTGAAGGACAACTGCCATTCTCACGTTCGCGACGTTTAGATCTCATTAGGATTATACAGACAATCGGCATCATCCGTATCTTCTCCTTTGCATTTGGTTCCTAAACGCGATAGTAACGATTGGCGACCTTGTGGGGATTACCGTCGACTAAACAAAGTAATCGTACCAGACCGGTATCCCCTTCCCCATATCAATTCCTTTTCCTTAAACCTGCAAGGCTGCACTATCTTTTCAAAGATCTGATCCGAGCCTACCACCAAATACCAGTTGCTGCGAAAGGTGTATATAAAACAGCTATTACAACATCTTTCGGAATTTTTGAGTTCATGAGAATAGCATATGGTGTTTCATGGACGAAGTGACAAAAGAGTTGAATTTCGTTTATACATATACATCGACGATATTGTGGTGGCTAGTCGATCAGCATACGAACATTTAGAACACCTTCACACCTTCACAAGATCTCTAAAGAGATAATCGTGGCTATAAACGATCTTCCCCAACCAACATCTATACGAACTATTAGCTCCAATCCATACGCAACTTGCGATGCTCCAAAAAGAAAATCAGAAACATTTTCTTTGGCCACCTGAGTGCCAAGCGGCTATGTTAAAAACAAAAGCTGACCTGGTTTAGGTTAGTTTACTTGCACACCCTCTAGAGCGTGGAGAGTTAAGGATAACCACTGACGCTTCCAATACCGCACTTGGAGCTGTATTGGAGCAGTACAATAAAGGATGTTGGGAATCATTGCGATTATTTTCCAAAAAAATTTTCCCACCGGAGCGTAAATATTCTGCTTTCGATCGGGAATTGCTGGCAATTTACTGTGCCATTAAGCATTTCCGGTGTTTCGTCGAAGGTAGAGAATTTTTTCATCCTTACTGACTGTCAAAATCGAACCAGAGTCCCCGTCAGTCTCGCCAGTTGGACTACATATCCCAATTTACGCCAGATATTCGCTACATTAAAGGAATAAGTAACGTATAGTAGCAGATACCTTGTCTAGAACAAACGAACAAGAAGTAGACCCGATATGACACACAGCTCTAGACATGGAGCGGCTCGTACAGGGTGGCTGATGAAAGCTGCTACCAAAAAAAAAATTTATAACTTTTTTTCTGTTCCAATTGTGTTTTATTTTATAGTTGACTTTTAAATTTAACGGAACTGGAGAATTGGAAAACTGAGAAAATAATTTGGATTGTCCGCCGCTATCAAGCATT
Organism: Nephrotoma guestfalica; assembly: GCA_963691935.1. Classification (NCBI taxonomy): domain Eukaryota; kingdom Metazoa; phylum Arthropoda; class Insecta; order Diptera; family Tipulidae; genus Nephrotoma; species Nephrotoma guestfalica. Next base: position 99,611,681 of record OY829914.1, read on the forward strand.
GGAGTCCGTAGTTTCGGTACAAAGATAATATAGGCGCACGTTTAACGGCACTCCTCCTAGCAGATGGACTATAATGAGGCTCGTAAACAATTTTACTGAGCATGGGTCAATCACAATAAACCCTTAACATCGAAACCCTTCAGTTTGGATGCAGGAAACTATCGCTGCTGTATCTGCTGCCATACAAGACAATCCCAGAGTTTCGACAAGGAGCTTATCTGCTCAAATGGGTATCAGCAGCCAGTCGCTGCAGACAATTATGCACAAAGATTTAAACTTATTCCCTTATAAAATTCAAATAACAAACAAACTCAACGCAGCAGTTTTGCCGATTCACTTGGAATTTTGCCAGAAGATCCTTCAAATGGTGGAAGAGGACGAAAACGCCTTAAACTGTCTTTTTATGTCTGACGAGGCCCATTTTGATCTAAACGGCAATGTCAATAAACAAAATTGTCGAATATGGAGTGATTCTAATCCACAGATACTCAATGAGGCGGAATTGCATCCACTACTCCATCCGCGTATCAGTGTGGTGTGCAGTTTCATCAAAGTGCATTGTCGGGCCTTACTTTTTCGAAGAGAACGGTGCTACTGTTAGGGTCACTGCAGACCGTTACTTAAAAATGTTGAAAGAGTTTTTTTTATCCAGAATCCACGCCGAAAGAGAATCACTTTCAACTCTGTGTGGTTTCAACAAGATGGTGCAACTCTTCACATAGCCCGACCAGTTATAACAGAATTGTAGCAAAAATTCTCCAATAAGCTGATTTCAAGAAACTTCACATTCCGTTGGCCCCCCAGGTCTCCTGACCTTACTGCGCCTCAAAAAGCGCTCATCAAAAAGCTATTTGAGTTTCTTAATGTAGCAATATTCATCAGCCACCCTGTAGCTCTTCAAGAATCAGATGAAGACTTTCTAATTCAACAAAACAATGCTCACGAGATCCTGCCTCACATCTAAACGTGTGGTGTGAAACATCAACTGACACAAACCGTCCATACCTTCCGGCTGATTTACGTAAGCAAGCGTTTGAAATGCTTCACGGTTTATCCCACCCTGGAATAAGGGCATCATGTAAATTGGTGGCTTCAAAATATTTTTGGCCTAATATGAATGTGGACACCGGGTATTGGTCCAAAACGTGAATCGCTTGCCAGAAGTCAAAAGTAAATCGTCACACGTGCTCCGAAACTGGTCGTTTCGTTATTCCGACTGGTAGGTGCGAGCATATCTACGTCGATTTGGTTGGACCTTTGCCACCGTCGAATGAATATTCATTTATATTAACCATCATAGACCGATTTACGCGATGGCCAGAAGCCATTCCATTAGTAGATATGAGAACATCTGCAGTAGTACGTGCATTCGTTGATCAGTACATGACCAAAACAGTAAGTTTAAAAGTATTCTGTTCCAGGTATTTAGAAAACTGTTAGGATCCCATAGAATCACAACTACTTCGTACCATCCTCAGGCAAATGGTATGGTGGAGCGCTTCCATCGAACCCTTAAAGCTTCATTGTACGCTAGAGAAAACACCCTGCACTGGAGCTCAGAGCTACCTTTTATTCAACTTGGGATTAAAACTTCGGTTAAGTCTGACCTCGGATGCACTCCAGCAGATCTTGTCTACGGACAATCACTAAAGGTCCCTGGAGAACTATTAATGCATTCTGACCCTGCAACATCGACATATTGGGATCACTGGTCGATCAATTAAAACGGTCGATGCTCAACGTCGTACCTCTAAATACCCGAAGTTCCCCTCAAGACAAAATTTTTATACCTAGGGATATAATGGACTGTGATCATGTTTTCGTCAAGATGGATAACGTTAAAACGGGTTTAACGCCTCCATACGAGGGACCATATAAAGTAGTGAAACGATCTCGAAAATATCTCGTTTTAGATATGAAATGTAAAAACGTATCTATTTCAATAGACCGACTTAAACCTGCATACCTGACGGACCAATTAAGCAATAGTAACCCATTAGCACCGCCGGCTAACAAAAAGGTTCACTTTAACACATAATTATATTAATTTTTTTTTTTCGTCACACTTTTACTGCGAGGTGAGTGAATGTAGCGACCGAAATAAAAAATATCTCGATAAGTTGGCATCGAGAAGCAAAAGAATCAATTTTTAAATGTGTAACCCTTAAATTAATGTTGCAAAATTAAAATTATAGATTCTAAGTTAAAAGATAAATATAAAGCTAAAATCTAATGTGTTGGTTTTATTATATCTGTTGAAAAAAGGTAAAGTAACTTAAGACGACTTAAGACATCTTTGATATTTTTATAAAATCATCTCCTTGAAAAATAAGCTTTTTTTCAAGCTAATTGGCATGCTTATATCGATCTCTAACTACAGTTATTAACCATGTTCAAATAGCTTATTTAACAACGTACCAAAAATTCGCGAGCTAAAATAACCTAGTTTAAATTAAAAAAATTTTAACTAATTATTTAGAAAGAAATTTGGTAAAACAGCTTATGTTCAAGTGATTTCCAAAAGTAATAAAACAGAATATTTTTTTCAAAACAACTTTTCTAATCTAAGCTGTATTTTCAACTGTAATGGGTTTTCCAATAGGCATGATATAATTTTTAAGTGACGTTTCGGCCATTTGTAATATGTCATGATCTGTCATTTTTTGTTTCATTGTATTCAGTAATGTTTACAATTTGATCATGGTGAGATATACGCAAGAACAACGTTTACAAATTATTCTTGGAACAACTTGAAAAACGCGATAACGATTTTTTAAGAAAATCATCTTCTCCGATGAGACTCACTTTCATCTGAGAGGTGCGGTAAATAAACAAAACTGTCGATTCTGGTGCGAAGAAAATCCACAAATTATTCATGAAAAACCATTACATTCACCTAAATTGACAGTTTGGTGTGGTTTTTGATCTGGTGGAATCATCGGTCCGTATTTTTTTCAAAATGAAGCTGGTAACACCGTTACTGTCAATGGAGATCGGCATAGATCGATGATCTTGACAACATTTGGTTCCAACAAGACGGGGCTACGTGCCACACAGCAAGTGCAACAATTGAATTATTGCGAATCATATCACTCTTATTGGAAAACCCTATATATGGCTTAATTTGTACGATTATGCAGTTTTAAGTGAAAACGTCGAAGTGATATTTAAAAAAATTAATTTTGGTAAAATAACTTAGTTAAAGTATGATGTTTTGCTTAAACTCTAAACGAGTTTACGAAATTTTAAATCGATTCTCGCCATTTTACAAAAAGTGCAGTTAAGTTAAATTGTGTAAGTGTAGTGAAACTTTAAAAATTGTATCCCAATACAAATAGTGTGTAAACGAACAATGAGTCGCGACCAACAATTGGTTGCAATGGTGTTGGGGTCAAAGAAAGATGATTTAATAAAACGGCGATAGAATCTACAAGTTTTTACAAGCGGCAACTGTGGACGTTTAACCTCACTATTCACGATGCACATCAAAATAATGCTTATAACATGATGTGGCACGAGGCAGCTGCAAATAGAGGAGGTAATGAAATCGCCTTGTGTTTATTTGAACATTTATCATCTTTGCCATCAGAAATTACACATATAATTTTGTACAGCGATTCGTGCGCTGTACAAAATAAAACTTCGTTTTTGACGGCACTGTTCCAAGTTTTAATTCAGATGTTGCCGCATTTAAATATTATAGACCATACATTTCTGGTACCTGGGCATACTCACATGGAGTGCGATACCGTCCATTCACTCACCGAACGAAAAAAAAGAAAACAACCGCCATAATTCACCATCCTCGTGACTGGTATAATTTTGTACGATCGGTCAAATCTAATTATCACGTAACAGAGGTTACCAGAAATAAATTTTATAATTTTTCTTCCTTGGTCAAAGAAAAGTTTACTTGGAGAAAGAGCAACATTGCTGGTAAGTTTTTACTTCATTACATTTAATTCAAATGTCAATGGTTTTTTTATTGTTACAGGTTAGCGATTTTTTTGACAAGAAGTTAAATGGTTGCGGTACACTAGAAAAATAGGAGAAGTTCAGTACAAAACAACTTTACAGAGGAATGCAGATTTTAATATATTAAATATACATCGGCGGGGCATCAATTCTGTCACTCAGCATAACTTAAAGTTGTGTTATGATTCCCCAATAAAAATCAGCGAGAAAAAGAAGCGTGACTTACTAGACATGCTCCCACTGATTAGTAAGTAGTTCCATAACTTTTACAATGATTTAGTAACGGACGCTCTGCCTGATGATGATCCGGACCTTTTGGAAGAATCCGAATATGAAGACTGATAGTTTTTAATATCAGATAGGATGAATGTGTTTCTGAAAAGTAGTCGAAGGACTATATCTCAACTCTACCCCATCGAAAAATTCTAAAAGATTCATTGAAATTACAGTAAATCTTCCTTAATCACCAGACATAAGCCGATAGTCCGACCAACGAACATTTGCTGAGTTTAAAAGACTATAACTCAACTCGACTCCATAGAAAAGTTCTAAAAAATCTCTGAATTTCTTTAAATCTTCCTCCATCATCAGATATAAACCGATAGTCCGGCCAACGTATATTTGAAGACTTTTAAGGACTATATCTCAACTCTTCCTCATAGAAAAGATCTATCTAAATTCACTGAAATTACAATAAATCTTCCTTAATCACCGGACATAAGCCGATAGTCCGGCCAACGAATATTTGCTGAGCTTAAAGGACTATATCTCAACTCGACTCCATAGTAAAGTTCTAAAAAATTCACTGAATTTCTTTAAACCTTCCTCCATCATCAGATATAAGCCAATAGTCCGGCCAACAAATATTTGCTGAGTTTGAAGGACTATATCTCAACTCTACCCCATAGAAAAGCTCTAAAAAATTCACTGAATTTCTTTAAATCTTCCTCCATCATCAGATATAAGCCAATAGTCCGGCCAACATATATTTGCGGACTTTTAAGGACTATATCTCAACTCTACCTCATATAAAAGTTCTAAAAAATTCACTGCAATTTCTTTAAATCTTCCTCCATCGTCAGATATAAGTTGATACTCCGGCCAACGTATATTTGCGGAGTTTTAAGGACTATATCTCAACTCTACCTCATAGAAAAGTTCTAAAAAATTCACTGAATTTCTTTAAATCTTCCTCCATCAGCAGATATAAGCCGATAGTCCGGCCAACGAATATTTGCGGACTTTTAAGGACTATATCTCAACTCTACCCCATAGAAAAGTTCTAAAAAATTCACTGCAATTTCTTTAAATCTTCCTTCATCATCAGATATAAGCCGATAGACCGGCCAACGTATATTTGCGGAGTTTTAAGGACTATATCTCAACTCTACGTCATAAGAAAGTTCTAAAAAATTCACTGCAATTACTTCAAATGTTTCGCGGTCGTCATAAATAAGCCGATAGTCCGGCCAACGAATATATGCTGAGTTTTAAGGACTACATTTCAACTCTACCTCATAGAAAAGTTCTAAAAAATTCACTGAATTTCTTTAAACCTTCCTCCATCGTCAGATATAAGCCGATAGTCCGGCCAACGAATATTTGCTGAGTTTTAAGGACTATATCTCAACTCTAGTCCATAGTAAAGTTCTAAAAAATTCACTGAATTTCTTTAAACCTTCCTCCATCATCAGATATAAGCCAATAGTCCGGCCAACAAATATTTGCTGAGTTTGAAGGACTATATCTCAACTCTACCTCATAGAAAAGCTCTAAAAAATTCACTGAATTTCTTTAAATCTTCCTCCATCATCAGATATAAGCCGATAGTCCGGCCAACATATATTTGCGGACTTTAAGGACTATATCTCAACTCTACCTCATAGAAAAATTCTAAAAAATTCACTGCAATTTCTTTAAATCTTCCTCCATCGTCAGATATAAGCCGATAGTCCGGCCAACGTATATTTGCGGAGTTTTAAGGACTATATCTCAACTCTACGTCATAGAAAAGTTCTAAAAAATTCACTGAATTTCTTTAAATCTTCCTCCATCATCAGATATAAGCCGATAGTCCGGCCAACGAATATTTGCGGACTTTTAAGGACTATATATCAACTCTACCCCATAGAAAAGTTCTAAAAAGTTCACTGCAATTTCTTTAAATCTTCCTTCATCATCAGATATAAGCCGATAGACCGGCCAACATATATTTGCGGAGTTTTAAGGACTATATCTCAACTCTACGTCATAAGAAAGTTCTAAAAAATTCACTGCAATTACTTCAAATGTTTCTCGGTCGTCATAAATAAGCCGATAGTCAGGCCAACGAATATTTGCTGAGTTTTAAGGACTATATTTCAACTCTACCTCATAGAAAAGTTCTAAAAAATTCTCTGGATTTCTTTAAATCTTCCTCCATCACCAGACATGTTTCGATAGGTCGTCCATAAAATATATCACGTAAAATTATTAAAGAAAAACTCGTGAGTTGGCAAATAATTGATTTTATTTATTTGTCCCAGCCCCAAAAATGTTTCTATCTTCATATTATTATGAAAATGTATAATTTTTACTCTCAGCTCTGAAATTTTTTTGTGTTTTTTCGTGATAGATTAAGTTGCCATGACAGTAAATATTTACGGGGCTGAGAGTTCAAATGTGGCATTTTTCGGGGCTGATAGTCAAAAATGTCATGATATTAATCATGTGATGAAAATTGGGCTATTTCCACATAAATAAAATTGGGCTTACTTCACAAACTGGATTTTATAAGTATTATTTATACTCTCACCCCCGAAAATTTCAACTGTCACGACAGTTTTCAACTATCGTGATAGCAAGTATTTTCCTGAGAGTAAAAATGTGGATATTTTTTGGGCTGAGAGTAAAAAATCTCATGATAGCAATATTTAGTGTTGCCATCGCATTTTTCGGGGATGGAATTTGGGATATCTTCACATACTCGTACACGTCCCTGCAAACCCTAAACAACAACTATAAGTCTAATGTTACAAAATCGATTTCTGCAAATAAATAAAATAAGTACTACGTTTTCTATCGATTTAAAATTAAAACACAATAAATTACTCGTACTAATATCGACGGTGCAGCCCAATCCAAATTTCAAACCCGTATATTGAAATTTAAGCAAGAATATTAATGGTAAAAATAAAAATCTCATAAAATAATAATAATAAATAATAATAAATAAAACTACTACCCGAAAATGGTACACAACAAAGCTAAACTATAAATTTTTACTTTACTGCATAAGCACACACACACACAGAGAACAAAAAGTTTTACGATTATATATCATGCTTTAGAAGCGAGCTAAATTTATGAGAAACCCGAAAAAGCACAACGATATACTATCTATATTTGTCATTTGAAATTAAAACTATAAAATGAATTATTTATATTACATAAAAGTAAATAAGCGGTACAATGAAATTTTTATACAGCACATACACTTTGCGATATAATTATTCACAGGGGATGCCATGTCATACCAGTCTGTTACTACTGCTTCCCCATAGCGTACGGCGATGAATACCACAGCGTGTATAATAAATGTTAGCGAGGAATAGTTTCCAACAAAAAGGTATAAAACGCTAGTTTGATTTATATGAATTGTGTCTGTCACTAACGACCGTATCAAAAGCACCACACCAAAACCCAAAAACTAATTAAAAACACTTCGTACTATCACGATGTAATATTAAGCATAAAAAAGATCTATGCATAAGATTTTATAATTCATAAATTGCTGTGATGTTATTATAGTGAATTTTATTTATATAAGCAAAACTGCAATTTGAGACTCACTAGCATGAATTCATCATCGTAAAGGTAAAAATTCCACATAAATGTAAAATGCATAGGATTATGCATTTATAAAATAATTTAAATCCTCAACTATGTACATATAAAATTTTAATTCAAATCAGTTATACGTTGCCCTAGTTTTAAATAAATATATTTAATGATATACGATTATTATTTAAATCAAATATGAGTACTCGTACGTACAATATAATATGTAGATTTAAATACATACAAACATTCGTACATACGTATATATGTACATATGTATACATTGTTAATTCGGTATGCAAAATCGGATTTCTTTTGATAAAATTTTAATAAATTTTATATGATATCGATCCACTGGATTATATTTAGGAAGAGATTTTTTAAGATTGAAACTGTATTATATACAAACCGAAATATTAATTAACTTCAATTTTTAACGAGCTTTGAACAAAGTTCAATAATAAATTTTACTCTAAAAGCTCATCACGTTGCCACCTGATACTCGTAAACTTTAATATAACATTAAATTATATTGGATTATTTTACGATTTGTTCTTTCTTTCGTTTTCGCCTTTCTCCACTTCTTTCAGCTTTAGCATTTTTATTGTTGTTGTCAATCTTCCGTAATAAAATGTTGCTGTTGTTCTTTCCATTCGAATGAATTTAGTTTATATTTTAATTTTGCTTTATTGCCTTTGCTAGTGTTGCCACTATTGGTTCGTTCGGTCCCTGTTTACGCTTTACCTAAAATTGTATGTTGATTTATATACTATGAGCAAGGCGAAAGAAGCTACAGGCCTGATTGTATAAAATAAAATAAACAGAGCTTTCACTATGGGTTTAGGGCGACCCATTTTTCCTTATGTCTGATTTTCTCCCGGGCTCAGAGGGTCGCCCAAATTGTTTTTTGCAAAAAATACCAAAATGACCTTCATTGACGATTTTTCCTCCTTTTCACTTCAGCTCGTTCAAGTGCTGCCGGTTTAATATTTTCTAAGTGTTTTTGAGTACGCCGAATTCAATCCCATTAAAGTTAGCCGAAAATGTTCAGCTGAAAAATGTCGATAATGCAGATTCAAACTAATCAAACAAAAATGCAGATACAAGTTTTATGACGGAAATCAATTAATTGTATTAGAAATTTTTATTATGCTGTTCCTAAAAAACAACTACAAAAATTAAAATAACAAGTTTTAATTCGAAACATTTAAAACAAAATACTCAAAGCAAATTTTTCTAAGAGTTTTATTAGATGTTCTAGGGGAGGTTAAATGGGATGTAACATTTGAGATGTTCCAGCAGGCTGATTGATAAGGGCTTAGAATTACTCATTATTAATTATCACTCATAATAATTATTGGTATAATTAGCTCATTATCATTATTTTAAACAAAATATCGTAAGATAGATGGTGATGCTCGTTGTGCATTTTTGTTCTGTTGTCTTCTTATTATTTTTTTTTTTTTACAACAAAACAATAATCAGAAATTAAAATTTTTTTTATTAGTCATTTGCGTTTGTAAAGAGTACGTACAAGGTAGCTTGGTCATCAGTCTACCACAGTTAGAGTGTTTATAATAAAAATAATAAAGTAGCTATTGTTATTAATACAAATTGTGAGATACAAAATCTGTATCAATAAAATATTAATTCCAAACGTACGTGTCAAGTGATCGTGCTAAACGTGAGTCGTGTCAATTAACCAATCGTCGCAGCTTATAAAGCGGATATTTTTTTTTTTTTGAATAACAGATACAATCGTCGCGGGAAAAACAGTGCCACAGTAAATTCCGAGTGGGATTATATATATATAACTATATATATATCATACATATATATATATAGATCTAAATCGGCCACGCTTAATATCGAGGGTTTTTGCCGCGACATTCAATTATTCCGGATTTACGTTAATTTTGCGCGGAGTTCAGCTACTCCTACGATTAGTTTTTTGGATAAACCGGGACTTTCATATAACAATATCACGGCAGAAAAGCGCGCGCGATAACGGGGTATCCTTGGACACACCTAATTTTCAAACGCTAGTATGTACGAGACAACAGGAAGGTACGCGTTATTAACGACCATCACCAACGGATCTTAAATCAGCTAAGTCTTTATAACCGTATAAGTTATTGTTTTTTGTTGTTTTATTATCTTTATTTATATATTATATTACATAAACTTATCATATTATATATTATTGGCATGCTATATTTATATTATTACTATATTATTTAAAACTATATTTCATTTATATATCAAAAATTTTGTTTTAAAATAATTAATATTATGCAGTTGTTTATCACGAATACTTTGAGATATAGGACCGCGGATCCGCTTTAAACTAGATTGTAATAGACTAAATATTTGCTTAATTATTATTACCCTTGTATATAAATATAATTGTTAGTTCATATTGTTGTGTATGTCGTTTAGGTCAGATTGGTTGTTATGTAAGAAACATAAACTGTAAAGCTTTTAAGTACTAATAATTATGCGTGCTAGATGAATTTTGTTTATTTGTATATTTTTGCAATTCTAGTCCATATCACTTTATGTTTCACCGTTTGAATTTTTCTTACCTTGGGCAAATTTCTTGCATTAAATTGAAATATTAGTCTGCTTGAACATCATGATGATGTATAATTAAATCTTTATAGGTAGCATGGGCTAGCATAGTAATTCAACCTTTAGGGGTCTATCAATTTTTCGCACTTGATATTACCATGGGAAGGGAGGTGTGCGCTAGTGGTCCACCATCTTGACCACTCACATCAGAAAATGGCTGTACAATATTCGTGGTGATTGTTTTAAATACTTTAATTCATTTATTTATATAATTTGCTTATTTTACATTTACATTTAAATCCGAATCGTAGGTGTGAGTACAATATAGCAGCACATCCAGTTCTCTGTGGTTGTCGTGACAAGGACTCCGCCCACCTTCTTCACTCTAGCCGGCAAACGTGCTGCAAGTCACGTATATATAACCACGGAGGAATTCTGCTAATGAAGCGATAAATATGCTACTTTGTTGTTGCGTCTCTGTCGCACCTTAGTTCGCACAATGTCGTTTCGTTACAGTGGCGCCCAATTTGGTAAATCATATTTCTTACTAAATTTTAGTTTTTAGATTCTAGCTCTGATTTCTCTTCAGGAGAGTGGGAAATTAGATGTTACTCACATTTTACGATTCTGTTCAATGCAATTCATTTCATTATGTTATAACCTTGTGCTTAGATTGATTTATTAGGCATAATTATTATTATTATTATTTTTTTTTTTTTTTTTGAGAGTTTTGGATTACCGCATTATTTTCCGCGTTTTGTGTTTTGATTATATAGTGTTAGGATATAATCTAAAACTCCAGTAATACATGTGTAAGTTCGATAAACCTTGCTAATTTCCATTTTCATATTGAAGGTAGGCTTTACTATATGTAAGCCAAGATTTTTAGCAATATTAGATTATCGCGTTTTTAGAATCAAACAAAAAAAAAATTTAAATAAAAATAAATAAGTATCAATGTACGCGGTTATGTATATATTTCGCTCAACGGTAGGTTCACTCCATCGAGTTTTGATTATATTGTTTATTTATGCGAAGTATACACCGTTAAATTAATCTTTTGTTTATTATCCCGGTTCGAAGCCTGAATTCCGTATGTCAACGTAGAGGTATAATTGTTGTATGCCTCATGACTTCATGCTTAGCAGAATTGTGGATATAAGCCTTAAATAACAGTACTAAACTGGAACGCTTCTTATCACCAAAATTAGCTTTCATCTGTCAGTCATACAGCCTTTTTCTTTTGTTTATTTATATTGAATTTATGTGTTAGCCCAGCTATCGATTTACCTTTACAAACCAAATCAAATTACTTACTATTTTTGTACCGTATCGGTTAATACAACTTTTTTGAAATTATTATATTTATTAAAGTTTTCTCAGTGTTGTGAATGAATAATTAAATACCAAAATCATCATATTCCTAGGTAGTAAAAACAAAACGAGAATGGAAGTTAAATATTTAGATTGCGACGAGTTGGCTATCGAATGCCAAATAAGAAACATTTCCGGCACCGTCTTAAGTAAAATGTCGAGATTACAGGAAATTTTAGAAAAAGAAAAATCAAAGGAACTCGATCCACCATTACGTGCACATCAAGCCGCAGTAAAAAGTCCAAAACGAGAAGTCCAATTATGCAGTGAAAAATTACGCATTATCGAAGGTCAACTACATACTCTTTCTGATGCGAAAGATTTTGATGACGATAAGATTCTAGGACTCGCGACCGGGGTATTGCATATCGGTGATCGATTAAGCCGAATTAGTAGTTCAAAATCAGTATCAGTAGCAGCTTCAAAATTATTTGCCGCTTGCCAGAAACTATTGAACTGTCTGGACGACATTCGTACAGAACATACTGTATCAGATACCATGGAGAATTCGATTAAACAAATTTTCGAAGAAATTATAATAGCAGATAACGTAGCAAGTGATAACAGTGATGAGGAACCGGCCCTTACTGTATCTTTAAACCAGCAACCTATATCCTCTAAGCAAATGAGCGATCCCGCTCCTAAGGGGTCATCTCGTCCTGTTCTTGAGCTAACGGAAGAAGAGAGGATGGATTTGATTGCCGACAGAATATCTCGAAAATTAAGTCTTACTAATATCCCGCCACCCAACGCACAGAGTAAAACTGTCCCTCAAACGCAATATTTTGGCGAAGAGTATCCGTTTCCAATTTATAAAAATGTGCAGACTCATCGCGATTTTGATCCTTCGGTACCTCCACCGTCTCTAGAGATACCACCGAACCAACTAGGAGCGCACGTATTCCCACCCAATCCAAATATTAAATTGCCGAAACAATATTTGGAAATATATAATTGGAAACTGTCGTTTCACGGTGACGAAAAGGATGAACTCCCCATAGAAAGATTCTTATATCGTGTTCAACGGATGGCAACGGAGAACGGATTACCGAAAGAGAGGCTTGCAGCTAACTTCGGGGTACTACTAAAGGGAGGGGCACTCAACTGGTATTGGGAATATTTGGAGACCTATGGGGTCGTCACTTGGGAAGCTTTGAAGGAGGCGATGATAGAGCGTTACAAAAGACGAAGAACGGATGACGATGTGCGGCAAGAGATGGAACGGCGTAAACAGAAATCTAAAGAACCGTTTCTTGATTTTTACCATTCAATTCGAAGTTTGTCACTTTCCTTATTGAGACCGATTTCCGATATAGAGTTGATTAGTTTGATAAATCGAAATATGCGTGGAGGACTGCAAGCAAATTTTGCAGGACGTCAATTCACAAACGTTGCTGAAATGGTGAGACAGTGTGTATTGGTAGAGGACACGTGGAATCGTCTTGGTTGGACTCCTGAAATTTTCCACCAGGTTAGACCTCGTCAAGTCAATCAATTGGATGTGTTCGGTGAAAATGGTTGCAATGCTGCCTTTGTGTCTAATTATTCTGAGCAGCCTCGCTACTCTGACGCCGTGTGTGCTATTTCCGCTTCTAACAACTTCAAAAATACCATGTATACACCAAGGGAACCTAACGCTAACTCCCAAAAATCCTACTCAGCCAACTCATGTTGGAATTGTTATTCAAATGGCCACTTTTATAAAGATTGTGCTCTTCCATTTGAACATCGGTTCTGCTTTGGCTGTGGGGCTCCAAATATATTAAAACCTCATTGTGCTTCATGTAAAAATCAAAAGAAGGGAAACATGTTGAGGGAATTCAGAAACCCTGGGACTCTGAATTCCCGCACTTTAACCAACTCAACACTCAGACCAATCCAGGAGGAAGCTGCGACAAATACGGATCCAGAATTATATCGCTCAATTTTGAAGAGGGATCTAAATCAGAAAAGGGGAGAGTAAATACGACAATACAAGATAGGTCGACCCAAACACCAACATTTAAGAGACTAAGACATGATCGAGCTATACAATATTTTAGGCTCAGAAAACTAATTAAAAAAATGATAAGCGAAACAGTTATCAACACGTATGATTCAAGGCCTTACGCTACAGTGCTTATCAATGGCGAGCCTTACAGGGGACTCTTGGACAGCGGTGCGAATGTGTCAGTTTTAGGAAGTGGCTCTGAAGAATTCCTGACTAAGCAACGTATGCGGATAAACTACGTACCTTCAACATTGTGGACGGCAAGTGGTCAGATGCAACGGGTGATAGGACACACTCTGGCAAAAGTTTCATATGGTGGAAAAACAAGAACTCTACGAATCCACATAGCGCCCGGTCTAAGTCAACCACTATATTTAGGTATCGACTTTTGGGATGAATTTGGATTAGCTCCTATGATGGTCAGCGAAATTGATAATTCCTTCGAAGTACTGGCTACTGACACCAATAAGCACGACTTGAATATCCACCAACAAACCATCTTAACACAAGTAATAGATCGGTTTCCCTCGTGTGAAAAGTTGGGCTTGGGGCGAACACATCTTGTCACTCACAAGATCGATGTTGGACAGTCACAACCAGTAAAACAGAGGTATTACGCCATATCCCCGGCTAAACAAGTAGAACTTTATAAAGAACTGGACAGGATGTTAGCGTTAGGCGTAATTGAAGAAAGCCAAAGTTCTTGGTCATCCCCAGTGAGTATCGTAAATAAGGCTAACGGAAAGGTTCGGCTCTGTCTGGATGCTCGCAAGATAAATGCGGTGACGGTGACAGATGCTTATCCGTTACCCCTGATCGACGGGTTGCTAAGTCGATTGGATCAAACACGATTCATAAGCTCCATCGACTTAAAAGATGCCTTTTGGCAAATACCCTTAGATCAGGGGTCAAGGGATAAGACAGCTTTCACCGTCCCCGGACGTCCACTATACCAGTTTGTCGTCATGCCGTTTGGGCTGTGCAATGCAGCCCAGACGATGTGTCGACTGATGCACAAAGTTATCCCTCACCAGTTACATGACCGGGTTTTTGTCTACCTTGATGATCTCCTAGTCGTTTCGGGAACGTTTGAAGATCATATTGAATTGCTCTCTGAAGTAGCGAGACGGTTGCGAGAAGCAAATCTCACTATAAATGTAGACAAAAGCAAATTCATGCTCAAGGAGACAAAATACCTTGGTTATGTGATTGGGGAGGGATGCCTCAGAGTGGACCAGTCGAAAGTCCAGGCAGTTGCCGAATACCCCGTACCTCACACGACTCAACAGATCCGAAGATTCCTGGGCATGACTGGTTGGTATCGGAGGTTTATTCCTAAATATTCGGTATTAGCTGCTCCAATTACCGACCTGTTGAAAAAGGGTGCCAAACCAAAATGGAACCAACAAGCACAAGATGCATTCGAACAATTGAAACAATCGCTAATTTCAGCACCCGTATTAGTCAATCCTGATTTTAACAAGCACTTTTATATTCAGTGTGACGCAAGCACCACCGGCCTTGGCAGCGTGTTGTTCCAGAAAACTGGAGATGAGGAACACCCCATTGCATACATGTCGTCGAAGTTGAATAAAGCACAGCGGAATTATACGATCACGGAGTTGGAGTGCTTAGCTGCAGTGATGAGTGTAAAAAAATTTAGACCGTACATCGAAGGATACCCATTTACCATAATCACCGATCACTCCAGCTTGAAATGGTTAATGGACCAAAAAGACCTCTCTGGCCGGTTGGCGCGTTGGGCTTTAAAACTTCAGCCTCATAGGTTCACCATCGAGTACAGAAAGGGTACGCAAAACATCGTCCCCGATAGCCTATCACGAGTCAATATAGATGAAATAAAGTTGACAACAGATGAACCATTACATATAGATTTAGAATCTCCCGCTTTTCGGGAACAGGAATACCTTTCTAAGATGAACGCTGTAGCTGAGAACACACAATCAAACACCAATTTTAAAGTTAGTGATGGAATGCTATTCATACACGTAAACGATGCCACTAATCCAGAAACGGACATCTCATCATGGAAATTGGTGGTTCCGCAGGCCCTCACGCAGGACCTGATAGAAAAAGCACATAACCCACCATCGGCAGCTCACCAAGGAACCGCAAAGACTCTGGAGATACTACGGCGTCAATTTTATTGGTCCAAAATGGCGATTCAGGTAAAAGATTTTGTGAGTCAATGTGAAATTTGTAAGACGTCCAAACCAGTCAATTATTCGACTAGACCAGAGATGGGTAAAGCTATTTCATCAATTCGGCCATTTCAAAGGCTCTATGTCGATTTTCTGGGTCCTTACCCACGTACCACCAATGGTTATACGTATGTCCTCATCATTTTGGACCATTTTTCAAGATTTCCGATCTTACAGCCCCTACGCTCTGCATCTGCCGCTAAAGTTTGTGAGTTTTTAGAAAAGAACGTATTCCAAATGTTTGGTGTACCGGAAGTACTGTTCTCCGACAATGGCCCGCAATTTAAGTCAGTCCTGCTAAGTAATCTTCTACAAAAATATGGTGTTCGTCATGAATTTGCTGCAATATACGCACCTCAGTCAAACGCTTCAGAACGAGTGAATAGATCTGTATTGGCGGCAATCAGGTCGTACATAAAAGACGATCACAAACATTGGGACCAACACCTACACGAAATAGCCGGAGCATTACGAAATGTCGTTCACTCATCCACGGGTTTCTCTCCGCATTTTTTAGTGTTCGGTCATCATAAAATCAATCATGGGTCAATATACCAGTTACTCCGTAAAATAAATTCATTGGATGAAAATAACGTTGAAGTTTTCTCCCCTGCCGACCGATTAACAATGGCCCAAAGTGTCGTTCTACGAAATCTGAAAGAAGCGTATAATCGGCATACCTCAACCTACAACCTACGAAGCCGACCACGAACTTTTCTTCCGGGTGAAACAGTATATGTCCGGAATTATGTTCAAAGCTGCGCCCACAAGAATTTTGCAAGCAAGTTTGCATCAAAGTTTATAAGGGCAAAAATCAGTAAACGAATTGGAACTGTTATTTATGAAATAGAGGATGAGTCTGGAAAGAGCCTTGGAATGTACCACGCAAAAGATATCAGATGATTAGTAATATTTGCTTTAGTTGGTTGATTTTGACCTATCTTATAATTAATCATCGTACAAATTAACACACTTTGAAAATTTCATTCCCAACTGATGTAAACATATTTTTGTACATATTCGTGTTTTTTTTTTTTTTGCCCGGCTTTTAGAGACTTTCTCATGGGTGTGGGGCTGCCCCACGATTGTAACATTTGAGATGTTCCAGCAGGCTGATTGATAAGGGCTTAGAATTACTCATTATTAATTATCACTCATAATAATTATTGGTATAATTAGCTCATTATCATTATTTTAAACAAAATATCGTAAGATAGATGGTGATGCTCGTTGTGCATTTTTGTTCTGTTGTCTTCTTATTATTTTTTTTTTTTTACAACAAAACAATAATCAGAAATTAAAATTTTTTTTATTAGTCATTTGCGTTTGTAAAGAGTACGTACAAGGTAGCTTGGTCATCAGTCTACCACAGTTAGAGTGTTTATAATAAAAATAATAAAGTAGCTATTGTTATTAATACAAATTGTGAGATACAAAATCTGTATCAATAAAATATTAATTCCAAACGTACGTG
Organism: Nephrotoma guestfalica; assembly: GCA_963691935.1. Lineage (NCBI taxonomy): Eukaryota > Metazoa > Arthropoda > Insecta > Diptera > Tipulidae > Nephrotoma > Nephrotoma guestfalica. Next base: position 99,629,106 of record OY829914.1, read on the forward strand.
TCAAGTGATCGTGCTAAACGTGAGTCGTGTCAATTAACCAATCGTCGCAGCTTATAAAGCGGATATTTTTTTTTTTTTGAATAACAGATACAATCGTCGCGGGAAAAACAGTGCCACAGTAAATTCCGAGTGGGATTATATATATATAACTATATATATATCATACATATATATATATAGATCTAAATCGGCCACGCTTAATATCGAGGGTTTTTGCCGCGACATTCAATTATTCCGGATTTACGTTAATTTTGCGCGGAGTTCAGCTACTCCTACGATTAGTTTTTTGGATAAACCGGGACTTTCATATAACAATATCACGGCAGAAAAGCGCGCGCGATAACGGGGTATCCTTGGACACACCTAATTTTCAAACGCTAGTATGTACGAGACAACAGGAAGGTACGCGTTATTAACGACCATCACCAACGGATCTTAAATCAGCTAAGTCTTTATAACCGTATAAGTTATTGTTTTTTGTTGTTTTATTATCTTTATTTATATATTATATTACATAAACTTATCATATTATATATTATTGGCATGCTATATTTATATTATTACTATATTATTTAAAACTATATTTCATTTATATATCAAAAATTTTGTTTTAAAATAATTAATATTATGCAGTTGTTTATCACGAATACTTTGAGATATAGGACCGCGGATCCGCTTTAAACTAGATTGTAATAGACTAAATATTTGCTTAATTATTATTACCCTTGTATATAAATATAATTGTTAGTTCATATTGTTGTGTATGTCGTTTAGGTCAGATTGGTTGTTATGTAAGAAACATAAACTGTAAAGCTTTTAAGTACTAATAATTATGCGTGCTAGATGAATTTTGTTTATTTGTATATTTTTGCAATTCTAGTCCATATCACTTTATGTTTCACCGTTTGAATTTTTCTTACCTTGGGCAAATTTCTTGCATTAAATTGAAATATTAGTCTGCTTGAACATCATGATGATGTATAATTAAATCTTTATAGGTAGCATGGGCTAGCATAGTAATTCAACCTTTAGGGGTCTATCAATTTTTCGCACTTGATATTACCATGGGAAGGGAGGTGTGCGCTAGTGGTCCACCATCTTGACCACTCACATCAGAAAATGGCTGTACAATATTCGTGGTGATTGTTTTAAATACTTTAATTCATTTATTTATATAATTTGCTTATTTTACATTTACATTTAAATCCGAATCGTAGGTGTGAGTACAATATAGCAGCACATCCAGTTCTCTGTGGTTGTCGTGACAAGGACTCCGCCCACCTTCTTCACTCTAGCCGGCAAACGTGCTGCAAGTCACGTATATATAACCACGGAGGAATTCTGCTAATGAAGCGATAAATATGCTACTTTGTTGTTGCGTCTCTGTCGCACCTTAGTTCGCACAATGTCGTTTCGTTACAGGGAAATGCATCTATAGTGGCATGTCCATATAATATTTCAAATGAAGTGCCTTCTATTGAATATCATTTTAAAAACGTCAAGTCAATTTTCTCCCAACATAGTCCGGAAAAACTCGATTGAAAATTTCTAAAAACTAACCGTTTAGTATCATGGCTGGAAATAGATTCAAATGATAGGTCTTAATGATGCTTATACCAGGAAAATATTTAAGGTCTATTTTCATGTTGAAAAAATTATTTATATCAGCATTATCGACATTATTAGGCTGTCACTTAATCTTAATTAAGTTTAAACTGAATTATCGGCATTTTTCGGCTGGGTATTTCGGAGGATTTCTTAACCATTTTCTATGTTTCATTCAACTGAATTTTCCTGAACTCCCAACTTGAAAATTGCCCTAAAAGGTTTTTCAGGTATGAGCATCATTAAGGCCTATCATTTGAATCTATTTCCAGCCATGACTCTTTAAAAGGTCAATCTTGAGAAATTTTCAAATTTAGTGTGTGCGATACATTCAATCGAGTTTTCCCGGACTCCGAACATGAAAATTGACCTGAAATTTTGTCCACGTATGAGCATCACTAAGACCTTTCATTTGAATCTATTTCTAGCCATGACACTTTAAACGGTCAATTTTTAGACATTTTAAAATTTTGTGTGTGCGATAAATTGAATCTAGTTTTCTCGGACTCCCAACATGAAAATTGACCTGAAAGATTTTCCAGGTATGAGCACCGATAAGACCTATCATTTGAATCTATTTCCAGCCATGGCACTTTAAACGGTCAATTTTTAGAAATTTTCAAATTTTGAGTGTGCAATACATTCAGTCGGGTTTTCCCCGAATCCGAACATGAAAATTGACCTGAAAGATTTTCCAGGTATGAGCATCAATAAGACCTATCATTTGAATCTATTTCCAGCCATGACACTTTAAACGGTCAATTTTTAGAAATTTTCAAATTTTGTGTGTGCGATATATTCAATCCAGTTTTCCTGGACTCCCAACATGAAAATGTTCAGCCGGAAAATGTCGATAATGTAGATTCAAACTAATCACGTGTTCATCGAAAACTCCAGCCGAAAAATACCGCTAAATTGAGGTAAAATGGAAAATGCATCTATAGTGACATGTTCCGATAATATTACGAATGAAGTGCCTTCTATTGAATTTCATTTTAAAAATGTCAAGTCAATTTTCATGTTGGGAGTCCCGTAAAACTCGATTGAATTTATCGCACACAAAATTTGAAAATAAACAAAATTCGAAACTAACCGTCTAGTGTCATGGCTAGAAATAGATTCAAATGAAAGGTCTTAATGATGCTCACACCTGGAAAATCTTTCAGGTCAATTTGCATGTTGGAAGTCCGGGAAAACACGATTGAATTTATCGCAGACACAAAATTTGAAAATGTCTAAAAATTCACCTTTTAAAGTGTTATGGCTGGAAATAGATTCAAATGATAGGTTTTAATGATGCTTATACCAGGAAAATATTTGAGGTCAATTTTCATGTTGAAAAAAATTATTTATATCTGCATTATCGAGATTATTCGGCTGTCATTTAATCATAATTAAATTTAAACTGCATTATCGGCTGGGTATTTCAGTGGATTTCTTAACCATTTTATATGTTTTATTCAACTCGAGTTTTCCCGGACTTCCAGCATGAAAATTGACCTGAAATGTTTTCCAAATGTGAGCATCACTAGGACATGTCATTCGAATCTATTTCCAGCCATGACAATTTTTAGAAATTTAAAATTTTGTGTGTGCGATATATTTAATCGTGTTTTCCCGGACTCCCACCATGAAAATTGACCAGACCGATTTTCCAGGTATCAAAGCATCAGCATAAGCCCTATCATTTAAATCTATTTCCAGCCATGACACTTTAAACGATCAATTTTTAGAAATTTTCAAATTTGGGGTGTTCGATATATTCAATCGAGTTTTCCAGAACTCCCAACATGAAAATTGACCTGAAAGATTTTTCAGGTATGAGCATCATTAAGGCCTTTCATTTGAATCTATTTCCAGCCCTGACACTTCAAACAGTCAATCTTGAGAAATTTTCAAATTTTGTGTGTGCGATATATTCAAGCGAGCTTTCCCGGACTCCCAACATGAAAATTGACCTGAAAGATTTTCCAGGTATGAGGATCAATCAGACCTATCATTTGAATCTATTTCCAGCCATGACACTTTAAAAGGTCAATTTTTAGAAATTTTCAAATTTTGTGTGTGCAATACATTTAATAAAGTTTTCCCCGACTCCGAACAAGAAAATTGACCTGAAAGATTTTCCAGGTGTGAGCATCAATAAGAACTATCATTTGAATTTATCTCCAGCCATGACAATTTAAACGGTCAATTTTTAGAAATTTTCAAATTTTGAGTGTGCGATACATTCAATCGAGTTTTCCCCGACTCAGAATATGAAAATTGACCTGAAAGATTTTTCAGGTATGAGCATCAATAAGACCTATCATTTGAATCTATTTCCAGCCATGGCACTAAACGGCCAATTTTTAGACATTTTCAAATTTTTGGTGTGCGATACACACCATACAACTCGTTCAATCGAGTTTTCCCGAACTCCCAACATGAGAATTGACCTGACATTTTTGAGGTTTGCTTCATATATTTCTTCGCGTTGCCTTAGTAGTAAAATAGTTTTGTATTATAGTTTTAATGCATTTAATGCAACGAACTAAACATTTTGGATTTTAGAAGAAATTACTGTTTAACACCAAATATATTTATCTGATTTAACGACATTTTTAGGCTGGCTATGTATACGAATCTGTCTTACCGGCTTTTACCGGCTGATAAATTGTAGTTGTTACATCCGAATCTGTATTACCGACATTCTTTGTTTGTTGTTACCGTCAAATCTGCATTTTTCGGCTAGAGCGAGTCGGCTAACTTAACAGTATCCGAATTCAATGAAATAATAAAAAGGTGGTTGGCCTCTAGTAGCTCATAAGTTTCAGCAAATTTTTAAAATAGACCTGTTGTTTTAACATACTTTTCACTATTTGTGGTTATTGAGTAATGAAACACGAAAAATATGAACAATTTTATAGCCCTTAGACGACCACAAGGGACAAATTTCAAATAACTGCTTGCCAATTGCCAAATCAATGGTTAGTAATGTCTTGGACTATTCCTACAGCCTGTTTACACATAACAATAGGAAGGATAGGAAAGGTTTTTTTTGGAACAGAACGACCAATCTAATCTACTAGTGGAAGGAAAAAGACTTAATAGGTTTAATCGATAACCATGGTATTGGTCTTCAACAATTGCATCTCTAAATCAGCAACCTGAACCTAAATTAATATTTGAATATTAAAACATTATTTTTCACATAAATTTATCGTATTTCATTGTTTATTTAACAATAAAAATACAATTCCAATGGCTCGCATTAATAAAAATTACAATTGACAGGTCTCCAAAAATATTTGGAGATTCTCACCAATTTAGAGATTCTCTTACAAAAGTCTTTAACGAAAAACCTATTTACCTATCGCCTCTTAATAGTTTTAACATCAGAATCGCACGGTTAGTTATGCGAACTATTGTAGGTCTTATCTCTGTGACTATTTAGAAATTTTACTGTGTTAATTTTGTGCGAGATGGGAAGTCATGATATAAAATGTATGTAGCGACCAGACTAAGTATTTTTGTTACCAATCACAAAAAACTTGGGTGTATTGATTTTCTGAAACAAGGATTCTTTGGTAATTTCTAACATTTATTAGCGTTCATTGTAAACGCACATTGTCACTTCAGTGTGAATAAAAATAACAACAAACCTGGCTGTTCTTTTTCGACGGCTGTCTTTCATATTTTTTCTAAATTTTTATTTTCTATAGAAGGGGGAATTCATGATCAGGGTGGTTCAAGTATTTGTTCTTTTCCTCAAGTATGTCCCAGTATTTGAATAAACAAAATTTTTTTAATGTTTATTTTGAATATTAAATTTGAACCAATATTGTTCTACAATATTTTTCAATATTCAATATTTTCTTCTTCCCAAATCTCTTACAAAACCATTTTGAATAAAAATATTCGAATTAAAAGATGCGTTTGAAGTTAGACCTAACCCAATCCTATAACAATCCTTAACCTAAAACAAACGAAAATTTGTATGTATCGATTGAAAAACAAATAAAATGTCATACAAAAATTTAGGATTCTCTCAAGAAGCCATTCGAAAAGCCAACAATTTTTGCGCAATCCAATTATTAGTTTTTCAAACGGCCTGGAAGATAGCTAGCCACTAGCCTCCCGAACGGCCCGGAACATAGATAGTGCCAATCTAGACCCAACAGAAAAACACAACAACACTCCCGTCAAACACACTAGGCCCCGAGGCATTCAACCCCTAAGAAAATCCTAAATAAAATCCTTAAATGTTATCTAAAATGTCAATTATTAATTCGCCTAAATGTCATTGTTTGTCATATTCACCATAACATCTACACTTCTTCTATTTTTGTTGGTTTAGGATTAAGTTAGTTCCAACCTCAAACACATATACAAGCGTGTGAAATTTGTGCTAAACTAGTCCTAAAGTTAGCTTTCCTAGTTAGGTCTGCTTCACATGCATATTAAAAGTTGCTACGAAATTGATTGATTGATTGATTCTGAATGTACCACCAAGTTCTTACACAGGAGCTCCCGGGTGACGCCGGGCCCACCGTTTACTCTTTTTTACATACAACAAAACCGAAGCATTGGATAGGTTAATTAAGTGGGACAGAATCGGCCCGGTCACAAACACGTAGGTATAGCCGATAGTTAGTAAAACAAAGACAACACAATACTGAACTACCAAAGGAAGGATAAAGGTTCAACAGATTAAATGGTCAATGATGGTATTGGTCATCAACAATTGCTTCTTCAAATCAGCAACGTAAGGAAAAACGTTATTATTTCACGTACATCTGAAAATTTTTTGAGATCCCATTCTATACTAATATTTTTCGGCCTCCTAAATAAATCGATTGATTGAATCGGCCCAGTTACATACACCCAGACAAAGTCGGCAGTCAGTAACACAATGACAATACAATTCCAATCCACACCATCAGCAATCAAAAATACAAAGAAATATCATTTCACAAGCATATGCAGGCTTCCCGAAATCCAAACCAACATGTTCTCGTTACCCAAATCACATAAAATTCACCAATTCCATGCTTTCTCCCTGCAACTCCACTACTCACAACAGAATTTCCCGAAACTACAGCCAACCGATTATTTAGGACAACATACGATACAATAAAACCACACTTGAACAAAATAAACGTAATGCAATGACTAGCATCAACCAAACTAATTTGGTTCTCCCAAAACGAATAAAATAAATCGAATCCAAACATTGATGGACTCATTTATAAAAAAACTCATGAAAGTCATCCGTCCCTGCCATCCCAAATCTAACACAAACGCGTTTATCTACAAAAAAAGAAAATGACCAAACGAAAACTGGTTCCAAAAATAGCCAATCCCGAATCTGGAAGACAATGTATTAATCATGAATGTTTGGCACAGCTTCAGAATTCCCAGCACCTTAACAAACCAAACCAAAACCAAATAAAACCAACAAAGCAATCAGGAATTTGCAAGATGACAGAACCATCAACAAGTAGCTAGGACATCTGTGATCCATGATAATCAAAAAACCGATTGAAAAATCGATTGTTCAATCCCCCAATTATAAAATAAATGAATCAGAAAACATTAAAACAAGACATAAAAAATTAATCCACGATAGTTAACCTTTGCATATATTCATTTACAACATCCCCAAACAAATTACAAATCATATAACCGACATACAGCGACAACTATTTATCCAACCCAGAACAAGCCAACCAAAACTTTCACCAATTTACAGTCTTCCGAACAACCTAGAAAACAATTCAATCAAAAAGTGCATGATCCCCGAAAACCCATCTAAGTACAGCAATATTTAACTGCACCTCCACAGCCTCCAAGCCATCTGCAATTTTATGTTATTTAGGAAAAACATCAAGCATTTTGAACGGTTGGTACATCTCTTGGAAAACAATGTTGAGATATCAAAGGGTTTTTTCACGTTTGGCAGTTCAAAAGAAGTATACAAAGAATCGTGGGACAGCTTTGCCATACAATTAAATAGCTTAGGCCCTCCATTAAGAGAAGGAATGGGCTGGCGAAAGGTAATATTCTATATTCTGTTCTTGTATGTGAGAACAACAATACATAGCATAGTAACTATTTTATAATAATTTTAGGTTTGGAACGATCTAAAAACTAAAATTTAAAAAAAAATTGGGCATATTAGAAAGGAAATTTCAGCCACTGGACGTGGCTCAAATAAACTCTACATTTTTTCACAGTTGGAAGAAAGTGTAATAAGTCTTCTGTCACCGGAAAAAAACTTTCATGTTCCCAACGACACATTTGGGTTAGTAAGGAGTAGTCAAACGCAATCAACGTCCAACACCAACAATTCAGAACCATCCACATCTACTTTGATCAACTTATCAATAGACCAAATGACAACTGACGATGTTTGCATTGAAAATGTTATACCGCCAACACCTCAAGAAACAAGAACAGAAATCAAAAATAATGAATTAAAGCACCAAAACAGGCGGAAACGTTCCGTCTATTCAAAACTACCAAGAAGAGAGAAGACATTTGCTTGAAATCCAAACAAAAAATATAGAGGAACAAGCCAAACATATCAAAGAATTTCCTCGGTATTCTCGAAAGCTCTATGAGTTAAAAGAAAAAAAATTAAAATGTGGACAGAGAATGTGAAGAGAGAAGGTTTCGCGAGCAGAGTCTAGAGTTCAAAATAAAAAATTTGCAATATAAGGAACGAAAGCTGGCGTTAAAAGAAAAGCAGGGCAACATCAAATAATAATGGCAATCAGTGATCAAGATCATATCGTGAGAAGAAAAAAGATAATGATAAAAACCAAATATGATAACATTAATCATAAATTTAAGTGAAGCTGATTCTAATCATATATTTTTTATATCTCTTAGTCATAAATTATTTAATATATTATACATACATATATTTAATATGAAATTATGAATTAAATTAAGAAATTAAATAAAGAATTAAATAAAGTAAACTGCAATATAAACAAGTTTCTTTAATAAGGGTTCTATTATGTGAACGATGAGGTATCCAAGTACCTTTAGCACTTTTAATCGTTTAGTTTTTTATGTTCCAGTTAACATATTACGAATACACTAAGTTTTGATAAATTTTGCAACTGGAGGAAACATGGGAGCAGAAAGATGTTTAAATATCCGAATTGAAGTAACAAAGATACCCGGGTACCTTCATTTGTTTTCCATAGTATACGAAAGAAATAATATGACAATAATAATCTGATCTTCATTTGTATTTCAATATTTGGTCTACAAAGTTCAAGTGGCAAATCATGTAGAAGCTTATTCTGTCGTTGAATTAAACCGTTCGTTATGCCTCATACCTATCGCGATGTATGTCGCGAGAGCCGTAATATTTATTACATTACAGAGGATCAGTAGCAGCTGCATGTTTGATGAAAGGAATGTCTTGTTTTTTCGAATGGTCTCTGCAAGTGTTAGATCACAAGAATGCAGGCCTCGTGCAAATTGTTAACTTGTCAAAACTGAAACGGTGACAGGATCCTGGGTGATGACTCCACATACGTACTTTTTTGTTGATAATCACAAATCTAATAAATGGAATTTAAATTAGCAACTTTAAAAATAACTTTAAAACTATGTATACTAACTACAATAACATTTAAGCTATGGAAACCTTTCCGATTCATATATAAATGCTTCTAGCTTCTCACAGCCAATCACACCAGGAAAACAAAATTTTTCAAAAAACGATTGTTTGATCCGCTGCTACTCTTCATCGGTTGTTGGAAATTTAATGAATTGCAGACATAGTTCCTCTTCCAATATTAAGGAAATTTGGCTTAAGACTGTTGAAAACGTTGAGTGAGCTAACCCAACTACAAATTCATTGCCCGTACCCGTATGTGCAAAAAAGCGCAATACTGCCGCCAGCTTTATGATTGGGGGCGCAGAACCGTAGCTGGGGGTAATTTCCAATTGCAAGTTGCAAAAACTTACAAATTATTTGTAAATTCTAATGGATTAGAAGCATCTCTTAATTTTCGACGCTTAGCAGCCATCTCGTAAACATTTTCCCTCTATTCATTATCGTCGGTATAAAACAACTCGATACTACTCATATTTCCTTAAACATTTATTTATTAACGTGTTAATTAATAATTTTAAATAACACAATAACTGAATCAACTACCTTCTGAACACTCAACACAACATACAAATAATTTTGTATGATGATTCAAATAAATTTGAAATATTACACCAACTGTAACAAAATTGTTTAGTGTTGCCAGGATAAGTATAGGTTATGTCATTCGCCGATCACGTCACATGATGCGGCTAAGGGTCTATTTTTTAATTCAACCTGGGCGAGCAGAGCTATCCAGCGTTCACCGAACAAATATTGCGCGGTGTAAAATTATCCAGGGTGTACGTGATCGGAGTAAAACTGAATAAATTATTTTTATCAAAATGAATTGACTATTTCTATAAAAATGCGTGCTATATTTTTATAAGAAACAATTTTTTGACAAAAATACTTACTATCTGAATGATTGAATTATTTATTTATGTTTAAATTGGTAAATCAATTAACGGGTGTTTCAACAGGTGCGCTTCAACTTTTTTCCGATAGGGACGGCGAACGACGCCATATTTTTTATTAATCTTTTGTCATTTGGAAACTTCATTAGTATACATTTCATCATGGAACGCTACACACGTGAACAGCGATTGCAAATCGTGCAAATTTTTTATCAAAATAATCGTTCTGTTGCTGCTACTTTAAGAGCATTACGGCCATTTTACGGTCCATTTAACAACCCAGCCCGTTCAACAATCGACCGTATAGTGGCAAAATTTGAGTCTACGTTTTCGCTACATAATGTTCCGGTGCCCTCGAGAGCAAGAAGTGCTCGAAGTGTTGAAAACATCGCAGCCGCCAGGGCTTCAGTTCAAGAAGACGCGAATGTGTCGCTCACACGACGTTCGCAACAATTTTTCTTTCTGTGACATCATTGTGGCGAATTTTACGTAAAAATCTTGGCCTACATCCGTATAAGATCAAGCTGACACAACAACTAAAGCCATTTGACCATTTGAAGCGACGCCGATTCGTGAATTGGGCTCAAGAGCAAATCGAAAATGATGCAGATTTTCACCGAAAAATCATCTTCAGCGATGAGGCTCACTTTTGGCTAAATGGATTTGTCAACAAGCAAAATATGCGTTACTGGGCAGGAAGCAACCCACACGTGATTCATGAGGCACCGTTGCATCCCGAAAAAGTCACTGTTTGGTGCGGATTACATGCCGGCGGCGTCATTGGGCCATATTTTTTCATCGACGATAACGATCGCCACGTTACTGTTAATGGAAATCGATACCGCGATATGATAAACGATTTTTTTTTGGCCGCAATTGAATGGAATGGACTTGGACGACATGTGGTTTCAACAGGACGGGGCCACATGCCACACAGCACACGATACAATCGCGTTATTGAAGACTAAGTTCGATGAGCGTGTTATTTCGCGAAATGGACCCGTCCAGTGGCCGCCGCGCTCGTGTGATTTGACACCTCTAGATTATTTCCTTTGGGGTTATGTGAAGTCATTGGTCTATGCCAATAAGCCGGCGACGTTGCAAGAACGCAGAGCCAATATAGATCGTGAAATTGCTGGAATTTCGGCCGATTTATGCGAAAGAGTGGTCGAAAATTGGGTTCAAAGATTGGACTTCGTAAAACGTGCACGCGGTGGTCATGCAAAAGAAATCGAGTTTCATACTTAAATGTATATGTTCAAATTCGTTAATAAAAAAAAAGTTAGTTCAAAAGTCGAACAGTTTGTGTTTAATTCAAAAAAAAAGTTGAAGTGCTCTTATTGAAAAACCCTGTATTTATAAACTTTTGTTTAATTATAAAAAAAATTATTTTTGTTTATGTTTAGAGGTTATGATAATTGACTCTGTTATACACCTTCATTCATTTCGGAGTAAAATTTGAAGAACCGAGCATACTCGGTGTAAGCACAGTTCACAAATAAAATCGCAGTATGCAGAGTAAAATTACTCAGGTTGAATAAGAGAACACAGCGTAATTTTTTGACAGCACACTGCTCGCCCGGGTTGAATTAAAAAATAGACCCTAAGAGAATAGCAATTTATACTTGAAGTGAGGTGATAACTATCACATCACTTGAAGTGATACGTCTAGTGGTATTAATGAAATAATTCTCGAGATCTAACGAGTTGACAAAATTCTAAAAAAAAATCCCTTATCATTGTAGACAGCTAACATCTATTAATCAAATTGATTATGTTTGTTATTTTAAACGATGATGACAATCCAGATTTGATTACAAATTTATCTATCTATTTATAGCCATAATAACAGACTCGATAACTATTTAAACTGTTGACATCGTTTATTTTGACCCATAATAAAATCAAATCATGGATACTGAAAATCAATAGTATCAGTATCAATTTAAATGCAAATCAGACAGCATAGACAAGCTACTATCGTACAATGAATATCAATTTTATATAAAAATCACATACACGGACACACAAACACACCAAAAATATTTTCATTGTAGCACGTCAAACAAACCGAAAACTTTGGGTGAAATTAATATTAATGATTTAAAAAAATTTATGAAAAACGTTTTCGTGTTCTGTTGTAAGTGGCAAATAATAAATTCAAGAACTTCTTAATTTGTTGCGGTGTTCGCACTTTTAAAATTTTTGGGAGCGTAGCTAAACTAAATTTGATTGACGGAAAATATCTCATATTTCAAAAAAGTTTTCCGTATGATTCATTATTTTATGATTCAAAATATTTTTTTAGAAAAGTTTTCCGCGTATATCTTGAAATTTAATTAAATTTTATAATAATTTCCATTTGATTGGTCAAAGGGCGTCCAGAGAATTTTGAGTATCATCACCAAATAGATTAATATAAGGGGACTGTTTTCACACAAATTGTTGTGCAGATTCAGAGATGATATTATCGATACTATAGTGCTTTTTACGATACTCTGTCTCTATGAAAATTACTTAGATACTTTCGAGCTATTTTTAATACTTTTGGGAAAATTCAAAACTTATCACTCGTAATCAGCTCATTGAATCTCATTTAGTACTCGATTGAGCTTAATATTTTGAACCAAGCGCAAAATTTTGTAGGAGCCCCGTACGAAATGCAACTCTTTCTTATGGATCTCTGTGATATAACATAGCAGTAGCTAGTTTGTTTAACTAATAGATCTAAAATTGAAATTTATGTATACTCGGCAAATTTGTTTCAAGGACAAAATACTTGTAAAGCGTATATAAAATCACGCACGGGGTAAGTATCGAATTAGTTTAATCGGATTTCGCTAAAAGGTAGACCAATAAAAATGCTTATCTCATAAAAGTTAACCGAAAGTTCCAGCCGCAAAAGTGGTAATGAAGTTGTTTTTGACATACCTTAAATAATTTCTTTCTATATTTTTGGGTTGGTTTTCTTTTATTTTAACATACGTTTACATGTCCACTTAATTTTGAATAATGAACAACAATACGTAAATGAGAGAATAGAAAAAACAGTTGTTGTTACCCTATGATCCATAAATATGGAATTCTGTGTCGAATGTGTGAATTTCTCTAGTCATACATCCAATTTGACCAATTTCGCTACTGGTCTTTTGAATACGCCTGTCTTGATATCTACAACTCGAAACCGCCCATCTTTGACGGGGTACGCTTGAACGACAATTCCCTTGGGCCAAAATTTTGAGGATTTTCAGGATCCATCACGATGATAAAGTCTCCGATATCAATCTTTGGTAACTCAGTTGTCAATTTGCTGGAAATCATGATGCGCGATCTTTAACCCATCTTTTCCAGAATTATTCCAACAATTGTTGGGTGACCTTCCAGCGGTTTAAGAAAATCAAGTCTCGGTCATCTGGTTTTGCAAACCGGAAACTGGTATGTGATGGCCCAATCATAAAATAATTTGGAGCCAACGGTTCCGCATCGGCTGTGTCCAATGGCACGTTTGTTAATGGCTGGCTGTTCAAGATATTTTCGATCATATAGAATAGTGTTCGAAGAACATATTCATGAGGATCTGTCTTCTTCAACCTTTCGAATAGATGTTGTTTGACTGTTCTTATGAGACGCTCTCAAGCGCCTCAGATGTGAGGTGCGGCTCGTGGATTGAAAGGCCATCTGCATTTTTTCATGGTGAATGCCTGCTGCATTTTGACATGATTCCAACTAGCAATTGCATTGGCTATTTCTTTTCGGCTTTCCTGAAGTTTGTCCCGTTGTCTGAATACATCTCTTCAGGGAACCCACGTCGACTGCCGAATTGTCGAAACACAAACATGAAGGTGTTACTTGATAAGTCGTGTGCAATTTCCAGATGTACTGCATGGTCACACGTGCGAAAATTACACCGTAACGTTTCACTTTGCTTCGTGCAATAGTAACTTTAAAGGGTCCAAAATAATCAACACCGTGTTTAATGAACGGCCTGGTGGTTCGTTCCAACCGACATAATGGCAGTTGCACAATGAACGGAACTTGTGTCATTGCCTTTTTATTTTTGCAGTGCTGACACTCACGGGAGATTTTCTTGAGGGTATTGCTCAATCGAGGAATCGGCCTACCAGTTGATAAGAGTTGATATTCGCGAAAATAGCTGTCGGCTTAGATTCGTTGAAATAACAGTTTTTCATCTGTCGATGAAAAGTAACATTCAGGCTGTTGATCGTACCATTCCCCAATATCTCATCCGAGGTGACGTTGACGTACTCGGTTTACAATTCCTCCAATTCCGCATCGTAAATATGTGTTTTATTTTTGTCATGTTTGGGCTATGTCGTTTTAGGACCATAGAGAACAGACGGTCCTTTGAACCATCTTAAATTATCGTCGAGATCATGATAATTTTTTACTTTGGTGCGTCATACTAGATAGATGCATTTGTCAATTCCTGAATTTCACCAACTCTTTGGACGACGAACATCTTGAATGGTTTTGCGTGTGATTTGATCCAACGAAGAACGTTTTCTGAACCGCTCCAAAAATATATGGAGTCTACGTTTAGATTCAACGATTTCTTTAAAGATGTGGCCAACCTGGCCCCCAAAATAGCAGCTTGTAACTCAAGTCTTGGAATAGATATTGGCTTGTTCGATTTGACTGTCGCTTATGGAGAATGACGTGTATCTCCGTGAAATTTGTAGGGTCTTCACCCCCTGTAAATTTATGTTCCAAGTTTCCCACGAGTCATACTGGCAGTTGGGGATCTCGTCGTCTCAATTGATATCACTTTACCATATTTTTTGCATGAGTATTTTCCAAGGGGATTGGGTCGAAGACGGACATAATTATTTTCAATACGTCTCGTTTCGTCGGTCGTCTTGACAGGTTGATAGACTGCAGATCGTGAAGTTACATTTCTTATGAACTTCAATGACGTCTTGAATTAGGTAAATCGCCGTTTGTTCATCTGCTGCGCCCCCCAAATAGTTGTCCATGTACTGATTCTTATAATAATGTCGTTACATGCCTCTGAATATACCGACATAAATTCTCTGACATTTTGATTTTTGACTTCCTGAGCCAAACACGGACCACAAGTGGGACCGAAAAATGCCACCTGAATTTTAAAAACGTATGGTTCTCATTGTCGATCCATTCCTCTCCATACCAATCGCTAGGCTGGCCCGTCTTCACCCCGAACTTTGACTTGTAGAAACATTTCTTTGATGTCGGCGCCAAATGCGAAAGTTAATCAAGATGTTCGGTAGTGAATTATACAAGTCGGGTTAATCAAACAAAAAATCATTTAGACATTACCCGTTGGATTTTGGCGTCAAAAACGATTCGCAGTTTGTCTGGTTTATCACTCCGAAGTGAGGCAAATACCATGATTTTGGATTTGAATGGATGATGTCATTTGAGGATATTTTCTTCAAATAGCCTGTTTCAGAATCATCTTGCTGCTTCACTTGGTTGTTTGTCCGTTGTATTTTGAGTATCAAAATAGGGCCTTCCAAACCCAATTCGTTGGCGAAGTCTTCATCGATGAATGAGACTGTAGAAGCATCGTCCAACAATGCAAATGTCGCAATCGTCATCTTGGGACCTTTGAGTTTAACGGGCACTATTTTAAGCAACACTCTTCGCGCAGTATTGTTCACGATGTAATTTTGGTCTGGTGGGGTCTCGTTGACGGTCCCGTCGCTGGTTTTAGTTTTGTGGAGCATCGGAGGCTCATTCTTGATGCCGCAACTTTTTCGTTGGTTGCAAAACGTCAGCGATCTTTTTCATGTCAAACTTCGGAAGTGGCTAATATTCGCCTTCTAAATTTGAGTAAAAATGAAATCAAAACACCGAGAATATAAAAATTCGTAATAATAAACCTGAAGTCGTGCATTATGATATGATATGATATGATAGAGGCGTACAGGCCAGTCATAACAGCGATCCTAAGTACGTTACCATAATCCTGAAATATCAACAATCAAATAACAAATTATATCTGAATGCGAATAATATTTCAGCATCATGCGGGCCCAGGCCCTGCCGGCATCCTTAACAGATAAGGTTAATTAGAAAAGGATGTTAGTCACAGAAACGACTAGGGCGAACCGCAGCAAAGTCATTTTCTAACTACTTAAATATATTAGAATGTTAGTCTCAATTAAATTCACACTCTAGATTAGAGTTTGTTAGTTAATTAATGTAAGTTAGTTGTGTTTGAGGTAAAGGATACTAATATTCATCATATGTATTCGGCATCAGTCCTACTAGACTGGTTAGGTTATTTAATTCACATCTATGGGTCATCTCATCACATACTGCTTGTAACCTTATTTTGCCCTATCTTCCCATCCAACACCATCTAACCGAGGGACTTCACGTTCGTAATGACACGGCAGTATTATCATACATATGATGACCTAAATATTTCGTCAATAATGTCAAAATAAAAAAAATTTAGATTCGGTATTGTCATTCAGCTACCTATATTTAAATTCATCCAACTAAGCAGGGTTAATTTATATCTAACATTCTGAAGTTGGCCAACATTATGGCCTATCAAATAACCATAGTGGCATCAATGACAAATCACGATAATCTTGAACGACATGCCATGCAATGCATTTTCGATATATTAAATCAGCAAATTTGTGCAAAATTACACTCCTGCATCCCCTTCAGAATTTCTCCACAATTAAGCGGAGGTTGACCAACATTATGGCCTATCAAATAACCATAGTGGCATCAATGACAAAGCACATTAATCCTGAACGACAGGCCATTCAATGCATTTTCGATATATTGAATTAGCGATGAATTAGCGAAATTGTGCTAAATTACACTTCTCATCCCCTTCAGAATTTCTCAACAAAATGAATGCTAAATGAATGAAAATTGGATAGCAATGGATGCATTGCTTGGATAGCAAAAACAATGTTTACATTATCAGCTTTCGGCTGGGATAGCGAAGATACTACACAGAAAGAAATTAAATAGATTTTTTATCTAACGCCAATTAGATAAAATCAAAATACAATGTTTGCCTAATTTTTTAGATATATTGCCGAGAAAACTAGATATTATTAAATTATGTTGTATATGATTTAACTAATTTGAGTTTAGCTAATTTTTTATTGCAACAATATTCTGCTTTCATAGAAAATTCAGCTATAATCCGTCGATCTTATTGCTATTTTACTGCAATATTCATCTAAAAATGATTACGTTATACAATTTATAAAAATTATCTAAAATTATAGATATTTTCTAATTATAATTTATCGAAAATATTTAGTAAAATTATCTAAAATATTTAATAACAAATAAATAATTGCAAGCTAACGACACATTGAAATTAATTCTCCTAAATTTATTCTATAAATCCTAGCTGAATTATAGTACTGTTTTAAAACAATGGCTCATTGTCTACATTTCTCTTTAAATCATCTAAAAAACTAGATAATCAATCAACTAAACTAAAGCGAAACACGTTTTTTCATTTTAACCTCAGTAATCGTAAAAAGTGGATATCGCAGTACGTGATACGTTATGTAAGTGAAATAAAAAGATTTAATTAAAAAATAATCATTAAAAATATAAGTGTTTAGTGCAATAAATTAGTTTCGTGTAGTAATAAAGTTTTGAATATTGAATTCTAAATAATCAAATGTGTTTGCTCTCCAAAATTGTGTGTGAAAATAAAAAAAATTAACTACATAGATTTTTTGTTCACTATAGTTTTTATTGTGCTCTGTGATTACGTTTTAAGTAAGTACATTTCAAAACTGTTTACTATAAATAAGTAAGTGCATCTCAAAATAAAGGTACTTTGAAATGGAAGAAGTTATACCATTTGAAGAAACTGTTGAACAGAATCAGAATGATGCCAACCAAATAGTTCAACCTTTTGAACAAACGATGGAAATATTATTACAAAAGTGGGGGTTTCCCTGTTTAATTGAGGAATTTCAACGTAAGCGCAAACTATTTTTGAAAAACTACTTAATATTTTCCATTCTTTAAAGCGTATTGTTTTGTTAGTTTTGAAATATTAGTATATAAATGTACGAGTGTATACAAAAGTTATTACTCATAAGGATAACACTCGTGAGTGCCGTAATTTAAATGAATAGCTGTAATATTGGAGTTACAATACTTTTTGTATTCCCACGTACATTTCAAATGATTTTTTAATAAAAACCTACCCGGCACGTGATGTGGCAAATGGGTAGGTACGAGGGTTAGGTACGTGATGTGCCAAATTTTAATATCATTGACTGATCTAGTTGTGTTGAAACCCTTTCACATTTACCTAATTTTTAATGAGTTTACAACACGTGCGCTTAACAAGAATTTGATCTATTTGATCTATCAAATTATTTTCAGTAAGGGCTGTAAGGGCTGGGTTCGGCCTCTACGCCATAAATATTATTGCACCGTCCATTTACATTAAAAACAATTCTCGAATAATCAATTGTAAGAAAAATTTCATTTTAAAATTTAACTGTTTTTTTGAATTTTAATTTTCTGCTGCTCAATCGTAACCTCCCGCTTTCTAAAGGCTTCGTTATTTTTTGTAACCAATTATATTAGCAATCAATTTAATTTGAAGTAATTAACACAATATCTGGTATGAAGCCTATATTTATATTTAATTATTTATTATAAATATTCATCTGCCGACGTTTGATATATAGGCTTCATACCAGATATTGTGTTAATTACTTAAACAATACAGCTTAATAACCATAATTTGGTAATTTAACTTTGCAATTTTATTTTAAGTGATTTTTATCACTATGATATGCAAATTGCAAATATTTATGAACTGGTTTATTTTTTATTTTTAATATTAATCGATTTCAGGTTACATATTTTGGAACTAATAATCAACGTGGCAAGTTGGCTGAAAAATATTATACACTTTCCAAAAAGTACGTCAAGTCTGGTATAATTGAACGACCAGCAAAACGAAAATTATCAGAGGAAACTACTGTCCTTCCCAAACAGTTAATTTACAATGTGGAAGATCAACAAAATAACTTTTTTTGGCTCCAAAAAAATTTTAATCCGGAAGTATTAGTTACTGAAAAGTGGATTAGCACATATGAACTACGAAGAAGCCATATTCAAGACGTATCGATTGATATTTTAAATCAGTGGCCAATTTTGAAACAGAAGATCGGCATTTCACTCGTAAGTTTTAAACACTATTGTTCTAGATTGCGAGTATGTGTGCTTTATCAAAGTATTATTTATTTCAGATTGAACTTGATTTTGAAAGATTATTTCCACAAAAATCGACACTTTTATTTTCAAAATGGGATTCTTTTTATCAAAAAATTATACAAATTTTCGATCGTGATATAAAGGACGCCTAATGTAGACGATTATTTGATTCGATCAATACAATCACCAATCAAGGTAAATTTTTTAAATAAGCGTTATCAAGTCATTATATGGTTGGTTTCAGTGTTTCGAGCTATAACCGATAATTTGTGTTCACTTCTGGCTAAATTTTATTGAAAATCCTTTAGACATTTAAAATGTTTCAATATAATTAAATTGTATGTCTATCATAAATTTATTTGCTAAATATGTTGCGAAATACGCTAGACAAATTGGGATTTAATAAATTCGAATTGCCGAAATTGTTGCGTAATTTTCATTTTGTTTTCTTAGAAACATTGAATAATCGGCTTTGTTAATCGCAGTCGGTTCGGATCATAACGTTGTCTGATGATTGATGGTTTCGTATCATCGATGGCCATATATAAGCTCTTCGAACAATTCGTTTTTTGAGAATACAATGATAACGTCCCGCTGCTATTTCATGTACTTTCTTTTCACATAATTGTGCTTTGCAATAAAAAACATTTTTTATTGCGAAACACAATTATGTGTTGAAACTTTATATTTTATAGATTCTAAAAATTACATTACCACAATACTTTTGAACGGAATATTAATTCCTCCACTAATAAAAGGTCACGGATTGCAAAAACCTTGGAAACCATCAATTCTAGATGCCCAAAAATCTTTTACAACATATTTGCCTGTAAGTATAAGTTATCTTTTATACGAAAAGTTTAATAAATATTAATTTGAAATTCTTTTTTATATTTTGATTTCAGGATAAATCTTACATTCAATCATCAATTGAACTTAAAAAAACACAGTGTTCTGAAAAAAATGTACGTTTACAACCATCCATTATCGTTATAGGCGATAACCCTGAAAATATTAGTCAATTTTATATACATTTTAACGATATTTTATATGAAGTTGACAACTACTTGAAGGCGATTTCTATAAACTTTCAGCTGCACTATGTTCTAGGGCTACAATATGCTATAGAATGTTCTCAGGTTTGGCAGCTCATTGAGGAATATTTTTACGCAATGGATCCAACAAAAAAACGAAATTCAACACTTAATGCACTTTTAAATGAATTAAAAAACAACGGTTAAGCAAGAGTATTCCATTATTTTTAATTAATAGTTTATGATTTAGAATAATTTGTTGAATTCTATAGACTTTTAATTTAATTTCTTTTTATACTTTTAATTTAATTTTTCTGTATATAGAATATTCCTATTTACTTTTAATTTGAATACTTTTTAAATTTAATACATTAATTAGTTTAACATTCTACTTTTAAAATGCATAAATGCTTTATGTGTTCAAAAATGTATAATTCCGTTGTACTTTATATTAATCATTTGAAGTTTGTACACAAAGCTAAGGCGCATTCTCATTTTATCTGCTCCATTTGTCCACAAACATTCCAATCTATTTACTCATTTAAAAAACATATATCAAAGCAACATGAACACCAAAGATGTGATAGTTCCTCTGAACAATTTTTGGCAGACGAATCATTAAATTTCGAACTATCTGAAAAAATGGACGGTAATAATTTTTGTGGAAACGAATCTTTATCAAAATCCAACAACAGTGCCAGTATGGCTTTATCTACAGGTGTACCTTTTACCCGAAATGATATTAAAATGTCATTATTAATATTTATTTTGTTTATGTTTGGAAAATTAGACTTATCTAGGAAAGTTGCAATAGAAATTTTAAATTGTATAATAAATAAAATATTAGTTCCGTTACTAGCTAACTTTGAGTATGATATAAAAGCTTTACAATTAGATGATAATATTAATCTGAAGTTATTGAGCGAATTTCAAGAAATTAGAACATTTTTGGAAGATCTAAATTCTGAATACAAAATTAAGCAATTTTTAAAATTACAAGATCTATTTACTGACCCTGAAGAGTTCATAATTGATAGTAGTTTAGATATTGAAACAGTAGCTAATCCAAAACGATCAGGTATATTATTACCGCTAAAAGATAATTTACGACGCTTTCTCTCTCATACGCTGAGTTCAATGCTAGCAAAACAAACAGAATTCCTTAGCAGTAATAAAATAGAAAATATTTGCAGTGGGGAAGTTTGGAAAAGGAAATATCACAGTTTTAAAGGAAAACTAGTGTTACCTTATTTATTATACCAAGATGATTTTGAAATAAATGACCCTCTTGGATCGAAATCAGGAATACATAAAATATCAGCGTTCTATTTATCTTTTCCTCTTTTAGAATTAGATGAATACTCAAAATTAGAAAATATTTTTCTCTGTTGTCTTAATAAAAGTAAAAATTTAGATTATGGCACTGAGCGAAACTATGGCCCACTTTGCAATGCTTTGAAAATTCTTGAAGAAAATGGTATAGAAGTAATAATAGAAGGGAAAAAACAAATCGTTTATCTCGTCTTAGCTGCTATTATCGGCGATAATTTGGGGTTAAATACGGTACTTGGTTATACTAGGTCATTTTCAGCAAATTATTGTTGTAGAATATGTAAATGTCCCAAAGAAATTATGAAAACACAAACTGAGGAAGAAAAACCATTACTAAGGACTAATGAAATCTATTGGCAGG
Source organism: Nephrotoma guestfalica (assembly GCA_963691935.1). Taxonomy (NCBI): domain Eukaryota; kingdom Metazoa; phylum Arthropoda; class Insecta; order Diptera; family Tipulidae; genus Nephrotoma; species Nephrotoma guestfalica. The sequence continues at coordinate 99,651,183 of OY829914.1, forward strand.
ATTTGCTGCAAGGAGATATATCTACAACTGGCATTACTGAGAGTTGTGTGTTTAATAAAATCAGTTCGTTCAAAATAGCTGATAATATTGCGGTGGATTTAATGCATGACCTATTTGAAGGCATTTGCCATATTGAATTGAGTCTCATTCTAAAATATTTTATAGTGGAACAACAGTATTTAACTTTGTCAATTTTAAATAACAAGATTAAAAATTTTCCATATCATACATCAGATAAATTCAACGTACCACCTCCAATTTCCTTACACCATTTAAATAACGGAAAACTGAAAATGTCAGCTTCCCAAATGAATTGTTTTCTGCATCATTTAACGTTACTAATAGGGGATCTTATACCAGAATCCGACGAAGTTTGGAAATTTTTGATTAAGTTGGATAATTTAGTACATATTTGCTTGTTACCATCATATGATGATGAACAAATCGATAAATTAAGGAATATAATTAAAATTCATCATACTGCTTACAAACAACTATTTGGTGTTGATTTTATACGAAAACATCATTTTATTCTACACTATCCACATGTTATTAAAAATCTAGGTCCTCTTAAAGGTTTGTGGGTAATGCGAAATGAAGCCAAACATAAGCAATTAAAAACATATGCTAATGTTTGTTGCTCTAGGAGAAATACACTCTTGAGTATTGCTATTAAATTACAGTTTAATATAGCTCATCACATATTTTTGAAACGAAGTGATGATGGAAAGGACCCACTTGCGAAATTAGACAAAAACCATGTAAATGAACTATATACAAGTTATGAAATAAGGAATCATGATATTGACATTTCTATAGCAGATTTTCAAAATGTTTCTTCAGTGGTCAGTGGTCATTTTAACAATACTAAATATGTAATTAATGATATTATTACGTTCAATAATTTTGGTGAAGTTAATTTTTATTTAATTTGTAACTTTATATATTATGAAAATGAATTACTAATTATAACAAAAAAAATGATTATTGATCGTTTTAATTTACATATTAATGCTTTTGAAGTAATCAAATGCGATCAAAAAATTATCGATATTTTTAATTTAAACCAAATAACATACCCACCAACTAAATATTATGATTTACTTTATGGCAAAGTTATAAAACTTAAGCCACCATTAATTTAATGTATAAAATTTTATATTATAAAAGTTATATTATAATGCAAATTTGTTAAAAATAATATTAATAAATATTTTTTCAAACGACATAATTCAAGTTTTATTTCTCTTTTCAGAAGATAGCATGCTAATTTTAGTAGTTATTTTGCCTAATTTAAATGTAGAAAAGTAATCGTATCTCTACTACATTTAATATACAAAACATCTAAGTTTTGTTGACAATTCAGCTAGATTGATCTAAGGTGAATTATCAATACTTTTTAGATAACTTAAATATATTCTTAGTTGTTTTGAAATCCTATCGTTCAAATCGGTTTTAGGTAAAACATCGAAATTATCTAGATAATTTATCTAAACTTTTAGTTACTTTGAAAGCTGTTGTTTATAGAAAAATCTTCTAAAACCCTTTTCGCGACATTACCGAAATTGCTTAGAAGGCTGAAAATCTATTATAATTTTTAGGCAAATCATTGATATTTTTAGAAATTTTTTCTAATGTTTTTTCTCTGTGTATCTGCATTACCTTTCGGCTGCGATAGCAAATACACTATCTGCATTACCTTTCGGCTGGAAACTTTCAGCTTGCTTTAACAGTATGTATGAATGTCAATAATCTAAACTAAAATACTTTATGCCAACAGTAATGAACATATCTCCACAAATAGAGTGTCAATTAATGTCATTACAGAATGTTCTATAATACTAAATTGATTGCCTGAAAGAATGCATTTACAATAAAGGTAAATATTTTTCAAAAAGTATCAATATGTGAACACATTTTCATAGGAAGGTGATACTTCCAAACTACGCACAACGCCGGGTAATTCAGCTAAAACTGTTGATGATAGTGAAATTTGTGCTAAAAAATAAATAAAATAAAATAAAATTATAAAATTGGACTAATTCTAAATGTTGTACCGTTGAATCAAGAAATATCTACAGATTTTAGCTGACATTTTAGAGAAGGTAAAGCACATACCTATTACTAAGATTTAAGTAAAGTATATTGTTGAGTTTCAATCTATTGAAAATTATATTTAGAAATTGAGCATTTTTGACGGGTTTCAAATAATATTCCAGCCAATTTTAGAGATGTGCACGGGGTTTGACTAACATTTACAAATAGATCATCCAATCTACTCAGGCTATAGTGAATAGGATAAAATTTTGATGGGTTTTACTATGTTTTAAAGATATTAGAAACTTCACAATTTTGATAGCTATTTCAAGTTTAATAAAGAAAGAGCTAAATATATTTACAAATTTTGGACAAAAATCTTACGATTTTTATACCGCCGATCGTAGAGATGTCCACAGGTTCTCATCCACATTTTCGAACAGATTACACAATATTCTACCGTTATAGTGATTGGCATCCGAGATGTCCACGGAATCTCGTCTACATTTTACGACAGCTTATAGTATTTTCTGTTTGTGGAGCGAAAATGAGTCAATTGTAGTGAGTCTAACAATGATTTTTGGAATTTTGAAGTTCCGTGATTTTGACAAAAAATACTATTATTTCCTTCTACAAGATTTTAGCAATTTCTCCAATAGGATTGACATTCCCAACCAAGCGACGAACCCGTTTTAATAGATTTGTAGTATACATTGCTCGCTTATGATGAAACTTGTTTTGGTAAATAACATTTTTAACAAATTTCTTATTTTTTATATCGCAGATCGTAGAGATGTCCACAGGTTCTCACCCACATTTTCGAACAGATTAAACAATATTCTACCGTTATAGACTTTACATATCCCTGAAAAATAATAATTTGAAATCAAATTGTGGATAATTATTAAATTTACAGTATTTTGAAAGTCTAAAATACACCGACATAAAAATTATTATGTACGAGTACGAAAAATTTAGAATCTTACCAACAATAAACTATACGGTTCAGTCCTAACTACAGAAAATCAAAAGTTATTTACAAAGAATTCTTCGACGTCAACTGAATAGAAAATAATGTGACTAACATAATAAGCTTGCTTGCTGATGGCAACTATAATGATTCAATCAACAATCATCACAATGGTGTGGGAAGTTAAAAGTGTTATCGAGAAGCCCAAGAATAGCAAAGCGGTCGGCCGCATCAATAAATGTAACCAATCTAACTCTATTACTAGAAGAAATACGGAACACTGGTACAATTCCATAGAAATATAAAGAGAACTTAACCATAACAATACCGAAGAAAGGCAACCTTAGAGAAAGTCAAAACGGGCGAGGAATCTCCTTCTTCAATGCAATATAATATTTTAGCAATGATAATTTTTGTGTACCACCAGTATAAGAAAAAAACAAGCTGATTTTAGATCAGAATGGAATTGCACATATCACGACAACAGAATTTTCCTTATCATCAAACAATCAAAAGTATGATCGTCACCACCATACTTGTTTTACGTGCACTGCAAACGCAAATTTGATTCTAACAAACGCACAATCTGCAAGACACAAGGCGAAATAAGCATTCCAAAGAATATAATCACCAAAGAAATTTTAAACAATAAATGGTGGAGTTCAATACAAGGGGAAGCAGAGTGACTAATACTATTGTATAATACGAATACCAACGATGATTTCTTGAATAATGAAAGAATTAAGTGAATTTGGCCCCAAAGGCACTTTCACGTGTAGCGCCATATCGCCAATCACAACATGCAAATTATTATAAAATGTTTTGTACACATTTTAGATACAACGCCAAGTTGAGAACACTAAATTCCACACTCGGCACTTATTGTTCCGATGATTTTTTGAATTAAAAAGACTTAAAAATTATGTTTTTTGTAAAAAGGTATTACTAAATCTTATTATTGTGGTACATATTGTGATTCTCAATATTTTTTGTTATTTTTAATAATTTTAATTAAACCACGCATTTTGAATTCCAAACTTTTTTCTTTTGCAGCTGCACCTTTTGATAATTTGTGTACCTACACTCTTTGAGTCTACACTTTTCGTTAAAATGTGTAGCTACACTTTACATTAACGTTAAGTACATCAAAATTGTGAAACTTCTAATATCTTTAAAACATAGTGAAACCCATCACAATTTTACCTTATTCACTATAGACTGAGTAGATTGGATGATCTATTTGTAAATGTTAGTGAAACCCCGTGGACATTTCCAAAATTGGCTGGAATATTATTTGAAACTCGTCAAAAATGCTCAATTTCTAAATATAATTTTCAATAGAACGAAACTCAAAAATATACTTCACTTAAATCTTAGTAATAGGTATGTGCTTTACCTTCTCTAAAATGTCAGCTAAAATCTGTAGATATTTCTAGATTCAACGGCACAACATTTAGAATTAGTCCAATTTAATCATTTTATTTTGAAAATAAATTCCAATAGGAAAAATAACAAATTAGCACAAACTTCACTATCATAACTGTTGATGTTGTTTTCGGTTCCTAGGTGTGTCTCCCTTCTGTTAAACCAGTCCCTAACGTCAAGAATTATCCATCAATAATTTCATAACAGAAATTTAATCTATTTTCATTTTCTACTTGAACTTGAAAATATTTACAAATTTCCGAAAATATTTATTTCCATGGCAACATCTATTATACTCGAAAGGTGTATAAAATGGAAATGCTTAATTAAGAAGATATTTAACTAACCGTAATTAACTCGATTAGTGACAATAGCAACAAGAAAATTAATTTCTGATAACAACTTTAATCTTCATTAAAGTGGATCTAAATTTAGCACACCACTCTTGTGAATGTTATCTACGAGTAGGAATTAACTGATTTCGAATATATCCAGTAATCCAATTTTTCCTTTTATCATGAGTATTCGAAATAATCTTATCTCAAAAATCAGCCTTGAAATTCAACTTTGTTTTATTTTTTTGGTGATTGATGTAGCTTTTTTGGGAAAAGTTTATTTTCTACGCTTGTTTAAACGTCAACTTAGCGAGAATTGATATAAAATGAAATGAAATTTTCTCGGTCCCGACTCCGTTATAATACACATTATACTCGTACATGATGGCATGGCAGAAAAAGTACATTGTAACATAATTTATCAAAAGTTTATGTTTAAATATAAAAGAATGAAAATAATTTAATTTTCCAAGCTCGTTTTCTAGGCTCGTCTTTTTTATTATTGTTTGTTGTGTGTGTGTGTGAGATATATTTAATAATAATCGTACATGTTTAAAGGACGAACAGTTTATTGTTGTGATTGTGCTATATGCGCGTGTATCTGTAGTATGGATGTGACATTTAATTTGAGGATGTACCTACTCGCACTTCTTACTGCATTACGTCTTTTCATAATAACGTAAAATATAGGAATATCCGTGATTTATTTTCATCACTGGAAATTTAGGAAAAACAAAATTTGCGGCTTGTGTTATGCGGTAAAGAATGATGGATGGATGGTAAATCTTGCATAAAATGTGCGTTGGTGGAAATTTAATATGGCTGCGTCACATCAAGAACACAATTAACGTGTTGACAACAAAATTCATACAGTACTCGTATACAAATTCGCAAAACGATTTTCATCGACTGTATGGATGGTATAACGTTTAGAGCTCGTTTAAAATATACTCGTGCTATACAAAACCTGTATACCATGATCTAAGTAAATGGGAAAAACCAGACGGAAAAATTAAATCGCCTTAAATTAGTTGCTATATTAATACAAATTTCATGAATTATAAATTTCTTGTCGTATGCACGGTTTTATAATTGAAATTTATTTGTGTGAGGGCGCGCATAGAAAAACTTCGGTGGTTTTAGTATCAAAAAATGTTCAAGAAATAAAAACAGTAATTTCCTAATTAATTTTAGATTTATGGCATGTAATGTACACATAATAATATTTATTTTAAGAATTATGAGGTTGAAAAATTTTTATGGAAGAATAAAACACACAACATAAAATTATAACGTACACGAGCACAATGTTTACACCGCATAATAATTAAAATTACTCGTATGTATGTTAAAACTATAAAAAAGTACTTTGGAACAGTGTTGTTTTGCTCTGTTGCCCCAGAATGTTTCAAATTTTGGAAAGAAAAGTATGCTGGTTTTGGGACGGAGTGGAGGGAATTGTAAAGGTGCGCGCGGACCTTTTCAAGTGTTTTAGTTTAAAGCTTCGATTTAGTTCTAATTTTACGGCAGCATTTAAGTGCCTAAGACAAATAGAAATTCGATTGTTCAAACAATCCTACTAAATTGAAAAGCATCGACCACACGGCACAGTGGTTAAACCTTTGGCTTTTGGATCGGGAAGTAACGCGTTCGAATCACGATACACACAGAAAAAAAACTCAAGTTATTTTAAAAAGACCGTCACGTACATACATTTCATCTCATTCCAGTTTTTTCTATTTAAACTTGTATAAGACGGAATATTTTTTTAAGTTGAGTAAAAAACAACAAAATATCCATCCCAGATTATTCCATTTAATTGTTGTTTTTGTACTCTACGTATCAATAAATGATAATTAATAGTTTTTCTAAATGATATGATTTATAGGTAATAATTGTTTGTTTTGATTAAAGATAGCGATTGATACTATTTTAAAATATTAACAGTATGAGCTTACAATGACTAAGAGGGCAGTATCCGCCGTATGGTAGTATTGGCGCAAATGGTCAAGTTCAATATGGGCCCATATAAGAATATGAGAAAATCGTGCCATTTTCCTAGAAATATGATTTGCTGGAAATGATTCTTTCTGTTTTGAATAACTTATAGGACGGACTAACTGTGGCTAGTCGGGCAACACCAGCCGTATGGTAGGATTGGCGCAATCGGCCAGATTCCATATGGCCCAATACAAAAATTAACAATTGTCATTGGTTGTTTGTGTTTACGCCGCAATGACCATTATTTTTGGAAAATTTAATGTCTCTAGATGGCAAATTTCGAAATAAAAAGTGTGTCGAAGATAAGTGGTTATTAATTTATTATAATATGCAATGTTTAGATCAGCAATTACGAAAAATAAACAATATAAGTAACGTTTAGTAAGCCAATTCTAAAAAATTAGGGAACCTAAACTTAATAAAGATTCACACCAGTATGTACATTTAGGGGCATTTAGATATCGATACTAATATGGAACATGGCCATTTGCGCCAATACTACAATACGGTTGGTACTGCCCGCTTAATCATTGTAAGCCCTTACTATAACCACCTCAAAACCATATCAATCTTTACCGGCAAATCATATTGCTAGAAGAATGGCAATTATTAAGTTTTGCATTGGGCCAGATGGAGTCTGGCCAATTGCGCCAATCCTACGATACGGCTGGTGTTGCCCGACTAACCACAGTTAGTCCGTCCTACAAGTTATTCAAAACACAAAGAATCATATCCGGCAAATCATATTTCTAGGAAAATGGCACGATTTTCTCATTTTCTTACATGGGCCCATATGGAACTTGGGCATTTGCGCCAATACTACCATACGGCGGATACTGCCCTCTTAGTTATTGTTAGCTCGCTATCTTCGCTATCTTTAATCAAAACAAACAATTATTACCTATAAATAATATCACTTAGAAAAACTATTAATAATCATTTATTCATACGTAGAGTACAAAAACAATAGAATTTTAAATAGAAAAAACTGGGCTGAGATGAAATGACCGACCAAATGGTACAGTGATTAAAGCTTTGGCGTTTGTATCGGGAGGTACCGGGCTCGAATCCCGATAGGGGCAGGATGCAAAAGGGAATTTTCATCAGCAGATTACGATCTGGGATGAAATAAAACACAACTAGGATGAAAAACTGGGCTAACTTCATATGCCTGAGATTCCACATTAATATTCCGCAAATAATGTGATTTCCAAATATTTTTAAATATTTTATCCTCTTAATTGAAAGTGGTAGTTCACTTAAAATTGACGGAGTGGATAATAGAGATGCTCTATGGACTAGTGAGCCGGACTAGTGGGTTACATAATGTGATAGAGGAACCTTTATCGTATGTGAAATAATTTTTTGAGAATTTTTGTATGTTTAGTGTTCGAGATATAGTCCATTGAATTCAGTATCTAATGACCATAGTAGGATCGATGGGAAAGCTGGTAACCTACAAAATACAGAACGTTTTATTAATTTTATTTCGATAATTTCTAAATTTATTGTAATTTACATTTCTTAGGATTTGGACCAATTTTGTAAAATTACTTAGTTTTAGACAGGGTTTTGCTGTATTCTGGTTATTTGGAGCTGATAGTAGAACTAGGTATATCAAATAATATTTCTTTCGGCTATAAAATATTTTGTCGACTGGGGTAGCAAGACAATATCTGCATTAACATCTTTCGGCTGGGATAGCAAAGACACTATTTGCATTACCTTTCGGCTGGAAACTTTCGGCTAACTTTAACAGTATTAACATCAATAGTTATCGCTGGAAAATTTTCCAGCTCAAGTTTCAAATTGGGAGTTTTGGAAAATTGAGGAGAATGAAATACACCTGCAAACATCAAAAAATTGTAAAACTTAACGTGTAAAGTGTTTTGTCTGGAAAAGGTCTTATTTGAAGCGGTTTGCCTATGGTAATAGCTGAAAAATTTCCCAAGTCGTTATGTCTGGAAAATATCTCATTTAAATCGGTTCGTCGATGGTTTTCGCTGAAAAATCTTCCAGGTCTAGTTTCATGTTGGGAGCATGGGAAAATTTTAGGAGTGAAATACATGTGCAAGATCAAAAATATGTAAAAGCTGTAGATTTAATGCATTTATTTGTGGAACAGGTCTTACTTGAGTTGGTTCGTCAAATGCTATCGCTGGAAAAGTTTCCAGTTTAAGTTTCATGTTGGAAAGTCGGGAAAATTGGAGTGAGTGAAATCAACGTGCAAACGTAAACAATTTGTAAAAATTTAACGATTAAAGTGTCATTTCTGGAGACTTTTAACGCTGGAAAATTTTAAAGTTGAAGTTACAGGTTAAACAATATGAGGAGGCCAAATCCAAATGTGGCCAGTGAATTAGAAAAAATCTCGTACTTGTCGATAAGGTATTTTTATTGAAACTGCTATTAGTTGTATTGTTTGTTTTTAAGTTTATTGCTGTTATTTGATGTTGAGTTTTCGGGTTGCCGATATCGTTTGTTAATATTTGTTTCCTTTTGTTGGCCCTGTGATTGTTATTGATCGTCATTGGTAACAAGAATTATTTTTTGTTTTGTTACCACTTATTTACAAGGAAATTGAATTATGTTACAAAAACTTAGCACTCGCAAAACATTTCAGGGATGAAATGTTATAACATCACATTTTCGATACTTTATCAAAGTTGATGCCTCGCTTCTATAGAATAAAATGTGACACTATTTCACGTTTTATGTCATTTACCAGGTTGCTAGATTGAAAATTTGTGATATTCTACTCCGTTTCTATCACCAAATAAATTGTTTTCGATACTTGAACGGAATTAGAGAAAGACAAACTGTTCGCATTTGTACTAATAAAGGTTGTGATATTCTATTGCTAGAAACGAAATAATTCATAAATGAAACAGTTGCCTATTTCAGTTTAGGAAATCGAGAAACAAACTTCGATAAAGTATCAAAAATGTGATGTTATAACATGTCACCCCTATTTAGACAAAAGAAATGAATAGTTAGACCAATTTTTGCTCAAATTAAAAAATTTTATTGTGATAAGGTTTACACTAGAAATGTTGATGAATAATTATAAATACCAACATATGATCAAATGCAAAATTTTATTTCAATTTGAAAAATTGTTGAGAGAATGGGAAAAAGACATTGAAATAAGAATGTTAGGTTTTGGGATTGCCAAGAAAGGAATTTCCCGGAAAGAGCCAAATCTCTGAGTTTTGTGACTTATTCAAATAGGAATCAAATTTAGGATAGCACTAAACCAGGTATATCGAGCTGAAAGGCTATGATTTTACCCAAAATATTTTGTCAGACCAGATACTACATATTAAAGCTAGTCGATAGTTTTCAGCCGAAAGTTAAAAAAAATCGATAATGCAGATAGTGTCATTGCTATCGCAGCAGAAAATATAATGTGTTATGTCAAATATTAATATACTTCAGCCGATATTTTTCAGCAGACAATTCTCAGTCAACATTTCTCAGCCGATATTTTTCAGCCCGAAAGTACTTTTTTATACCAAAGATATTTGTTTTCTACAACAAAAAAGTGCCATGGTTGAAAATAGATTCAAATGAAAGGTCTTAAAGATGCTCGCACCAGGAAACAATTTCAGGCCAATTTTCATGTGGGGAGTTCAGGAAAACTCGATTGAATATATCGCACTCACAAAACTACCAAATTTCTAAATATTGACCGTTTAAAGTGTCATGGTTGGAAAGAGATTCAAATTAAAGGACTTAATGATGCTCGTACCTGGACAATTTTAGGTCAATTATCACAAGGGGAGTTCGGGAAAACTCGGTTGAATATATCGCACACACAAAACTATAAAATTTCTAAATATTGGCCGTCTAAAGTGTCATGGTGGGAAATAGATTCAAATGAAAGGTCTTAATGATGCTTGCACCTAGAAAAATTTTCAGGTCAATTTTTATGTGGGGAATCCGGGAAAACTTGATTGAATATATCGCACACTCATAATTTGAAAATTTCTAAATATTGACCATTTAAGTGCCATGGTTAGAAATATGTAGATTCAAAGGAAAAGTCTTAATGATGCTCGTACCTGGCAATTTCAGGTCAATTTTCACGTGGGGAGTTCACCGAGTTTTTACGGTTGAATATATCGCACACACAAAACTACAAAATTTCTAAATATTAACCGTTTAAAGTGTCATGGCTGCAAATAGATTCAAATGAAAGGTCTTAATGATGCTCGCACCTGGAAGAACTGTCAGGTCAATTTTCATGTAGGGAGCCCGGGAAAACTCGACTGAATATATCTCACACACAAAACTACAAAATTTCTAAATACTGACCGTTTAAAGTGTTATGTTTGGAAAAAGATTCAAATGAAAGGTCTTAATATTCAATTGTTGAATTTTTTTGTTGTAGCAAACAAATATTTTGTTATAAAAAACACCTTCGGTTGAAAAAGATCTACTGAGAAATGTCGACTGAAAAATATCGACTGGAGCATATTCATATTTGAGTTAACACATTATATTTACAGCTGAGATAGCAAAAACACTATCTGCATTATCGATTTTTTTACTTTCGACTGGAAGCTATCGGCTAAATTTAACAGGGTTCAGACCAGGTACTTATAATGGGTGTTTTTTTAAGAGGTTGCCGATTTTTTTTTTGAATAAAACACATATAAAATTATGAAATGACCAAAATTTTTTTTTATTTGGTAGATAATTTTTTGGCATTTAACATTTAAACACAATTTCTGGCATATGGCTACCACGACTATTTTTCACCAATGTCATTCTGGAGGTCCAATTTTCCAGCACTTTTTCAAGCATTTGAGGGCGTATGTCAGCAATGACACGTTGAATATTGGTTTCCAAAGCGTCAATCGATTGAGGTTTATCCACATAAACCAATGACTTCACGTATCCCCACAAAAAGTAATCGAGTGGCGTCAAATCGCACGAACGCGGAGGCCAATTCACCGGACCATTTCTCGAAATAATGTTGTCGTTGAAAGTTTCTTTCAATAAGTCGATTGTTTCACGTGCTGTATGGCAAGTGGCACCATCTTGTTGAAACCACATTTCATTCATATCCATATCTTCAAGATTTGACAACAAAAACTCATTTAACATGGTTCTGTATCGATTTCCATTCACGGTAACGCGTCGTCCTTCCTCATTTTTAAAGAAATATGGACCGATGATCCCACCAGCCCATAGACCGCACCAAACAGTACATTTATCAGGATGCATTGGTAATTCTAGAACGGCGTGTGGATTATCTTTGCTCCAAATGCGACAATTTTGTTTGTTGACGTATCCATTTAACCAAAAATGCGCCTCATCACTGAAGAGAATTTTACGGTAAAAAAATGGATCTTCGTTCAATTGATTTAACGACCAATCACTGAATTCATGGCGCAAACGATGGTCGTGTGGCTTTAATTCTTGCACCAATTGAATTTTGTATGGCACCAAACCCAAATCTTTACGTAAAATTTTCCATAAAGTCGATGGACAAAGTCCAATTTGCTGAGCACGACGACGAATCGATAAATTGTCGTTTTCTTCGACACTGGCCTCAACGACAGCAATATTTTCTTCTGTACGAACTCTTCTCATTCTTGTCGGTGGCTTGGCATCCAAAAGAGTGAATGTAGACCGAAATTTGGTAATTACGTTCTTTATGGTGGTCTCTGACGGACGATTATGTGCACCATAAAATTCACGAAGTGCTCTATAAACATTTTTAATTGAACACTGATTTTGAAAATAAATTTCCACGATTTGAAAACGTTGTTCTGGAGTTAACCTATTCATAATGATTTGCCAAACAATACTGAGTAGAAATGCCACTTTGAGCTGTCAAAACAACTGTCATAAAATAAAACGACATCTATCGGAAAAACAAACCTCCTAAAAAAACACCCGTTAATACGATCATCGTATTGATAAAATCCTGATTTTTGTTGCAAGGCGTTTTCTCCCGTGTATTAGTTTTGCAAGCTAGCTGCTATACAAAGGGAATTGATTGAAATCAGTAGATGCCACTCGAAAGAATGATGCTCTTAAAGCTCATAATGGAAATATTGAACATACAAGTTTATTAAATTTTCGCTAGGGTTGTTACCGTTTCTAAGATAATTCTATATATCAAAAAATTATTAAGAAATTCCACAAATTAACCGAAATATGGTTAGCTAGTGATTGCGCGATACTCAAAAGAAACGTGTAACTTTCAATAAAACTAAAAACCTCATAAACAGGTTGTTTCGAATTAGAATATAACACGATAAAAAAAATTTTGTGTTCACCAAATTTTTGGAGAAGATTTTGTGGGGGTGGATAGGTGAATAATTTTTCTATACATACTAAATTCAACAATAATAATAATCATGCGGTGTGGATGTTTGATGCTATCTGCCTTTTAATTAAATTGATACTATCGAAATCAGTATTATGTGTCAACCAGCGGTTTGATTTTCACTATGTTCAAAGTTTAAATAGTTATGTACATCATTATCGATTTATAAATGTAGATGATATGTACACTGATAAGATTTAATTGTGTCAACTCAATACTATGATAATTTAATGATTTCATTTACTATTGTAATGGGTTAATATTTATGGAGGTACATTCTAGATGTGACGTTGTAAAATCACGTTGTCATCACAAAAACTGACAAAATATCTTTGGACAAAGAAGCTCTAAATTCTTCGATAAACAAGTATATGTTCATAGTCTTGGCCTTGTTTTTTTATTAATTTGTAGCTTCAACCGAGCCACATTGTTTAACCTCCTCACATCAAGCACATTGCTATAACGTATCTTTCTTTCGTTTGACGTTTTCTACTTCATTGAATAACGAATATTACGCATTTCAATAATCAAGTTACAACCTCAAACAACGCAGGTAATATTATTTGAACTCGAATAAAATTATAGCCTTTTTTAATATATTTTTCCTGGAAGGATTCATTTTGAGAATTTCGTATGTGTTTTCACGGTATCTGAATTTATATCCACATAAAATTTAATCATATTCCGAAAATCAAAATTAAATAAAAATGCAAACAATAACGAGAGTAGAATAAAATTTTTTGTAGCAGTTCCTTTCATTGCGTACCATCAATATCAATATGCTCTTTATTCGAATGATTTATCGTTTAGATTGTGAAAGGAATAACAAAATGTTCTCCGAATGACTATTACACGAAACTCGAATCATTTTTTATGTTTTTGTTCCCGCAAGTTAAAAAGTATCCAAATAAAACTGTGATTCGAAAAGGTACGAGTGGAAGGATTTGTATTAACAAAAAATGGTGAAGAACCATAGGATTGAATAACACTTGATAAAACCACCTTTTCAGGCAGATTATCCCAATTATTTTTTTTTTTACATTTCGGGTCTGCAAAAATACAAAAGTTTGGTGAAGTGAAATGTGGTGCTTTGGGTAGAGATGACATCACACAACCATTTTTCAACATTGGAAGTTTATTAATTATGTTTTTAAAAGGGGCAGATCTGTTGTGTAATGTTGCCAACTGAGAATGGCAAGTGAGTCAACACTATAATTAAACAACGCCCGGACGCAACCACAAAATCCTATTAATGTTGGCAGTTAGTATTATGAATTTCCACGAAATTTATGTAATATGGGATACCATTATATGACATATTCGCAAAATAAACAAATAGGTGTTCATATACATAAATTTAATATATTTTTTTTATATAAATAAAAATGATTTTATTTATAAAAAAAACGTGTAGGAAGACTTTTTTCTCCAATTTGGTAACAATAACATTATATTTTTATACACACGAGATCCAAAACATTGAAAAATATGTTGAAAAATTCCGTTTCTCTCACAGCCAGCCAACACAAACAAAATTATGCGATAACAGAAAATAAAAATTACATTTCCCCGAAGTTGAAATGAACTGGTAGGATAATAAACGATTTTTAATGAGTAATTTCTGTGTATCATCATCTCATCAACAAATTATATTGTAGGATAACGAGCGTGCGAGCAGATACTTTAAGCATTGCGGCAAGGCGCGGGAGACCAAAAACCAATTTGTGCCCCAAATTACTAAAATACTACAAATAAATCAAAAATAGGAGAGATATTTTCGATATTGTTGTTGTTGTTGAATTTATTGCTGTGGGGCGGATCATTAATCATAATTGAACAATGTTTTGAAAAAATATCTATTTGAAAATAACAATAATGAAAATATTTTTGAAATGTGTTGAAATTGATGAAAAGCAATTCAATCTTATAATTTTATTTTATCGTTGCTATCGACAGTTCGCCGAATGGATCAAAATACTCGGCAGATTTGAAGAAGAAATATATTTCTGGTGAATTAAAGCATTAAAGTGTTCAATGCCTGTCTTTTATCGAAATCTTTACGAGATAAAAAGGGTAAGATAAAAAGGGAATACTTCCACTTTTTCAAAAATACCTCATAATATTAATTCGATCCCAAATTTCTGTTTTCGATAATAAAATGACCGAAAACTTTACTCAACATCATTTCTATAAACTAAACCACAATTTAAATGCTAGTCGAACGGCGCAGAAAATGCCGGAAAGACACCAAAAAAAACATTTCATCTGTACCGGTGTGAAGTTTTTGGACACTTTTAAAATATGCACATAAAAGATTGTCATTGTAGCTTATTGTCATTAGCTTATTTACTAATCTCAGAGATTGGCTCCCATAGTGGCTATATAGGTTTGAAAGGGCATACATTTTGGAATTAAAACCACCTAATGCCATTTCGAAATTAGCCGTAGGGCTCTCGTATAAAATTTTTCAACATTTACGCTTTTCGTAATTTTTATATGGAACGATGTCGTTGTAGCTTATGGTAAATTACAAAATTCTCAGAGATTGGCCTTCATAGTGGGAGCCAAAATCGCGAAAACTGTGAATGTTCTAAAATTGTATACGAGAGCCCTACGGCTAATTTTGAAATGGCATTAGGTGATTCTAATTCCACAATGTATGCCCTTTCAAACCTATATAGCCACTATGGCAGCCAATCTCTAGAATTTGTGTAATTTACCATAAGCTACAACGACATGTTCGATATAAAAATCGCGAAAAGCGTGAATGTTCTAAAAGTTCTTTACACGAGAGCCCTACGGCTAATTTCGAAATAGCATTAGGTGATTTTAATTCCACACTGTATGCGCTTTCAAAACACTCGCATTAATTTCTGTCTAAATTATAAAAGTGTCCAATAATTTAAGTGTCCAAAAACGACACACCGGTTTCATCTGTTAAGCTGTTGAAACTAAGAGATTGGAACACGATTCAAGTGTAAAATTGGTTCAGATCAATACACAAATTTCTGCTGGTTATTTGAACTTTATGCTATAATTCATAGAATGTTCCTTTGAAAGTCCCTTAAATGGTGTGGCCA
Source organism: Nephrotoma guestfalica (assembly GCA_963691935.1). NCBI lineage: Eukaryota > Metazoa > Arthropoda > Insecta > Diptera > Tipulidae > Nephrotoma > Nephrotoma guestfalica. The sequence goes on from OY829914.1 coordinate 99,667,374, forward strand.
GCTTCTTAAAAATGTTTTCGAAATTCGTTTTTCGAGTTCATGACAGATTTATTAGGAAAAGTTTTATTTTAAAATCCAAATTTAAATTAGGATTTTAAAATAAAACTTTGAAAAAATTGATATTTAGCCAAAATCTGAAATTTGACCGATGAAGTGCGGAAATCAGCAATTTTTATTGTGGTTCGATAGCAGATTCGGTTCCGAATGTGGTTCAAGAAACTCGCATGTTTGAATAGAACTTATAAAGTGCTTTTATAAAGTGTTTTTTTTCCTTGATCTGTTCTGGGGCCGAAGCTCTCCCTACTCTTTCGCGGTTCGCTTATTTACGTCCTTACCTTTACGCCTGTATTGGCCAATTCGAGGACGTACGGATATAGGTCCGATTTTATTACCATCTGCACATTGCATAGCTCCATGCCTATACTGGCATGGAAGATGGGTCGGCCCGTGAGCCCCGCACTCCGACAGGGGGTCATAGATGTGTTACTTCTCATCCCAAATCGTAATTTGTTGATGAAAATTCCTTTTGCATCCTGCCCCTATCGGGATTCGAACCCGATACCTCCCGATCCAAACGCCAAAGCTTTAACCACTATGCCATTTGGTCGGTGGGTTCGAAATTTCACGAGGAAAAACAGAACAGTGTTAACCATTTTCCATGATGCGTAACAGGGTGGAAAGTTAAAACTGTTCTGAGTTGTCGCAAATTTGGAAGGTAATATATTTCGATTTTTAAAAATCATCAGCCTTTACACGATATGCCTGACCATCAGTTTACCAGTTACAGTTGTTTTCGTAACGCTACTTTTGTTTTTTCCAAAATAAAGGAAAACAAATAAATTTCGTGTGGAGAATTAAACCCTACTTTTTAATGGGAAAAAATACCGTTCAAGCAAAGCAATCACTTGACAAATGTTATAAGGTCTCTGCTTCATTAAAAGCAATCGTCGAATGTTATTTGCTGAGTTGAAACGTGAACACCCGGGTCACCGTCACCCGAATTCGTCGGGGATATGCAAGGTATGTAGATGTACACAATGTAATCTACGCGGTTGTCAACACGTAATCTATTAGTAGACTGCATAGAGATCTTTTTGTCCATGAAAAGATATTTCCCACAATAGCACAAATTAAATGCCTAATTCATAAAGGAGGTAATGATTAACTGTGGAAATAGGGTATTAATAGTATCGTGTCAATACAAAAAGGCGAAAATACTTCCTCAGTATTAACCATTCGGATTAAGGAGATGTTTACATTCAAAGATAGGCCTATTGAATTGAACGCAGCAAAGCCCAGTAATTTGCTCGATCTGTGGCCCTATTCTGGCAATTCTTCGGGAATAGGGAACTGGGTAAAAATGTACATGCAATTTCGGATTATGTTATTTTTCCTACTGTGGAAAACAGTTGTAAATTTTGTAAATTTTTATAAAGTGAGAATAATATTTCTATAGCGAAACTTTGGCACTATTCTGGCTTTCACTGGGAATAGGGAATTGGAAAAAATATTTTCGTAACACTTTTATCAAAATTGTATTTCTATAGCCTACTGCTGGAATTAGTTTGGTGTACTTATTTATGAAACAAAGTTGATTGAGAAATTTGTTCCACAAATTTTTTACAGAGAAAAATAATTCTCCAGTTAACCTTGTTTTGGAAATATTAACACTAAACTAATTTCATTAGTAGGCCAGGAAAATAAAAGATAGTTTGATAAAAATGCTAGTAAATTTGTCCCCAATCCTCTCCTCTATTCCCAGGGAAAGCCAGAATAGTACCACTGGCAGGGAAAACTATTCCCAATTTTATTTTGTTTTCAAAAAACTGCCACTACCTTTTTACCTTAATTCTTTGTCTTGGTCCCTGTTCCCGGGGAATCACCAGAATAGGGCCACTGGTGGTTATTTAAACGATCAATAAATTTAGAAACTTTCCATTAAAATGTTTGTTATCGGTATAAGGAGGTTTTATGGTTAAGAGGTTAATTATTTTGGCTCCTAGTACAGTAGGACTGCAAAGAAGGATCACAAAATGCTACTCAGTAATCTGTAAATAAGCAGAAATTTTATAATAGTTTTGCAATGTTCTTTCAATAGAAATTTTTAGATTTAAAACTACCAACAATTTTACGAGATGCGAGATTCACAGCGATTTGCACAGAGAGTAACCGGCCCTAAGTCATTATATAATTAATTTGGAATGAAGAGAACTAAAATTTTAGCAACATCGGGAATTTGAGGGCTAATATCTCAGAAGATGTCATATCCCTTGCGATGGCTGATTTACGATTTGTCATTAAATTAAGTTAAAGTGCTTATAAACAATAATGACTTAGGGCTTACTGAACGTCACTCTTTCCAGTCCCAAGTTCCAGGATTACTTGTAATAGTTGCTAAGATTAGGGTAAGATGTATTCAAAAGTTTCTTCAAAATTGGTCAAGCCGTTTAGGAGGAGTTCAGTTACATACACACTTACAGAAGATTTATATACATAACGATTAAAGTGGTGTGGAGGGGGGGGGGGTGAAATTTAACGACAACGGGATTTTTTAGCTTCATGTATAGAGCCCCTACAAATAGAACACCGTCGTATATCTACTACGTCAAAAGAACCTTGAACACAGAACTGTTAATTTTACTTGCTGAATAATAGGGAGGGTAATCGTGTACGCAAAACCTACGTTATTAATACTTTCGGAATTACGGAAAGAACAATTCGCACTGTCAATCAAAAGCTTCTGGTTCAGGTATTCTGACTGAAGATAAACGTAGAAGACATAAGAACTATAAAAAATTCGAACAGGAATTATTAAATTCCATAAAAGCACACATAAACTCTATCCCTAGTATGGAGAGCCACTATCAAAGAGTAAACACTGCATCTTCAATAGCGTCGATATTCTTCCGGAGAAGCGATATAAATTAGTATAACCTACGATTTAGAAAACGATATACCTTGTAAAGTGATACGAACACACGAGTACAAAATGGCTTCCAGTGCTGCATTCTCTGACGGTGTTCTTTATTGTCCGATCATGTTAATTTTGATAAAGATTCAGACGACAGTTTGGATGGTGTTCGTTTTGAAGAGCCGTCATACTTATCAAAAGATAAACATATTCAATGGAAATCTAGTCCGTTTCATCAGAGTGGGCGAACTTCATTCTCGAATATAATAGTCCTTACTCCGGGAATTACTAGGTATGCAATCACACGTATTTCGAATGAACTGTCACCTTACGAATGTGAAGTTTTCGACAAAATTAAAAAATAACAAAACATGGCGGACTACAAAATTTGCCGAAATAACAAAAATGCACATGTATTAGTAAAACAGTTGACGAAAGCAATGTTAGGATTTTTTACAAATTTGCTATTAAAAGCAACTGCTCGTTAATACACAATTAGTAAACTAGCGACTTCGGCAATGACAATTAATACAAAATTCGAAATGTTCAAACAAATATCAATTATCCCCATTTTAATACGATGACGTAGACCCATTTGTTATTGACACCGAACTTGATCAATTCTTGCAAAACTCAAATAATTAATTTGGACTAATCACAAAAGGCATTGAAAAATGTGTTATTGATAATACGAATTTGGAAGGAATACGGGTATACGGAACCGATTGGAAATCATTGGATTACATAGAACTTGAAGCGTATATTGGCCTGTTGATATTAGCTGGCGTGTATAAATCAAATAAGGAAACGCTGGAAAATTTGTGGCATGAGCACAAAGGCGGACTTGTTTTTCGGGCCACCATGTCCTTGAAACAATTCAAAGTCACTTGAAGAGTAATACAATTTTGTAAAATGGCACCGAGTTGTGAGATAAATGGGTGAAAATATTGCCGAACTTAAACAACCCAGGTAAAAATGTGACCGCCAATGAACAATTAGTCGGGTTTCGTGGAAGGTGCCCATTTCGTCAATACATGCCAAACAAACCTGCAAAGTACGGTATCAAATTTTGGATACTTTGCGATAGCAAAAAAACGTACGTTTAGAATATACAAGGTTTTACAGGAAAGGCAGCTGATGCGGCTCCAGAAAGAGATCAAGGATTACGCGTAGTACTTGATTTGTGTACAACTCAACTGAATTCGTACGAACTTGGACAAATGTTGCTGAAACGACATATGACGAAGATTAGAACGATAAGGAAAAACAAAATTTACCAAAGGCACAACTATGGTGTCTTATATTCCGAAGAAGAATAAATGCGTTATTATATTTTATGAATATTCCAAATATCAAAGGCTACAAAGCCAACATATTTATGCGATGGGACACCCTTAGATTTTTAATTTTTAAATTTCGATATGGTAAAAGGTATCGTAGAGATGTCTGTGCTTAACGATGTTTGATATATTGTTATCTGAATGTTTCTTGATGTTTTCTATAAGCCAACATATGTATGCGGTTAGTTATAAATTGGAATCTGTTAAATCAGAAATCCAAACAAAAGCGACGCATATAAAATACAACAATCAACTTTTAGCAGACAACTTTAACAATAAAAACGTATGGTTTCAATTTCTAAACCAGTCATAAGGTTTTCTACCAACTTAAAACACTTACACATACTCAAGGCAATCCTTGTACGACCACGAGTATCAACGTATTCCAGATCACTAGCCTTAAACTTGATATTACATCTAAACAGAAAACATGTGACGAACTTAAACATTCCACATCTACCCAAAAATCAACTATCAGTGCAGATCGACCTACTACACATACCCTTGATTAGGAGCTTTTGCCCGAAAAAGTTCCCAGCAAATCAAATGCTTACCTCATCTAATACAACAGGTTTAATCGGAAGAGGAGCTCTGATTATGCTTTGACAGTTACCAGTTACCAATAACAACAGCTACCATGTGTGAGAATTACCAATAATGAGAGATATAGTTTTATTCTCGAGTCCTACATTCGGCCCTCTAACCAAGTTGGTACCTATCAGCTTATAATGGGGGTTTTTGTGTTTAAGATTATGGATAGTCAAGGTGGCTTTTTGTATTTGGCGGCTTTAATTTGCCTTATCTCAGAGGATACCACCCATTACACACTATAAACGCACACACTATAAAGGAAAATTTAGCGTCGGATAATAAGTTGAATCCAGAATTATTTTAGATTGTTTGTCCTGCAAAACACGTTCCATAACCGTAAAGAAGTCACTAATGACGTCCAGAAAAAACCAATTATAATTTTAGACTACAGACAAAAGATGGAGTCGACACTGTTGACAATGCCGTTTGTCCTGAATGGAATACGCAGAAACATCATAGAAGACGCGTTTTCATTGAAATACTTGGTGAAGCATTGATAAAAGGTGAAATTGCGAGAAGAGTTTATCACCCACGCTCCGTATGAAGCCGCAACTTAATCAAGGATATTGCAGCCTCACACACAGAACAAACATCATTAGGAACTTCAGCTAGTACGGTGGGTGACCGAAAACGGAGCCGCTGTTATATTTTATTTGTAGTAAATTTATATGTAAAGCTCATACCAATCATATATATATATATATATATATATATATATATATCAACAGTGTACCAGGAACTAATAATTAAAATTAGCAATTATAATTAAAAAAATTAAATTAATAAAACTTGAAATACAATTTGAAAAATATTTTTTGATTGTTTTTTAAGCAAATACATATGGGTCCATTTTGGTCTCGGAGAACTTTAGTGTTATTAATTTTGAGGGTCGCTACACTTTTTCCTGTAGCGAAATTTTAAAATTAAAAAAAATCTATGGCTACCCCACCACATAAATATGTTGGCTTATATATAGAAAACATTAAAAAAGGTCCACGCAACATGATATCATACACATTTATGCGTAAACATCTCTGCGATGCCTTGACATTGATAATTGATCGTTACTCCACAAGTCTAATATCGGTCACATTTAATGAGGAGCTTTATTTATATACACGTTATAGCCTCTGTTTTCGATGCTCATCACAAAATTTGTAAGAAATTTTGTAACTTATTTGCATATTCTGAGTTTCAAATATCGAACATTCATAGTAAAAATAGCAAAACAGAAAAGAAACAAATAAGAGATTTCATTTAATCGCTCCAATTAATAAAGATTAATATGTTTTTTATAAAAATGTCGTCCACTCTGAATAAGCACAATGCTTGAGTACTCTTACAACAACATGAAATTCTCAAGATATTCTAAAGCGCAATAAACTTTTAAATATTCTAGAAATAATCCAAACATCACATCTGCCCCTTACGCTGTTGCGATAGTGTGTCTCTGTCCATCTAATAAGGTGTCCGACTCAAAAGAAAAATTTAAAATGAGCAAATCAGTGAAAAATACGCCCAAAGGAAATGAATTTCAAAATCAACACCATCTGATGAAAAAACGTGCACCATAAATCAATGTCATACGAACATTTAGTGTGTTTTAAGGTGATACAATTAAGATTTTATGTTTCATCTTGTTTTTCTCGTATTTTCGTGTGATTAATCCCAGAAGAGAGCACAATAATAAAATATTTAATTGAAAAGCACGAAAATTCATTACCGCATCTATAAGAGTTTTTCTCATTTAGGAAACACAACCACACACATACACACACACACACACACATAATACGCACAGGCAAATACAGTTTTTCTTATAATAAATTAATTTTATATTAAGAATTTTTTTATTTATAATTTCTTTTCTTTTAATTTTGTTGCCTATAAACACAGAAAGTAAAAATAAAATATTAGAAGCGAGTTTTGGTACATAACAACAAAACCATAGCATTATTAATTGAAATTATAATTTAATTTATAAAAATTTACAAAAAATGTAAATTGAGGGTTGTTTTTATATGCCTATTTCCTTCAGCACATTTTCTGCGAATTATGGATATGAGCACATTAATGTTTATACCGAAACCAAAAGAAGAAGTAAAAAAAAAACTCAAAATTAATGGTTGGTATGATGTAAGCAGAAGAAAAATTTGAATATAACTGTTTCTAATTAAACATTTTCTTCATAAAAATAATTTAATGTTAATTTCCAATTTACCAGCGTAAATGATTTTATTATTGATTCGTTGTTGTTTGATTTTTTTTTCTTAGAAATTCCTTCGCATTTTTTATTTTTGTTAAATCTTTGATTCCGAAGTTTTAGCGTATCATTTGTATGTTAATCATACCAGCACTAATTATTATTTACTCAATAAATTAAAATGACATGTGCAAATTGGAATCCAAGACTATTATCTTTGAGTACTATGTTCGAAGAACTTAATCACGACAGTTTTTTATTATAAAATGCTCCTTTTATTCCGCTGTAAAATTTGTAGGTCACGTTCCGTCATCTCTTTCAGTTGGTGCTCGTTTTCAGTAAAGTATACTAAAATACTGTCATGCTTGCGAATTCACGCCAATTGACCTATGTGAAGTTATCCCACGATTATATCCCAGAAAATAGAAAAATGTCATCAGGCAACACTAATCAATAAAAACCCTATTTGCTCTTGTGTGAAGTTAGCTCAGCCCAGAATTTATTAAAAATCACGTTAAATACAAAAATTAATTTCGTTATATTTAAATTAAGAGAATTTTATATCAATAGAACATGTACGAACTAAAATTACATTAGACACGATAAAGGTAATTGGCATGTTAAAAGTATAAATTTGTCGGATTAAGGCTATGTGGTTTTGAGACCGTCACACTTCTGATTTACTTTTAGAAAAGTTAGAAAAAAACTGGGCCAGATACATCGTTTATCTCCGTCCGCCAGATATATCGTTCATTTTTGTTCAAATACGAGTTGTATGGATATAAACGATATACCTGGCCCAGAGCCCAATTTGGAAAAGTTGCCACGGAATGATTTTTTCTAACTTTTCTAAAAGTAAGACAGGAGTATGACAATCTCAAACCATGTATAGCCTTAATCCGACAAGTTTATACCTTTAACGTGCGAAATTTAAATTTAATTTTTGTTCAAATACGAGTTGTATGGATGTAAACGATATATCTGGCCCAGGGCTCAATTACGCAAAGTTGCCATGGAACGATTTTTTCTAACTTAACTAAAAGTAAGGCAGGAGTATGACGATCTCAAAACCCCATAGCCTTAATCCGACAAGTTTATACTTCCGTGCGAAATTTAAATTTAATTTTTGTTCAAATACGACTTGTATGGACTGGCTCAGGGCCCAATTTCGCAAAGTTGCCACGGATAGACTCTTTTCGAACTTTTCTAAAAGTAAGGCAGGAGTGTGACGATCTCAAAACCTCATAGCCTTAATCCGACAAGTTTATACCTTTAACGGGCGAAATTTAAATTTAATTTTTGTTCAAATACGAGTTGTATGTGTATAAACGATATCTGGCCCAGGGTCCAATTTCACAAAGCTGCCACGGAACGATTATTTCTCACTTTTATAAAAGTAAGGCAGGAGTATGACGATCTCAAAACCACATAGCCTTAATGTGACAAGTTTATACTTTTAACGTGCGAAATTTAAATTAAATTTTTGTTCAACTACGAGCTGGATCGATACAAACGATATATCTGGCCCAAGGCCCAATTTCGCAAAGTTGCCAAGGAACGACATTTTTCTAACTTTTCTAAAAGTATGGCAGGAGTAGGACGATCTTAAAACCGCATAGCCTTAATCCGACAAGTTTATACCTTTAACGTGCGAAATTTAAATTTAATTTTTGTTCAACTACGAGCTGGATGGATGTAAACGATATATCTGGCCCAGGGCCTAATTTCGTAAACTTGCCACTTAACGATTTTTTCTAACTTAACTAAAAGTAAGGCAGGAGTATGACGATCTTAAAACCGCATAGCCTTAATCCGACAAGTTTATACCTTTAACGTGCGAAATTTAAATTTAATTTTTGTTCAACTACGAGCTGGATGGATGTAAACGATATATCTGGCCCAGGGCCTAATTTCATAAAGTTGCCACGTAACGATTTTTTCTAACTTAACTAAAAGTAAGGCAGGAGTATGACGATCTCAAAACCACATAGCCTTAATCCGACAAGTTTATACTTTTAACGTGCGAAATTTAAATTTAATTTTTGTTCAAATACGACTTGTATGGATGTAAACGATATATCTGGCTCAGGGCCCAATTCCGCAAAGTTGCCACGGATAGACTCTTTTCGAACTTTTCTAAAAGTAAGGCAGGAGTATGACAATCTCAAAACCACATAGCATTAATCTGACAAGTTTATACTTTTAACGTGCGAAAGTTAAAATTAATTTTTGTTCAAATACGTGTTGTATGGGTATATCTGGCCCAGGGCCCAATTCCGCAAAGTTGCCAAGGAACGACTTTTTTCTAACGTTTCTAAAAGTAAGGCAACAGTGTGACGATCTCAAAACCACATAGCCTTAATCCGATAATCCGACAAGTTTATACTTTTAACGTGCGAAATTTAATTTTTTTTTTGTTCAAATACGTAATGTATGAGTTATCTGGCCCAGGGTCCAATTTCGCTAAGTTGCCACGGAACGATTTTTTCTTACTTTTCTAAAAGTAAGGCAGGAGTATGATGATCTCAAAACCACATAGCCTTCATCTGACAAGTTTGTACTTTTAACGTGCGAAAGTTAAAATTAATTTTTGTTCAAATACGAGTTGTATGAATATATCTGGCCCAGGGCCCATTTTCGCAAAGTTGCCAAGGAACGACTTTTTTCTAACTGTTCTAAAAGTAAGGCAGGAGTATGACGATCTCAAAACTACATAGCCTTAATCCGACAAGTTTATACTTTTAACGTGCGAAATTTAAATTTAATTTAATTTAATGCATAAATAGTCAAAATTTTCCCTGGTCGTTTTTTAGAAATACGGGTCCATTCCGACACTATTTCTAAAAATTCGAAAGTATTTCTTTTTGCGTAGCAAAACCTCAAGTGTGTGACATAAAAGCAGAAGCATATCATTTTGCTTATAAACCGACATGGCCAATAACGGAGACGACAAGGACCTTCTTGGAGCAAACAACCATAAGCACCATGCTGAACGTGAGATAGCCTCGTCAAAATAATTGACGAGGTTACCAGCGTTCTGGGAGAGCAATCCCAAAAGTTGGTTCTTGACAGCCGAAATAATGTTCGACGCGAACAAAATTACAAGCGACAAACAGAAGTTTGCACATATAGTACTTTCACTGTCAGCCACACAGGCGGAGAAGATCAATTATATATTACAAGATCCTCCAACTGTTGAAAAGTACGAGACCATGAAAAGAGTATTAGTTGATCGTTACTCCATTTCCGAAGAGCGAAAATTGGAGACAATTCTGAGCAAAATCGAAATTGGTGATCAAAAACCATCTGATATTTTGCATCAGATTAAGTCGTTGGCTGAAAAAACATTTTCAACCAACGTCAATACTAAATTGTGGATCAGGCAGCTGCCTGACTACATTCAAACCTCGCTGATATTGCCGACAAGCTACACGATCAAGTTGGCACTCGAACTCAAACTTTAAGTTCGATACAACACAGCAAACATAAACCTAGCTCAGAGCTACAGATAGCAACCTCAACAATTTCACAGCTTGAGAATACTATCAAGAGACTGAGCGATAGATTAGCAAGACTCGAGACACAGTCACACATGCAGCGATAACCCTTGCGATCACAATCCCCCTGGAGACGTACTCCTTCTCCTGCGAGAAACACGTAATTTACCACAAATCAGGGAAGTTGAAATCGCCCAAGCAATCCACAAGCGCACAGAAATCAAAATCCACACAACTTGTGTTGGTATCACGGTCGATTTGGTAACAAAGCGTCTAAATGCATCAAACCATGCAATTTTGTTACCCAGCACAGAGAACCAGCAACTACCGGATCCCCAAACCATTAAGTCTTAAGGTCGCAGCGGCAGATTTAAAACAAGCGCAACACACCCGCTTATTTATACGGGATTCGGTGAATAATATCCCGTTTCTCATTGATACCGGCGCTGATTTAAGCGTAATCCCGTATTACAAATACTATCGCTACGGAACAAGTCACAATCCCGATTTAGTTCTATCAGCAGCAAACGGAACCACAATAAACACGTTTCGTACCAAATTACTCAACGTTGACAATGAATTAAGACGTTCTTTCAAACATACATTCATTCTTGCCAACGAATTTCCTAACGAAATTCGGTTTGTTAGTGGATCTGAAAAATTGATTGATCCATCCACTAAGCTTACTATCAACGCAACATCAGCACTCGTTGATACACCAACACCACTGTTCTACTTAATCAACAATGGCTACAAAATTCCCTTCTTTAACCCATCGAACTACAACTCTCCGGTAAGGCACAATGTACTACACCACATCGTGACTACAGGCCACTTTCCATTTGCGAGACCACGTAGACTTGATCCAATTCGGCACAAAGGGGCATTCTTAGAATTTCAACACATGGTGGAACTAGGAATCTGCCAACCTTCTACTTCAGCAATATCATGACCATTACACATGGTGAAGAAGAAGGACAACGACTGGAGACCATGTGGGGACTATAGAAGGCTTAACGCTGTCACAATTCCTGACCGTTACCCTATTCCCCACATCCAAAACTTTTCCATACAATTACATGGATGCTCAATTTTTTCAAAAATCGATCTCGTCAGAGCGTACCATTTAATACCAATAGCTCCTGACGACATACATAAAACCGCAATTACCACACCATTTGGCTTATTTGAATTCACACGAATGCCATTTGGACTCAGAAATACTGCACAATCATTCCAGCGTTTCATCAACGAAATTGTGAGAGATCTCGATTTCGTTTTTGTTTATATTGACGACATTCTCGTAGCATCTAAAGAGGAGAAGCAACTCTTACTCCATTTGGAACAACTCTTTCAAAAATTATCAGATTATGGTGTCAATATTAACACAGCAAAATGTGTGTTTGGGACAAGTAACCTTGACTTCCTTAGTCAAAAAATTACTCCTAATGGCATTCTGCCGTCCGAAGGACGAATTAAGGCAATTAAAGAATTCCCAGCACCACAAAGCGTGAAACAAATTCAGCAATTTGTCGGTATGGTAGACTATTACCACCGATTCATTCCAAAACTCACTGAGATACTTGCCACAATTCACTCACAATTGGCAACACTTCTCAAGAAACCCAAAACGCCTCAACATTTTTCTTGGCCTAAAGAATGTCAAAATGCATTCCTTCAGGCGCAGTCTTACAGCAATTAAATAAAGACACTTGGGAACTGCTTCGATTTTTCTCGAATAAATTATCAGATGCCGAAAGAAAATATTCCGCATTTGATCGCGAATTACTTGCAATTTTCCAAGCAATTAAATACTTTCGCTATTTTGTCGAAGGTCGGGAATTCACTATTTTCAACGACCACAAACCGCTTACTAGAGCAATTACCTCTAAAGCGGAGCGCAATCCAAGGCAAGCACGCCGCTTAGATTATGTCTCTCAGTTTACGATAGACATACAACCGGTGTGAAGTTTTAATCAATTATCAAAAGTGTAGCTACACAAATAATCATTTTTCAAAAGTGTAGTTACACAATTTAATCAAAAGTGTAGCTACACACAGAATAAAATGTAGCAGGGTTGAATTTTTTTTATTTAATTAAAAAATCCTTTTATAGGAATTTTAAATTTGAAAAAGATGATAAACAAAAATATATATACATACCTAAAGGTATTTAAAAATATTTTGATAAATAATGTAAAGTTAAATTATGTATGTCTATGCGGTTAAACGTTTTTATAATAAACCGCAGTTGTCAATAGGTAGATGACTATTGAAATATGTGAATCCCATTAGACTGTGTGACTCTTATAAATAAATATTGTTAAACATCGATTTAACGTTACTCTAGGAAACTTTTTTTTTCTAAAAAAACGCTCTACCTACTTGCAACTTTTAATATAAAACTGTAGAGGTTCTGTAAAGGTCTCAATCAAGTAATTCTAGAGGAGCCTATTCAGATCTGTGAATGCCCTCGGATTGTGTGTACTCTGATAGACTAATTTTGATAACCACCATATTAACGCGACCCTCCCAACGCGATGAAAGTGTAGGGGTGGATTGTAGGCCATAATCAAGGAATCTTAGAGATGTCTATTCAGATCTGTGAATGTCCTCGGATTGTATGTGCTCTTATGGACTAATTTTGATAACCACCATATTAACGCGACCCTCGGGGAATTTCTCACCGATTTTAGAATACCACTCCACTTGCGATATTTAATATGAAAGTGTAGGGGTGGATTGTAGGCCATAATCAAGGAATCCTAGAGATGTCTATTCAGATCTGTTAATGTCCTCGGATTGTATGTGCTCTTATGGACTAATTTTGATAACCACCATATTAACGCGACCCTCGGGGAATTTCTCACCGAATTTAGAATATCACTCCACTTGCGATATTTAATGTGAAAGTGTAGGGGTGGATTGTAGGCCATAACCAAGGAATCCTAGAGATGTCTATTCAGATCTGTTAATGTCCTCGGATTGTGTGTGCTGTTATAGACTAATTTTGATAACCACCATATTAACGCGACCCTCGGGGAATTTCTCACCGATCTTAGAATACCACTCCACTTGCGATATTTAATATGAAAGTGTAGGGGTGGATTGTAGGCCATAATCTAGGAATCCTAGAGATGTCTATTCAGATCTGTTAATGTCCTCGGATTGTATGTGCTCTTATGGACTAATTTTGATAACCACCATATTAACGCGACCCTCGGGGAATTTCTCACCGAATTTAGAATATCACTCCACTTGCGATATTTAATATGAAAGTGTAGTGGTGGATTGTAGGCCATAATCAAGGAATCCTAGAGATGTCTATTCAGATCTGTGAATGTCTTTGGATTATATGTGATGGTAACGACTAATTTTGATACCCACTATATTAACGCGACCCTCGGGGAATTTCTCACCGATTTTAGAATATCACTCCACTTGCGATATTTAATATGAAAGTGTAGTGGTGGATTGTAGGCCATAATCAAGGAATCCTAGAGATGTCTATTCAGATCAGTGAATGTCCTCGGATTATATGTGATGGTAACGACTAATTTTGATACCCACTATATTAACGCGACCCTCGGGGAATTTCTCACCGATTTTAGAATATCACTCCACTTGCGATATTTAATACGAAAGTGTAGGGGTGGATTGTAGGCCATAATCAAGGAATCCTAGATATGTCTATTCAGATCTGTGAATGTCCTCGGATTGCATGTGCTCTTATGGACTAATTTTGATAACCACCATATTAATGCGGACACTCACGAGGACATTCACAGATCTGAATAGACATCTCTAGGATTCGTTGATTATGGCTTACAATCCACCCCTACACTTTCATATTAAATATCGCAAGTGGAGTGATATTCTAAATTCGGTGAGAAATTCCCCGAGGGTCGCGTTAATATGGTGGTTATCAAAATTGGTCCATAAGAGCACATACAATCCGAGGACATTCACAGATCTGAATAGACATCTCTAGGATTCGTTGATTATGGCCTACAATCCACCCCTACACTTTCATATTAAATATCGCAAGTGGAGTGGTATTCTAAAATCGGTGAGAAATTCCCCGAGGGTCGCGTTAATATGGTGGTTATCAAAATTAGTCCATAACAGCACATACAATCCGAGGACATTTACAGATCTGAATAGACATCTCTAGGATTCGTTGATTATGGCCTACAATCCACCCCTACACTTTCGTATTAAATATCGCAAGTGGAGTGGTATTCTAAAATCGGTGAGAAATTCCCCGAGGGTCGCATTAATATGGTGGTTAACAAAATTAATCTATAACAGCATACACAATCCGAGGACATTCACAGATCTGAATAGACATCTCTAGGATTTTTTGATTATGGCCTACAATCCACCCCTACACTTTCATATTAAATATCGCAAGTGGAGTGATATTCTAAATTCGGTGAGAAATTCCCCGAGGGTCGCGTTAATATGGTGGTTATCAAAATTAGTCCATAAGAGCACATACAATCCGAGGACATTAACAGATCTGAATAGACATCTCTAGGATTCCTTGATTATGGCCTACAATCCACCCCTACACTTTCATATTAAATATCGCAAGTGGAGTGGTATTCTAAAATCGGTGAGAAATTCCCCGAGGGTCGCGTTAATATGGTGGTTATCAAAATTAGTCTATAACAGCACACACAATCCGAGGACATTAACAGATCTGAATAGACATCTCTAGGATTCCTTGATTATGGCCTACAATCCACCCCTACACTTTCACATTAAATATCGCAAGTGGAGTGATATTCTAAATTCGGTGAGAAATTCCCCGAGGGTCGCGTTAATATGGTGGTTATCAAAATTAGTCCATAACAGCACATACAATCCGAGGACATTTACAGATCTGAATAGACATCTCTAGGATTCGTTGATTATGGCCTACAATCCACCCCTACACTTTCGTATTAAATATCGCAAGTGGAGTGGTATTCTAAAATCGGTGAGAAATTCCCCGAGGGTCGCATTAATATGGTGGTTAACAAAATTAATCTATAACAGCATACACAATCCGAGGACATTCACAGATCTGAATAGACATCTCTAGGATTCCTTGGTTATGGCCTACAATCCACCCCTACACTTTCACATTAAATATCGCAAGTGGAGTGATATTCTAAATTCGGTGAGAAATTCCCCGAGGGTCGCGTTAATATGGTGGTTATCAAAATTAGTCCATAAGAGCACATACAATCCGAGGACATTAACAGATC
Source organism: Nephrotoma guestfalica (assembly GCA_963691935.1). Classification (NCBI taxonomy): domain Eukaryota; kingdom Metazoa; phylum Arthropoda; class Insecta; order Diptera; family Tipulidae; genus Nephrotoma; species Nephrotoma guestfalica. The sequence continues at coordinate 99,683,171 of OY829914.1, forward strand.
TGAATAGACATCTCTAGGATTCCTTGATTATGGCCTACAATCCACCCCTACACTTTCATATTAAATATCGCAAGTGGAGTGGTATTCTAAAATCGGTGAGAAATTCCCCGAGGGTCGCGTTAATATGGTGGTTATCAAAATTAGTCTATAACAGCACACACAATCCGAGGACATTAACAGATCTGAATAGACATCTCTAGGATTCCTTGATTATGGCCTACAATCCACCCCTACACTTTCACATTAAATATCGCAAGTGGAGTGATATTCTAAATTCGGTGAGAAATTCCCCGAGGGTCGCGTTAATATGGTGGTTATCAAAATTAGTCCATAAGAGCACATACAATCCGAGGACATTAACAGATCTGAATAGACATCTCTAGGATTCCTTGATTATCGCCTACAATCCACCCCTACACTTTCACATTAAATATCGCAAGTGGAGTGATATTCTAAAATCGGTGAGAAATTCCCCGAGGATCGCGTTAATATGGTGGTTATCAAAATTAGTCTATAACAGCACACACAATCCGAGGACATTAACAGATCTGAATAGACATCTCTAGGATTCCTTGGTTATGGCCTACAATCCACCCCTACACTTTCGTATTAAATATCGCAAGGGGAGTGATATTCTAAAATCAGTGAGAAATTCCCCGAGGGTCGCGTTAATATGGTGGTTATCAAAATTAGTCCAGCACAGTATACACAATCCGAGGACATTTACAGATCTGAATAGACATCTCTAGGATTCGTTGATTATGGCCTACAATCCACCCCTACACTTTCATATTAAATATCGCAAGTGGAGTGATATTCTAAAATCGGTGAGAAATTCCCCGAGGGTCGCGTTAATATGGTGGTTATCAAAATTAGTCCATAACAGCACATACAATCCGAGGACATTTACAGATCTGAATAGACATCTCTAGGATTCGTTGATTATGGCTTACAATCCACCCCTACACTTTCATATTAAATATCGCAAGTGGAGTGATATTCTAAATTCGGTGAGAAATTCCCCGAGGGTCGCGTTAATATGGTGGTTATCAAAATTAGTCCATAAGAGCACATACAATCCGAGGACATTCACAGATCTGAATAGACATCTCTAGGATTCCTAGATTATGGCCTACAATCCACCCCTACACTTTCGTATTAAATATCGCAAGTGGAGTGATATTCTAAAATCGGTGAGAAATTCCCCGAGGGTCGCGTTAATATGGTGGTTATCAAAATTAGTCCATAAGAGCACATACAATCCGAGGACATTTACAGATCTGAATAGACATCTCTAGGATTCGTTGATTATGGCCTACAATCCACCCCTACACTTTCATATTAAATATCGCAAGTGGAGTGGTATTCTAAAATCGGTGAGAAATTCCCCGAGGGTCGCGTTAATATGGTGGTTATCAAAATTAGTCTATAACAGCACACACAATCCGAGGACATTAACAGATCTGAATAGACATCTCTAGGATTCCTTGGTTATGGCCTACAATCCACCCCTACACTTTCGTATTAAATATCGCAAGGGGAGTGATATTCTAAAATCAGTGAGAAATTCCCCGAGGGTCGCGTTAATATGGTGGTTATCAAAATTAGTCCAGCAGAGTACACACAATCCGAGGACATTTACAGATCTGAATAGACATCTCTAGGATTCGTTGATTATGGCCTACAATCCACCCCTACACTTTCATATTAAATATCGCAAGTGGAGTGATATTCTAAAATCGGTGAGAAATTCCCCGAGGGTCGCGTTAATATGGTGGTTATCAAAATTAGTCCATAACAGCACATACAATCCGAGGACATTTACAGATCTGAATAGACATCTCTAGGATTCGTTGATTATGGCTTACAATCCACCCCTACACTTTCATATTAAATATCGCAAGTGGAGTGATATTCTAAATTCGGTGAGAAATTCCCCGAGGGTCGCGTTAATATGGTGGTTATCAAAATTAGTCCATAAGAGCACATACAATCCGAGGACATTCACAGATCTGAATAGACATCTCTAGGATTCCTTGATTATGGCCTACAATCCACCCCTACACTTTCATATTAAATACCGCAAGTGGAGTGGTATTCTAAAATCGGTGAGAAATTCCCCGAGGGTCGCGTTAACATGGTGGTTATCAAAATTAGTCTATAACAGCACACACAATCCGAGGACATTAACAGATCTGAATAGACATCTCTAGGATTCCTTGATTATGGCCTACAATCCACCCCTACACTTTCACATTAAATATCGCAAGTGGAGTGATATTCTAAAACCGGTGAGAAATTCCCCGAGGGTCGCGTTAATATGGTGGTTATCAAAATTAGTCCAGCAGAGTACACACAATCCGTGGACATTTACAGATCTGAATAGACATCTCTAGGATTCGTTGATTATGGCCTACAATCCACCCCTACACTTTCATATTAAATATCGCAAGTGGAGTGGTATTCTAAAATCGGTGAGAAATTCCCCGAGGGTCGCGTTAATATGGTGGTTATCAAAATTAGTCCATAACAGCACATACAATCCGAGGACATTTACAGATCTGAATAGACATCTCTAGGATTCGTTGATTATGGCTTACAATCCACCCCTTCACTTTCATATTAAATATCGCAAGTGGAGTGGTATTCTAAAATCGGTGAGAAATTCCCCGAGGGTCGCGTTAATATGGTGGTTATCAATATTAGTCTATAACAGCACACACAATCCGAGGACATTAACAGATCTGAATAGACATCTCTAGGATTCCTTGATTATGGCCTACAATCCACCCCTACACTTTCACATTAAATATCGCAAGTGGAGTGATATTCTAAAACCGGTGAGAAATTCCCCGAGGGTCGCGTTAATATGGTGGTTATCAAAATTAGTCCAGCAGAGTACACACAATCCGAGGACATTTACAGATCTGAATAGACATCTCTAGGATTCGTTGATTATGGCCTACAATCCACCCCTACACTTTCATATTAAATATCGCAAGTGGAGTGGTATTCTAAAATCGGTGAGAAATTCCCCGAGGGTCGCGTTAATATGGTGGTTATCAAAATTAGTCCATAACAGCACATACAATCCGAGGACATTTACAGATCTGAATAGACATCTCTAGGATTCGTTGATTATGGCTTACAATCCACCCCTTCACTTTCATATTAAATATCGCAAGGGGAGTGATATTCTAAAATCAGTGAGAAATTCCCCGAGGGTCGCGTTAATATGGTGGTTATCAAAATTAGTCCAGCAGAGTACACACAATCCGAGGACATTTACAGATCTGAATAGACATCTCTAGGATTCGTTGATTATGGACTACAATCCACCCCTACACTTTCATATTAAATATCGCAAGTGGAGTGGTATTCTAAAATCAGTGAGAAATTCCCCGAGGGTCGCGTTAATATGGTGGTTATCAAAATTAGTTCATAAGAGCACATACAATAGGAGGACATTCACATATCTGAATAGACATCTCTAGAATTCCTTGATTATGGCCTACAATCCACCCCTACACTTTCATATTAAATATCGCAAGGGGAGTGATATTCTAAAATCAGTGAGAAATTCCCCGAGGGTCGCGTTAATATGGTGGTTATCAAAATTAGTCCATAAGAGCACATACAATCCGAGGACATTCACAGATCTGAATAGACATCTCTAGAATTCCTTGATTATGGCCTACAATCCACCCCTACACTTTCGTATTAAATATCGCAAGTGGAGTGATATTCTAAAATCAGTGAGAAATTCCCCGAGGGTCGCGTTAATATGGTGGTTATCAAAATTAGTCCAGCAGAATACACACAATCCGAGGACATTCACAGATCTGAATAGACATCTGAAGGATTCGTTGATTATGGCCTACAATCCACCCCTACACTTTCGTATTAAATATCGCAAGTGGAGTGGTATTCTAAAATCGGTGAGAAATTCCCCGAGGGTCGCATTAATATGGTGGTTAACAAAATTAATCTATAACAGCATACACAATCCGAGGACATTCACAGATCTGAATAGACATCTCTAGAATTCCTTGATTATGGCCTACAATCCACCCCTACACTTTCATATTAAATATCGCAAGTGGAGTGGTATTCTAAAATCGGTGAGAAATTCCCCGAGGGTCGCGTTAATATGGTGGTTATCAATATTAGTCTATAACAGCACACACAATCCGAGGACATTAACAGATCTGAATAGACATCTCTAGGATTCCTTGATTATGGCCTACAATCCACCCCTACACTTTCACATTAAATATCGCAAGTGGAGTGATATTCTAAAATCGGTGAGAAATTCCCCGAGGGTCGCGTTAATATGGTGGTTATCAATATTAGTCTATAACAGCACACACAATCCGAGGACATTAACAGATCTGAATAGACATCTCTAGAATTCCTTGATTATGGCCTACAATCCACCCCTACACTTTCATATTAAATATCGCAAGTGGAGTGATTCTAAATTCGGTGAGAAATTCCCCGAGGGTCGCGTTAATATGGTGGTTATCAAAATTAGTCCATAAGAGCACATACAATCCGAGGACATTCACAGATCTGAATAGACATCTCTAGGATTCCTTGATTATAGCCTACAATCCACCCCTACACTTTCATATTAAATATCGCAAGTGGAGTGGTATTCTAAAATCGGTGAGAAATTCCCCGAGGGTCGCGTTAATATGGTGGTTATCAATATTAGTCTATAACAGCACACACAATCCGAGGACATTAACAGATCTGAATAGACATCTCTAGAATTCCTTGATTATGGCCTACAATCCACCCCTACACTTTCATATTAAATATCGCAAGTGGAGTGATATTCTAAATTCGGTGAGAAATTCCCCGAGGGTCGCGTTAATATGGTGGTTATCAAAATTAGTCCATAAGAGCACATACAATCCGAGGACATTCACAGATCTGAATAGACATCTCTAGGATTCCTTGATTATGGCCTACAATCCACCCCTACACTTTCATATTAAATATCGCAAGTGGAGTGGTATTCTAAAATCGGTGAGAAATTCCCCGAGGGTCGCGTTAATATGGTGGTTATCAATATTAGTCTATAACAGCACACACAATCCGAGGACATTAACAGATCTGAATAGACATCTCTAGGATTCCTTGATTATGGCCTACAATCCACCCCTACACTTTCACATTAAATATCGCAAGTGGAGTGATATTCTAAAATCGGTGAGAAATTCCCCGAGGGTCGCGTTAATATGGTGGTTATCAAAATTAGTTCATAAGAGCACATACAATCCGAGGACATTCACAGATCTGAATAGACATCTCTAGAATTCCTTGATTATGGCCTACAATCCACCCCTACACTTTCATATTAAATATCGCAAGGGGAGTGATATTCTAAAATCAGTGAGAAATTTCCCGAGGGTCGCGTTAATATGGTGGTTATCAAAATTAGTCCATAAGAGCACATACAATCCGAGGACATTCACAGATCTGAATAGACATCTCTAGAATTCCTTGATTATGGCCTACAATCCACCCCTACACTTTCGTATTAAATATCGCAAGTGGAGTGATATTCTAAAATCAGTGAGAAATTCCCCGAGGGTCGCGTTAATATGGTGGTTATCAAAATTAGTCCAGCAGAGTACACACAATCCGAGGACATTTACAGATCTGAATAGACATCTGAAGGATTCGTTGATTATGGCCTACAATCCACCCCTACACTTTCGTATTAAATATCGCAAGTGGAGTGGTATTCTAAAATCGGTGAGAAATTCCCCGAGGGTCGCATTAATATGGTGGTTAACAAAATTAATTTATAACAGCATACACAATCCGAGGACATTCACAGATCTGAATAGACATCTCTAGGATTTTTTGATTATGGCCTACAATCCACCCCTACACTTTCATATTAAATATCGCAAGTGGAGTGATATTATAAATTCGGTGAGAAATTCCCCGAGGGTCGCGTTAATATGGTGGTTATCAAAATTAGTCCATAAGAGCACATACAATCCGAGGACATTCACAGATCTGAATAGACATCTCTAGAATTCCTTGATTATGGCCTACAATCCACCCCTACACTTTCGTATTAAATATCGCAAGTGGAGTGATATTCTAAAATCAGTGAGAAATTCCCCGAGGGTCGCGTTAATATGGTGGTTATCAAAATTAGTCCAGCAGAGTACACACAATCCGAGGACATTTACAGATCTGAATAGACATCTGAAGGATTCGTTGATTATGGCCTACAATCCACCCCAACACTTTCGTATTAAATATCGCAAGTGGAGTGGTATTCTAAAATCGGTGAGAAATTCCCCGAGGGTCGCGTTAATATGGTGGTTAACAAAATTAATCTATAACAGCATACACAATCCGAGGACATTCACAGATCTGAATAGACATCTCTAAGATTCCTTGATTATGGCCTACAATCCACCCCTACACTTTCATCGCGTTGGGAGGGTCGCGTTAATATGGTGGTTATCAAAATTAGTCTATCAGAGTACACACAATCCGAGGGCATTCACAGATCTGAATAGGCTCCTCTAGAATTACTTGATTGAGACCTTTACAGAACCTCTACAGTTTTATATTAAAAGTCGCAAGTAGGTAGAGCGTTTTTTTAGAAAAAAAAAGTTTCCTAGAGTAACGTTAAATCGATGTTTAACAATATTTATTTATAAGAGTCACACAGTCTAATGGGATTCACATATTTCAATAGTCATCTACCTATTGACAACTGCGGTTTATTATAAAAACGTTTAACCGCATAGACATACATAATTTAACTTTACATTATTTATCAAAATATTTTTAAATACCTTTAGGTATGTATATATATTTTTGTTTATCATCTTTTTCAAATTTAAAATTCCTATAAAAGGATTTTTTAATTAAATAAAAAAAATTCAACCCTGCTACATTTTATTCTGTGTGTAGCTACACTTTTGATTAAATTGTGTAACTACACTTTTGAAAAATGATTATTTGTGTAGCTACACTTTTGATAATTGATTAAAACTTCACACCGGTAGACATACAGCACGATACACTTCCTCGGATTTTTGACCACGAGCAAAAGCACAAGCTTGCGATCAAGAACTACAAGACTTACTCTCTAGTTCTACAAATCGGCGCTCTTCTAAGTGGAAATTAGATGAATTTCCATTAACCGATTTAACCATTTACTGTGAAATATCTATAGGCAACAATCGCCCGTATATTCCAGAGTCAATGCGTCGAACAATTTTCGACACTCTGCATCATATTTCACATCCAAGTGTACGAGCAACTCGCAAACTCGTCACTTCTAAATACTTTTGGCCTAGTATGAATAAAGATTTAACACTGTGGGTGAAATCTTGTTTATCCTTCCAAAAATGTAAAGTGCAACGGCACACCAAATCACTTCACGGGAATTTCCAAATTCCACCAGGTAGATTTGAACATATCCATGTAGATATTGTTGGACCACTTCCACCATCTAATGGATTTACATACATTTTAACCTGCGTTGATAGTTTTACGCGGTGGCCTGAATCTTACTGCATAAAAGACATATCCTCATAATCAATAGCAAAAACGCTCGTCGAAAACTACATTTCTAGATTCGGCGTTCCGGTCAACATAACGACCGACCAAGGCACACAGTTCGAATCTAAACTATTCGCTGAGCTCTGGAGTTCAGAGATCCCAATCATGTTGTTGGGAATTCGAGCAACAGTCAAAGATGACCTAAAATGCTCACCAGCAGAACTGGTGTACGGTCAAACGATCAAATTAAATGGGGAAATCTTTGTGCAACACCCACTTACACCCCAATTAACCAATGACACAGTGATTGATCAATTGCACTCCACGATGAACAAACTCATCCCAACGGACACGCGCAAAACCAAACAAAGCGACATATTCGTGCCAAAGTCACTGCAAACTTGTGACTACGTTTTCGTACGAATATATTAAATTCGCACTGGCCTCACACCGCCATATGAAGGTTCATACAAAGTAATATGACGACTTCGTAAGCACTTTGTATTGCAAATCAGAGACAAACATCAATCAGTCTCTATTGATAGACTCAAACCAGTCTATGGAATACTGAGTTCACCCGATCAAATATCGGGAGTGAAGAAAACTGACCGCATTTTCGGGTAACACATTCTTCACCCAACTCAAACATTAAACTCCAACTCGAAAGTTCCAACCACAATCGCTGATGGACATGAAGACAATATATTTCTTATGACGATTATACATCGTCACAATGATACATTCGCTATCATCAATTTTCGCTGGTAAACAATTACATCACCACTACTATTTTAATGATCATACATCATTATAATAGTATAATTCCCACAACTCCATCCGCAATTACTGGTGGACACAAAAACCCACAAAATGGGGGACCTTTTCACTGAGGAGGGAGTGATGTAGCGGCCTGTTTCTTCAACTACAAGAAACACCGCATAATATACATGCGGACTGAATTATTTATTAACGGACAATTATATTCCAAATGAATATGCAACAACAGTCTTGTTACATAAAATCGGTACATACAACAAAAACAATTTTGTACACAAAACAAAATTAGTAAATTTCATTATCATGCCGATCTTCATATCAATAAAAATCGTTACCAATAATAACTTATCATTGAATCGAACAGTATTGCAATCGTATCATAGATGCCCCCATCATCATTACATAATTGTGATAACCAATGACACAATCATTTAATGCCTAAGTTAACATGATGGCGTGGCAATCAGAACAACTTAAATTTACCATTGCAATAGTGTTCATTAGGCGTACGTACGTCTATAACACAAACAAATTGGTAACCAGCTGAAACCAGATTTGATGGATGCAATTCAGATTTTTATTGTCTTACAAAATTTTAATTTTTTCCCCTATTCAGTTGTTGGATTTCCAAGGTGCAGCAGCTCCACAACCAGCACCGAAATTATTGTCATTTATTTTAAATAAATTTTTTTATTAATTTTAAAAATTTAATTAAAGTTTGTTTTTATTTTTATTATTATTATTAATTTACACAAAGTGCGTCGCATTCCACTATTACATCCGCCTTTTCACTTCTACTACAACAATCTATCTTACAGAAACCAACGTACTCTTTCCCGTTCATGCGGAGGCCGCATTCCGTCGCCGTACGGAATTTACTCCAATCAGACCCGTTTCATCATTTTTAGATTTTCAGGTACAAATAAATGATTATTTTCAGTGATGAAAATAATCCGCATCCGTAATATGAAGTTGTTCTTTACTACTGTTAGAATCGTCAGTCTTATCTCTCACATAGTCTGGATCGTCTTCATAAGCCTTACTTTCCATTTCTAGCCCGTTCTGCTTTGATATATTTTCAAAATTTAAATCCGTAACCATAATTGTATTCTCATTTGAATTATTGCTGGCACTCGGAATGTAAACATCAGATCCCATCGCTGTAGGATCCAATTCAAAAGAAAATATCACGTCAAGGTTTTCAATTGGGATTACTGTTTCATTGTTGCTTGGAATCACGATTGCCTGTTGTAATTTTTCTCGTGCCATATCTAACATTCTTTGCCAACGTGACATTTTTTTACTGGAATTCCTAATTCGTTTAACTTAATAGATATTTATTTGTTGTCTGTAATTGGAGACAAAAATTAAATTTTTAAATTTTTCGGTGAATTCATTTAATAAAAATTGGATGCAAAACCTCCTATCTAAATGAAAGCTTTCATAAATGAAGCAATTATTATTATATAACCACTTCAAAATAAATATTTCAATTCAACTACAAAATATATAAATATTTAAATTTCACTTCACTTCCAATTTTAACTAATATCACATAATACAAAACATCAATAACATAGTATACCGGCGATCCGCACGCCGTCAGAACCCAAGGAAACTTGTCGATTTGGGTTCTGCTAGCTTTAGATTAAATTACCTGAAGTTTGGTCAAGAACTAGTGGAGCCCAAAATTTTTTGTAATGGGGAATTTGATTAGGCGATAATGAGCCTAAAATTATTTGTATGTTAATTGATCTCGTTTTGGGTTCCAATTTCGGTTTTGGTCCGATTTTCGTTTTGGGTTCTGCTAGCTCTGAAATGATAAAGCCTCATGCCTTTTCTAGAATGAGCAGAATAATAAAATTTACATTGGGCATTTAATTAGCCTAAAACTAACCTTTAATTTTCCAATTGCTTTTAAAATATTTGTGGATATGGGTTCTGCTAACTTTTTCTAAAGCTAGCAGAACTCATCGTTTTTGTTGGAAGGGGTGGAGCCCAAATTTTTTTTAGTAGAGCCTATTATTAGCCTATAATTATTCATACTATCTTGTAATGTTCTGCTGTGTGGGTTCTGCTAGCTTAAGGGACGTCTATATTTCTATTTCAAAAACTCATTTTAGCAAAAAACCAGATATCGGAGTTCTTGTCACGAAGCGGTCGATATATAAAAATCTAAAATTGACAACTAGTTATTTTGAAATGTATACGTATCAAACGAACGCCTTCTTTTCTTATTTTGAGAGAAGTTCATCTAAAAAGAGGTCATTTAACACCTTTTTAAGTTAAACATAGTAGATAAACCTTATCAGCATTCTGTCACAATGGGCAACAGTAATTTCCATGGTTTTACTCCGTTGAATTATTACGCAGGTTACTGTTCTTTCTTAGTTTTACCTAAAATGTGTTTAAAAATTTCTTAAATGTATATTTGCATACATTAAACAATGTTGCGTATCTGATCTGTTATCCATCCTGCTAGAATGTAAGAATATTCTTACGTACATTCCTATTTACAACTAAATATATTTGGAAACGATTACTTTTCGGTGTACCAAAAGAAAATAATCTCAAAAGAATTAGTCGAGTACACGTTTTTAATCAATCAATAAAATGATCTCATACCATTCGACCTTAATCCGCTGCAACGAGACAATGTACTATGAATACACAATTAGCATATCAGAAATTTTAATCTAGAACTTTGTTTTATAAAAGTACGAGTAGTATGTTTACAAATTATGGCCATGATCTTTGAAGACAAGACACAGAAACGAAAAAAATAGATCACGATCGAATAGTTTAGATAAATATTGTGCAAACTATATAAGACCGCTATATTTTACAGGTAGTGACCAAATAGAACGTACCTTTGTACCAAATATGTACCAAAACTCTCATTCTTATTCTAGGTACATTTCAAGATTTAAATCGATCTTCTAATATCATTAGCAACTGGAGGATCAATTGATCGTCGTAGAGGAAAGACGTGTTTTTGTCTCTCCTTTAAATAAATTATTATTAATATTTTATTTCAAATCAGTTTAGGAATGTGTAGTGTGAGAGTTACTCGTATGTGCTATTTTTGAGTGAGTTTTGTTCTTTAGAAGTTCACCTGTTAATACAGGTGAATTGAGACAGTTATTATGAAAATTACGTTCAACACATATACAATCAGAGAAGTATCTTTTTATTCTAATTTTCATTCTAATTATATAAAAGTTAATTATTTATTATTGTTATTGTTATTATAACTATTTACATATGTGTGAACGGTAATTTATAATCGTATACATAGAAACTGACATTTCAAGGGAATTCCCTTTGTATGTACTTAAGTACATAAAATATTGGTACCCGAGAAACCAAAATTTGAAATTACACCAATAAGCGAAAATTTGTATACTCAAAATGGGTTGCCACCGTATTGTGACAAAAATGACTTTTTCTGGAATAATATAAATTGATAAATATATAAAATGTTAATGAAAGGAGGAAACAGTTTTCTGCCACGGGAAATTTATCATTTGAGCTGAAATATGTTAGATTGAGTTATCCATTTGGGTTTTTATTTAAATTTAATTACATTTTCATAACTTATTTTAATAATTTTCACTTACTTTAAACAATTCTATAAATTGAAATTTTGTCGAAAGTCCTGACTTAAAACAATAAAGTTGTCGGCAAATATAATTCAATTTATTTTTATTATTATTTAAAATTTATTATTTATTTATTTTTATTTTTTTACATACCGGAAGGTCAGGGAAAATTGTAATTGCAACATTCTTGATCAGGGGGTCTATTTAATTACTTACGCTTTGAGCATAAACTCAATACAGTCAAATATGTTAACGATCCAAAGACTTTTTGCTATGGAATGTTGTTTTTCGACGATCTTTCTGGTTGAATTCAGGTTATGTTTTAGTGAAGTTGTGTGAATGTTAGATATAAACTAACCCTGCTTTTAGTTGGATCAATTTAAATATAGGTAGCTGAATACCGAATCTAAATTTTTTTTTAATTTTTTTTTATTTTTTATTAATATTATTATTTTTTTTTTATTTTTTTTATTTTTTTTTATTTTGAAATTATTGACTAAATATTTAGGTCATCATATGTTTGATATTACTGCCGTGTCATTACGAACGTCAAGTCCCTGGTTAGATGGTGTTGGATGGGAAGATAGGGCAAAATAAGGTTACAAGCAGTATGTCATGAGAAAACCCATGTTAGATGTGAATTAAATAACCTAACCAGTCTAGTAGGACTGATGCCGAATACATATGATGAGTATTAGTATCCTTTACCTCAAACACAACTAACTTACATTAATTAACTAACAAACTGTAATCTAGAGTGTGAATTTAATTGAGACTAACATTCTAATATATTTAAGTAGTTAGACAATGACTTTGCTGCGGTTCGCCCTAGTCGTTTCTGTGACTAACATCTTTTCCTAACTAACCTTATCTGTTGAGGATGCAGGCAGGGCCTGGGCCCGCATGGAGGATCCGCATAGGATCGCCGTTATGGCTGGCCTGTACGCCTCTATCATATCATATCATATCATATCAAACGAACGCCTTCTTCTCTGCAGTAACTCAATTAAATGAAGAGTAGCTCAATTTCTGAAGTAAAGAGTTGTTGCTCTTCAGTTGAATCGAACGCGCTTCTAGTAGTTGGAATTATTCGCACGTAATTTTACATTTCGTTATGTAAACATTTGGTGAACTTGACCTCCTGGACTAGTACTAATTTTTTTCCCGTGAGTACTAATTAACACAAATTGGGCTTAATCGGTATGCAAAGTTTCATTTTGAAATTCGGAAGTTTCCCTGCTGCAGTTACCCACACTGCTCAACCTTGGTATACAGGATGTTCCAGAATGAATGGATAAGCCTGAAGCACCTTATAGTAGAGCTATTGGGCGTTCAAAATAAAATACAAAAAAAAATATATCCCAAGTATTACCTAAGATATATCATATTTTTAAAAAAAAGTCCATTTTTTCACATTACTTTACGTTTTCGATCACCACGGGCTAATCTAATAGATATGCAGTAAATAGTATGAGTGGCTGTCGCACTTTTTTTGAAAAAAAAATTTGAACTTCAATTTTCAGCATGAAACGTGGTAAATATTTTTTTTTATAAAAGTTTGAGCGTCTTTGGTGAAAGAAAAATGTATGAGAACTTAAGTGGCCAACTATTTTAAAAACATGCGTGTTTAATGCAGACTCTAAAATGGTATAATACATCCTTTTATCTAATGGAGATACAAGGTTATTGCTATTAGTATGCAGAAGGAATAAATTCGATTAAATAACAAAATTTTAAAAATACCTCAGCGTGCTATACCTAAGCGTGCTCTGCGCTACCCATCTTTTGTTCATAAAATGTATTAAACGTTAAATAATTAAACATTAACATTATTAAACCGACCAAATGGCACAGTGGTTAAAGCTTTGGCGTTTGGATCGGGAGGTACTGGGTTCGAATCCCGATAGGGGCAGGATGCAAAAGGAAATTTTCATCAACAGATTGTAATCTGTGATTAAAAGGAACACAACTACGACCCCCTATCGGCGTGCAAAACTCATGGGCCGACCCATCTTCCATGTCCAGTACTATAGGCTGGCATGGAGCTATGCAATGCGCAGATGGTAACTTATATCGGTCCTATAGCCGTACGTCTTCGATTTGGCAGGGATGTGTAAAAGTAAGACGGGAAAATCAACCGCGAAAGAGCAGGGAGTGCTTCGGCCCCAGAAAAGATTGCATGGATTAAAAAAATAAAAAAATAAACATTATTAAACATTAATTTAATGCGTCACTCGACTTGTTTGACATCGCATGTGTTTATTCCGTTTTTTGGGCGGATTTTTGTGTATTAAAATGCCATGTAATCAGTATCCGTCACACAAATATGCAAACATGCATTATATTTATGGTGAATGCAGAAGTAACGCAAATGCAGCCCTTTATAGGGATAGATACCCAAAAGTACGTCACTCGGATTATCGCGTATTTGGCAGCGGTGTTGGTGGTACTAGCACTGGAAGAGTCGCTAATATTGACACTGAAGAAACGGTGCTTGAGGAAATTGAGCGAGATCCGTCTACCTCTACAAGAGCAATAGCAAGACGCACTGGAATCGCAAAATCGAACGTGCACCGTGTATTAAAAAAAATAAGTTCCACCTCTACCATATTAGACGCGTGCAAACTCTGGAACCAAGAGACTACTACGCAAGATTGTTTTTTTTACCGACAGATGTTTGAGAAAATAGAACAAGATCCGCAATTATTTAATAATATTCTATGGAGCGATGAATCAACACTGAATAGAGGTGGATGCCTTAACATGCACAATATTCACAGCTGGCAACTTTCAAAACCTGATCTAATGCGAGAAAACAGATCCCAGTACAAATTATTGGACCAGCATATTGAACGGAAAGATAATTGGCCCATTTGAACTACCCGGGAACTTATCTGGCCAAAGCTATTTGGACTTTCTTCAAAATGATCTGCCAAATTTATTGGAAGAGGTGTCCGAGGAGGTGAGAGAATCCCATTCGCTCCAGAATGATGGGTGTCCACTATGCAGTAAACGTTCGTGCGTATTTTAATTCCACATATCCAGATAGATGGCTTGACCGTCTGGGGCCCATTTTGTGGCCTCCACATTCCCTGGACCTAAATCGGCTGGATTTTTTTACTGGGGCTGCCTAAACGAAGAGGTCTACTCTAAACTGATCAGGAGTTTAGAAGAGTTACGTGGCCGTGTCCAGGAAGCCGCTTCAAAAATTACTCAACGGCGTTATGCGCGTCTTCTCAAAAGACCTTTTATTCGGAGATGTCGGGCGTGTATCAGAGTCGGTGACAGACAGTTTCAGCATTTACTGTAAATGTACAATGGTTAAATAAAGTATTATCAAAGTTAATACCACCGTTATGTCGGATCTGCACAACGTGCCCATGCTAACATCATTATCAGCACAACGTGCCTAAATTGACACCATTGGGAATGCTTCATCAGCACAACGTGCCATTAGTGCACGCGAAAGCCAACAGTGTTGATTCAACAATAATAAATTTCATTTTACTTTAAATTTTATGTAAAATCTTAATATTAGTTTTAGTTTTAATTTTGATGTAAAAGAATAAAGTTGTATTTTTTAACTTCGAATTCAATCAGAATTCTTAACTGGCGCCGAAACAGCAGAGTCATATCTGGAAATATAGTTAAAGTGCTGTAAACTGAGTGAACTAAGTGATAATTATAGCAATTATTGCACTATAACAAGAAAACTGCAAAACACTTCTTGTAACAAATTCTACATTACAAGTGTGAAGAAAAGTGCAGTGATAGTGAAACGTACCGCAGTAGGCCGTTCAAAACCAAGGTTCACGTGGAGCTGATTGAAAAACTTAGAAAGAATCAAAACTCCACAATAACGAGAGAGAATAATAAGAGAGCCTGTCCGAAGACCTACGAAGCTGGCGACACCATTTATACCGCAATCAAGCAGATTCAACAGAAAGACAAACCAAAATTTCGTCAAGAAACAGTGGCACAAGACAATAAGGTCACTGTAACCACTACATCTGGAAGACGCATCCATAAAACACATATAAAAAACTTAACCCAATAGTTTCCCATTACCACCAAAATATAATTAACGGGATTACCTCTCTTCCTTTTTAGCTCCTGGCTCTGGTGTTGTACTACACCACTAAGCATATACGAGTATAACCATACCCCGCTCGTAACAATAAGACAAGGAAATGGCCGGATAATCCAGGGAAATTTCAAGTTGATTCATATCATCAACCTAAAGGAGTACAAGGAAGTATTAGAACGAATTACACCCTCGACCAGCAGGACACACCAGGAGAGCATCCTTCAGCCACAACTGGTTCATCAAGCGAAAACCATAGCGCAAATGATTTCGGAACTTAAGGGTCAATCACGTAAACAAAGGTCGATAAACTGGATAGGTAGTGCATGGAAGTGGATAGCAGGATCCCCAGATGCCACAGATTGGGACCAAATAATGAAAAGCCAAAATGATATAATTCGCAACAACAATCAACAGTACAGGATTAACAAGGCGTTAACAAATACTACTCAACAGTTGCTTGCAGAATACAACAAAATCTTGGACCATCTAAACGACGAATCGGAAGAAAAACTTCAACAAGTATTATTTAACCGATTAACCATTCTTAAAGATGAAATATACGAGATAGTCAGAGCTGTTCAATTAGTCAAAGGAAACATCGTCAATATTAATCTACTGATTAATGTGGAAATCAATCGATTAATTACGGAGATTGAAACATTGCCATACGCCAACGAGATCAAAGCAATTGAATACGCGGAACCCATGATAATTGTGAAAGAATCTACTCTCCTTTACTCCATGCCTAAAACCTAGTGAACAGGACTACAATCACATCATAATACGGTCAACTTCCAACCACAACAAGCGTATATACACCGAATTCAACGAACTTCTTCTAAATCAAGATGAAATATTTGGAATCGTAAAAAAGTATTACACATTCGGAGAAATGATTATTTGTAACCTAAGTGGATTACAGAAAATACCAACAGATCACTGTATTTATCAGCTAATCAAAGGGCTCAATGCTAATGATAATCACACCATACTCGTATTCCTGAGCAATTTTGATGGAAAAATTTCATATAATAACACGGAACAACACCTAAAAGGAAGCTTTCTATTACAATACGCCAATGAAACGATTCAAATTAACAACACGACCTTCGAAAGCAAGGAAATAAAGACACTCCAAGTTTTACTCTCTGGACTAAGCACAAACATCACGGAAAAAGGCTTCAAAATTGGCTTCGGATACCTACACAAACTGTATCTGGGTAATATTGGACAATTACAAGAACTATTCAACGAGCATAAACGACCAGCTGTCATGGACATTGGGATCATAATCATCATTTGTGGCTTAGTCCTTGTTTTTGTCCTTGTTAACAAGGCAAGACTCGCGCACCGAAGGAAACTGCTGTTTTTCTCAAAATCAACTCTCCGAGAAGAACTTCCCAATCAACAATCTGGAGTTCAACCCATTCAACTAAATTTTTGATCCACGGGACGTGGATTTTTAAGAAGGGAGGAGTTAATACCACCGTTATGTCGGATCAGCACAACGTGCCCATGCTAACATCATTATCAGCACAACGTGCCTAAATTGACACCATTTGGAATGCTTCATCAGCACAACGTGCCATTAGTGCACGCGAAAGCCAAAAGTGTTGATTTAACAATAATAAATTTCATTTTACTTTAAATTTTATGTAAAATCTTAATATTAGTTTTAGTTTTAATTTTGATGTAAAAGAATAAAGTTGTAATTTTTAACTTCAAATTCAATCAGAATTCTTAACTTCTCTATGTAACGTTGTTTTTTATGAAGCCCTTATCATCAGATACAGTTTAAGACAAGAAATAATCCAATTTTTTAAATTTTGTTATTTAATCGAATTTATTCCTTCCCTACTAATAGCAATAACCTCGTATCTACATTAGATAAAAGGATGTATTATGCCATTTTAGAATCTGCATGTTTTTAAAATAGTTGGCCACATAGGTCCTCATACATCTTTTTCCGCCAAAGACGCACAAACTTTTATAAAAAAAATATTTACCACATTTGATGCTGAAAATTTAAGTTTAGATTTTTTTTTCAAAAAAAGTGCGACAGCTACTCATACTATTTACTGCATATCTATTAGTATAGCCCATTAAGAATGTTATAACACCAAAACACCGATGGATTTAATTTATTTGTAGCCGTGGTGATCGGAAACGTAAAGTAATGTGAAAAAAATGAACTTTTTTTAAACAAATTATTTATCTTAGGTACTACTTGGGATATATTTTTTTGTATTTTGTTTTAAGCGCCCAATAGCTCTACTATAAGATGCTTCAGGCTTATCCATTCATTCTGGGATACCCTGTATAATATACTATTATGTCAATAACAGCTTGAATTATTATTTTTGCCAACTTACACACAATAATTTAGCAAAAATAAAATTTTGTTGGAAAATAAGAAAATATAAATTTAAGCGAATGCTCGTTCCCAGAAAAACTATTAAATATTCATATCTAAATATACGAGTAACTTACTAAGGCTGGATAATAGAGTTTTGGTTTTGTTCATACCTGCAAAGAAATACAATAAATTATTATTATAGTTTAAAAATAATGTTTATATATTATATCGTTATATTAATAATGAAAAATAACTATTATTACCAAAGTTTTTTTATATACGAGTATAGTAGGTATCTCAAATAATTTAAGAGCATGGATTTTCACCGAACTTTTATCCTTTTATTATAAAACGGTGGAATTTATTACAACACATTACATAAACATAACAATAATTTATATAAAAAAAATTCGGAGCTTGTCGCAATCAATATGTTTATTGTCATATTATAAATAACAATCAATAAACAACAGCAGCAGCAAAATTCCAACGAATTTGTGTTTTTCCAATAAAAAATAATAATTTTAATAGAGATAACCATTATTGTTATGTTTTATGCAAGTACATCCATCAATTTCGATTTACATTCAAATTGAGATTTTTGCTTGTAGTACGACATACTATCGGCAATAAAGACACTTTTATTGTATGTCATACACAGTATTTACGAGATGATTGTATGTACATATGTACCAATGAAGCATTCGATCCCACTGGCATTTACCAATGTTTGATTTGTAATTTTAACAATGAAACTTTTTTATTTCTTATTCGGTTAAGTGAAATTTTAATATTCCAATTTTTAACTTATGTTTAAAAAATGGAGGTTAAATTCGAGCATCACTGAGAATTGATATACACGTACGTACATAGTGAGTGTTGTTTTGATGAAAGCACATTCACGGAAAAAGCTCAATGTGCCAAAGTGCGCGTACCATCATGACGTACCAAATTTAAATTGTGTAACATTAGAAATGATAGGTTTGAGTGATATTGCAAAAGTATAAATATATACATAACGAGTACCTTAACAATTTTTTTTTGTGTAAAGAATGTTTTTATTCAATTTACTATCAATCTAAAAAGCTACGTCGTACTTCAAATTAAATAAGATATGAGTTGCTCATATGCGATGTTCCTCAAGTTTATTGTAAAAATTTCTAAGTATCGTACGTATATACAGAGTGTCCCAGAATCGGTGATCAATTTCAACAAAATCAGCCAAGTTAAGGCTCCGATTCACGTATATTGCAAAAAATGGCACTTTTTGTGGTACCATACCATAAAAGCTAACCGGTCTATCTACAATATTTCTATTTTAAAAAATTATTTGAAGTTTATTTAAATTATTGACGGTGGCGTTTTTCAATTTTCTCTCTAGTTTTTCCGCTACATCACTTCAAAGTATATGATATTCGGAAAACACGTAAAAGTTTTGGTACCATTGGGGCTCTATCAGGCGATAAAAATTACATTAAGATATACCAAATACGCACGAAAAAAACCTGAAGTTATTGACGGTGGCTTTTTGTAAAATTATAGGTAGTCACTTAAAAATTTGCAACAAACAAAATCCTTTAATAATTATTTATCGATTTATCAAAGACACATTTGTAATTTTTCATAATATTAGTTCACCTTGAATACCAAAGATGGCAATTTGTCCTTTACAGTTCTTATGGATCAAAAGTATTCGGATATTTAAAAAAATATACTTATTTTTTCATTATTTACTCAGTTATTTAATTTATAATCATTAATTGGTGAGTTCTAATGAAAGTAAAATTACAATAAATGTCAAAATGTCCTCCGTTTATATATAGAGTTATTTGCAGTTTATTTGCGAGCTGTACGAAGAATACTAGAAGGCACTGTACTAATATAATATACATATATACATACATGTGTTTCGATACATTTTGATGTATTTATATGGAAGATAACAGCAAGAGGACGTTCGGTGTACAGCTGATATTTTGTAGTGGTGTGTATGAAATTATGATTTTCTTTCAATACATTCTCTAATAAAAACAATAATAAATTGTATTTGTGTTTTATTTACTAGTGAATGGAAAGATAAGTATTTTTCTGAAATATTAATACATACCATATACGAGTATATCATATATGATACTGTATGTAAATTAGGAGTACATAGTTTGAATGTACTTTATAACTATATATTGGTGATAAACTCAAAAATGAATGAAAACTAGAAGAGAATTGGTTTTATTTTGTTTATCTTGAATTTACATCTCGTAAATCGCGCAACATAATTTTATTCGAGCAGGTCTGATTTTTTGCTGTTTAAAATTACAAAACAAGCACATATTTTTTTCTATAGATTCGAGATGTATACTAGGGCGCTAATTATTTAAGCAGAATGAGTCCGACTTACGACTCAAACTAATGTTGACAACTTTTCAATGAAAACAAAAAAAAATCATTACGACCGACTTGTGCCTCGCATTTATAACCGACAACCCAAAATGCTTTAAATAAAAAAGACTTCTGACGATATTTGTCGTGTCGTAAGTCGAAGTCGTAATGCTTACATAATCCACCCCCAGATTCCAGATTCATAGTCGAGTGTGCGATATCAAAAATCTATTGGATTGCACAAGAGAGTTGAGTGCCCAAGAGGATCAAATTTTATATCCATAATAAAATATAATAATATCATATCATAATATTTATTTACTCCAGTATATTTAACTATAACAAATTTTCTAACTACTTCTGACTACTAGGTATCTGAAACCGGATCAATTTTATAATTATTACAAACATGTCTTGGTTATTTTTAAAACCGTTAGTCTTGGTCACACACTCTAAATAATGGTGAATTAATAATAATGATATTGGCTTCTTAATTTGCAACTTAAGTTCTCCGGAACTTGCCAATAAACCTTCAATCCTAATGAATCCTTCAATCAAATGCATATTGGTACAATTTGGACCTGACACACAGTCGCAATCTAATAAATGACGCAGTTGAAACCAGTTCTGAAATATTGTGGCCACATTATCGACGTTTCAAATGTACAATCAAGATCCTTTGCTTCTCATTGTTTTTGGCGACTTTGGCGTGTATATGATTGATCCGATAAATTTGTAATTCCCCGCTAAATTATCATGTGGCATAACAGAACTCTCATTTTATACTGATCCTCAACCGTCCATAAAATGAAGAGACCAATCGTCAAAAAGCGGTAACCAACTTGGGAAAGAGGTCGAGTACGAACACTAAGTAGAGTCATTATTGAGAACCATGTCTACGGCAAGTCAACATCAAACAACATTATGTAAAAATGAAATACACCATTTTCAGCAATTACCAGATTACTAGTAGTGAATAAAAGAGGATCCCAAATGACGTATTTATATTTTAATTTGTTTTACCGCAAAAAAACATAAAATTCGTAAAAGAGGACAAATTAATATTTTTTGAGAAAAACTGAAACAAAATTTTTTTTAAATACAAATTCAATATGTAACTGCTTGTGCTCTTTTTAACAGCTCCTAGTATTCCAGAACATTTTCGATCAAATTCTTAAATTACAGTAATTTACCCAGTTCTTCAGTGAGGTCACCCTGGGAAAATAGGAATTGTAATGGTTTTAAATTTAAAATGTTAACAATGAGCGTTGCTCAGAACCGGTTCTTCTATGACAAAATTAAAATTGAATGGCACTATTCTACTAATTGCTAATGAATATTTATTGCTATAAAATTAGTAATATGTATATAGATAAATCAAGCACAGTCGCCTTGACAGACAAATGATGTAAACTTCAGGATGGGTCTTGTCGGCTATCATAAGCTATCTTACCTTAGCAATGCTCTCGTATTCTAAAAAGTCGAATCAGTCCGTATTTCTATAAAAATTTGGTTCGTATGAACAGACTCATAGTGAAATATGGTGTAATAGGCGCTTTTTAGATTATTTGTAGTTTAGTTTTTGACGAAACATTAAAAGCTATAATGATAGTGTGTAATTCAGTTATGTAATTTTACCGTGCGAAGATTATTGCGCTATACAAAGATTATATTTTGCTCATATATCATCGACTCTAAGGAACCGAACTTTCCTTATCACTTACCGGAAACGAACTGACTTGATTTATAATATAATGAGCTGCGCTGCTCTATGTTCTGTCGGATGATATTCTCTAATGACACGATGAAAAAAGTTTTAGCTATTTGGTTTCATTGCCGGACATTGTAACCGTATGTTATTTTATAAGCATCCAAAAATTTGCCTTATCGATTACATATTAGATTATTTAGCAGCAATTTTTTAATATTTTTCGCAAAGAATTCCGTTTAAATTGGATGAATAATTAAAATCACACACCCCTTGAAAGAGTATATCAGAAGATTATAAAGCCAAAGGGGCAATAGATGGGAACAGTTTGAATATTTTGGAATTTCGCTCTTTATACGAATGGAATTCCACATTTAAAATGGGGTGTGGGGTTCACTAAAAGGAAATCTCAAATTCAATTATTTCATAAATTAGACAAGATACATTGAAA
Source organism: Nephrotoma guestfalica (assembly GCA_963691935.1). Lineage (NCBI taxonomy): Eukaryota > Metazoa > Arthropoda > Insecta > Diptera > Tipulidae > Nephrotoma > Nephrotoma guestfalica. The sequence goes on from OY829914.1 coordinate 99,706,076, forward strand.
TTAGCTGAGACATTGTCGAGTTTCGTTCAGCCTGACCAACATAATCTATGTAAGTACCTTATATTTAATTTAAGATAGGCTTATAATTATGAATTATGATTAAGGCTTATAATCCCACCATAAAACTGAATTTAAACAAAATTGGTTCAAGTATTTTCAAATTCCATTCGACATTGTGAGCTTGTACATTCCAACTAGGTTTATTAAAGAGATCCATTAAATTGTAATATCTATCGTAGAATACCTTTGATAAACACTGGTTGGCTTAAAAAACGTAGTGGCAGCAAAGTTAATTATAGCGAGCGCACCTTAGGTACGAGTACCAAACCAATGTATGTAGAATTTATTCAAACATATGGACAGGCAACCAAATCTTCATATTTGTAGTTTATTTAAAAACTTTCAATAGGCGTGCGACAGCATCTGATACTTATGTGCAAATTAATGAAGACTCTCAATTCAAGGTATATAGCAAAGATAAGCTTTCGGTGACCTTTAAAATTACGTCATGAGTATGGAAAGGTGATCCTATCGGAAAATACTTTTTAATTTATTCTTATAATACTTCATACGTCTGCTTAACATAGGTTAGTGCGGCCGATATAAGCATATGTTACCGACATCTGGGATTTAAGTCGCAATGCTGTTCTCCTGAAACAAATCATCCTACAATTATAATTGCCAGCTCATCAGATCGAAATACAAATGAACCAAACGAAAACCATTTATATGGTTACCGCAAGAAGAATGAAATGTTAAGAATTTATTTGGGGAGACACGCGTCACGAGAAGGTAAAAGCCTTTAAAAAACGGTTTAAAACTTTTATTTTCCGGTTAAGTAACTTTCAAGACATAAATCAAATAGCTGCAACGACCTTGTTGTCAAGCTCTTGCTCTTTTGTTTAAATATATATCGCAACACCCTCCCCCACTTTGGAGATTCTGGCCTGGCCATAAACGAGCCCTGCTTTTTTTATTAAATGTTAAAGTGTTCGCTCCGTTTTGTTGACTCGTAATTTGCAAACAATTTCCGTAAATCTTCCGTTTTTGAGCAAAAAAGCACCGACATTTTTAGTATTAATTTCTGGTTTTCTAGTATTTAAAATTGCAACGGTCTCAGTCTAGAAAAACATTTAACGGTCAGGCAGGCTATTTGAACAACGTTTATCTAGCTTTCTTAATCCAGAACATAAGCTATTTCAACTAGCTCATGTCCTACCTTGGAAGCAACTAGAGCAGGATCTTGATAGTCAATTTCAAGATGGTCATGGATCCTCTTTACCTATACGTTTAGTCATTGGTGTCCTCTTTCTGAGCCATTTGTGTGGCCTTTCTGATACAGGTAGTCACCTAGTGGGTAGATAGATCTTACTGGCGATATTTTTGTGGTTATGAATACTTTTAGTGGCGCCTTCCCCGTGATCCTAGCTCACTAACACGTTGGCGTAAGAGTTTAGGCGAGGACGGGCTTAATAAAATGCTCCCAATATTAAAGTTAGTCTTATTATAACGCGTCATTCACTTTTACACATTTATTAAAGCATTATAAAATTAACTTCTGAACATTACACTGGTTAGATTAGTGGTCGCTATTAGTTGCGAGTGGTTGATGATAACGGCAAAACAAATTCAGAATCTCGTTGAACTTGAGTGTTTGTACTTGAGCGGTTGGAAAATTACGATTCATTCGTTATCCGTAATTATGAATGAATTATGGAAAACGAAACCATCTCATATATGTTTAATTGGAGTCATTAAAAATTCACTAAATTCTAGAGTCAGCAAGTTAAAAAGTCGGTTTCGTTGGAAAGTAGAACTGACGGAAGAACTGATACACGATTGATGTATCACGTTGAGCGGGATCTAAACTCACTTGATTATGGTTTCTCGCTTCTCCTTATTGTAAATAATAAAATTTGAAGTCATATCGTTGAGGATGCCAAATTTCTTCATGGAATGTACCACCAACAGTCAAAAAATATAAATTTTTGGAAAAAGTGCGTTTAATATCAGTTTGAAATGTTTTACGAAACGGATTAAAAAAATGTAGAATTTACCAGACTTCCAGTCTACACCAAAAGGGTAAAAACAGAAACAAAAGAAATGTTTGGTTTAAAAATTTTAATGCGACCAGTAGATATTTATTATGTATGGTACGAGTATATACAAATAATTGAATCATTCGCGGAAACTGAGCTTTATTATAGATTTATTATCCTCATAGCGGATACGATCATAATCTTTAGATCTGTCTTTAGATATTTGGGTGATTTAAAGTTATGTGCGTTTTCACCTGAAATATTAATAATTTAAAGCAATCCAGCTCAATGGGGTTCTCAGTTCTTGAGTTGAGGTGACCATCTACTTTGCTTCATAAAAAATTCATATTTCATTGAGATTGTAATAAAATACAACAACAAATACCAAAACGCTTCATATATCAAAGAACTGAAAATAGACAAAAACCCAAATATAAATATGTTTGTGTTGTAACCAAACCATTAGGTAGGTACTCGTATATGGAAAAAACAATTTTCATTCTTTCGTTTTACGTTTATTTGCGATGCATCGCCTCAAAAATAATAAGAAAATCCACCACGTGTTTTCTTGAATCTGGCCCTTTTGTTGATGGTGCAAAAGTTATTCCACTTTTAGTCTTTTTTTAGAGAAATCGCACACCCACTACTAAATTAATTAAACCAAAAACAAAAGTTCTTTTGTTTAACTTTCTTTTTAATAAGGTCTAGAAGAGTGTGCCTATATTATCCTCTGTCAAATAAAAACAATGGTTTTGTAAAGTCTCTTTGTATCTTAAAAAAAATTTGTTGATGTTTAAGTAATGCCAGCGGAAAACAAAGTACTACGGAGAGTTGACCTACTATCTGAAAAATATACGGCACAAATGCAGATTTTAAAATCGTATCACGCACCGGCCTAGTCACAACAGAATGTTTTTTATCATTTTTTTTATCACAAAGTAAAGCCGGCCACACACGTACAGTTTTAACTGTGCACACACACGTTCAGCCTAATCCTTCAGTTATTATCATGGATTTGAATGAGCGGAACGATTTGGCTGCTCTCGGTGTGGTTTATTAATATTTAAAAAATTAAATAAAACAATTTGTAAAAACTGGTGCAAGAAGCTTCGAAAACGAAATTGCATCATTCAATTTCGCAGTATCCCTAAGAGTTTTAAAATAGTCACGCACTGTAGTCATCATTTCTTTTTATTATAACCAGGCCTTGATATTGGTGTTTTTGATTTTTTTGCTGCAGCATCATCAACTATTTGTGAAAAGCCTTCACTTTCATCATTCGTATCTTTTTCAAGTGGAACTGGTCACTCGATTCCTAAAAATATTATTATTAAAAAATTAAATTATAAGAAATTAAAAAAATTATTAAAACATTTATTATTTTGTGCTTGTTTCAGTTTCCAAACTCAGAAGAAAAATGGAAGGAGATTGCAACTTCGTTTAATGAAAGATGGAATTTCCTACACTGCATCGGTGCCATGGATGGGAAACACATTGATCTCATTCCTACTGTAAAGTCTGGATCTTATTATTACAATTACAAAGGCAAACACGCCAAATACCGATTCCCACTGGCAGATTTAGGAACAAATGGACGGATTTCTGATAGCGGTGTTCTTCGAACGATGCGGACAATGCGTTTCCTCTCAGAACGGATATTTTAAAGCCATTTAGGCAAGGACAATTAGATTCAGCCGAAAAAGAGGTTTTTAACTATCGATTATCTCGAGTAAGGCACATTGTCGAAAACGTTTTTGGGATACTTGCCTCACGGTTTCGTATTTTTCAAAAACCAATTAATTCAGAACCATTCAATGTGGAGAAGATCGTAATGGCTACTTGTGTTTTTTTTCTGATTGAACGCCCGTAAATACGCCCCTGCAAACTGTTTGTATCAATAAAATCGTAATTACGGGTCTATTATTTCTACTGGTTGCGTTAGTATCAATCAAACATGATTCAACTTCAATACTTTTAATAATATTCGACGCTTCGATTATACGTTGCCGCGTCTCCTGATCGGTCTGGTTTACTCTTTCTTAAACCAGCTCACTATAATAACCTCACAGAAAAAAGTCTGAAGGATTTAGATCAGGAAGCTGCGGTGGCCATGCAGTAGACATCCAGCGGCTTGGACAATTTATGTTCAGGTGTTTTTTGACTACTTGTGCATAATGAGGGGGAGCCCCATAATGCTCCAGCCACATATTTCCACTTGTTTGTAGAGAAACGTCATCAAGTAATTCATCCAAGGCATTTTGTAGAAAACTTAGATAAACTTTCTCGTTGATACGACTTTTACCGCCCACATATTCACTCCAAATTGGTGTTGAAATCGACTAAGCCGCACTTTTGTCGGATTTATGCAGGCCCAATAGTGCAAATTATGGATATTGAATATTCCACTTAAAACATATTTCATCAATCCATAAAATGTTATTAAAAAACCGCGAATTTTATTAGTATCGACGCAGCATTTCTTGACAAAATTACAACATTTTTTTCATAGTCATAAAAGTTTTTTCATAGATAAAAGGGCTTGTACACATTGCACATGGTAAGGGTGCAACTGATTTATTTTTAAAATACGATGCAACGTGGATCGTGGCACTTCCGAATGTCTTGTCGAATGTGTCATTCCAATTACTGTATCTTCGTCTGTATCAAGTTCACCGGGTGTTTCATATCTTCTCAGACGGCCACGGACTTTGACTTCACTGTACATTTGATGTACGTTTTGAAATGCTCTGTAATCGGGAAAGCGTTCCCCATTTGGATGTCGTCTTTGGTATTACCTTGCTGCTGCTCGGGCGTTACCATTTCGAGTATGTACAGTGAGCTCCGAAAGTTATTTGAAATGGCCAAAAATGTAATAGATCTAAAAAAATGACAATAAAACCACATGATATCATAGCCATACCAATTCTATTGATTTTATTTTTTATTGAGTGTTTAAAATAAACAATTAAAATGTGCAATGCCAAAACTTAATTCAAATAATAATAAAAAATTGATATGCGTTGTGTCTTCCCAGATATCTTGATTTTTAATATTTTGTGTGACCGCCATTATTCTCCAGAACTGCTTTAAGCCGTCTATTCATTAGTTTTACGAGATTTTTCATCCGGTATGGCTGTCCATGTTTCAATTATTTCATTTATAAACATATTCATGTTGCGTCTCCTGGAAATAGGAATCCTGCGGTCTATTCCGTCCTATAAATGATCGATGAGGATTAGATTGGGTGACATGGAAGGCCATTCTAATAAATCTAATTCGTTATCCTGAAAATATTGTTTAGTTATCCTTGCTGTGTGCTTAGGATCATTGCCCTGTTGGAATTTGAAGGCCCGACCTAAACCCATTATTTCAGCAGATTGTTTTAAATTGTCGCGTAGAATATTACAATATACCTGTGTTGTTATTCTGTTGTATGTTTAACAGTAGGTTGCAAGTATTTGTCACTATAGAAGTTTTCACTGCTACTGCGCCATACAGCTTGCCGACGTCGACTTCCAAACAATTCAAACTTCGATTCATCACTAAAGACTACTCTCTTCCAAATACTAAGTGGCTTATTGAAATACTTTTTGGCAAAACGTAATCTTCATTTTTTATGAATAGAGGTTAACAAAGGTTTTTTTTCTGGCGATGTGTCCTCGTTAATTAGCATCATGCGGGCGTCGTCTTATCTCTCGTACCACAATCTTGGGATTGATTTTGCACCGGCGCACTATTTGTCGATCATCAACAGAAGTAGTAATCCTAGGACGTGCCGATCGATGTCTGTCTGCGAGGCTAGGTCCTTCTTTATTATTTTTCGCACACCTTTTGGGATGATTTTAAACAATTTACCGACAGCACTAAAGTTTTTCAATTTTTCGTATTCACACACGACCTTTGTTCTTTCTTCCATGGTTAGTTTCCGCCTTGGAGCCATTTCTTATTGAAACTGCAGTCAAATAATCTAACAATACCTAATTATTTAATAAAAAATACTGACACTGCACTAACAATATTATTAAATCAGTTTACAATAGAATATTTTAATAGTATGAGTATTGTTAATCAACAGGAGTTTCTACTTCAACTGACTTATGACGCGCTAAAATGAAGTAGTCAACAAATAAAATGCAACAAACGCATATTATAAAATGAAACAAATTATATTTCGGGGAAACCCCACTGTAGTTATTAGAATAGTGTATCAAAAATAAATAATAAACAGTCAAACATTTGAAATCAGGGATTTTGGACGATATATGTGGCGTCATAGCTAATAATCTTCAACTGACTTTTGGAGCCCACTGTATATATGGAACTACTATCATGAATTACAAAATGTTTTTCTTTTTATACCACAATTTTTGTCTCGATACATTCTAGCAAGCAAATTAGCATGTTGCGAGCTGAAAATGACATTCTGGCATGCTGGATCGATTTTGCAAGTTACTAGCAAGCAAAAAATCTAAAAAAGTTGCGACCACTATTTTGAGGTCGCAAAACAAAAAACAACAACAATTCTGCTTGAAATATAAAAGTGGCGTTTGCCATTGGTTGCTCATTTTTTGGAAGCGATATTTTGTTGTGCGTGTAATTAAAATAATTTGTATTTTAATAACTAAATTAAAAACAAAGAATAAAAATTATTAAGTTTCTCTTAAAATTCTAACAATATGGATATACTTGCTGCGCGTGTTACGCGTCGAAGACGAATACCTCGTAAAGTATTCAAAGACCGGGGAAATCCATTTGAATGTGAAGAAGATATATTTTTTAATAGCTATAGATTCACGAAATCTGCAGCGGAGTTTATAATTGACAAATTGGCAATCCAACTTCAAAGAACTACTGGGAGGAGAAAATCGATTCCCCCACACCTAACAGTAAGATATTCATTTTTTATATTGAGGAACAAAATAGATAATGTACTCATTAATTTTAGGTGCTTACCGCTGGCTCCGGAAGTTTCCAACTTGTAACTGGCGAAATGAACTATCACCAGTTAAGTCAACCAACTATCAGCAAACTATTGTAGAGTTTTTAGAGTTTAAAGAATATATATAGCCACCACAAAATTGCAAACCTACAGAAAATACGGGTTTCCAAATGTAATCGGTTGCATCGATGGAACCCTTATTCCAATAAATAGGCCGCACCTTCCGGATGCTTATTCTTTCTACAATCAGAAACGATTTTTTTCCATAAATGTTCAAGCGGTAAGTGTATTAAAGTTGAAACGAAAAGACGCCTAAACTAATTTGGTTTAATAATATCTTTTAGGTGTGCAATGCAGCTTATGAGTTTACTAATGTCGTCGCTCGTTGGCCAGGAACAACGCACGATACACATATATTTAAAAATTGCTCATTATACCAGTTTTTGAATTTCAGCCGCCTTCCGGAAAATTTCTAGCTTTTGGGTGATAATGGATACCCATTGTTGGGTTATCTGATGACCACTATTATCAGTTCGTCCACGAGTGCTGAAATAAATTACAACACTCACCACAAAAAGCCCAGAAAAATTGCCGAACAGACGTTTGGTGTACTAAAAAGCAGGTTTCGGATTATTTGCAAAACTGGAGGATTTATGTGCTATGGCGTTAAAAAATGTGTGCAAATAATAACAGTTTGCTTTATATTGCCAAATTTTGAAATATTGAAAATTTGCCTAGTCAATTATTAATTAGATAATCAATTATAAATCATAATTTTACAAATAATTAATAAAATTTAATTTAATTCAAATATTCGTTTTATTTCAGTCTTTTTATCACATATTTCAGGTAAAATTTAAAGAAATATAAATTTAAGATAAGTACATAATTGGAGAACTGTATTATGTTGGCCTTGGCAGCCGAGTTTCTCGCTAATTTCATTTAAGAGGTTATTTGTTAATTGGGGCTCCTTTAGCCGCTGCTGTTGAATCAATAAATTCTTCTTGGCGATTTGTAGCATTTGCCCATCAAACTCATCAACATCAAGTCGCAGTTGTTTTATTTGCCGTGGCGTGCACCTTAATGGTCTTACTCTCTGGATTGAACGGATGGTGTATTTGCGATTATTATATCTTTTATTATTGAATCCACATTTAAGGGGCAATTACATATTCAGCTTCTGTTTCTACAGTTATTTCTACAGATATATCTACAAATACATAAGCCTGTATTATTTTGAATATCAAATGACAAATTGTTTGACATTTCAAACATATTTACATCCGCGAATGAATCCACAATATAATTAAACCTGTACATGGTCCAATTATTTCTTCGTACGGCTTTAGTTGAAGAGGCGGCGCTCCACCCGTCCCGTTTTGGTGTATTTTAATTTCACTCAAACGATTTTTCGTTCGGCTTTTTAAGTCAGTAAACTTGTTTCTCAGTTCTTCACCTGACCTTGGAATAGGAGCCGTTGCGGAATATTTGTCTGCCACTTCCTTCCAGGCATTTGTTAAGGCCTCGCCAAACATATTGGATTCTCCTAAAATGATATTATTACAAATCATTTCCACAAAATGAACATAATTTCCTGCATACAAATTAAACAGACCATTTATCAAACTTCTCCTTGCCTTCAAAATTTAAAAAAAAATCTTTATTTCACTATCACTTTTTATTTGTGAATGCATTTTATACGAAATGTTTAAAAAAAATATAAATATAATACAAAGAAATCAACGGCGGCATACACACTGCTTCAATATTTTTGTGGTTATGTTTTGATTTTATTGTTTAGTAAATGTCCCAAAGGTTCAGCAATGTGCTGAATGTTAAGTAATATGGCGGATTTGCTAGATGTATTGAGAATGTCATTTCTAGCAAATCAAAAATTGAATCGCAAGCCAGCCATCTGTAACTGTTGCAATTTGCTAACTTGCAAGATGAACGAGCATGTACCCCATCATATCGTTTTATTCCTGACAAAGCATTTGTTTTAGAACTCGATTTTCTGTCATGTGCATTTTTTAATAAACACTTTGTGAACAAAATTGATAAAAAACATTATGTTGTGAATAGCCGATACCATTTTAAAATCTGCATTAGTGTCGCGTATTTTTCTGATAATGGGTCTACTTTCGGTAGTACATTGTTTTCCCGCTGACTTCACTTAAGCATCATCAACTATTTTTGAGAAACAAAAAGACTTTACACAACCATTGTTTTTATTTGACAGAAGATAATATAGCTTATAAAAATGATTTAATTTGAAAGGCACGCTCTTCAAGATCGCATTAAAAACAAAAGTTAAACAAAAGAACTCTTGGTTTTTTTAAATAAATTTTTTGCACCATCAACAATTCGAGAAAACTTTACTTGGCTGTTTTTGTTGGAAATAATCGTCCAATTCTGGGACACCCTGTATAAAAAAAATACTTGGATACAAATTCGTGTGATATGTAGAAATATTTTTTTCTGTTCGTTATCAAAATGAATTGTGTTGGTACGAGAATTTTATTAATAACTTGGGCGTACTCTTATTACGTTTTCACTCTGGTAAAATGTAAAGAAATTTAATAGGCAACATGGCAACAAAGATTTTATCAAACAATTTTTATTTGTTTGGATAATCAGAATTTATGGTTTTATAAAAGAAAATTTGAAAGGCTTAATTGGGTCTAGGGAATACAGTTTTGTTTGTCAAGGATCGTCAAAAATTTTTACTTTATACATTAGAACTATCATTACAGTTATTCAAGTAAGGAAACAGTATTAACCTCCTAAAAAACAGTAGTAATAAATGTTAGTGACCCAGAATTCGATCCCCATAAATTTTTATTACAGTGTCAGATTCTACGCCGCAAAGTACATAAGTTTTTTGGTCAAAAAGATGGCCATCGTAGTTGCGTTATTTTTCACTAGTAAATTAAGCTCGGATTGGATTTATTAAAGCCTGAAAAAATGAAGACTTTAAATCAAATTCGATTTTGTTGCGGTTGCTTTACTTCATATTCGGATGGAATACACTCATTCCCCGCTATACGGCCGCTCTTTATAAGGCTTTTCGCTATAACGGCCTCTTAGAATCATGGTACAGTTTCGTTTTATGGTAAAAAAAATCGTTATACGGCCATAAAAAGAGAAAAATCGGGGAACACCCGCATTAATGCATTTATTTTTTTCGGTTTTGCTTTTGTTTGTTGCAATGTAGAACAGCAAAATCAGAAGAAATGGAGCACGGATTTTGTTTGTGTTTTTATTAGCTTGTAATTAAAATTGTGTAAGCAGGACGTGTTTGTTTAATCGTCTATATATGTAACGGGTGTTTTTTTAGGAGGTTTGTTTTTCCGATAGATGTCGTTTTATTTTATGACAGTTGTTTTGACAGCTCAAAGTGGCATTTCTACTCAGTATTGTTTGGCAAATCATTATGAATAGGTTAACTCCAGAACAACGTTTTCAAATCGTGGAAATTTATTTTCAAAATCAGTGTTCAATTAAAAATGTTTATAGAGCACTTCGTGAATTTTATGGTGCACATAATCGTCCGTCAGAGACCACCATAAAGAACGTAATTACCAAATTTCGGTCTACATTCACTCTTTTGGATGCCAAGCCACCGACAAGAATGAGAAGAGTTCGTACAGAAGAAAATATTGCTGTCGTTGAGGCCAGTGTCGAAGAAAACGACAATTTATCGATTCGTCGTCGTGCTCAGCAAATTGGACTTTGTCCATCGACTTTATGGAAAATTTTACGTAAAGATTTGGGTTTGGTGCCATACAAAATTCAATTGGTGCAAGAATTAAAGCCACACGACCATCGTTTGCGCCGTGAATTCAGTGATTGGTCGTTAAATCAATTGAACGAAGATCCATTTTTTTACCGTAAAATTCTCTTCAGTGATGAGGCGCATTTTTGGTTAAATGGATACGTCAACAAACAAAATTGTCGCATTTGGAGCAAAGATAATCCACACGCCGTTCTAGAATTACCAATGCATCCTGATAAATGTACTGTTTGGTGCGGTCTATGGGCTGGTGGGATCATCGGTCCATATTTCTTTAAAAATGAGGAAGGACGACGCGTTACCGTGAATGGAAATCGATACAGAACCATGTTAAATGAGTTTTTGTTGTCAAATCTTGAAGATATGGATATGAATGAAATGTGGTTTCAACAAGATGGTGCCACTTGCCATACAGCACGTGAAACAATCGACTTATTGAAAGAAACTTTCAACGACAACATTATTTCGAGAAATGGTCCGGTGAATTGGCCTCCGCGTTCGTGCGATTTGACGCCACTCGATTACTTTTTGTGGGGATACGTGAAGTCATTGGTTTATGTGGATAAACCTCAATCGATTGACGCTTTGGAAACCAATATTCAACGTGTCATTGCTGACATACGCCCTCAAATGCTTGAAAAAGTGCTGGAAAATTGGACCTCCAGAATGACATTTGTGAAAAATAGTCGTGGTAGCCATATGCCAGAAATTGTGTTTAAATGTTAAATGCCAAAAAATTATCTACCAAATAAAAAAAAATTTTGGTCATTTCATAATTTTATATGTGTTTTATTCAAAAAAAAAATCGGCAACCTCTTAAAAAAACACCCTTTATATCGTGTTTTTTCCACAAAATGTCGCAAAAACGATCTTTGCCGATTTTATACAGTGTCTCGAATGTAAAGAGAAGCCGAAAATCAGTTACATTAGAGACTAAACTAAAAGTTTCGCGTAGAATTGAAGCTGGTGAAACAATTGTAGAAATTTGTAGGGCATTGGGGCTCGCAAAACATATAATGGCAAAAATGGAGAAGTTCTTAGGCATTTGGATTGAAGACAATAACCAACGGAGAATTCCAATTAGTCTAATGACTATTCAAGAAAAGCCCAAAAACATTTTTGAAAAGTTGAAAAATGATGATTCTTCGAAAGACGTAAATTTTTTTGCAAGCCGAGGTTGGTTTGAAAGATTTAAAAATCGACATAATTTACATAATTTAAATGATACGTTCCAGAACAAGTTTTTAATGTCGATGAAACCGGGCTCTACTGTAAGCGTATGTCTGAAAGAACTTACATTTCAAAAACCGAAATGACTGCAGCGGGATATAAGGTGTCCAAAGAACGATTAACTTTGCTTCTTGGCGCTATATGCTGTAGGTGATTAGTAGAGCAGTTTTAATATTGCACCACGAGAATACCATTAATAAATTTGAGTACAAAGAAGGCTTGTAAAAGTTGTTTGAATCAGCTTTCGTCCGCGAAAAGTCTGCGATGATCAATGAGAATAAATTACAAAGCCAAATATTATTCGTTCATTAAACATAATATTGATCATAAAAATAAACCGATAGGCTGAATGAAAATGACTCATTAAGTAACCTATAGATAAACTACGATAACAATGGAGTACACTTTCCCGTCGAGAATATGTCAATTCCAATAACATGTCGGAATTACGCGTAAAGTTCAAATGCCCCTACAATCAATCATTATAGTAACGATAACAATAAAGTTTTTGTTCGCGCTTCCAATGACTGGTATAACGTTAGCACAAAAGCCGTATCATCATCACAACCCAAATATTTTGTTTTTGACAAAATGAAACATAATTAATTTTAATTAAATAATTGAATTGATATCTTTAGTTATCGACAGGCATAAAAGAAATTGGGTTACGAATATAATAGACAAAAGCATTTAATACTTTTCGAGTATGGTGCTCGACTATCGTCATATTAGATCCAAAGTAATATTATCTAGATTGATCGTAATTTTTGTATTGTTGTAAAAAGTTTTTCCGTTATTATTTTGTACTGTACATAGGCTAGGTACAGTTTATTTTATTTATTGTGTTACAACATTGAAACGATAATTTTCTTTTGTATGCTGGATATATATAGATTGAGAAATATTAAAAAAATGTATTTAAATAAAGATAACAAGTTGTGATAAGACGCGATGTTATAAATTTATAACAAAAGGATTGAAAATTTCTCTGCTATGTACCTTAGTTTGTATTCTTTTGTCGCATGATAATGAAAATAGCGAGGAGACAGCTCCAGAAGCAGAACAACACAATTAACGTTAACTAAATTTTATGCGATTTTTTATATCGTGGCTCTAGATAATCAATTTAATTATTTAGCTTAAATTAATTGGATTTTTTTTTTGTTGCTAAAACCCTAAATGTAAAGAAAGTTATTTGGCATTAGACGTTGGGGGTGGATGTTTTAATAATAAAATAATTTAATTTTGTGTGCGCGTTACGGTATATTCATTTCGTTTTTATGCTACGCCAACAAAAGGCCACGAATGTCTTTTCAAAATATGTATACGCGTGAATAAAAATGATAGCGGCACGTTTCGACGGGATTAATAAAATGTAAATAATTGATCTTAATTATTTTCAATTTTCATATTTGAGTTATTAGTGGGGTAAATCGTGACTTTTATGGTCGTTTAAACTTTGTCTATAAACTACTGAATAAAATATTATTAATCGATTTGCGCACAGCGTGTCGTCTACAAATATAACTATACTATACAAATTAAATTCGAGTGTTTGTCTATAATTTTTAATGCAGAATGAATTCGCTATGGTTACCACCAAAATCACTTTATGGCAAAATTATAGTAAAAACTACCAAAGTTGATACGAGATAAAATGGTTGATTTAAAATAAATTACAATATTTTGAAGATTAACTAAAATTAATTAAAAATTAGTCTGTCCTGCAAATCTGCAAATCAGTTGTTTAATGAAGTGGCACATCAGAGTCATATCCCGTGGATATACCTTTATCTACCACAGAAACAACAACAAACACTCCACCAAACACATTGTCAGTTGAGTCGCATAATCAAGGTGCAACGACTCAATTGAATAGTTGGAAACCTCCAAACTAACAAAATTCAAATTAATAAGATAACAAACGTGTCGAGTTACTAAGAAGCATCACCGTAACTCATGGGAAAACAAACAGCTAAACCCACATACTGCTGACGCAACAGACATGTTGAATAAAACCCTATATACAGTATGTGTAGAACAAAATATTTAGTCGTTGAATTTTTATTGTTAAATAAATATCAGAGTTTGTAAAATTATAAATGTTTGTGAATAAAGAAATAAAAGATTCCTGAGTTAAGTTTGTTCTATCCTTCGTGATATAACTGGCCCAATTGCGGCGGATAATTTCTATTATCTGGACTCACTTCCACGAAAACTGCGAGAATAAATCTAATAAAGTAATTTAAGAATTAAACTAAAGTGTGTGACTGTGTTTTCGCAGTGCGAAAAAATCCAAGCGAATATTGGTTACAGTGCTGCTCACGTGAATTTTTTTTTGTCTGTAAGGCTAACGGTATATTAGCCCAAAACATATAAGAAACATAAGTGAAATAAACATAAATTAAAACCTAAGGTGTTATTATCCACAAAAAATATATTTATTTAAAAGTAAACAATTTTCGTAAAAGTGTTCAAAAGTGATTTCACATCATGGGAAACAAGAATATTCCGTAATTAATTAGTGTTTGATGATCGGATATCGAAAAATAGTGATTATCATTCTCTGGTAAGTTAACAAGTTGAAAATATAAAAATTTCCGGAATGAACTTTAAAAATCCCTGTAATTAAAAAGTGTAAAATAATTCAACTAAAGTAAATTTTAGAAATAGAAGCAGGTTTGCCGAAATTCTAACGAAAGGTAGACAAAATGTCCTTAGATAACGTAGATCTAGAAAAAGTTAAATACGACCATATAAGCAAAATGCCTAATCAACTAAAAATTTCTGATGTCGTCAAAGACCTGCTTCAATACTCTGAATCAAAAAACGCTTTATGCAACTTCATTCAAAATGTCGAGGAAATTATTTCAGTATGTGAAAAGTCATGTAAACTTAACCCAAATTATACCAAAATAATACTCAGGGCCATAAAAAATAAAAGTGTGGGTGGTAGTCTGATCCGGGACCTACATACAATTATCCAAGGCAGTGATCACAGAGACACAGGCCACAGAGACATACTACTTTCTGCAAAACGAAATTGGTACCATTCGATGTGTCTGGCCGTATTTCTCACCGGACTCAAACCTTACCCACCTACGAAACCTGAATCTATGGATACTTCATCCAATCCAGACAGGAATAAACAATTCACCTTTAACTAACAACCTTTTCAGTCCAAACCACCGTTCCAACAAAGAGCACCACCTAGATTTAGATCGCAGGACCTGTTCAACGTGGAATGTAATCCTTAATTGTTCATCATATCCGGGTTACCAAGAATATTACGAAGAATCTCAACTTCAATTAACTTCTCCTCTGAAACACAACCCACATTCCACTCAATACTAAATGAACACGGAAATTGAGTATTTTCACCCAGAAGCCTCAGTCAACCAATCGGATACCTAACCGTAAATAATCATTCAGGTTATAGACTACCATTTATTGAAATTAAAACCCAGAAGAAAAAATTGAAACTATTGATAGACAATGACTTCACCAAATCATTTTTAGATCCAATTTTAATTAATACAAAATCGATTATATCCCTACAACCAACCATAATTAAAACCTTGTTCAATACACATTCCATTGATAAAGCAGCATTATAGATGGCAAAGCAGCCTTTGGAATTTTTATTGTTTAAATTCCACGACTACTTTAACGGCCTCATCGGATTAGAGCTGATGCAACAGCTGAAAATCCAAACCGATCTTGCGAAATCGCATTATACCCAAAGTAACAATCCCCCTTTTATTTAAATCAAATTACATGTCCCAACAGTATAAAATTTTACCCCGAAGCAAACTCATCGCCAGTGGACCCGCTAATATATAAAATGGGGGAATATACCACAAACCAATAATCCTCCACGGAAGTCTGATAATACCCGAAGGTGTCTACCAAAGTACCAACCATTACGCCCAAGTAGAGGTCGTAATTTATAGCAATCAAGAACATACGTTCATAATAGAACATACGATCGAAGGTGAAAGATTCGAAAATTATCATGCAGAAACTCATGATGATAAAATTTACGAATGCCCACCCACAATCGATTCTATCACAAATCTCATTAGGACAAGTCACCTTAACAGCGAAGAAAGGAACGCCATAGAAAAACTAACTAAGAACGCACAATAGCTCATCTTCACTAATCAAATCAAACATGGGATTAACTTAGAGGGCGAAAAGCCAATATTCACAAAGTGCTACCGCTACCCACACGTGCATAAGGCTGAGGTAGAAAAACAGATAATGGAAATGCTAACGCAGGGAGCTCACCGATTTGGACAGTTCCAAAGAAATCGGATGATAGCGGTAAAGTTAAATGGCTTCTAGTAATAGACTACCGCAAGCTTAATGAGAAAACCATATCTGGTCGATACCCCTACCTAATATAACCGAAATATTAACAAACTCGATAAGTGTATGTATTTCAATACCTTGGATTTAGCATCTGAATTTCACCAGATCGAAGTTAACCCAAAAGACATACCGAAGACAGCCTTTTCAGTTGATTTTGGCCACTACGAATACGTTCGTATGCCATTCGGACTGAAAAACGCATTCCAGAGAGTAATGGACAATGTACTTGAGGAATTACAAGAAAAAACCTGTATGTGCTACTTGGGAAGGAAAAAAACTCTTAGACCCCGCACAGTGGTTAAAGCATTGGTGTTTGGATCGGGAGGTACCGGGTTCGAATCCCGATAAGGACAGATTGATGATTGGTGGTGATTTTATTATTGGAGATGACTTTAATGCGAAAAACACCTATTGAAGATCTAGACTTACGACGTCAAAAGGTAAAGAATCAAAATGTGCATTTTACTCTGGTGGTACCCCAACATACTGGCCCAGTGACGGAACGAAGATACCTGATCTAATACACTTTTATGTAGCAAGAGGTATATCCCAGAACTACATTCACATTGAAGACAGTAATACTCTAGTATCGAATCATTCCCCGGTTATCATGACAGTCAGTGAAATGGTAATTCAAAGGGAGAGTGCATCCAGATTAACAGATTCAAAAACAAACTGGGATCTCTTTCGTGAAGTATTGGAGGAAAAGATCAATCTTCAGGTACCGATAAGAAATTCTCGCCAGTTGGAAGATAAATTAGAACAACTTAATGAAACAATTCGCTATGCTGCTTTGGCAAGTACCTCCATTATACAAAATAAAACGAAGCTTAACATATCCTACCCAAAGAAAGTTAGAGAGTTGGTAAGACAAAAACGACTGGCACGTAAAACCTGACAAATAACTAGAACACCGGAGACAGATATCTAGTTAGCCTAACCGATGAAAAAAATTATGATTATTCACTGTGGAAGGCGACGAAGGGACTCAAAAAATCCAAAATGCAAGTGCCTCCACTTAAAAAGGAGGACGGAACCTGGGCAAGAGGTCCTAAAGAGAAGGCTGATTTGTTTGCGGAGTATCTCGAGGATACCTTCCAAAAACTAACAAGACAAACGGCCAATGAAAATATAATGTCAATTCAAAAGCTAGATGATTTTGATATACGCCTAGTAACTCTCAAAAAGAAGAAGTAAAAAGCAACATGAATGTTAAAAAAGCCCAAGGGAATGACTTGCTTACTTATCAAATAATCAAGGCTCTACTAAGTAAAGGATTTCATAAGCTATTACACATAATCAATGCAAGCTTTCGGTTAAAATATGTTAAATATGATAAACCACCTTAAGATAAAAAATCATACAGGCTAATTTCATTGCTATCAATTATGTCAAGAACAATTATTACTAAAAAAACTTAAACCAATAATTGACGACCGACAACTAATTCCTCCACATCAATTTGGATTCAGGGAAAAGCACTCCACAATTGAACAGGTGCATAGAAACACCAACATTATTGAAAGAACGTTAGGACGTAAACAAGTATGCTCTAGTATATTTCTGAATGTCGCCCAAGCATTCGATAAAGTCTGGCACAGGGGGACTGGAATTCAAGCTGCATAGAGATCTGCCGAGGCAATTCTATGCCATACTAAGATTATATTTGTCCAATAGACATTTTCGTGTGAAATATGAGAAAGAATACTCCGAACTAACGAAAATCTCTGCCAGTGTCCCGCAGGGGAGTTTCTAAGGATCAATCCTGCATTTATTACTTACAAGGGATATCCCAACAACAGATGAAGGAACCGTAGCCACCTTTGCGGGTGATACAGCAATCAAGGCGAATGGAAGTAATGTTGCTGATGCAACGAGCAAACTCCGGAAGTTACCAATACGGTTTGTAACTGGACTAAGCGCTGGAGAATCAAGCTTAATGAGACGAAATCCACGTATATTAACTTAACGCGAAATTAACTCACGATCGGAGCCATATGCAAACAAAGCTAATTATCTTGGCATGACACTCGATGCCATGTTCAAGTGGAAAGAGGATGTCAAAAAGAAAAAGAACAACTTAATATTAAGTTCAGAACAATATATTAGCTATTTAGCTATATTAGCTATATATTTACAAAAAGTAAAATATTATTTCCTCCTCCCAACCAACTTTCTGATAAAAAAAAATAGTAAACTGCGTTTTTTAAGTTTCTGTTGTTCAATTTCTATTGTTTTTCTTGTTGTTTGTGAGTGTTTTTTGTTTTTATTTTTGTGTACGGATTTACCGGTGTTTTTGGTAAGGATTGAAGTGGAAGGCGTTACTAACAATTATATAACGAGAGTGGGTTGATACTAACTGTCAGTAGAAGGAAATTGTTGACGCTAAGCCGCTCTTTTCCTTTCTGCTGACCTTGGTAGTATACCACTATTAACTTTACTAACCTATTCTCCAAATAGGGCCTATGGGCCAAATTAAGTTAGGTTAGGGTAAAATGTTTTTGTAAACTAGTCTGTTATCTGGGTACCCCAAAACCCACACCATTCCCGTCTACCAGGCTGAGCTTTAACCAATGCCACATGGGGTACCAGGCTGTTAATGGCAATTCTGTGAAACTGGGTTGTCTTTAGCGGTAGCTAAAGCTTAAATCGTTTCAGTGTTCAGGATCCGTGCTGTTGGTAAATGTATTAGAACAACACCCACAAAAATGTTCATAATTTCCGCTCTGTGGGGAGTAAAAACATTATGCGGCGCTTAAATAAAACAGTAATAATTTATAAATAAGCAAAATTATTGTTTTATGTACATAAATAACTGTGTTTTTGTTAGCTAATACACTATTCTAATAACAAATAAATTATTTAGAAATATAGCAGTTAAGCTATATTGATTTTGTAAATCATAGGTTAAACAAGAAAATACCCTACAGGGTTTTATAATAATTATACATATAACACTCCTATGTATATACTATTGCTTTATGTATTATGTACACCAATTATTATGTATACATTTATGACTATGTATTGCATATATGTAATGTTATTATATCAATAAATCTAATTGTGATGTAATAAAATACGAAACGAACAGGTGGATAATAGGTTTATTCATAACCGGAATTTCCCAATTACTCGTATGGCAAGGTAATTTTATAAGGCAATAATAGAATACTACGAATTTAAAAATATGAATTGGATAGGATGGATAGATTGTTATTTTATAATAACTGAAGAACTTCGGAACTTTTATACAAAATACATAAATCTGCTGTCGTTTGCTTGTGGAACTGGAGCCTGTGCAGTGGAGTTTTAATGACACTTCATTCATCTGATGGTGTAAAACAAGCTCACCTGAAAAGTCGCTTGACTGATATTTTACTCTCGCGACTATCATACCCGTATTCCAGACTGTACACGAGAGATCGCCAGATTAAAATTAAAAATGGAATAAACAAGTTATTCACGAGAATTTATATTAACCTGCGTCAAATTTTTCCAAACAAATTTGAGTGAGAGTATTAAAAGAGAGTAAAACCAACTTTCAAACAAGACACTTTATTTAGTAAACAAATCTTACTCATCTTTTATGCGTTACCCTGCGAAATGAAAAATGTTAAATAACCCTTTCGTTACGGATTTATAAAATGCACTCAATTTCGGGTTTTTGTTGCTTTATGGATCCTTACGATATAGGTGGGAGGGAATGGTACATAAATGAACCAACCGTATTTTATGTGGGACACTATCGCCCCACACTAAGGCCCCCCACTATATATTAACTTTTTTGCAGTATGGTATGATGCAAAACAACTTTTAGATAAGTGTCTGTCACACTCCTGCGACAATTTAGTATTGCGTTATCAATTTTTTTTAGAACAGCTTGCGTAGCGGCGTCTCGAATTGGTTTCTATTGGTAAATGGAGAGAAACTTTTTGCAACGAGTCTCTAGACTCTCCTATTCATCAGATATTAACAATTATGTTAATGATACTAGGAATTTAATTAGTTAAGTCTTCTTCTGTCATACCTCACACTGTAAGATCCAAACATTGAGAACTGCCACCATTAGTATACGATAGACCATTTTTCAGCCATTTGGTGAACTTCCGGTCATATTCGTATATACAACAAAACTGCAACTGGTTCGCTAAATCCACACCGCCCTTGGTGATAAAAACTTATAATTTCTAGACAAGCGCCTAGGAGCAATCTTTCAGAGTTTTCGTAACAATCGTTAACTCCGGTTTATGGCAATTGCTCAAAGCCATAACTTCTTTTGTATCTTGCTATTTTGCACACAAAAGCCCTATGAAATGTTGGCAGATTTTTTTTGTTGGCTTAACAATATTCCCAAAGCGGCATATTTTAAAGTTTCCAGCAAGTAAACTTACGTAACGAACAGATCAAATCAAATTATAACATCAGGTTTCGATACAGTGCTATACAATTTATTTATGACTCCCTCTCCCAGAGTACCTTCCTTCGTTTGTTGTTCCTTGCCAGTGTACATGCTCTTTTACAAGCTTGAGAGGCATATATTGCTACAAGGTTGATCATCCCTTGAATTAAGTCATAAAGTCTCTATGTTCTGAAATGCACTATTTTAACGACATTTTTGGAAAGTTTTTTTTGTGAAATTAGCTTGTTTTTAAGTTCAATTAGCTATTTTAAGTAATTAAAAGGCGTTGAGTTTATTTGGGTAAAAAAAATCCCCAAAACCGTTTGCCAAAAATTTTTTTCCCAAAAAAATTTACCAAATTACTATTTTCCTAAACATCGTTTCGTCAAAAAAAAATTTGTCCACAAATTTTTTTGCCAAAAATCCCAAAATTTTAAATTCGATGTTTCGCGCGAAATAAATGCAACAAGTATTAAAAATATGATGATAGTAGAATGCGTTGATTCCTTTGTGTATGTGTAACAGTTAAAAACATTTCCATTACACATATTACAAAAAATATACACATTCTACAGTTACTACATTGATGTTAAAGCCGTGAATCGTTTTTATTGGGGTTGTGTGGATTGCCGCAGAAAACAACAAGGCACGGTTAACAACAAAAATTGAAAATGGACAACATTTTATCGTTAAAGCCCGTTCAACACACGTGCATGGTATGACAGCGAGTAACTTGTTAGTAGGCTTCGCCAATAATAACATAAAAGAGGCCGCCAGTACTACAAACAAACATTTAGCTGCGATAATAAGGGACAGAATTAAGCGAGTTCGACAATGTTTGGTTAAAAAACCAACTACAGGCCGTGATATAAATATTCCCAAAAATCTAAGAATAGTAGACGATGAAGTGTTTATTTTATCCGAAAAACAGCTTGGCAGTGAGTATATCTTACTTATTGACACAATTAAGTCATTGCGAATGCTCGAAAAAGCAGATTGTTGGCAGCAGATCTAAGGCATCGCTGTTTTAACGGGATCATGCACGTTGATTTACTTTGCATTATAGCACATTATAAGCATGCATCCGATAATCATTGCCATTTGTCTTCCATCTGTGTCTCCGTTATTGATCTGTGTTGATTGATTAGGATGCGAGTTTTTGAAGAAGTTAATTCTTTCAGTTGTGCATGCTGTATAAGATAGCAGAAAATAAGAGATTACGCTACTCGCCGCAAGTGACAGCACTGTCACAAAAGATAATTTATTAATTACCAGCGGAAATTATTTATTCATTTTGTATCCTTTTCACTTAATAAAACATCCCAGTGGAATAAAATATTAAAAGTGATCCTTAAAATGACAAATTGATTGATCTCCGAAGTAAAGGAACTCGGTAAATGAAATCTTTAAATTTAACAATATTCCATCTTACCGCCATTTCTTAAAGAATGACAATGAAATATGGTTAGTAGTATTGGTTAGGGATTTTAAGGTGAGTTTTGAACACAATTCTACGATCTGTTCCTGCTGGACTAAACTTAACCATTTCATAACCGATCCGTTTAAAAATTTATAAATTATATTTATTTATTTTCAGTTTTTGGTAAATATATCAGAAACATCCACTAGTAACTAACACTGTCGGTTATTTTTCTAATAGCTTAGGTCTTACTGAGACTACAAAGAAAATTTATGAATTAGATTTTTCGATTCGAGATGCTATTAGTAGCAACTTATATATGCGAGAATCATTTAAAAAAATGACAATTTGGTGCTGCAAAGTTACAGAACAAAACTGCCGTTTATAGAGCCGAGTTACATTTTATGAATACCATTTTAGTACATATCGTAAATTGTACAGTTACAGACCGTACATACAGTTTGTGAATTAGACCATTAATAGTTTGGACCAAGTGTAAAATTTGTAGAGGCCTTATGCGAAACGCAACTCTTTCTTATGAAAGATAGGCCTAAAATCCAGATAATAAATTTAAAATTTATTAATTCTCGGCAAATTTGTTTCGCGAGTAGTTTGTTAGTTAATTATTTGTATAAGCATCACAAACCACGTTAGGGTAAAGAAGGGTAATTAAAAAATCCTTAAGTGGTTTCGATTCGTTTAATGCCATTCCTCTAAAAGGTTGGGGCGCGTTTGCCAAAGTAGTACAACAAAACTGCCGAATTGCTTAACTTCGCAAATAGGGCAGCACATACAGTGTAAATATAAAATCAATATATCCGTTTTGAAGAGATATTTACTTTCAAACTTTGGTCTTTTGAATGCTTGCCATTAACAATTACTAAATTTAATAAATTTCCATTAAAATTATTGTTGTCGGGACACGGAGGCTTGCATTCCAATAGGTCTGCTCTAGCATAGTTTTTTGTTTAAGAGGTTAATTATTTTAGAACCTACCACAACAGGATTACATAGAAAGATTACAAAATGTCTAGTCTTTCAGTAAACCGTCAATAAACAGAAAAGAGGACTTACTTGACGTCGCTCTTTGCAGACCAAAGTTGAAGGATTAGAAATAATAATTGCTGAGATCATGATAAAATCTATAACGTGACGCAATAAGAAGGTTTAATTACCACACGAGCAATACACCAAATTTTGGGACGGCTGGATCAGTTTAATAATTATTCATGATAAAGTTGCGATTCGCATAGATTATTTAAGAGGAAGTTATTAATGTTTTAGATGAGTTAGGAATAGCTCGGCTTAACAAAATCCTCCGCAACATGGCTCACGGTGTTAAAGCTATCATAGTTAATAAATGCGATTCGGTCAAACGTACTTACTAATTTGAACGATAAAATTCTTTGCAACTAAATGACCGAACTAAAACTAATTCGATTTAACGATATTTGAAAATATTTGATACTATAGCTGTCATCAGCAATTTCGGCGCCTGAGCATCGTGTCTCATCATTTTTATAATAGTTCGATTAGGAAGCCCAACTTTTAAATTTACAACGAGAGGGGCTGATCATTGATGATGACCAACGAACCACAAGTCGCCTAATGATATTTAATTTAAAAAAAAGTTTCCATACGATGGTGTCAATGGACTTACCAGGTCTATATGGATTTTTTCGAATCGTCCCGAAGGTGATACGAATCTCTGGAATTCAGATCGAGAATGTCTCGTTATCTTTGTTATCTACAATAATTTTTGGCGGACAATGCCAGTCTTAGCCCCATTGGAACTGTCCTTATTCATTGAAGGCCAAAAATATTTCGCGGGGACCTTTTCCCTTGTGCTCAGACTCCGGGATGTGATAATTTGTGGATGTTATCAAAGATTTGACATCTCATCGGTTCCAGGATATAAGGTCGGGCAGTCATGGTTGACGTTTCACACCATATTATCCTCGAGTCATTATCCTGTGAGACTTGTTCGAATTTTAATCTTTTATTTAATGGAATTGTGCCATCTAAATAAGCTTTAAGTTCTACGTCCCGTTCTTGCGATTGAATTAGTTTATTGATATCGCAACCAATCAAAGTTAGAGCGGAAATATCGTCGTGTCGAGAGAGAGTGTGAGCCACAACGTTATCTGAACCATTCACGTGACGAATGTTCGTGGTGAATTGAGCGATAAATTTCAGTCTTAGAATTAATTGCTGTCACTAACGGTTTGTGATGGGTGTACACTCGAAACTCCCGACCTTTTAGGAAATAACGAAACTTTTTAATTCCTGTGAAAATTGCTAGGAGTTCACGGTCGAAAGGTGAATATTTTTGTTCTTTGGCCGAGAACTTTTTGGAAAAGAATGCTAAAGGTTTCCAATTATTACCGTTTAGCTGTTCTAAGACACCTCCATACGATATGCTTGAAGCATCGGTTTTTATACAATAAGTTGTATTATCATGGGGTGCGCAAGTAGTGTACAGTTACTTGCTTGCTTGGCATTCTGGCGGCCAGAAGAATACAGCCTTTTTACCTTGCTTAATCAACGAATTCATGTGATAGTTAATCTGCCAAATTTTGTAAAAATCTATGATAATAATTTACCATCCCAAAAATACGTTGAATATGTCCTATATATAGTAGTGGGATGTGGGAATTCTTTAATAACGATGACTCTATCAATTGATGGTTGAATTCCATTTTGATTTATTTTTTATGACTCAGGAAATCTACTTTTTGAACACCAAACTCACATTTAGATAAACGAATATTGATACCCTAATCAGATAATGGCTTCTAAATTATGTGTAAGTGTTTGATATGTTCTTCAGGTGTTTTACTTACGACTACGAGATCATCGACGTAAGCAATGAATGAAAGGGTAAATCTTTGGATACCTCATCAATAAATCGTTGAAATGTTTGACCTGCGTTTCTCAGACCAAAAACCATGCGACAGAAATCAAACATTCCAAATGGAGTTGTTATTGCAGTTTTTAAATGACCTTTTTCTGGTACTGGAATTTGATGGTAAGCACGGCACAGATCAATTTTTTAAAAAATTTTACATCCATTTAAATGACGTGAGAAACCATGAATGTGAGGCAATGGATATCTGTCTGGAATAGTTACAGCGTTTTAGGAACCATATGCAGAGCACAGCATGTTGAGGATGAAGATTGTTTGCATAGGCCTAAGTGTCTGAAGGCATGTGCTGAAAAGCGTCTTTACCTATAATACAAATTTTTCTCGGTCCAGACGACGTGGTTTGCAAAATGGAAGTTGGCCTTCTGTCACGATTCTGTGAACTACATTATGCGCCACGGGTAAGTCATACCTTGGTTCCTGGGTGAGTTCTGGAAATTATTTTAAAAATGAACTGTATGACTCTTTTATGGTTCGTGAATATGGTTGTTGTAGGCTGGTTTGATTAAGATTTTATTCTTCAAATCGACCATTAAACCAAATTTCACCAAGAAATCAACACCTATGATCAATGGTTTGTTTACTGCAGCTACAATGAATGGGTGTCAAAACTCTCGGCGAAGTCCCAAGTTTAATGTGTTCATGTGTTCAGTTCTTCAAAAATATTCAAAGAACAGTGTAATTTTTTAATCCAGTAATTATGTTTCCAGTGCATGAATGTAACTAGAAGGAATGGTAATTTAATGAAATCCTACTCCCAAAAGTTCATCAGAGAACGGATGGGAAATTGAGGGCAAATTAGAATGATTTTTTTTTCAAAATTATATTTATGTTTTTATCGGGCAATCGTACAATTTTGTAAATCTCCCATCTCAAGTTTTCTGCATAGAAAAAGTTAGAATTTTTTTACAAACTATGGAACTGATTGAGTCAAAATATAATCTAATCTGATAGTATCATTAGAAGAAAAAAGGAAAAAGGACTCACTTCAAATTCCCAGTATCCTATCGAGCAGATGTATCATACACTTATTTCATTTATTTATGAAGCTTCCTTTCACACTATAAGTGAACTTTCAAATAATTCAGTTTCATAAATCAAGACAATTTGAGCATGCGAGAAGTCAGACTTTAACAATTCGTAGCAAATTAAGCATTTATCAATTTTGTTTCTAAACCTAGCCAATAAAAACTAATTTTATTGATTCTCCTCGGTAAAATATGATCGCCAAAAAGACAGAAACATCCAAAAAATCAATTCACATTATTGTTATATCGAGATTTAAGATTTCCACAAGCAAAATTGTATTTTTAACAGTTATCATTCAGAATAAATCTTATTTATGTCAAAAATACTTAAATTTAACATTTTCAATTTAGAAAAGAACTTCAGGACTAAAATCGGCTGCCATGTAGCAAAAATCGTTTCGAGATAATCTCATCTCATACACGAACGAGTGTAAATAAGAGTTTTATCTTTGAGCTGGTGCGATGCGATGCGACTATATCATCATGAACCCATAAAATTTATGTATTTATGTTACTAAACGTTACTTGCGTTAATATATGAGGTCCGTGTATGTGTGTGCAAAGATTGTACGATTAAATCGTATACAACCACAAAATTTAATCCTGGAAATGATTTTAATTTTCGTACTTTTTTGTAAAACATCAAAATATACCAGTGTTACATTGTTTTAAGGATTTTGGTGAATGTGTGATTTTGTTGTTGTACAAGGAGTCGATTTTTTTTAAGAATTACGTTTTTCTGGTTGTTGCTGTTCTCCCGGAAAAAATCTATTTTATGTTATAAGGCAAGAACAACATCATGTTTGTTGTTTTTCCGTTTTCTGTACAATTTCGGGACGAGTGATAACAACTTTACAATGTTTTTTATGGTTCAGCAACATGGAGAATACATTAACTATTTTCATGTAAAAGGATTAAAAATGAGTAAAAACAGCTACAATTAATGGATCTGAAACTTTTGGAGATTATACGACGTTTATCTCTTTGTTTAGTTTAAAATTTTAGTTTAAGCAAACCAGATTTCCGAAAATTGAATTTTAATCTCTATAGGAAAATGGTAATTTGGGAAATTGATGCCAATATGAGATACCACTCTAAAGTTTTCGTTACCGTACCTGACTAATGGATTCATATTAAAATTGCAGCAAAAATTTGGGTATAATAATTTATGGTAAGTACCTCATTGTGCCGAGCGGTACTTATATTCTTTCAGTTGCGTTTCTTTTTCGTTTATGGATTTTTATTCTTTATTGCACGATTCTTTGAACCTTTACGTTCAATTTTGACTTTTACACATGAGGAATTTGCACCTGAAATAATACCAGTACATATAAAAAAAGAACTGGCTAATAAAAATACTTAAACTGAGAATATATCATCCCTGTACCAAAGAAAACAAGGTAACAAGAAAATACAGCCCGACCATTTTTACAGTCTTTTGCCAAAGGTCAAACGGATATTGCAACGGATTTCCTTATGTCTTTACAATAAAATAAGACGAAGTTGAATCCCACTATTTTACCTTATTAGCTTAATTGACTTTTGTTGACGGTTAGCATCGATTTCGTTTCAACTGAACAACCTTTACATTACATACTTTTGTACGTAGTAAAATTTTGACATACAGATTTTTGCAGAAATACTTTGCGCTATCGTCGAAGACAAAAAGTTATTTTTAAACAAATCTGTCTGTGCCTGTGTGGTTTCGTTCAAACTAAGTGTTTCTTTCTCTCTATAACCCAGGCGGTGGTCCGATCGAAATGGCATTTAATACTTAAGCTTTTTCCATTATTTCGGAGAACTTAGAGATTTTTTGGTTAAAATCGGTCGGAAGTGGCGCCTGCCATAAGAGCTTTTTCGTTTGTTGTAATTTTTTGAAAAGTATAGCAATAATGAGAAAAACGATTAGAAACTAAAAGATTCTAAATTAAATTTGCAACAATATCAGTCCAAATCAGTTTTGTGTTATAAAATTTATCCGAAAATGACGATTTTTGACAAAACACAATTTTTAACAAAAACCGGCCCTTTACAGCCCAGGCAGATTGACTTATCGGGATGAAACTTGATATTTAAGTTTTTTCCATAAATTGAGAGATTTCAGTGATTTTTGGTTGAAATAGGTCCACCGGAAATGACTGCTTCCACAGGAGCTTTATAATTTTTTGCAAATATTATGAAAAGCATGACATTTAGGATAAAAACGACTATGAACTAAAAGTATCTAAATAAAATTTGCAACAATACTGGTCCAAAACCGTTTCCAAAAAATTAAGCGGAAATGAAGATTTTAGACAAAATAGTTGTTCAACGAAAATTCGGCATCTGTATAGCCCAGACGGATTGGCTGATCGAAGTGGAACTTCGTAAAAAGTTTTTTTCATAAATTAAAAAATACCACTTTTTTCTATGTATTAATTGTCCAGTGGATTTAAGTTCCTTTGAAGGCCAATTAATACCCTCCATTTCATTCACGTACACACCACCCATTCACACCATTACAGTATACCACCTGCACATTGCAAGCTCCATGTCAACCTGTACATTAACATGAACGGTGGGTCGGCGCTGAATTATGCACTCCAACAGAGAGTCTTAGTTGTGTTTATTAACATCACCGATCGTAATCGATGACGAAAATTCGCTTTGCATCCAGCTTCTGGTGGGATTCGAACCCAGTACCTCCCGGTCCAAGTGCCGAAGCTTTAACCACTGCACCACTTGTCGGGTAACAATCGGTTATGAACTAAGAGATTCTAAAATAATTTTGCAATAATATAGGTCCAGAGAAGAACGGATTTTCAACAAAAAATTTGCCAAGTGAAACTTCAAACTTAAATTTTTTTCTATAAATTGTGATATCCCAGTGATTTGTAGCCAAAATCGGTAGAACCGAAGAGACGGCTTCCATGAGACATTTTTCGTTCCTTGAAAATATTTTGAAAAGTATATCGAGAAGAATATGCATTATGAGGAGACAGAAAGTCTTCACAATTGTTGAATTAAATTCGCCTAAACAATACCAACAAAAAAATTCTTAGACAACTGTCTAACGAAACAACACTGAACGTTTTGGTCGAACGAACTGGCAGTATGATGGAGGTGATTGCTCAAATTAATTAAATTAAACGGTAGGTGTTTTCAAAATCCTACATCAAAATTAAACGACGAAATTACTGATCTAAATCAAATATTTGTAAATTTTAGCATTAATATTAATCGAAATTAAATTTGTAATTAACCTACGTTTTTATTGGCGATAATTTCTTGGGGTGTATTTGGCAAGGCATTGCGGTGATGATCAAACAGTAGTCTAAATCCAAAATACGACAAATGCTATTTTCATTTTAACTATGGAAACAATTTTACGACCAATTTAATTCGAATAAAAAAGACAGTAGGATTATTAAATTTTCATCGAGATGTGGCGACCGTGTCTGATGAAGGAAATCCCAGCCGTCTCTTAATTTTAGATCTTATTTCAAAGGAAAATTTTTAATAGATGCTGAGGCCAATGTGTCGATAGTTCCACTAAATTTATGTAAAATTCCGTGGGCGGTCACGACTGAAAAATTATTTGCGGCAAATGGAACACACAATTTAGGCATACGGAAAAAACATTTTAGATGCAGTTTTTAAACTTCGACGAAATTTTAAATACAAACAAAGAATTTTCGATTCAGTAACATCACTTTATGTGATTAGAGCCATCACCTTGTGCACGGAGTCAGTATTCTCAGAATTGGATAAGTCACAAATGAATTCCCAAATAAGAGAAATAGTATCTAAAGTCTCGAACATTTTGACTAATACAAATACTTCAAATATTAAACCAGCTAATTACACATCGGTTGGTAGCTTTCGGCTCTCCTATTTTCTGTAAAACTAGACTTTTGGCATCGGATAAATTAAATCGGCGCTTGGTGTTTGTCGATCAAATGATAGTGCAACCTTGTTTTGAAAAAAAAACAGAGTGTAGACCAGGTGGAGACTACCGTAGTTTGAATCGTGTCACTGTTCCTGATCTCTATCCATCCCTACCACACTTTCAAGATTTTTCGTATCAACTTGAACGATGCTCAGTTTTCTCAACATTGGATCTTGTCCAAGCTTACCATCAAATTCCGATTGAACCATCTGATAGTCCTAAAACAGCCATTTAAACTCCCTTTAGTTTACTAAAGTGGCTTTCGGTCTCAGGAATGCAGCTGTAGAGACTAAATTTTGCTTTTGCTTATTTAAATTATATTTTTTATAACTTCTAAGTCTTTCGAAGAAGATCTAAGAACAACTTTTCAAAATCTTTCAGGAAATGGTTTAATTATCAATCCTGGTAAATGTGTATTCACTTCACACGAAATTAAATTTCTTGGACATACCGTTAATGCAAACGGCATTTTACCTGACGCCGAAAGAGTTGGGGTTATAAATAATTTTGAACGTCCACCAACATTTAATCATCTCAGCTGCAGACCAAATCTTAATCAATAATATTTTGAAAGGTTACAAAAAAACAATAAGACCTGAAACGAAGTTGAAACTTTCAACAATTGTAAGCAAAATTTGTTTCAAGTAACTCATCCGTCATATACTGCAAGAGTAGCAATTATGGTGGACTCGCATGATACGCAATGAAGGTATAGTACTTATAAAAGAGAGTCGCTGGCAACTTATTTTGGCATTAAGCACTTAGAATATATTTTTTAAAATGTCGACAGTTTACCTTGTTTACCGATCACAAGCCATTAATCTACGTTTTGTAACAGAATCCGGAAAAAGCATCACCATTTTCGTAGTTGTAGATACCTTAAAGGTATCTAGTAGATACCGTAGTTGTAGATACCTTATAAATGCAAAGATTATGTTGGAATTGCTGACAACACGTTATTTAAATTTATGCAAATTTCAAAGGTCTGTAAAAAAGGTCTTTAACTACCAACACCAATTGAATTTTGGAAAAAAGTTATTGAAGCTTTTAACAATTTGTCTCATCATGGCATTAAAGCATCTGTTAAGTTAATAACAAAAAATGTTATCTGACAATCGATCTTTAAAGATTTAAAAGCTATGGCTCAATGTTGTTTAGCATGTCAAAAATCAAAAGTTTTTAGGCATGTCGTTTCCCCTCTCGGTTCTTATAAATTAACTTCGCAGCACTTCACAAAACTTCACTTAGGCATCATTGGCTCTTTACCTATTTCTGATAATCAGCGATACTGCGTAACATTGGTCAATACACGAAATGGGCTCAGGCGGTATCAATACTGGATATTACTTCCGCCACTATTGCATTTGCTGTGAACTCCACATGTATGTCATCCTTTGAAATTCCAAAGTCATAATAGTTACAAATCAGGAGTCGAAATTCGAATTACATTTATTTAGCGAATTATCAGCATTAGTTGGATTTAAACATGTCTGGGTAACATTCATAGACATAAAGTTATTCCCGGATTCTATTCCCGAAATTTAAAATAAATAATCAAAATTCCTGTGATTCACAAAGCATTTAATAATTAATTTGACAGGCAAAAATTGTACCGTTTCAACTTAGCGAAAATAGGCTCCGAGCAAAATATTTACGCATTTCCGTATTCCCCTTCATATGGAATGCCGTTCTTAAATAAAATGTCCAACTGGTGTTGGTATTGGAGGAATACTTTATGAGGTAACTGCAATGAATTTTAAGAATAAGAATCGCCCAATAAAATTACTGCCTCGGGTTGGATTCGAGCCAACGAACTGGAATGGTAACACTTGGTGTACAATTCAATCACTCGCCCACCAAGTGTTACATCTGTGTGTAGTGAATTTCGACACACTACCTTCACATTAAATTTGTTCGTCCCGAACAGACACATCCGAGGTTTCCTTGTATTCGATATTTTCGTTTTTGTGTTTTATGTTGTTACAAGTTTTGCAGGCCTGGACAAACTACAAGTATTTATGTTTCCACACCAAATTGGCAACATGACATTAATAAAATATATAAATCATAGAATAGTTGTGTTGTATAAGATAGGAAAAATAATGTGTTTGTGCTATTCGCCAAAACGGAACCGCGAAAGAGCAGGGAGTGCTTCGGCCCAAGAAAAATGGTCGGATTAAAAAAACAGTCGGGTTAGTTACACCATTTATAACTCAAGAACGGCTGAACCGATTTTTATGATCTTTGATATGTTGGATTTGTCTTCGCCCTGAATAACAGAATAACGATATTCATTTTCTCATACATTTAGTATGGAACTGCTTATCTGATGATATCTCGAGAACGGATTCACTGATTTCGATGCATTTTTTTTGTTGGTCTCCGCCTCGAGAAGTTTCGTCGCGCATTGGAAAAGTATGAAAAAGACCAACCATATAATATTTATATATGTTCATCTCTCTCCAACTGTTTTATGCTTGAGAAAGAAGATTTTATATGGAAATTTGTTGTTGTTTTCATTTGTTTCTAAGTGTTTCAGGTCTCTGTTGCATACCAGTGACCACGCGCGCCACGATTTAGCCGCATTTTTCGAGTTTTCACCAATTTTCATTCAGTTTTCGACGGTTATTACATTTGAATTCGATTCAATTAATTATCTTCAAACGATTTTTTGAAATTCATTAGCGAAAAGTGATTTCGGTTTCTCAATCGGTAGTTTTGGACTGCGTGTTTGATTTTCCAACCGTAATGCAATTAGACTTCGGAATATTGCGAACCAATCCACTGTAGATGAACAACAAATCGCACAACAAGAGCGTCGCATTAGTAAGGCCATACTAAACGGTTCAGTTGACATTGAGAATTCGCTGAGCTTATCACACAGATCAACAACGTGATAATCTTTTGAATCGAGTAGCGTTTCAGTACGATTGCACAATTGATACAGCTCGCATACTTTCGTTTGAATTGGCCTTATGGAGGTTATGTGCGACCACTGCGGTGCATTGAAGTTCGCTGGAGAAACGCCTAGATTGTGCTGTCTCAATGGCAAGGTGAAATTGTTATAATAACCTCCGCCACGTGACTCATTGCATTCATTGCCTCGTGGCAAAACACCGGAATCACGACATTTTCTATCGAACACTCAAAGATACAACGAATGTTTCGAAATTACTTCATTTGGAGCAGACATTATCGAAGCACGTGGATTCAATCCAACATTCAAGGTCATTTCTGCTTGAGAGAGTAAACGTTAATTTTCTTTTGGTGATCATAAACCAGTAATTCTGATTTCACCTTCCACTTTACAGATCCAAGGCCAAATTCATCATCGAATTGGATCATTGCAACCGCTTAAAAACGCACAGCATAAATTCATTCAAATTTACATTATGGGCAATATGGAGGACCAACTTCATCGGTGTCAAACGAACAATGGGGCAATTCTTCAAGATCTATAGCAACTACTTCATGAACATCATGCATTGGTTCAGGTTTTCAAAACTGCATTAGATCGCATGCCAAGTGAAGACTGCTGCAACACACATACACCAATTCAACGCTCCAACAATAGATGCTATCGTAATTGCGATTTTTGGTGAAAACTTGGGAATTCGCGATATTGTGCTTACACGTCGAGGCACTTTACAACTGCGACGAATATGCGAAACACACCGTTCATACGGTGCATTGCAATACTCGCTGATGTTTTGGCAAAGAGACGATGGATATCACTTCAATATCAACATGATAAATCCATTGAGCGGTGGGTATCGATATCATAATTTTCATTTCAACATGACACTAATTTCATTTCAGGTGAGGAAACCATCAAGAAGTTAGCTCGATGAATTATTACGCATATAGTTTGATTATTCATCAAAATGCTGATAACTCTTTGCTGCGATTTCATCGATTGCTTCAGCAATATTGCGTCGACATATACGTCAAAATCGAAACGGGGCGCCCCACTTTCATTCGGTTAAAACAAGCCAAACAGCTAATGTTGGTCGATTGACTATTCTTGCGCATGGATATGCACAAGATGCAATGACATATGTTCATCATTAATAAATTGTTCAACTTCTGCTCCCCGTTCAAACATCAAGTGATCGGCACAACATCACCGCACGTGTCTTCAAACAAAAAATTCAGTCGCTGATGAAATACAATTGTATAACATCGCGTCTTTAGGGATACTCGATGCTGGATGTACTCGATTGAATGGCAGAAACGAGGCTTGCCGCATGTCGACGGCAAGTGTTCGAAGCGTTATTCACGAAATTTGACGGCAGATACTATCACTGACAACGATGGTTATTTAGTGTATCGGCGTAGATCACCCGATGATAACGGTAGAACTATCACAACGAATGTGAAAGGAAACGATTTCGTGGTCGACAACACTTGGATTATTCAATATTCGCCACTTCTTTCTGAAATATTCAAAACTCATTGCAACGCAGAGTATTGCAATCCAATGAAGCCCATTAAATACATCTGCAAATACGTCACGAAAGCCAGCTATATGGCGGTTTTTGACGTTGAAACTCCCAATATCAATGATGAAATCACCCAATATTATGTTGGTCGGTATGTGAGCTGCAATGAGGCGATCTAACGTGTATTCTCATTCGCGATTCATGAACGACCTCCCTCTTTTGTACATTTGGCGGTGCATCTGGAGAATGAACAACGAGTTTATTTCAACGCATCGAATGTTACTTAACGTACTGAAACGCAACAACTTAACTCCAGCGACAACAATGACCAGTTTCTTTTCGATTTGCCAAAATGATCCGTTAGCATGAACTTTACTCTATTCTGAAATGCCACGTTATTACACTTGGAACGCTTCATCGAAGAACTTTCAACGTCGGAAGCAAAGCGATGCGGTTCCTGGTCATCCGCATGAGCGTTCTACTGATGTTCTTTGGTCGCATTTACACAGTCATCCGAAGAATGACGAATGCTTGCGATTGTTGTTGGCGAATGTTCGTGGGCCGACATTATTTGAATCACGTGGAACTGTTAATGGTCTAGTGTACCCAACATTTCATACTGCTTGTCAACAGCTCAATTTGCTATACTATTTCGACATGCTTGCCATCGAATGTATGTGAACTTTGGAAGAGGTACAAGGATGACATGTCAGAAGACATTTCACATCGAATACGTGTCAGTTCGGGGAATCCTATTCTCGAGGAGAATGAGGAGATACATAACCAAGCTGTTAGTTAGTTAATCGAGAATTGGAAAGGGAACGTGAATACGATCGACATGCATTGGACCAATCAGTTCGAACGAATGAACCACTGTTGAACCCCCAACAGAGGGAAGTGTACGATACGTTAATGAAGGCAATTGATGATGGAAATGGTGGCTTTTATTCCTCGATGCGCCCGGTGGAACTGGAAAGATATTCGTCATGTCATTGGTTTTGGCCACGTGCGAGATCCGAAATTCCTGTAGCAGTTGCTTCTGGGATAGCGGCCACGTTGCTAAGGATGTCGAACGGCTCATTGAGCGTTGAAATTGTCGTTCAAACGACTGAAAAACCGATAGCCAATATTGCGAAACACTCAGCAATGGCCAAAGTTTTGGTAGCAAGTAAAACCATCATCTGGGACGAACGCACAAACGAACTCAATCGAACTGTGGAAGAGTTGCCGAATGGCTCAAGATATTTCTGAGGTGCAAAATAAACGCTTCCTTCAAACCATCGACCCTGTGGCGCTATGTGAAGAAACTTCAGCTGGCCACAAACATGTGTTAATGAATTTTGCAATTTCGCCTCAACGAAGGACGAGCTCATCAACAATGTTTTCCCTAACATCATTTCTAACCACACAACTCATAATTGATTGAGTGAACAAGTAATTCTTGCGGCAAAGAACAAAGGCGTGGATCACTTATTCACAATTCAAATCATATTGTTGGTCTACTGCATTTCTTCAAATCTATCGACTGTGTAACAAACGAAGGCGAAGCAACCAACTATCTAACTGAATTTTTAAACTTATTGGATCTACCTGGCTTGCCACCACACAATTTACAACTAAAAGTTGGCTCGGTAGTCATCATGCTTCGAAATCTGAACCATCCGAAACTATGTAACTATGCAATGTATGTGAATCACGCGACGATCATCAAAGGAAAGTTCAAAGGTGAGGAAGTTCTCATTTCGAGAATTCAGATGATCCCAACCGATAACCGATATACCATTCGAGTTTAAACGAATTCAATTTCCGATTCGTCTTGCATTCGCTATGACGAGCAACAAAACACAAGACCAATCCTTGAGTGTTTGTGGCCTGAATCTAGAAAATGAATGTTTCTGTCATGGTCAATTGTACGTAGCATGTTCACATGACGGCAAACCATACGCTTTGTTCGTTCTTGCATCTAAAAACAAAACGAAAAATGTCGTATCGTGCGGTGGGAAGTTCGTCGGGTCAGCTATAATATAATAATAAATGTAGAGGAATAATTTTTAGCAAATTTGCAAATGTACATTGTGCCAAAATAATAAAATTAGTAATATTAATAACGTTCCAATGAGAATAACTACTACAGCGAGACTACCCTTCGAAAGAGTATTCCTTGACATAGTTGGACCACTACTAGAATCGTACCAAGGAATCAAATATATTTTAACTCTTCAAGACGATTTAAGTAAGTTTTCATTAGCGTTACCTATTCCGTATCAAGAAACATCTGTTGTCATCCGAGCATTTTCAGAAAATTTTCTATGCAAGTACGGGATACCGCAAACAATTATTACAGGTCAGGGCTCAAACTTCATGAGTCAAATGTTTCAAAGTTTTTTTTTGTTTATATACTTATTTATTACAACTGATTTACGAATCATCTAGTAATTTATCTTTCATAATTTATATTCTTGTTTGGAAGGTTGTAGCCCTTTGGCTAGTCCCCTTTACAATCTTATTATATTTTTAGTCGATCCTGATTCAGATCATGCGGTTTCTTCCTTCGCAGCCGTCTTACTAGGTTTGAATCATCCAACAAATGACGTATCTCAGCATTTTGGTGTAGACTAATACGTTGCATGTGTTTTCTCGCGTGTTTGCTTATTTCTTCACTAACGAAATCCATCTTAAGATCTCTATGGAGGTTGTCATTTCTTATGTACCACGGTGCATTAACTATTCCACGAAGGACTTTGCTTTGGAATGACTGGATGATATTGACATTGGTTTTCTTTGTACAGCCCCAGTATAGTAGTAATTTATTATATGTAGAGTTAGCTCAGAATTTCTTCCTAACAGCCAATCCATCTTTCTGTATTTGAAGTTTAACTCTTCTTTTTTCTTTTTCACATGCTCTTTCCATTTTAGTTTCGCATCTAGAGTTATGCCTAGTTATTTTGCCGTATTTGCATAGGGAATTTGCTGGGAGTTCAGTTCTACTGGTATCCAGTTGACCTTCTTGTTGGTAAAGTTTACGTGAACAGATTTTGTTTCATTAAGTTTTATTCGCCATCTCTTGGTCCAGGTACTGACAATTTTAGTAGCTCTTTGCAATTTGCTTGTAGATTCTTCTATGCAATTAGCAACTGCTAAGATGGCCGTATCATCCGCAAACGTCGCTATGTTAGTATCCTCTATCGTTGGCAGGTCCGAGGTGTATAGAACATATAAAGTTGGTCCCATAACGCTACCTTGTGTTACATCTGCCGATATTTTCTTTATTTCTGAGTATTCGCCATCTAATTTAACTCGAAAGTGTCGGTTAGATATGTAAGATTTTAGAATTTCATAAAACTGCTTTGGTAAGTCTCTTTGTAATTTATATTCCAAACCTTTATACCATACTCTGTCAAAGGCCTGTGTTACATCCAAGAAGACGCTTGAACATAATTTCTTTTTATTAAAGTACGTCTTCAATTATGTTTGTAATTCGGTGTACTTGTTCTATTGTTGAATGGTTTTCTCTGAAGCCAAATTGCTGTGGAGGAACAAGATTTCTTTCTGCTATTATTGGTTTTAGTCTCTTTAGGAGTAGTTTCTCGAATAATTAATTTTGAAATTATTGGGAGCAAGGAAATCGGCCTATACGAATTTTTATCATTTAGTGGTTTGTTTGGTTTAGGTATCATAATTACTTCTGCTACTTTCCATTGATTTGGAACGTGTTTAAGTCTGAACACTGCATTAATTATTTGGAGTTTATGCAAACTTTTTGCTATACAGAATCTGAACACTTCGGCATATCATCCGCAATCGAACGGTGCACTGGAACGCTCACATAGGACTTTAGTGGAATATCTCGGTAATTTCACAGCAAAAGATCCTTTTAACTGGGATCAATGGATCCCATATGCTATGTTCACGTACAATACTAATCCGCACACTTCTACAGGTTTCATGCCATTCGAAATTGTTTTCGGTTTTAAACCAACATTACCATCAGTATTAAGTAAACCTCCGGAACCAATTTATTACTGGTTCTGAGCTCAACAAGGTCAGCTCACAAGATTCCTGGCTTATTGCTCATGATCGTTTATTGAAAAAGAAAGAAACTTCGAAAATTTCCTATGATAAGCATCTAAACGAATCGGATTATAATCGGTCGGTGATAAAATTCTATTAAAAAACGAAACCGCTAAGAATAAATTCGACCCTTTGTGGTTTGGACCTTATGTCATCACAAAGCTAAATTCGCCGCAAAATTCAACTATTAAAATTAAAGGACGGTTCTCAGAGTAAGTGAATTGCCTAAAATTCATTAGTTTTGAAGTGGAATCAACATCTTGAATAAAATTTATTGACAGACTCCCAAAATAATGTGGCTGGAATAAAATTGTATGGAATTATGTTGAAAAAAATTAAAATTATATAATAATAATAATTAAATTTATTTTTAATAATTTGATAAACTAATTTTATATTCGACAAATCACTTCATGATTTTTCGTTTTATAGGGGGAGGAATGTTGTAACCCAACCTCAATTTAATATAGTTGAAGTAACACTGCAATTATGTTTGATTTAATTATTACTTTCTATTTTATTGTATGTACCTAATTTTATATTCAACAAATCACTTCATGATTTTTCGTTTTATATGGGGAGGAATGATGTAATCCAACCTCAATTTAATATAGTTTAAGTAACACTGCAATTATATTTGATTTAATTGTTATCCTAATTTTATATTCGACAAATCACTTTATGATTTTTCGTTTTATATTGGGAGGAATGTTGTAATCCAACCTCAATTTAATATAGTTTAAGTAACACTGCAATTATATTTGATTTAATTATTACTTTCCATTTTATTGTATATATGTACCTAATTTTATATTCGACAAATCATTTCATGATTTTTCGTTTTATAGGGAGAGGAATGTTGTAATTCAACCTCAATTTAATATAGTTTAAGTAACACTGCAATTATATTTGATTTAATTATTACTTTCCATTTTTTTGTATGTACCTAATTTTATATTCGACAAATCATTTCATGAATTTTCGTTTTATAGGGGGAGGAATGTTGTAATCCAACCTCAATTTAATATAGTTTAAGTAACACTGCAATTATATTTGATTTAATTATTACTTTCCATTTTATTGTATGTACAATTTGAATATAAATTTGTATTTATATATAGCAATGATGCACAAGTACCTAGGGAAAAATAGAAAACATTACGCTGTTTTAGGTAACAAAACTCAGTGCCAATACAGATTTGGACCAATAAAGATGTTAATATTTTTAGTGCTACGTTTCGAGATTCGATGTTGTGAAAATTAGTGGTAGTGGTTGATCATACGGGCGCAACAAGTGAATACGTTTAAAGGGCACTAATCACTGCGTGAAATATGTTTAGCCCCTGGACAATATTGTAGGCAATGAAAATTGTATTAGAAAATTATCTCGAAAAACATTATTAAACCTCGTTTTCTCGAAATCAAATTTCGAGATTATCCAGAAATAGGGACTGCAATAAATGAACTAAAAAATTTCCATAACGACAAAACTCAAAATACTAATTAAAATGCTAACAATGTACCACCCACTGCTTCTACATTACTTGATCCATAACATAACAACCACTTGAAAACGCACTTATTGCACGTGTTTTACCCAATCAAAACATCATTAAAAGAAATAATTTCACTTATACAGAATTTCCAAAACATAAAAATTTTCTCAATTTGCAAAACGTATTTTGTTCAATTTAACAAAAGGTAAAGAAAAATCGGTACGTAGGGACTGAAAACACAGAAAACCCATCTAAACGTAGGTGGATATTAGTATGTAGATGCGCGTTGGTAACAAAACCATACACGAGTAGCTAATATTTTTTTATATAATGCAATACGTACAAGTATTAGGTCTCTGTATGAACCGAGTAGCTGTAGTATGACGGTAAAATAGAAATTATTAATTAAAATATTTAAATGATGTAGAGTTACAAGATTCTATATATAAATTTACGGCATAGATAATACACAGGCAGGCATCCATAGATATACAAACAACGTAATAATTAATGTAACTTTAAATGTTGTTTTCAATTAAGATGTGAACGACTGAAAGAATCATGTTTTCCATTATAAAGCAGATAAGTGAGGAGACGGTAAACAAATTTTTTGCAAAAAAATCACTCAAGTATGCGGCATTAATATAAAATCCTTGGAACGGAAGCTACATTTTCTTTTTGTTAAAAAACAAATTGGTTGGGGCAAGAATGCATGGCAGATTGGTTTTACTGTTGTTTATATATTTACCTAATTTTTAATGACATAGAGATTATGAAAGGTACTTTGCATAATATGGTTGCTTCAATTTAGCAGTGTGTATTTTGTAGACTCAACTAAGAGTTCAACTTCGCCAAAAAATTTAAGTAAAATGAAGAAATTCGTTTCCATATAAATGTATTTTGTAAATGGTTGGGAAAGGGCGACAAGAAAAGCCACTAATTGTAAGAATGGGAAGGAAGAAGTAATCATAGGGTAATAATGAATATAAAGTGTTATTTGTGTAATGTAGCCTAAAACAGGTTCAATGTTTTCCAATGTTGTGGGTTGTGGTGCATGATAATATTGACATTTTTAACCACACTTCCCCCCAGCAGTTCCTTGTTCCGGGACCGTAGTTGTTAATGTAAACACCGGCAATATTCTACACTAAATTGAGTTATATCACGGCACTAAAAAGAATGCAGCTGTCCAGTCATAAAAGCAGTTCGTTCATTTTGTTCCGATTATATGTAAATAGTTATACATTTCGCTTCGTTCTTCAACCCTGTCAGATTTTCCAAAATGTCATCCGAAATCTTTTCCGTTATGAGGTAGGGTCTTCAACTGATTTTTTGATCGAAAACGAACCGAAATTTTTGATTTATTTGAAATGATGTTCTCATTCGAAATGATGCACATATTATTTAAAATTTAATTTTAATTTAGTGGCATTGCTTAATTCGCCTTAGATGTGCTGCCGGGAAAATAGGTGGTTACTATCAATGTTTTAATTAGGAATAGTGCGCTTACCGGTGTGAAGTTTTTAACGAAAAGTGTAGCTACACAAATTAATAAAAAGTGTAACTTCTAAAATGTGTAGGAATTAAAAGTGTAAGTGTTGGACCGCCTTTTGTTTTTATTACACCGGTACAACCCCGCAAATGATGTGCAAAAAAATTGGTCAAGCAATTATTTTATTTTACATTTTTATCGTTCTTGGCCATAATTAGGGCGCAGATGTTTTATTGCCTGTAATTTTTTTTTATGAGTATAAATAGTGCATATTGTGTAAGATTAAGTTATTATGTAAGTGATCCTAGTCAAATAAAGAATAAAGTGCAATTTTAGTAAAAAAAAAAATGGGAAAAGTTAGTGAGCAGTGTAAAAGCAATATGTTGATTTTGGCGCGAGAAAATTTAACCAGGCGTGAAATAGCAGAAAGATTAAACATTCCTAAAAGTACTTTTGCGTGGAATATTAAAAAAAATGCGAGAGATGGGCAGTCCACAAAGAAAGAAACGCTCTGGCAGGCCCAGAAAGACAACGCCAGTAGAAGATCGTTTCATAATATTAATATGTCGTCGGAGCCGTTTTAAAACTTCATCGGACATAAGACGGGATATTGAGCGAGCAACGGGAAAACAAATTTCAGCCAGCTTAGTGTGAAAAAGACTTGTTAATGCTGGTTTGAGAGCACTTAAACCAGTCCAGGAGCCTGAGTTCACATTACTAGTGAAAAAAAACGTTTGCTATGGGTCCAGGAGCATGTTTCTTGGGCTCCAGAGATGTGGAATGATGTGATTTTCTCCGATGAAACAAAATTCAAGCTGCATGTTGGAGATGGAAGAATTCTCGTAAGAAGAAAACCGGGCCAGAGGTTTAGCAACGAATGTCTTTTAAGACTTCCACCAAAAATCGAAGGAATTATGGTCTGGGATGCTTTTCTGGAAATGAAACCGGTCGATTGGGCTTCCTTAGTTCCAGCATTACAGTAGCTGTTTATCTGCAGGTCCTACACAACGAATTTGAGCCTACTGTGTTAATGCTTTTTGGCGAGACTTGCAAATTTATTTTTCAACAGGACAACGCTCCGTGCCATACCGCCAAAGTTGTGGGTTATTAATTTTGAATTTTAGATAGAAAAATTGCCTTTTAGATAAACATAAATAATTTGTTAAAAACTTGTTTTTTTTCTTATCTTTTCATTTAAAGATCAAAAAGTACTTCGAAGAACGAAGTATCGATGTGTTGAGCTGGCCCCCGTATAGTCCAGACTTAAATCCCATTGAAAATATTTGGTCTATATTAAAGCTAGATGTAGCAAGAACGGGCCCAGAATCGATTCAAGCTTGATGAAAAGTTTGTTGATGACGATTTGGGAATCCATACCTCCTACGGCTTTGAAAAATTTACCAAATTCAATGAATCGAAGGTGTATTGCTGTACTAAAAGCAAATAGCGGTCCAACAAAATATTAATATTAAAGATAGAACTTCTATAAATCATTAAAAAACAAAACAATAATTAAAAAATAGATGTTTAATTTATTCCATTACTTTAGTTCCAATCAACGTATTTTGAATATTTTGACATTTTTCGAGGTTTTTCCCCTAAATGGCAGGTACATTTTTTTTCAAAAAATTACGTCATTTAAAATGAAACAATAAGCCAATTGCTTTCAAAAGTTTTGTAATTTTAGCAAAAAAAGACTCCAATTTGCAATAAAATATGTTTGCCGAATTTATTTCCCCCAGCACTGTATTTATTTAAAAAAAATCGCTGAAAATTCCATTTTTAATTAGTATAAGTAATAACTATAAGTTTTAATCAGATACATCATCTTAATCCACTTCCCCTTCATCTGAAATAGTTTCCTCGGTTTTGATGCATTCTATGCATATAACTTTTGTGTGGTTTGAACAAGATGGCTGATCACAAACATGGCATCTTGTTTTGGTTTTCACATCAGATGATCGGGGTCACAAATAACATCTTGGTCATTTACTAACCGTCGTAGCCATCACTTTTTCGCCCGTTGATTCTTCTCTAACTGGTATTACTTTATACCCTATGAGGTTTATTGCTGCCATTACACTTTTTTTAAGCTTGCGAGGGTTGGAGATGCGCTCCAAAATGTTGGCCTGTACCAGTTGCATAGCCAATTCTGTTAGAAACGATTTTCGTTCTGACGACTTCTTTGTTTCATATTTATTTATTTTTTATTTATTTATTTATTACACACACACACAACATATAACTAATTTTATTCTCTTCAATCCTCCCTCCATCCACACGCCCCATTTTGAGCAGCAGCTGCTCATTCTAATAGAGTGCATGGCTGGTGTAGATAAAATAATTTAGAAAAACAAAAATATTTACAAAAAATCTCCGTCAAATAAAAGTATAATTGTTGCCGGTTTTGTGGCTAAGCCAGGCAATAGATACATTACGGCACTTCAATTGCTGAACATTCAAAAAGGTTTGGAAATTGTAACGGTTGAAATACAGCAGCAACTACTTTGCTTTGCCTCCATTGGTAGTTGTAACAATTTGTCTCACAAGCATTCAATGTTTTTGATTTTTATAATTAGTAAAGTTAATGAAATAAATTTTAGAGCGAAAAATATGCGACTGCTTGACTTGAAAGTCAAGGCCAACCCACTTATATATAGTTGTGGGTTGGCGCTTTTATGCAAAACATAGGCTGCAACACCCGCGAGGTCTTTAAGATTAAAAAACAGCACCATCGGCCATCGGTGGGTTTTTCTTTTACATGTATAGGTTCTCACCAATTTATCGTGAGTGTCTACCCCTCCCTTCGTTTCGTTATAATCTAAAATTATATTTGGTTCATTTGACTCTCGGTCTACTTCGTTACTGTTG
This sequence comes from Nephrotoma guestfalica, assembly GCA_963691935.1. Classification (NCBI taxonomy): domain Eukaryota; kingdom Metazoa; phylum Arthropoda; class Insecta; order Diptera; family Tipulidae; genus Nephrotoma; species Nephrotoma guestfalica. The sequence goes on from OY829914.1 coordinate 99,750,524, forward strand.
TGTAAAGTTGACAATAGCAAAACGTTTTTATTTAGTTTAGGAACAAAACTCCCAAGTGTTAGGTTGTTATCAAAACAAAATTTTGAAGATTGCAATTCTCGTTTTTTTAATTCCCTTTTTGGGAAGATCAGGTTTATTTTGTCTAATTGTTCCAATAGTGTAGTTTTTGTTTGCAACAGTTACTCCGCTAAAGTCCAACTAGTAAAAAAGTTGCTCATGATAATTGTTCTATCCTATCGATGGACTAAATTCAACGTACACTACTGCGTCCAATGGGTAAGAATTCTTTGCGTCGCATATCCAGAATGTTTTAATGCCATACTTCCCCGGTTTCGATGGAATGTACTGCCGAAAAGAACATCTGCCTCGAGTAAGAACCAATTGTTCATCAATGGTTAAATTTAATGATGGTTTATAAGATTCTCGAATGTTTGCTAAGATCATATTCCATACACCTCGGAATGCTGCAAATTTATCGGTTTTTAGCCGCTCCTGACTAGTTTGATAGTTATCAAATCGCGAAAATCTTTACAATTGCTGCACTCGTTCAAGAGACATCACACCTCGATAAAATGGACGATTTTCAAGGTGGTATAATTCATCCAACCAGTCGTCCCAATTTTTATGAGCGCCAGCGTAAATTAAAATTCCAATCAGAGCATATATTTCTACCGAATTGGTATTATAACAAACACGCTGTTGTTTTATTGTTTTACCATTCATTGTATAAAACTGCCGCGCTTTTTTGTATGTCTCAGCAACGATAATGTTCACTAATGTTACTGGGATGACTTTTTGGAAAACTAGTAACGGAGTGGTTAGATTTCTTGCTTCTGGAACCGTCACGCCTTATATTTCTAGAAATAGTAAATAGTCGCGAGTTCTGGTTACAATCGGAGGATTTACGCTCCACTTTCGGGTGAAATTTATGTTTTGGGAATAATACCATATACTAGTATCTGCTCTTTCATCTTCAACAGTGCCAGTTTTAACAGGTTCTTGTTCGTTTGTTCGATCGCTCGCGACAAGTTCAAAATTTCCACTGTTATCAAAATTTATAGACTCAACATGCTCATCCTCATCATAATTACATACGTTTATTGGCTCAGCTTGTTCATTATTCATTATTTTTCATTGTTCTGTTTCTTCATCATCTGACACTCCGGGAGTAGAAACACTGTCAAAAAGGTCAAGGAACTCTTGGCTGCTCTGTCTTTTTCATGCCATAACTATGTTTACAAGCTATTTTTACTACTAAACACCTTGAATTACAAACAAAAACTAAACCAGAAATATCGCTCAACGCCTATTCGAAATCTAACTAACGGGAAAATAATACAAAAATAAAATCAGGAATGTATTACGAAATGTAAGTCGTATCAACACGAAATTATTTCATCACCTCACTGTCCACTTTCGTTATTTTGGAATAGTTGGGCTATTGCGTCCCTCTTGTTGCTTAGTCGGTCATTTGTCGTTTTTAGACTTTTTCTGTAAGATACACAATACATATACAATTTCAAAAATGCGAAACAAATCAGATCCCCTTTTAGTCTCACTTACTAGTTAGCAGAAACAATGAACATAACAATACAGACATATACAATACATACAATATATGCAACACATACTTACTAATTAGCGGAAAAATACACACAACAATAAAGATATAAACAATACATTTATTGCAATCAAATACACATAAAAAGTGAATAATATTTTGATTTATATAGAAAATAATACATGGAAATAACTTGGGGTCATTTTGACCCCAGTACACAGAAATGTGCTTGGTTTTTTTCATAATATGGTAGTTATCAAATTTAAAAGTAATTTGGGCCCATTTTTCATTACATTGTGTGAATAAAATATTAGTTGAGGATATTATATACGGGATGGGCCATATAAATAGCAAAAAACGTATTTATTCAAGTTTAAAATCGACTGGGGTCAATTTAACCCCAATACACAGAGAGAAGGTTAAAATAACTCAGAGGTGATACGAAGTAAAGGCATATGTCGTCTAATAGTAAACAACTTGAGCTGTTCAAAATAGTTAACTAAATTAAAATAATTAGTTTTGGAATGGTTCCACACAAGAATTAGGATATAAATTTCATAAAAGTTCAAATATTTCTCAAAATACTTGCTACACTATGGCCGATTCAGGAAAACTCAGAGATGTTACCAAGTGTGGCCATATATTTTCTGAAAGTGGATGAATAGTCCTGGTTAAGTATTAGAATATTCGGAATTTGGTTGATAGCCAGATATTACTTTTACATTTAGGTGAAGTTACCAAGACCCGGGAATGGAAGCGTGGTTTCGAACTAATGAAACTTTAATTAATTAATTAATGGTTTAATTTAAAAAATTCGGTCGTCTCATCAGACTGCAGTGACCAAACTACAAAAAAAATTGAAAATACTCTGTACTTACGTATATAGTATAATCACAATGCCTTAGCGAATTATTATGTTTCGCTACGCAATTTTCAACCCCTTCGTAACCTCGAATTTTATTGTATTTAACGCATACATGAGATTTCTATATGAAATTTGTTCAAGTTTCATTAGTTCGAAACCAAGCTTCCATTCCAACGTCTTGGTAACCGCACCTAGATGTAAAAGCAATATCTGGGTATCAACCAGAACAACCCAAATTTCGAATATTCTAATACTCTACCAGGACTGTTCATCCACTTTCTGAAAATATGTGCCCACACTAGGTAACATCTCTGAGTTTTTTGGAATCAGCCATAGTGTGGCAGGTATTTTGACGAATATTAGAATATTCATTGAATTTACCGAATTGAAATTGCCGTGAAGCAACAGGACAATTCATCTGTTTTCAGAAAATATATGGCCACACTTGGTAACATCTCTGAGTTTTCTGGCATCGGCCGTAGTGTGGCAGGTATTTTGACGAATATTAGAATATTCATTGAGTTTACCAAATTAAAAATTGTTGTGAAGCAATCCCAAATCTTTTTATTTGAATGTGGTTAAGTGTTTCGAACAGGACGATTCATCCACTTTCAGAAAACATATGGCCACACTTGGTAACATATCTGAGTTTTCCTAAATTGGCCATAGTGTAGAAAGTATTTTGAAAAATATTTGAATTTTTATGAGATTTGTATCCTAATTCTTGTGTGGAACCATTCCAAAACTAATTATTTTAGTTTAGTTAACTGTTTTGAACAGCTTAAGTTATTGACTATTAGATGGCATATTCCTTTATCTATCCCTTCATCATCTCTGGGTTTTTTTAAATCGGCCATAGTGTCGCATATGTTTATCATTTCAAACATTTAAAGAATTAATATTTTTTACTCGTGGTAACCCCAACTTTTAGACTAGAATTATTATGATAAAATTTGATCCCGATATTTGCATGAAATATTCATTTTTGACTGTCTTTTTTTGTGCTATTTACACTTTTAATTGCTACACTTTTCATTAATTTGTGTAGCTACACTTTTCATTAATTTGTGTAGCTACACTTTTCGTTAAAAAACTTCACACCGGTTAGAGGCTTAGATCACTATATTTCCAATTAGATGACTAGACTTTGACGTTTTCTAGAAGATCTGATTTATTTATTTTAGTTGTTCTGATTATATACAAAATTAGACAACTAGGGAAATAAGATCTACCATTTCCTATCAATGGTGTGGTTGGTGCCGCAGGGAAACAAGATCTGTTATTTTATATCAACCAAACATGGTGAAGGTTTCAATGTTACACATGTTTGTTAGTTTTAAACATGCTCCAGCCTTGATAGAATGACAAAGTGATCAAGTTAACCACGGCCAATTCAACGGTGTTAGTTGTTCAAGTGGAGTTGGTAATTTCTTCTTACTCCTTATGAGGTATATGGCGGCTAAGATATTTATGGTACAATATTTCCATAAGATACAATATATTGATGTACGTTAAGTGGAATGACTTAAGTGGATGGCAATATCTCCATCGCTCTTAGTTGCTTGATGGCTGCCTGACTTTATCCTTATGGTCATTAATTGCTGTGTTGCTGGTTTGATGTAAATATACTCATACTCATCTCCATTTCTGTTGGTAATGGAAACACCTTACCACTTGATACCTTTGCTTTGAATTTGATGTTTTTGCCCGTGACTTTGCGGTCATAAATTTAAACAAGTTAGCGATTTCATTATCCATTATGCTCCCTGGTTAGAATGAGAAGATTTATCATTCCTTGATGTGTGTCAACAACAATATTTAGTAGTTCCCTTTGAATGTTTTGATAATTAATTAGGTCCAAGGCAGTACTTAACACGAGCGCGGTGAATAATTGTGTCGCCTGTAGTGTGTCTACCTCCGTCAGTAATACATTTGAAAAGGTTGCCATTTGTGAATTTGTTTGTTTCTTTAGTAAGGTCAATAGGCGCCTTTCATTTTATTCTACATTTTCTATTTTAGACTCTTATTTGTTTGCCCTTTTCATCTAATAGTCCAAAGAGATCGTGGTCTAATGTGTCAACAAAAATTACAAGTGCACGTCTTCTTCTTGAACCGAATAATTTTTTTATTAGTTTTCAAGATGTTATTTGCGTCATCGATGTAACGCAATTGGCGTAGAAGATATTCCACAGTATGTTGACAGAGATGGGCATCATTCACAATTTCCATTTACACAAATATCTGTATGGGCAAGAGTTTGTTCTTTGAACCTGAGGAGCAAGTGGCTAGATGAATCGAACGGCTACAAGACTACACTTTCAAGATTGATTACCGTTGAGGTATACTGCAGATGGATTATCAAGTAGGCCCTGTTCAGCCCAGTGCTACCAATGTGTAAGACAGAAAGAGAATAACTGTTCCACAGTTATTGCACGAATCCAGTTTGATTCGGGACATGGTTGGGATAAACAACATTTAAAAGAAGACCAAAGCGCCAATGTTAAAAGTTATTAAAAGTTATTGGGTGCAGTGGCAAATGCTGAGAATAAATGACAGAATGCTAGTAGGAATCTGGGAATCGCTAAGTGGCGGCAATAATAAACATAAAATTGTGCTGCCTGCTAATCGGATACGAGAAGTACAAGAAACACACGGTGGAAGATCTGGACGCCTGGTGCAAACACTGTCTCGCATATGCCACGAGTAAGGGACCGCAAACTGGAGCGAAAGGGAGAATGCAGCAAGACAATAGTAATAGACACCGTCGGCCTGTTTCCAGAAACAATAGATGGAAATCGTTACATACTGGTATATCCTGACTACTTCAGCAAATGGGAGGAAACCCAGACGGTAGCTGGCACATTTGTGAACAATTGGATTTGCAGATTCAGAATACCGCAAGAACTATACTCAGATCAAGGTAGAAATTTCGAATTGGCCGTGTTTCAAGAACTGTTCAAACATTCTTAACATAAAACTCGTACCTCACCATTATATCCCCACTAAGACGGATTGATAGAGAGGTTTATCCGGACACTGGAAGAACATCTCCGGAGAGAGAAGTCAATGCCAATCAGGATAATTGGGATCTGTTCATGATGGGGTATCGCAGTGCAGTGCATGGTACAACAGGAAATCCACCTGCCATGGTACCGCTTGGTTTGAGAGCCCTGTCTACCATGTGATATTAAGGTTGGAATATCAGAAACTGAACCAGTCGCACAGCATAAGTACGTAGCCGATCTAAGACGAAGAATGAACTGGATTCATAATGAAATAAGAAGAAATATCGCAAATGCTAGCGAAGAAGACAAGTTATGACCTATGAGCAGATAGCGAAGGATTTACAGAGGAGAATTTGGTATGGCTTTACAATCTATGAGAAGAAAAGGGATATCACCGAAACTACAATTAAGTTGGGAAGGTCCTAGTCTTCAGAACTAACATGAAATGAGGAAAAAGCAAGAGTCTGTTCGGGACGAACATATTTAAGGCGCTAGTGTTACGAATTCTACTCTGCACAAGCATATCACTCGGTGGTTGAGTGCTAAAGTTATATACATCACCAAACGTTATCAACCCAAAGTTCGAGAGTTCGAATTATTATAATTATTCTTAGCATCATCGATGTTGTTGGATCAAGTATTCCTCCAATACTGATTGGGAATTGGAGTTTAAAATGGCATTCCAAGTGTAGGGGATTATGCATATAACAAAACAATTGTAAGCGGCGGCGATAATCATCATGCCAGGGAAATTGATGACGTGAAAAATTCGCGAATACAACTACAAGAAAGGATTTACAGTGCAATACACAAGTGCAATAGTCAAGTATTTAAGCGCGAGTTGTAATTTAACCAGTGAAGCATGCGCGAATTAAGAAGCAAGCAGTAAAACAGTGTGAGAAGTAAAATTAATTAGTAAAAGTGAATTAGTGAATAGTAATAAAGAGTTGAAATTAGCGGAATCACTGAAGAAATTACAGATGTTGGGAAATAAAGTTTGTAATTAAATCGCTGAGTGTTTTATTTGCAAAATCAAATTATTACGAATCTATTATATCGAGCGCCCGAAACGCATAACAATTGGTGTTAGAAGTGGCGTTTTGTAAATACCAGCAATGGTTAAAAACCTAAACACCTATACATGACAACAGTTTAGGGAAAACCTGTAGAGCCTCGGGCTTTCAACCGAAGGTAACACGAACGAGCTTCTTTCGAGGCTGCACAGCTATATGGAAGAGGATGCTGAAACAGGAGGCCGAAGATTGCGACAATCATAACCGATACCAGGACTATCACGGATGCCACCATTTATCCTAAACTATGAGCAGAAAGTCCAGCTTTGTGAAGAAGAAATTAAAAATGGGGTAAATGGAGCGATAGAGTAAACAAAAACAATCAGTAAAGGGTTTTTAAATTTGGGCGTGTTGAAGTTTGCAGCCTGTAGCGGCCATGCTATTTTGGTGGCGCCTATCTAATCTGGTGTTTTTTTTCAGTTACTGATGCCAAATCACCATTACAAAATACACGATTGAGTAGCACGTCCAAATGATAAAACTTTATTATCAAAATGAGTGTTCATTAGTACAAACGTTGCGTGCATTGCGTCCATTTTACGGCTGATGCGGTGGTTCTCAAAGTCGACTCTCCAACGTTTGGTAGCCAAATTCGAGAAAACCGGGTCGGTAAACAATCAACCAACGCTCGTACGTAAAAAGAACGCCAGATCGGCGAATATTTCCGCGGTCCATGAAAAGTAGTTTGGAAGGGGAATTCAATTTGGCTATGTTCACGACCAAAATTGCCGTATATGGGACGACGCCAATCCACACGAGGTTCGCCAAGTGGCAATGCATCCACAAAAATTTACTGTTTGGTGCAGATTTTGGGCCGGCGGCGTTATTGGTCTCGTCATTGGACTTTCTGGAAATTGACGTTGGTGAGGGAATCATCATCAACGGGAAATGCTACAGAACGATACTAACCAATTTCTTTTGGCCCAAATTGAACGATATAAAGGTAGAACAATCTGTTCTAGCAGGGCGGGGCTACATACCACACATGGTTATCTCTCGGTTGTCGCTAGACTTTTTCTTGTGGGGTTTCCTCACGTGCCATCGTGAGAAGCCACGGCGGACATTTTAACGATGTTGTATAAATAATGGCATGCATGGGCCTTTCAAATAAAAATAGAATTTCGTTAATACCTCACACACAGCTTGTTTTATTCCATTTTAACATCGGTCCGCCGTAATTAAAAGACAGACTCTTTACAACCGCCTGCTCCTGAACAACAGGCGCCACCCTTGGTCATAGGACATATGATGAAGGCGAAGTTAATTCGCTGTTAATGTTAAATGATGGAAATGAGAACATAACAAGGCGATAAAATAAATCAACTCCGCACAGAGCAAGGAGCCAAATTAGACAAGCACATAGTGGACAATTGGCAGAATTTACGAACATCGCAGGCTTTCCCAGATGACCAGCTAACAACAACATTTTCAACCGAACCACTTGCTGGAAACGCTAGAGGATTTTTAAAGCCTCCGACATCCGACGGTGAGATCCCATTTGCGAATTTCAAGCCGCAGTGCAGCACAATGGTCGAGTCACATTAGGGCAGCTTGATGCACTCAGCTCTTCGCGGGAAAGCTACAGATGTCTTCCAAACTATATTGCAGATGTGTTGTATTGACTAACAGTGGACGCGTTTATCAGTGTTGTAAAGGATGATCATCTGAAATTTCATTTAAGAACCATTACTAGAGATAAAAACATGATTGAAGTATTGGCGATGGCGTTAGAATATGAAGCAGCTAGAACAAGTTTAGCCACTGGCACAGTAAACTTGCGGAAGCAGGATTCGGAGGATATCATACAAATAAAGGCTCTTATTAAAGAAGATATAAGGAAAATCCGGCCAACTTCCCGCGTTCCAGTCTCGATGTTCTCGATGTCAAATACCCGGGCATTACATGAAAGATTGTAATCAACCATGTACACTGAACAAGAGAGAAGCTGACGAAAAAACGTTTGTCTCATTTAATGGACATGGATTCGGAAAAGGAAATTACACCAGTTTTGAGGGGCACAAGATGGTGTAAAGAATAAAATGCCCCAAGAGCACCGTTAAAATCATACATCTAGCGGCGGATTACAAAAGTATCGGTATTAATGACGTATTGGCACAGCGTGAATGCACCTTTACACTGGATACCGGAACTTTGACCAATTTTTAACCGGCTATGATAGGATTGTTATGTTGGATGAAAATGGGATTCTTAAATGATTTTTGGAAGAAGTTCTGGAACATGGCCACCTGGGATGGAACTCAGGCCATTTACTAGTTGATTATGTTGGGATTGAGTATGCTGGATGAAAATGCCATTCTAAATGATTTTTGGAAGAAGTTCTGGAATATGGCCACCTGGAACGAAACTCGACCTATTTTTAGCCGATTATGATGGGATTTGGTATGTTGGATGAAAATGGAATTCTTAAATGATTTTTGGAAGAAGTTCTGGAACATGGCCACCTGGAACGGAACTCGAACAATTTTTAACCGATTATGATGGGATTGGGTCTGTTGGATGAAAATGAGATTCTAAATGATTTTTGGAAGAAGTTCTGGAATACGGCCACATGGGATGGAACTCAGGCCATTTATTAACTGATTATGTTGCGATTGAGTATGCTGGATGAAAATGGTATTCTCAGTGATTTTTGGAAAAAGTTCTGAATATCGCCACCTGGAACAGAACTCGACCTATTTTTAGCCGATTATGATGGGATTTGGTATGTTGGATGAAAATGGAATTCTTAAATGATTTTTGAAAGAAGTTCTGGAACATGGTCACCTGGGATGGAACTCAGGCCATTTACTAGTTGATTATGTTGGGATTGAGTATGCTGGATGAAAATGCCATTCTAAATGATTTTTGGAAGAAGTTCTGGAATATGGCCACCTGGAACGAAACTCGACCTATTTTTAGCCGATTATGATGGGATTTGGTATGTTGGATGAAAATTGAATTCTTAAATGATTTTTGGAAGAAGTTCTGGAATATGGCCACCTGGAACGGAACTCGAACAATTTTTAACCGATTATGATGGGATTGGGTCTGTTGGATGAAAATGAGATTCTAAATGATTTTTGGAAGAAGTTCTGGAATATGGCCACATGGGATGGAACTCAGGCCATTTATTAACTGATTATGTTGCGATTGAGTATGCTGGATGAAAATGGGATTCTCAGTGATTTTTGGAAAAGTTCTGAATATCGCCACCTGGAACAGAACTCGACCTATTTTTAGCCGATTATGATGGGATTTGGTATGTTGGATGAAAATGGAATTCTTAAATGATTTTTGAAAGAAGTTCTGGAACATGGTCACCTGGGATGGAACTTAGGCCATTTACTAGTTGATTATGTTGGGATTGGGTATGCTGGGTGAAAATGGAATTCTAAATGATTTTTAGAAGAAGTTCAGGAATATGGCCACCTGGAACGGAACTCGAACAATTTGTAACCGATTATTAAGGGATTTCGTATGTTGGATGAAAATGGAATTCTTAAATGATTTTTGGAAGAAGTTCTGGAACATGGTCACCTGGGATGGAACTCAGGCCATTTACTAGTTGATTATGTTGGGATTGAGTATGCTGGATGAAAATGGCATTCTAAATGATTTTTGGAAGAAGTTCTGGAATATGGCCACCTGGAACGGAACTCGACAATTTTTAACCGATTATAATGGGATTGGGTCTGTTGGATGAAAATGAGATTCTAAATGATTTTTGGAAGAAGTTCTGGAATACGGCCACATGGGATGGAACTCAGGCCATTTATTAACTGATTATGTTGCGATTGAGTATGCTGGATGAAAATGGGATTCTCAGTGATTTTTGGAAAAAGTTCTGAATATCGTCACCTGGAACAGAACTCGACCTATTTTTAGCCGATTATGATGGGATTTGGTATGTTGGATGAAAATGGAATTCTTAAATGATTTTTGAAAGAAGTTCTGGAACATGGTCACCTGGGATGGAACTCAGGCCATTTACTAGTTGATTATGTTGGGATTGAGTATGCTGGGTGAAAATGGAATTCTTAAATGATTTTTAGAAGAAGTTCAGGAATATGGCCACCTGGAACGGAACTCGAACAATTTGTGACCGATTATTAAGGGATTTGGTATGTTGGATGAAAATGGAATTCTTAAATGATTTTTGGAAGAAGTTCTGGAACATGGTCACCTGGGATGGAACTCAGGCCATTTACTAGTTGATTATGTTGGGATTGAGTATGCTGGATGAAAATGGCATTCTAAATGATTTTTGGAAGAAGTTCTGGAATATGGCCACCTGGAACGGAACTCGAACAATTTTTAACCGATTATGATGGGATTGGGTATGTTGGATGAAAATGAGATTCTAAATGATTTTTGGAAGAAGTTCTGGAATATGGCCACATGGGATGGAACTCAGGCCATTTATTAACTGATTATGTTGCGATTGAGTATGCTGGATGAAAATGGGATTCTCAGTGATTTTTGGAAAAAGTTCTGAATATTACCACCTGGAACAGAACTCGACCTATTTTTAGCCGATTATGATGGGATTTGGTATGTTGGATGAAAATGGAATTCTTAAATGATTTTTGAAAGAAGTTCTGGAACATGGTCACCTGGGATGGAACTCAGGCCATTTACTAGTTGATTATGTTTGGATTGAGTATAATGGGTGAAAATGGCATTCTAAATGATTTTTAGAAGAAGTTCAGGAATATGGCCACCTGGAACGGAACTCGAACAATTTGTAACCGATTATTATGGGATTTCGTATGTTGGATGAAAATGGAATTCTTAAATGATTTTTGGAAGAAGTTCTGGAACATGGCCACCTGGGATGGAACTCAGGCCATTTACTAGTTGATTATGTTGGGATTAGGTATGCTGGATGAAAATGCCATTCTAAATGATTTTTGGAAGAAGTTCTGGAATATGGCCACCTGGAACGGAACTCGAACAATTTTTAACCGATTATGATGGGATTGGGTCTGTTGGATGAAAATGAGATTCTAACTGATTTTTGGAAGAAGTTCTGGAATATGGCCACATGGGATGGAACTCAGGCCATTTATTAACTGATTATGTTGCGATTGAGTATGCTGGATGAAAATGGGATTCTTAAATGATTTTTGAAAGAAGTTCTGGAACATGGCCACCCGGGATGGGACTAAGGGCATTTCTTAGCCGATTTTGTTGGGATTGGATATGTTGGATGACAATGGGATTCTTAAATGATTTTTGGAAGAAGTTCTGGAATATGGCCACCTGGAACGGAACTTGACCAATTTTTAACCTATTATGATGGAATTTGGTATGTTGGATGAAAATGGGGTTCTTAAATGATTTTTGGAAGAAATTTTGGAACATGGCCACCTGGGATGGAACTCAGGCCATTTCATAGCCGATTATGTTGGGATTGAGTATGCTGGATGAAAATGGGATTCTTAAATGATTTTTGGAAGTAGTTCTGGAATATGGCCACCTGGAACGGAACTCGAACAATTTTTAACCGATTATGATGGGATTTGGCATGTTGGATGAAAATGGGATTCTTAAATGATTTTTGGAAGAAGTTCTGGAACATGGCCACCTGGGACGGAACTCAGGCTATTTATTAGCTGATCATGTTGAGATTGGGTATGTTGGATGAAAATGGGATTCTCAGTGATTTCTGGAAGATGTTCTGGAATATGGCCAACTAGAGCGGAACTCGACCAATTTTTAACCGATTATGGTGGGATTTGGTATGTTGGATGAAACTGGGATTCTTAAATGATCTTTGGAAGAAGTTCTAGAACATGGCCACCTGGGATGGAATTCAGGCCATTTCTTAGCAGACTATGTTGCGATTGAGTATACTAGATCAAAATGAGATTCTAAATGATTTTTGGAAGAAGTTCTGGAATATGGCCACCTGGAACGGAACACGACAAATTTTTAACCAATTATGATGGGATTTGGTATGTTGGATGAAAATGGGATTCTTAAATGGTTTTTGAAAGAAGTTCTGGAACATGGCCACATGGGATGGAACTCAGGCTGTTTATTATCTGATTAAGTTGGATTGGGTATGTTGGATGAAAATGAGATTCTAAATGATTTTTGGAACAAGTTCTAGAATATGGCCACCTGGAACGGAACTCGACCAATTTTTAACCGATTATGATGGGATTTGGTATGTTGGATGAAAATGGGATTCTTAACTGATGTTTGGAGAAAGTTCTAGATAATGGCCATCTGAGGCAGAATTCGGCCTATTATTAACCGATTATGATGGATTTGGATATGTTGGATGAAAATAGGAAGAATCCCATTTTCATCCAACTTACGCAAATCCAACATAATCGTCTACGAATTGTCTTGAATTCAGTCCCAGGTGGCCATATTCTAGAACGTCTTCCAAAAATCATTTAAGAATTCCATTTTCATCGAGCATACACAAACCGATTATGTTTAGAATTGGAAGCACTGAATTTGGTTTGCAAAAATTTGATTTCGAAATGCAAAAATTGACGAATTTGAAATATTGAAACTGGAATTTGTTGTAAATATATTTGGATTTAATTGAAGTTACTTTGAAAAAACATGAATTTGCTTTGCAAAAAACTGAGGTTGATTTAAAAAAATTGCCAATGAAGTATAAAATATTGTGGTTGGCTTGTAAAAGTGCAAAACCTATAACTTACTAACAACAACAGGTGAATATGCGATATTTAAAGAGGAGTTTACCCTGCCAGTAACGTTCGGGAAAATGCGGTTCAAAACATCGGTTTATCATAGCTGGGATAACTGTGTGAAAAAGTCATGTACGCGAAAATTGAAGGTGACCTTAGCGGGTTGCTGTTTGCGAGAACCTGCAGAAGTGACATTCCAGCAGAGAGTACCAGTACGTGTTTTGAACGTGAGCTCATCAACAAACGTAATCAAGAAAAGGGTGGTCATCGGTACAGCTGAGAGAATCAACTATATTGCCAACTGCCGGTCGAAACAATGTCGTCGATCACCACACCGGTTGTTTTATTTTCAATTCAATTTCATATACAAAAAAAACTTAATAAAAAATAAAAATAAAAATAAAAATAGAAGAATACATTTTATTTATTCCAATTATTTCTGTGTAAAAGTTTATTGTTTTTTATTTAATGAACCTGCCCGACTAATTTTAGCCCTCAAAATTGGAGGACCCAGTGCCTCCACTACCGTTACATTTTTAATATTTCGCTTATCATTTCAAATTTAACTGTGAATTAAATGCAGCATATGATACCCAACATATAATCATTAGGCAGTTACGAGGCATCCAATAGTTGGGGACACGTTGAGTAAAATCGAAGCCAACATTATGAAAATGTTTATAACTAGGAAATTTTCATTTCAAACTTGAGATGGGAACTAATCATGATAGGGGACTTGAAAGTGTCCATTGTATGAAAAGCTAAAATACGAGCACAAGGTGTACTTCATATCACATAAAATTAATAACCTTTAGCTATTGTGATCCTGTCAGTTATACAACTTCCAAGTTTGTTATAAATATTAGAGTCGATTACATTTAATTGGAGAAAATTATTTTTTGACACTGCGGCATTTCTCATGCTCACAAATTTTTTCTTTCCCCTTTTCTTTCCCCTAGCAACAAATATTTTAGCTCCATTATTTATGTAATATTTGTAAAATTTGTATACGAAAGGTCAGACTACGGACTATAAATGCCCCAATTTAATTCGTTAACATACTCTAAATAAACATAAAAATCAAATGAATAAATTTTCCATTATTTTTTACCATAATTCCATTACGGACATTGGAAAAATGTATACACAATATTATGTTCCTCTCGTTATCATGATTGAAATTTTTTTTATGTATGTGAATATATTTGACCTGATAGCAAAACAAAAAATGTTTGCTGTTATTGTTATCTTTCAACATAAGGATCATAAACATAATTATAAAATCACAATCCTTTGGGGCTTAAGCATTTTCTCTAGTACTTTTTTTTTGTTGAATCCTTTGTGAAATGATGTGATGTGATTATATATCTTGAGTACTCATTGTATAGAAAGCTACTATTCCTTGGGCGAAGGAAATTAATTATTTTCGGTATACGCATGAAAATGAAATTAAATATGTAGACAACATTATTACGTACAAGCAGGATCGGTTTGTAATGGAAATCCAATTATATTTTATCGAATAACGTTTATAAATTATTTGTTAACGGCAATACATAGTTTTAATCACTATTACATATCATTACTGATTATTACAACGAGAGAATTAATAATTCACAGCATTTTTATGGTATACGTATGCTGCAGTTAGCACCCTTTCAGCTAAATGGAAATTATAACGTCTAAGCGTTTTTTAATTTTGCCCTCCCACAACATTGTACACAATTTAATGGTGTGTGAGTTTTATAAGTTTCCGTCAAACACGATTCAAGAACTGAACAAATATTTTTATAACCGTAGATGTCGAGTACAGAAAATTCATAAAATCAACGAACAAAATTTCTATTATTATGTGTGAGCTTAACTTCCATTTAAGTACTATACCATGACAAAATTATGAGAGGAAGGTTATGAGAAAATTTTAAGTGCACAACATAAAAAAAACTATGTTGTTTGTAGACAACATAAAGTTAAGTTTTCATGGAAAATTTAATTAAAAAATGTTACCGGCAGAAACCTATTATATTATAGCAGGATCTAGTTGAAAGAATGCACTTTGTTCTGCTGAGTGCCATTTGCTGCAATATTTACGTGCATCACAAAAGCTTTTATGGCGGCAATAGGCCATTTCACTCGTATAATGGAATTGTAGAAAATGGCAACAATCTCAGTGGGAGTATTAACAAATATTTAGGCATTATAAAAGATTTTAAAATTTGTTTGCTTTTAACATCACCCAAGAGTGGCATTTTCTATAAAAATATATTTTAGTAGAGTCATCTATTACGAATAACAACAAAAATGTTTTAAACAATAAAAATATTTCACTTTATGCCGACCATAATTATTCGATCCTCTAATAATTGAGTACATGGCGAACGAACGCGTATCACTACGCGTATTTTATTATTATTTATTCCCCCAAGTTACAAAAAAAAAATAAACCACAAAATGTAGGGGTGTAATTGTTGTGCCAACACTCAATTTTCTTTTACGACAACTGAACAATAGATCTCGAATACACCACACATAATATCTAAAGCGGAAAATTCAACCTACCGGATTTGTGATAAAAATTGTCTTGTACGGAGGCTGCCGTAAAAGGTTTTAGGAAAAGTAAAAAAAAATTTAAATTTTTTATCAAACAATGCTAAGATCTATTTGATTAAGATCTATACTCTTTAGCATACGAGCAAACTGCTTCAATCGCTTCTTCAGGCGATAAAAATTGTTGTCCACGCATCCTATCTTTGATTATTGGGAACAGAAGGAAGTCATTGGGTGCCAAGTCGGGGCTGTAAGGCAGATGACGCATTAATTAGATCGTTTGAGTGCTCAAATATTCGCTTTATTGATGTGATGTGTGTCTCATTATCGTGATGCAAAATGATTCGCCGTTTTGGGTTGTTTTCTCTCAATTTGTTGAAAACCTCGGGCAAACAAATGGTCGTATATACAGCTGAATTAATTGTCTTTTGATTTTCAAGAGCCACAGTAGCCACACGACCGGTTTTCGTGAAGAAACACGCTACCATTTGATTCCCAACGCTCAAAACTCGCAGAACTTTTGTTGGTTTTTCTTCGAATTGGAAGACCCAAAGAATCGATTGCCCGATTGATTTTGTGGCACATACGCTTATATCGATGACTCGTACCTCCAACGAATTTTTCAAGGATTTGGCGGTATCAATCGACACGAACCATTTTTTGTGCGTCTGTCAACAAATGTGGAATCCAACGTCCACATAGCTTCCGCACCTTTAAATGTTCATGTAAGATCGTATGTACGCTGGTGTTACTAATGCTTAGACATGCCTCGATTTCACAATAAGTCATATGACGATCCTCTTCAATCAGTTTCTCACAACATCGATGTTTTCTGGCACAGCAGCTGTTTTAGGACGACCTTCACGAGACTCGTCTTTGAGTAACACTGTTCGCGTTTAAATTCATTGATCAATTATAAACACTAGCCAAGGACGATGCTTCATCGCCAAAAGTCGAATGAAGTGATTCGAAGCACTGTTGTTGGGATAGCCCCTTTCGAAAATCGTAAAAAATCATCACAGGAAAATTTTCACGAGATAATTCCATTTTTTCACTGAATTCAATTTTTTAAGTAAATAAAAAACAATGTTGCGATGCGAACTGACAAATGACTTCTGAGAATCATAAGAAATTTGCATTCGAAAACACTAGTATTAATATTTAAACATTTACGGCAGCCTTTGTATTGTCAAAAATCATTATTCCTGGTAAAATTTCAGAAAACCAACAAGTTCAACCCTTGGTGCAAGTTTAGTCTTCGTTTCGAAAATTGAAAAAGGTCCTACAGAAGCTGCCATTCCTGGTAAATAGATCCACTACATTTCGAATCGATCTCCCAATTAACGGGAAAAGCTTTAGTATGAAGTTGTATACGGAAAAGCCAAACCGCCTTCATGTAGGATGCCGATTTTTGTTGAAATAAAGGTTTTTTTATCAAAACTCATCATTTCCGATAAAACTGATTTTCCGGTAAAAATATAACAAATAAATACAAATATTTTGAAAATATTTGCACAACTCGAAATAGCTGCTATGGACGCTACCACTTCTGGTGAACCGATTTTGGCCAAAAATCACTCGGATTTCCCAATTTATGAAAACAACTTAATTGTGAAGTTTCATATGATAGTGAAGTTTGTGCTAAAAAATTACACTGTTAAATTTGTTATTTTTCCTATTGGAATTTATTAGCAAAGCGACAAAATAAAGATGTTGTCTTTACAACTCTCACTTGTTGAATAATTAAATAACAAATTTAAAAATTAACAATACAAAAAACATTGATTCAATTAAATACATGTATAAAACAATTGAAAGCTAATTTTCAATTATTTTAGATTTTTCAACATAATCCCATAGCTTTGACACAAACATTATGTTTGTCCAACTGCTTTTGTCAAACTGTCCGCAACCATTTAGTCTGTGGGAGTGTATTGTATTGTGATGATTTTGTCGTTAACCTGTTCTCGAATGTGATGATGTCGAATATCTATGTGCTTTCTTCTTGGTATATAAGCATCCAGAAAATATTAACAGGCAATTTGGGATCAAGTTCATCAGCCAATTGCTTCAGCCAGATGGCCTCTTGGGTTGCGGAGGACATTGCCATATATTCGGATAATACCATGTAATAGCTACATTTGCTAATTCAAACAGGTAACCTGCGTCACTATATCCATTAATTGAATAGTCATCAGTCTTTTCATACCGAAGTTTATAATTAATTGTACCAGATAGATATCGCAGGATTCTTTTCACGGCCTTCCAATGCGCACTACCGAAATTTAAATTGAGACGACTTACATCGTTTGCTGCAAAATTTATGTCTGGTCTCGTACATTGTGTAAGTTATTGTAAGCAACCCACAGCTTGTTGATACGGTGCGTTGTGGAACTTTTCTTCTTTGCCATCTGACGTCATACTTATTCAAAGTTTTTGATTCAAGTCACTAGGGGTGCCAAGCTGCTTACAATCTTTCATTCCAAAACGAGCTAATATTTCTTTGATATACGAGAATTGGTCCAGCTCAATGCTGTTTTCATTTTGATGTATACGCATACCCACGAATTTCGTGGCAGTACCTAAATCTTTCATCTTGAATTGCGTGCATAAAAATTGTTTAAGCTTGATTAAATCTGATTGATTTTTCCAGAATATCATCAAGTCATCTACATAACAAGCTACTATCAAATTCAATTCTCGATTAAAATAAATGCAAGAATCCAGTTCGGATTTTACTAAACCAAATTGCTTTAATGCAGTTTCGAGTTTAATATTTCACTAGCGTCCAGCTTGTTTGAGTCCATACATGGCTTGATTCAGTTTACATGCTCTAGTCGTTCCGTCATTAAAACATTCCGGCTGCTCAACATACACATCTGAATCAATATCGCCTTGTAAGAAGGCAGTGGCAGCGTCCATTTGATGTATTTTTAAACCATTTCCAACTACCAAAGCCATCAAAAATCTTATCGATGCCTAACGAACCACAGTCGAACCATAGTCTTTAACGACTAAGCAGGCTTTGTTACGTTGCCATCATTGTTAAATTTTCGTTTGAATACCCCCACTTTAAAGAATCATCACGTGCTGCAGCTTCTTACACTGTCTGAGGATCAAAATCGTTAATATTATTAAATTAAAAATAGCGTGCATAATCATTAAATTCTCGAGGCTTTGGTTCACGCGTAGATCTTTTCAATACGATTCCTTGATAATCTCGATCATCAACATTATCAATTTCACCAGTATCAATCAAAGTAACATCAGTTTCAAACGACGAATCTTCCTGTCTTTTCATAATCTCTCACTTCAGCTAGAGTCATATTGTCATCAGTTGTCAGCTTCACCATCAAATCACAATTTCTCTCATATAAAACCACTTCAGCCCAAAAACATTTTATCTAAATCAGCATCAAAAATCATGCACCTTGAACGTTCCACAATTGTTCAGTCCATTCGATCTGCGAGACCATTTTGTTGAGGAGTGTACACATTTGTAAATTGATGCTGTATCCCGTGTTGTTTAAGAAAACCTTCAAACTCTTTGGAACAATATTCAGTGCCATTGTCAGTTCTGAATTTCTTTATTTTGCGGTCAGTCTAATTTTCTACGTACGATTTGAAATTAACAAATGATTCAAACACTTGAGATTTGGACAACAAAAAATAAATAAATAGTTTCCTTGAATCATCATCGATGAATGATAAAAAGTATTTTGCGCCACCAATTGAATTTGTCTCCATCGGACCACATACATCTGAGTGGATTAAATCAAGCACATTATTTGAACGCTTACCACTAAGCTTGAAAAGGAGGCGCGATCGCTTGCCCATTGCGCAAACTTCACATTTCATGATTTCAACATTTTCGAATATCATTCCATCTAATATATTACGGATGTCACAAAGTGTTTTGTAATTTACATGACCGAAACGTCTGTGCCATATTAATGCACTACTTTCTTTCGATGTTGACAACATACATTTATCAGCGAAAGTTGAAATCTTGTATACACCATCCTGTTACTGACATTGTGCAAACAAATCACTATTTTTGTCATAAATTTTACCACCATCACTATCAAACACAATTTTATTTATTTTTTCGACAATTTTACTGATCGATAAAAGATTAGCAGACAGATCGGGAAAACGTAGGACTTCTCCTACACGTAGGACTACTTGTTTAAACGAATTGAAATCAGGGTTCGCAACAACGTAATTTTTCTTAATAATCCTCGGTCTTCATACAAATTTTTCCTATATTTCAAGGGCTGAAATACAATTGGGAACGTGAACCAAAATTTCCGATTCCACACTCAGAGCCAACGTCGATTTTGATTCACGTAACATGTCCTCATTATTTTCGTCTGGCATTTTATCATCATCTGGAGATTTTTCTATATCGAAATAATTCTGCATAGCAAAACACCACATATGATAATTATCAGCACCGCGTAGTTTTTGGATGTTTAACACAAATCAACAAATATATTTACGATTTAAAATATTCGCGATGATTTGAGCACCTGGGCCCATAACCTATTAGCACCTATCTGCCTTTACGAATGATACAAAATTATAAAAAGTGTATTTCAATCTAATAGTGTTGACAGATGAGAGTATGGGGTGCGTTCATAATTTAACAACTGAATTTATTTTCAAAAAAAAAAAATATAAAATTGGACTAATTCTAAATGTTGTGCCGGCGAATCTAGAAATATTTACAGATTCTAGCTAACATTTTTGAGAAGGTAAAGCTTAGACCCATTCCTAAGATTTTAGTAAAGTATATTTTTGAGTTTCGTTCTATTGAAAATTATATTTAGAAATTGAGCATTTTTGACAGGTTTCAAGATATTATCCAGCCTATTCTGGAGATGTCCACGGGGTTTCACTAACATTTTCAAATAAAGCAATAGTGAATGGGTTTTACTATATTTTAAAGATGTTAGAAAGTTCACAATTTTGACAAATATTTCAAGTTTAATAAAGAGAGAGCTTAATATATCTGTGGTCGCAAGGCGTAACCGCCTAAGTCAATTTTTGTGTTTTTTCAGTAGAGCAATTTAAAGTTTAAATGCTTTTTCCGAAAAATTATTCCCGAGTACAACTGACTTTATAAAATATAAGATAGGTCACATGGTCAGCAGAGTTATATTTAAAAATATTTATATCAAAAAAAAGTTAAGCTGTTATTACATCTGTCGGTCTGCAACGGTCTGCAAATATTCCACATTTAACTAAACTTAAGCGAATAGTGCAAATAATAATTTAATTCAAATAATACGAAAGTCCTCTTAAGCTCTTAGTGCAAACTAAATTATCGTTATAATTGCTACCTAAAAAAATTTAAGCCTCTACTCCTAATTTAATTTAAAAAAAACTCGTTAACCTAAGCTATAAGCGCAGTTAAATTTCCTGGTTTCTCACAAATATGGTGCTAGTGACACATCTAGTGGTCATTTATATCAGAAGTTGTGTTTTATTAGCATGGACAGTTGTTAACGATAACCAGTTGTAATACCAGTACATACCACAACGCAAAAATATTTTTTCTAAGAACAAAAATGTCGAGTTTTGTGCCAAACAAACAGCATTTGCGGGAAGCTTTGCTTTTCTGGAGGACAAGAAAAGCTCCAGAAGTCCAAAAACATTTTAAGACACGGAGCTGCAAGCGTTATTGGATGAAGATGATATGCAAACTCCAGATCAATGGGAAAAATTCAAAAGGAGGGAAATGGGTGCCGCGTGAGCTGACTGAGACACAGATGGAAAATCGAAGAGCCACTTGCGAAATTTTGCTTTCACAACATGAAAGAAAGAAGTTCCTGTGTCGAATTATTACGGGAGATAAGAAGTTGATATTTTTAAAGAATCCCAAATGCAAAGTCGTGGCCTTCATCTGGTAGATCATCAACATCGACAGCATGGCTAAATCGTTTCGGAAAGAATACAATGCTCGGCGTTTGGTGGGACCAGAAAGGGATCGTGTACTATGAGCTGCTGAAATAGACGAAACTGTCAAGAGACACGAGATACGAACGAGTGATATTAACGATTTAAAATTTCCATTCAATGTCAATTACCAGAATAAGGCCACATATCAACCATTAATTGGGCCCGAAGACTCATTTTATATGGTAAAAATAAGTTTGTTTTAAACACCTAAGTCAAATTATTTATGATCATGCACAGGGCATATGCATTTTAAAGTCAGTTAAGAAACCGTTATTTTTATAAAAACGTATGAGATAACCGTCTAAACCACTTTAATAATCACTCTCATTTGTAACCGATGTTTGCACTAACAACTTAACTCAATTTAGAGTTAACACTTGTTTTAGTGTTAATTAATAGCCTAAATTTTGTTACCTTTCCTTTTATTAACAAACTGTTTGAAAAATCTCCTCTTGTACTTTTAACTTATTTAGCGCTTAGGTCCATTTTTCAGACTTAGGCGGTTAGTGCATGGACATTTAATTTATCAAAATAGATTTAGTTAGGCGACTATGTATTTTTTTCATCATGGTGTAGTTTTCGTTGCAACTGTCGGAAAAATCTAAAATTTTGTGTACATACGTAAACGATTATGACGAATCTCATGGTTTGCATAACTCTATTCTGTCTTAAATAAATTTTGGCGGTTACGCCTTGTGACCACAGATATTTACAGGTTCTGGACAAAAATTTCCATTTTTTATACCGCCGAACGTAGAGATGCTTACAGGTTCTCACCCACATTTTCAAATAGATTACACAATACTTTATCATTGTAGTGATTGGCGCAGCTGATTCTAATGGGTTTTGCTATGCCTATAATAGAATTCATGTTTTCATTTGTACTGCCATTACCAAAGACGACCACGAAATCTTGTCTACATTTGTCGACAGCTTATAATATTTTCTGCTTATGGAGCGAAAATGGGTAAATTGTAATGCGTCTAACACTTTTAAAGTTAATGGGGGAATGGCCGTTAATGGCCATCCAAATTTGAGTAAAAATGATATGCCATGTCATATTACCCAAATTTTTCCCGGACATCGTTATTCAGGTCTGGCGAGTATATGAAGTTGGTCATTGGGTCACCTAAGCATAACCAACTAGTGCTGATATTGCACGACTTCTGGTTTATTGCTACGAATTTTCATATTCTAGGTGTGCTGATGCAATTTTTACTCAAATTTGAATGGCCATTATCGGCCATTCCCAAAAATTGTGATTCAGGTCTGGCTAGTAAATAAAGTTGGTTATTGAGTCACCTAACTAAAACCACGTACTGCTACCACGGCCATTCAGAGATCGTGATTCATCTCTGGCGAGTACACAAAGTTAATCATTAAGTCACCTAACCAAAACCGCCTAGTGTTAATAACGCACGACTTGGGGTTTATTGCTACGAATTTTCATTTTCTCGGTGTATTGATGCCATTTTTACTCAAATTTGGATGACCATTAGCGGCCAATCCCAGAGATGAAGTTTCAGGTCTGGCGAGTAAATAAAATTTGTCATTGAGTCACCTAACTAAAACCACGTTCTGCTAATAATGCACGACTTCGGATTTATTGCAACGAATTTTCACATTCTAGGTATTGATCTATTTTTTACTCAAATTTGGATGGCCATTATCGGCCATTCGAAGAGATTTTGATTAAGGTATGGCTAGTACACGAAGTGGTCAGTAAGTCACGTAACCAAAACCACCTAATGCTAACAATAAACGACTTTGGGTTTATTGGTACGAACTTTGATATTCTCGGTGTACTTTGTTACTTAAATTTGCCATTCCAAGAGATCGGCTCGCAGCCATTCCCAGAGATCGTGATTCAAGCCTGGCTAGTACACGAAGCTGGTCATTGAGTCACTTAACTAAAACCACCTAGTGATAATAGTGCACGACTTCGGATATATCGCTACGAATTTTGATGTTGTACGTGTACTGATTTCAGTTTTACCCATATAATTTCGATGGCGAATATTAGCCGTTTCCGGAGTTTGTTATTCAGATCAGTGTCGCCTATAGTAGTCAGAAGAGTTTTTGGTTTTTTATATTAAATTTTGATGGCCATTGTCGACTATTTCTGGAGATTGTTAATTAAGCACCTACCTAAACCCATCTAGAATTTTTATCTTCAAGTTTTACTGAAGTAAAAGGACATTCTTATTTGCTTCTAAAAGTAAAAAATCCTTAAATTTTGTTAATTCATATGAAACTCAAAAAATTCTTATTAGAAATTAGTGAGAAATCCAAAAATGGTTTGAGTTCAGTATATTTGGTTTGTATCCCGGTTATTTTAGTACATTATTTTGGTTGAAAATTTATGGTTATGTTACCATAATATTTTTTCGTCGTGATTTATCAATTAAAATTTTAGTTTTTACTTTAGTTATAAGTTACTATATTTTTCTGCTATTTTAATTAAGATAATTTGGTATACGTCTAATAAATATACTGATAAAATTTGCTCGATTTCGTTAAACTTATTCAATTCAATGAATATATATCTGTCTGTTGTTTCTATCTCACTTTTATTTTATTTCAATGTTTCGAATTAAAACTGTGCACAATTATTTAAAAAAGTGTATTATGCTTTCTAAACTAATTAAAATAATATAAAATCAAACTTAATATTTTACTTTTCATTGACAATTTCGCAAATTAAAAATCATAACAGTGTACTGCACACAACTAATTGGAATTAGCAGAAGTCCAATCGGATTTGTATACAGTCGAAACTCGATTATCCGGGATCCTTTTATCCGTAAACCTCTATTATCCGTGATTTTGGTTTACGTCCGATTTTTTGAGACCTTGTTTATCCGGAATTTCAATTGATTAACCGGGATTTGTCTTTTATTAAATTTTGGCAACAATGTTTTGTGTTATATACGAGTATATGTGTGTATCGAATAGGTTTTGTAAAAGGATAGAATCTGATTACCGTTACAAAATTAATTTTTGAATTGTACATGCATATTAACGGATTCTGTTTTTAGTTTATAGTGCAGTTTTATTGAGCGCAGTTTATAATTACGGTAGAAAGTAAAATTATACGTGTAACAAAAGCCATTTGTATTTTAATTGTTTAACGATTTTAATTGGAAAAGGTAAGAACAGTTATTGTTATTGTGGCTATATGAATATTAAATGAATTATAGTTGTAAGATAAATGTGTACATTACTACCAGATTATGTTACCATCAACCTCGAAAAGTGTAAGAAAAGTTTTGTCTATTAAAGATAAAGTAGACATCATACGTCAATTAGAAAAAAGGTATGTCGGCCAAAAATTTAGTAGTGAAATATGAAATTGGGCAACAAACAGTATACGATTTGAAAAAAAAAAAAAATATAAAACCGGAATTGTAAATTTTTTTTTCGGAAAGTGATTCTAGTAAAGGATTGAACGTTCGTAAAACATTAAAAAGCGCAGAACATTCAAAATTGGATGTAGCAACCTATGAATGGTTTCGACAACAGCGGTTTAGAGGTTTACCTATTTCGGGGGCAATGTTAATAGACAAAGCCAAATTTTTCCATGCAGAATTTAAGATAAGCACAACCTGCCAATATTCCTAAGGATGGTTAGGCAATTTTAAAAGTCGGCATGGAATACACAGCCTCAAAGCATCTGGTGAAAAAATGTCGACTGATTACGAAAGTGCCACATTATTTGTGGATGAACTACGAGATTTAAAAATATCAGAAATGAGATTGTCTTACGGCCAAATTTATAATGCTGATGAGACTGGTATTTTCTGGAAAGCCTTACCCCGAAAGACCCTAGTCTGTAGAAATGAATTATCTGTAGAAGGTGTTAAGAGAGCTAAAGAACGCGTGACTGAGTTTTAAAAATGTAAAAGAATTACCGGTTGTTTATAAATCTAATAAAAGAGGTTGGGTAACACAAGATATTTTTTTGGATTGGTTTGATAACAATTTCGTTCTTGAAGCAAGAAAAAGTTGTAAAGATTTACTTGTAGAAGACAACTGCAAAATTTTGTTGTTATTAGATAACTGTCCTGCACATCCAGATGTCACCAAATTCAAACAAAAAAATATTATTGTAAAATAATTGCCCCCAAACTGCACCTCTTTAATACAATCGATGGATCAGGATGTCATTAGAAGTTTAAAGTGTTATTACCGCAAACAAATGATGACAAATGACAAAAATAATATACTTCAACACCGAAGAACAAGTGAAAGATTTCGTAAAATCATTCAACATAAAAAAACGCAATATGGTGCATATATCGTGCCTGGAGTGACGTAACGAAAGAAGTTTTGAAGAATACGTGGCATAACATTTTGTGTAATGATGACCGTGACGTTTCAAACGATCTTTATTGTGAAATAAACAACAGTGCTGACATTGTAGTGGAAGAATTAAATCACACAACATATCGAATTAATAGAGAAGACTTTTTAAGCTGGTTGGATTCGGATATTGGACCACCAACGTTTGCCACATTAACGGACAATGAAATTGTAGAAATGGTGATAAATCCCAGTAATAACCAAACACAATCCAGCACTGATGGAGAGATAGGTGAGGGAATTATACCAAATGTCAGAACCGGCCATTCAGGCCAAATTAATAGAGTATCATCGAGCGAATCAGACAAGAATGAAGAATTATTTCAATAAAATATAATTTTAATTTTATTAAAACCGTTAATGAAAAACGGAGTCACGAATTTATATTTTATGTTCTATGTACTATACATATGTATTTTTGTTTTATCATTTTAAATGAAATTTTATTTTATGTATATAGAGTTTCCCAATAAGAGTGATATGATCCAAACTTTTCTCGCAATAATTCAATTGTTTCACTTGCTGTGTGGCACGTAGCCCCGTCTTGTTGGAACCAAATGTTTTCAAGATCAAGTTCTTCCAATTTCGGCCATAAAAAGTTGGTTATCATCGAGAATACCGATCTCCATTGACAGTAACGGTGTTACCAGCTTCATCTCGAAAAAAATACGGACCGATGATTCCACTCGACCAAAACCCACACCAAACTGTCAATTTAGGTGAATGTAATGGTTTTTAATGAATAATTAACGAATAACGCACCACTCAGATGAAAGTGAGCCTCATCGGAGAAGATGTTTTTCTTAAAAAAAACGTTATCGTTTGTAATTGCAATTTTACAATGGTTCTTGCGTATATCTCAAATTGATATGTCAATCTATTAATAAATAAATAAATAAATAAATCTCACCGTGATGAAATTGTAAACATTACTGAATACAATGAAACAAAAAATGATAGATCATGACATATTAGAAAAGGCCGAAACGTCACTTAAAAAACATATCATTACTATTGGAAAACCCTATATTTATAGAAGGATTATTAAAAATACATAAATAAGTTGGAAATTATTATGTACGTACCGGGTGACTGACACGAAGTGTTACCAACTTCAGACTGTCATTGCTGTCACACCAGTGATGACAGAGCGCTCAAATGATGTATCATTCCGTTGTTTACAAGCGTACAAAAGCATTATAGTGGGAAATATTCAAGAAAAAAGTTATCGACAATGGCATTCAAGCGTAATAGTATGATTGCTCTATATTTGGCTGGAAAGCCACAGCCGCAGATTGTTAACCAGTTAAAACATCTGCATGTGAATAAAATGTTTGTGTATCGCACCATAAATCGTTATAACGATACTGGCAGCATTGCAAAACGCCATGGTGGTGGACCGAAATGCACTGCAATATCACCGGATGTCATTCGGAAGATGAAAGCCAAATTGGCTCGGAATCCGCGCCGTAGCGGCAGAAAAATGGCTCGTGAGGCGAACATTTCGCTCGAACGGATGCAGCACATACTAAAGGATCATCTTGGACTAAAGGCCTTGAAATTCCATAAAACGTATGGTCTCACCGATGCTCAAAAAAAAAGTTGGAAAGAGCAAAGGAATTGTTACGCTTGCACGAAAGTGGCGATTTGCCGAATTTGATTTTCTCCGATGAGTGATTTACTTGCCCGGCCGTTCTACTGAAAATTTGCATCAACGGATTGCCACTCGAAACCAAGCGCCGCCGATGGTGATGGTTTGGATCACCGCTGGTTTTCTTTGGACCGTGGCTTCAAGATAAATGCTCAAATTTATCGGAATCATGTGTTGGAGGGAGCGTTGAACCCTTGGGCACAAACCCCTTTTTGGCCGCAGGGCCTAGACATTTCAACAGGAATCGGCGCCGAGTCATAAAGCGCGCGTCAATCAAGATTGGCTGAGAAACAACCTTCCGCGGTTCATTTCCACTGTACATGGCCACCAAATTCACCGAATGCAAATCCGCTAGATTTCTCGGTTTGGGGTATTTTGAAGAGCAAGGTTGGGACAAAAATACCAAAGTGTCGATCATCTCAAGCAAGCGCTTCGCCGGGAATGGGCCAAATTACCGCAGAGCCACTTTCGTGCTGCATGCAATAGCTTTGTCGGCCGATTAAAAGCCATAATCGCGGCTAAGGATGGCCAAATCGAAAAATTCTAATGCAATTCGAAAATTTAAACATGTTTTACTTTGATTCAATAAAATTGTGGCGTTTTGTTTTGGTAACACTTCGTGTCAGCCACTCTGTACGTACATATAATTATTATGTTTTTCTTTATAAAACCGAAAAATTCGATGACTCGTGATTTTTGATTATCCGGGAAGCCTTCGGTCCCGAGCGTCCCGGATAATCGAGTTTCGACTGTACGTATATGATTTTAATCTATGGAAAAATCTATGGAATACTTAACGGGCCATGTTGTCTAGTATATTTATGCTTTGTTATACATATACGAGTAGTTTTCACAACTTATTATACATTCGACCAAAATAGTGGGATCGAGAAGAATGAAAATTCAAAAGCCAATTTTCTGAAAATTAACGAAAACCTAATTTCAACTAAACATAATGTCAGTCTGATTCACAGAAGCATGATAATAGATAACGTAAAATACTTCTCCATTTTATTCATCGCTATAATGCAAGGAAATTATCCGCACAGAAGCTTTGGTTTTGGCAAATATTGAATACAGAATTTTTATAATTTTTGTGCAAGTGCAATTTTTCGCTAAAAGTCTTCTGACTAATTGCTCTATGCACTATTCACAGTATATAAAGTATTTAAAAGCAAACGAAACTATAAAAAAACAAAAAATCCCATCTAATATTTATTTTTATTCATTATTCAGATTAAACGGAAGTCCATTTCTATACGGAAATGCATCGAAAACTCTATAACTGTATAAATATATGTGCAAGGTTGCATACGATATGTCTGTGCCTTGCGATAATTTTATATGGCTATAATGTCGTACACATTACTACGTGGTGCAATGATGCAGGGAATGAAAATTATTTTTCACCATCTCTATTCGTAATATTCCATTCAATAACACAGACACAACTATACATTATAGACGAGGATAATGCAGCAATAGATGAAAATATTTTACAAAACCATTTTCGAACATGTGTTATTGCGTTACCATATTTCTGGTTTCTCGTTGGATTAACATTAAATACATAAAAAGCATGTACATAGGCCTAGAACCTATATAATATGCATACAGCTATTAGATAATGTACGTAACACATGTTTAAGACTTTCGACTAATACATTTTGGTTCAATTTGTGATGTCTGAAAATTCACTGATACGAGACAATTGGTCTTATCTTGTCACGAATTAATGATATATGGGATGATTCTAATTACGACACAGTTAAACATTTATACATAAAGTAAACAGATTTAAGGAAAATTTAACAACAACGGGCGTTAGTGGGTATTAAAAATACATTATTCCTGTTACATGTCGATCCGAAGGAGACAGGTTGGGGCATTACAGGAACCGAAAAATTTTGGATAAGAAAATTTCAGTTCATTTCAAATGATTGTGAAATACACACTAAAACTAATACCAAAAATGTACACTGTTAAATTTAAAAATATTCCAATTGGATTTGTTTTGTAGTGAAATTGAAATATTTTTAGATAATATTTAATTTCCATGAACAATTTCCTAAAAATTAAAATTAGCAAGGTTTAGGATAAACTTCACACTTGCGTACACAATTGTAAATATTTTGTTAAATCCTAAATATCTTTATATGTATAGGTGAGTGTAATATACTTTATTCGTATAAAACGGTAAAGATAAAATTTAACTTGTTTATGTGAATTTGGTGATACTTTTTCAAGCGCTAAGCGATCATAAGCGATTTTCCATAAAATTTTCCCATGTCAAAGGACACCCTTACTCTCCAAAATGGACCATATGGAGAAATCCATGGGATTCAAGTCTGGTGAATATGGTGGCCATTCTTTCGACGAAATCAGCCGTGGAACGCAATTTTGTAAAAATTGCTGTGTCGCTCGAGCTTTGTGTGACGGTGCCGAGTCCTGTTGGAATGTCCAACGGTTCGTACCAAAGTGTTTACGTGTCCAAGGTAGCAAACCATCGTTTAGGATCTTTTGGCGATACACCTCTTGGTTTACCTTGACTCCATGTTCGATGAAAACCAGAGGAGTGCGTCCATCTGCAGTCACTTCAGCCTAAACCATAACATAAGCTGGTGATTGCTTGCGCATGGCAACTCTTGTGTCCAAATTATCGTTGGACTTGTGCTGTAACCAAACACGATCATTTTGTTTATTCCCATACTGTTGAATGGTGAAAATTTTCTCATCAGAAAAGACAATTTTTGGAATCTCATCACGTTCGGCCAAGGCCTTCAATGCTCGTGTTCTTTCAAGCCTAACTTTTTTTTTGTGCCTCCGTAAGATCTTGAACTTTTTGTATCTTGTATGGCTTCAAGTGTAGTTCATTTTTCAATATGGTTTGAATGCTGTATCGTGAAACATGTAGACGTGCGGCTAATTGATTGGCACTTTGACGAGGATTTCGTTGGATTCGTTTCTTCACATTTCGTATCATTTCTTTTGATGTTGCTATCTTTTTAGGACCGCCTCTGTTGCGTTTAGCGATGCTACCAGTTTCGTTGTATCGAGTTATGGTTCGATACACAAACATTTTATTCGCATTCAAATGCTGGAGCTGACGAACTATTGCTGTTTGTGAATTTCCACCAAAATACAGTGCAATTACACTATTACGTTTGAATTCCATTACGATTTTTTTATGAAGATGTTAATTTAGAACAATTATTTATTGACCACATGTAAACAACTAACCAAACTTCAATCTGTCAAAAAATTGACGCGCGAAAATGACAACTACACAAATGACAGCAGAGTGAAGTCAGTAACATTTGGTCTCAGTCACCCTGTATAGTTATTTTTGAAACTATCTCAAACTCATCAAACTGGAAATAAATAGTACTGAAAATTATTTTCTTATCATTTTGCTTTGTAACTGTTTGTTCGATTTGGCATCATCTGTTACCACGCCATAACTTTCTTGACAGTTGCCATAATTTAATTGCGATGATATATTTGAATTCTACGACCCAAAATTAACTGAAAAACGCATAAGAACTATTATTAAATTTTTAAACGAAGGCTCGGGTCTGAAAGGGTTAAAAGTTTCAAATAAATTTCAAGATTAAATTTTTAATACGGATTGACCTAATTGGTTTTTAGACATTTAAGAATAATTATTTTTAATTATACAAGGCAGTTTTACCAAATACCCGGTAAGTTTAATTTTTCGATTTAGAAATCAAGTGTGGTGTGTTCGAGATCTGTGTATACAGGCACGGTAAAAAAAAGTCGGGTGTTGACCTTAACATATTCACCGCTCATTTTTCTATATTTTTTCCTTTTTTTCACATTGTGGGGAGGTGGTCACTTCGTGATAGTTTGGAATTTCGTGATCTGTCGAAGAACTGTGTGCCGAAGGAACAATTAATTAAAGTTAAAAGATGGTTCAAGAGGTTCAAAGTTGGCGATACAAACGTGGCAGAAGAAGAAGGAGAGGAAGATCACCAAGTATCGACGACCTGAGACGTTTTACCATCAGAAGATGACGGCTTTCCCATCTTTCTTCGTCTCAGAAAGCTCGAAACAGTAGGGAAATTGGCTTAATGGGTGGTCCAAAAAGTTTTCGACAACAACGAACGTGTCGAAATTTACACCGATTTGCTGTACTGAAACAAGCAACTACCTGGAGAATCTTATCACTGAGGTTGCATCGTGGCTCTCTTGGAAAACTGGGAAAGAAATACAGTTTGCGTTTCGCCAGGTGTTTCACGAACGTATACCGAAAGGCGTCCACTATAAGAAGGCAATGTGGTGGGTTTGCTGAGACAGAAGCGGAATTATCCTCTAAAAAGTCATCTCAAATGTTGTTGTTGGTGGTATGGCACAACACGTCAACAGTGGGGGATTCCGGACAAAAACGGCAAGCGATTTTATTTGACTGTTAAAAACAATTTGTCGTAAAAGGATGATGTTGAAAAATGGATCAATACAAATTCTATAAAGGATAGGATTACAGATTATGCAGCTTGATTTTTTCTGTATTATACGGGTATGATCTAATTTGCAAAGTTATATGTAGAAAATAATAAATAGGGTTTGTATTTTTGAGCGAGATTTCCAATTAGCCCAGAAAAATTATGAACGTGTTTTAAACAGTTTAAGGGAGGCTTACAAATCATCTAGAAAAAAAATAGTTGTATATATAGACTCGTACACATGCGTATGCCGTTTTTGTATTTTTTTTCCCCACGTATACGTATACAAATCCTATTGGAATATTTATTTTCTTATGAGATTCTGATTGAATTTTGCTTGTGTTAGTGAATGGAGTACACTGTTATGAATCTACAAATAAGATAAGAGTATTAAATTAAACCATTTCATCATTTTCATTTAGTTTTAAAGAACAAAATATTTAAATAATTGATATAAATTAATAGAACTTGTATTGATTAAGTTTAAGAATTATTTTACATAAATAAATTATCAAAGTTGCAACCCTTTTAATGGATAGTCAATACTACAACCATTTTAGTACAATAAATAACTAATATTCTCATGCGAATTCTGATTAGATTTATTCTTTCTGACAAACTTAAACATTTTTGTTCAAAATCATAATAGAAATAAAAAATTCGTTGCAAATTTGCTGATCTGGTTGGAAAACAGCAAACAAGCTAACCAGATGCGCAATTTAAGAACCTATTAGAAGTGCCCACGGAACCTGAGTCCAAATCTCTGGAAAGGCGTGTTAATGGCCGTTTACCATTTTGGTTCAAACTCTAATTATAAATGCAAAAATTCGTTGCAAATTTGCTGATCTAGTTAGAAAGCGGCAATCAGTCTGGCCAGATGAGCAATTTAAGAACCTATTAGAAGTGCTTACGGAACCTGAGTCCAAATCTCTGGGAAGGCGTGTTAATGGCCGTTTACCATTTTGGTTCAAACTCTAATTATAAATTCAAAAATTCGTTGCAAATTTGTTGATCTGGTTGGAAAGCGGCAATACGCCTGGCCAGATGAGCAATTTAGCGAGCTATTAGAAGTGCTCACGGAACCTGAGTCCAAATCTCTGGGAAGGCGTGTTAATGGCCGTTTACCATTTTGGTTCAAACTCTAATTATAAATTCAAAAATTCGTTGCAAATTTGCTGATCTGGTTGGAAAGCGGGAATCAGGTTGGCCAGATGAGCAGTTTAGCGAGCTATTGGAAGTGCCCACGGAACCTGAGTCCAAATCTCTGGGAAGGCGTGTTAATGGCCGTTTACCATTTTGGTTCAAACTCTAATTATAAATTCAAAAATTCGTTGCAAATTTGTTGATCTGGTTGGAAGGCGGGAATCAGGTTGGCCAGATGAGCAATTTAGCGAGCTATTAGAA
Organism: Nephrotoma guestfalica; assembly: GCA_963691935.1. Taxonomy (NCBI): domain Eukaryota; kingdom Metazoa; phylum Arthropoda; class Insecta; order Diptera; family Tipulidae; genus Nephrotoma; species Nephrotoma guestfalica. The sequence goes on from OY829914.1 coordinate 99,784,090, forward strand.
GTGCTCACGGAACCTGAGTCCAAATCTCTGGGAAGGCGTGTTAATGGCCGTTTACCATTTTGGTTCAAACTCTAATTATAAATTCAAAAATTCGTTACAAATTTGCTGATCTGGTTGGAAAGTGGCAATCAGTCTGGCCAGATGAGCAATTTAGCAACCTATTATAAGTGCACACGGAACCTGAGTCCAAATCTCTGGGAAGGCGTGTTAATGGCCGTTTACCATTTTGGTTCAAACTCTAAATATAAATTCAAAAATTCGTTGCAAATTTGCTGATCTGGTTGGAAAGCGGGAATCAGGTTGGCCAGATGAGCAATTTAGCAACCTATTAGAAGTGCTTACGGAACTTGAGTCCAAATCTCTGGGAAGGCGTGTTAATGGCCGTTTACCATTTTGGTTCAAACTATAATTATAAATTCAAAAATTCGTTGCAAATTTGCTGATCTGGTTAGAAAGCGGCAATCAGACTGGCCAGATGAGCAATTTAGCGAGCTATTAGAAGTGCCCATGGAACCTGAGTCCAAATCTCTGGGAAGGCGTGTTAATGGCCGTTTACCATTTTGGTTCAAACTCTAAATATAAATTCAAAAATTCGTTGCAAATTTGCTGATCTGGTTGGAAAGCGGGAATCAGGTTGGCCAGATGAGCAATTTAGCAACCTATTAGAAGTGCTTACGGAACTTGAGTCCAAATCTCTGGGAAGGCGTGTTAATGGCCGTTTACCATTTTGGTTCAAACTCTAATTATAAATTCAAAAATTCGTTGCAAATTTGCTGATCTGGTTAGAAAGCGGCAATCAGTCTGGCCAGATGAGCAATTTAGCAACCTATTAGAAGTGCTCACGGAACCTGAGTCCAAATCTCTGGGAAGGCGTGTTAATGGCCGTTTACCATTTTGGTTCAAACTCTAACTATAAATTCAAAAATTCGTTGCAAATTTGCTGATCTGGTTAGAAAGCGGCAATCAGTCTGGCTAGATGAGCAGTTTAGCGAGCTATTAGAAGTGCCCATGGAACCTGAGTCCAAATCTCTGGGAAGGTGTGTTAATGGCCGTTTACCATTTTGGTTCAAACTCTAATTATAAATTCAAAAATTCGTTGCAAATTTGCTGATCTGGTTGGAAAGTGGCAATCAGTCTGGTCGGATGAGCAATTTAGCAACCTATTAGAAGTGCCCACGGAACCTGAGTCCAAATCTCTGGGAAGGTGTGTTAATGGCCGTTTACCATTTTGGTCCAAACTCTAATTATAAATTCAAAAATTCATGATCTGGTTGGAAAGTAGCAAACAGGTTGACCGCATGAGTTATTTAGCAGCCTATTAGAAGTGCTCACGGAACCTGAGTATACATCTCTTTTCGCTCAAACTCACAATTGATTTACAATAATTTGAAAGGAATTTGCATTACATTTACATTTTAAAACTATTTTAGGCGCTAGCGCCACTTCAAAGCGGAACTCAATCTCTGAGAAGAAAATCTAAGTATTATTTAAAATATTTAATCAAAATTTTAGTTCAACGTACAATTTTGAATCAATTTTATAATCTTATTGATAAAATTTTGTTTGAAACGATTTTATATAATTGTACAATAAACACTTTTATTGTATTTTAAATTCCAATTCGTATTCCCAGATGGATTCTGATAAGAAACTACAATAAATGTACAGAAACCAACCGGAATAATTTAGTACATTAAAATATTTAGTACGAAACGTTGATATTTCATCCGCTAGATGTCACCAGAATACAGTTTTATAATTTTAAAAGTAGTGACACTATACGTATATGGCCAAATCAAAAACTAATAAGTTGGGGTGTATGCAGGCTTATAAAATGTACGCATTATTTAATTATTGAAGGCAAAATAAATTTTCATTATTATGAACGTGAATTTTGTTTATTTATCTCCACTTTTGATCAATTGTTTTTGCATTTTGAAGATAGCATTCATTGGTTCATTCGCAATGGTAATTTTCTTACACAAAAATAATAATCCGGTAAAAATTGTTTAAATGATTAATTAATTAATAAATCTATTTATTTGAACAAACATTAAATGGTAATAATTTGATAGATAATTTGATTTGATAATTTTATAAGCTTGCATAAAAACTGCATAGAATCAACGACGAATGACTATATATAGATACTTGGATGCGCCAAACATGTTTATTGTTTTAGAGAAGCTTTTGCTCTGCTTTTGCTCAGCTTTCTTTATCTTACTTGTAAAATCGGGCTGTGTGTCAAGTTGCAATGTAAATTTTTAAATTGTTGTAAATAATCAAATTATTTTCCTTCTAATAATCTTTTAAAAATTTGATAATTTACACAAAAACCTTAATGAAAAATATTTTTCAGTAAAAAAGAACTAGATAGAAATATAAATTCGCCACATATCAAAATGAAACATAAACAAATCAGAAAAGGTCTTTTGATAAAATCGCTTGATGTAGTGGTTGTCATAATAAAAAAAAAACATACTAACCAAACTATTTTTATAGGAACATTCTAATATACTTACACAAAAAAGGATTTTACAAAAAGTATTTCTCGCACATTAAGATCGTTTATGGTTAGAAAATATTATAGTGAATGTGAATTCTTCGTGAGTAGAAGTTTTTTAAAATAGTTTGTATTTGATACCAATCAAATTTAAATTCCTGTTAAAAAATGAAATTGCCAAAGTAAATTTTTTTGTGAAGTTTTGTGATTGTGCTGTCTTCGTCGAGATGTCAAAATTGAACTATAAAATGTTCCCATAAATTTTATTTTCTTTCAACCAAATAATAGGGTGACACTAATAAGATTTGTTGATAAACTTCCTCCGTTTGGTTTATCTGTATATTTTACTGAATAAATAATTTTCCATTGTGAGGCTGCAAAAATAAATTGTCTCGTCAGAATAACAAAGTCAATAATAAGGCGACGTGTATGGTGTATAATGAAAGGACTTACCAATGTTTAAAAATTGCTTTGAGTTAATTAATAAATTTATAACGATTAAATGTTACTAATATTTTATATAATTATTATTATAATTTTTATTTTTATAATTATTTTAATAAATTTGTATTTAAATAAAATATTATTCTTATTCAAATTTATTAATTTAATTTATGATATAATTATTGTACATATATAGTAGATTTATTCAAACTAATTATATTTGTTCTTTATTTACTAATTACTATATGTCATATCTAATGGCGGGGCGGGGTTTGTACGGCCTGGTGGTGGTGAGCGCCAATTGTAATTTCAGTATAAACAACCTAATACCAAATTCCAATCTATTCTTTCCCGTCGGTGTTGCAATCTGGTGGATGACAACAAGAACTATATTTCCGTTTTAACGTCCCATTTGGTTTATAAATAATAGTAATGAAGTTTGATCAGTTTTAAACTTATTTTTTATCAACATATTTATGGGGTACGCTAGCTATTCTTACGATAAAAGTAAAAGGGTAAAGTTGTTAAGTAAAAGTTTTGTTCATTGGGAAGTCGACTGCTAATTAGTAGATTTGTGGCAAGAATCTAAGTTATGACAGCTCGACTAAAATAACTTATTATTTTTAATTTTTTACTTTTTATCGTAGCTATTTGGACATTTTCAATAAATGAAATATAACGTAGCTGTTTTAATTATGGGAGTAAAAAACTTTACAAACCAAAATTTCCATAGCATTTATTGGACCAATCTACATTTATTGGGCCTTGCAGTCCTATTTTTTTATTTACTTTTTACTTGGATATTACACATGCGCAATGTTACAATGAATCTCTTTATTTATAAGAATTTTGGATGACTTTATGACATGATCTTTCTCATTTTAATATGGCGTAGATAAACATAAGCATTTTATTTCAAGTCGACTCTTTGCCACAACTAGTAAAAGATATACTTATATGTTTATCTTTACGCATCTTTTTCTTATATGTTGTGTACAAATCATTAGATTATCGATGAGTTCGGACTCATGAGGTTTGTGTGTGGGCTCGAATGGTATTTTGAGACAGTGTATCGATTTTGTCCCAAAAGGTGTGAAACGAAATGAAGCCCGGTACATATGTACGTCGGATGGAGATCGAGGATTTTTTCATCTCGCCGTTTTATCCAATCAAATGAGAGAAATAGTACAAAATACACGCCCCTTTTCATCCCGAGAAGTCGAAAAATTTCAACTTTTGAGCAAAAATTCCTGCAGACAACCAACCTTAACAAACCAAAACTGTAATTTTGCGCAATATTTTGTACATCATTTTACTTTTTTGCGCAAGTTTTTGTGTGTGGTAAGAGTTCTTCCTATTGACATTTGTATTTTGTTTGCGTTGTAAAACGTGCCTGCCCTGCCGTATTCAATTTATTTATTATTTATTATAAAATATTAATTAAGTAAATTATTTGGAATTATTTGGAACGGTATGTACATATTATATTAAATAATACAAATGTATTACATTAAAGTAATACCAACATTAAAATTTTTCAGAAATGGAGACAAGAGAGTGCCAAGCGCAAGTAAAATAAAAAAAAATTGACGGCTACGTCACAAAAATAATAGACCAAATATAGAGCAAAAAACCGATATGTTACTAACTTCTCGTTTGAGATGTAAAAAATCCCGGATTTCCATCCGACGTATGTACCGGGCTTGAAGGTAACCGGAAAGATAAAGCAGTAGTAATTGTGTTTGTGTTAGTGACGCGCGAATAATTGTTTTGCTTTACTATACATGCATGTCACATGTCATTGTTTTCGTTTATTCATATTAACCTTTGTAAACGCCATATTTTTCTGTTGTTTACAAGACAGTGTTAATTTTTAAATAATTATTGTTATTTTCGATTTTTTCATATTTAGTTAATTAACATTTTATTTGTAATTATAAAATCGAAAATAAATGTATTTATTCAATTTTATTAATAAATATAAAATTAATTATCTACGAAATATATTCAGCAAATCTAAAACGACTGTAATTTTAACGGCTTTTTACTATCAAAACATAAATACTTATAAATATGGCGAATTTCTGTTTATATATACACCAATATAAGAGAATTTCCCTTTTTGTTTCAATGTAATCAAAAAATTCAACATATAATAGAAGATGATTGTTTTAGTATGCCCATCTGTCGAAAACACTTAAAATGCACGTCTGTCACCGTTCAACGATAATCTTCTACTGCTCGAGAACACCACATGCGATTTTTTTGTTTTCTTGACTACGAATCACCTAATCCACACTACAGTAACTTGATACCAGTAACTTTTATTGTGGGAACTATAGATAGAATAAAAAGAATAAAAAGAATAACGTAAGAAACGAAGACAAAAAATTATTATTCCAATTTGACATTACGGCCATAGATGACTTGAAAAATTAAGTTCATTCATATATTTTTGTGATATATTTCCTACAATTATGAATGAAACTACAATATTTTTGAGTATAAACGTATTTATATCAACAAATATATGTTTTTAAAATTATAAAAATTGTTTATATGCGATTTAAATCACCACAATTCGATAAATTATTTTTTTAGGTTAGGTTTAGAAAAATTCAATTCTACAGTGTATTGAAAATTATTTCTGATATTATATTCATATTAGCATATGCATACATGAATATTTTATAAATAGAAAAGATAAAACAGACGAATAATTTAAAATTCCCTTATATAAAAAAGTAAATATGCATATTATATTCAACGCACTAAAATTTATTTGAGTTTTGTTGTTGTAGTTATTAAGTTTTTTATTCTTGGGCGAAAATTATCGCTCGGTTATTCTTTTTAAGTGACAGCAAAAATGAAAAAAAATTAAACGCAATTTCTGTTATTCTTTTTATATTTATTATTCTCAGTATAGTCGATTGCATGTAAATCCTCTCTTTCGCTCTCTTACGTTATTCTTTTTATTCTTTTTATTCCATCTATAGTCCAGCCATATGGCTTACACCCTTTCCTTTCCCCTTTACCGACAAAACCGGTTTTTTCGTGGTTTCACTTTTTAAACTAAAACTTTTGTAGATTCAAAAATTTCATCACACCAACACCAAGATTTCCTGAAATTTAATTCTAAATTAATATTTTCCGGCTTCCTAAATAATATAAACATTTATTAATTTAATCCTTTGCAACTCCACAACTTATAGTAGAATTTCCTGGAACCATATAGTTATTTGAATTATATTAAAAAATACTCTAAAATCCATTAGTATTTAATCCGTGAGTTGGCCAAACCACGAAATAAAAAAAAATAAAAACTTTCAAAACAGTCGCAAAATATAAGTGAGGAATCCCAAAGGCAATAATTCCTGGAAAACTATTAATGTTATTCAATGCCAGATTAACTACCGGAGCTCATTTCGCAAAATAATACCTGACTAATTTGGTCACCAAACAGGACATATTTCTGCCATGCTCTACAATTTGGCATGAAGTTCTACAATTTGATCATTCTGAATGGAACTTGGCCATATCCCAACCAAATATTGCCCAATCATGTATACAGAACCGAGTGGGGATGGATAAAAATGGATTTTAGAGAAGTTCTGAAATTTGATTTTAATTAAGAAAATTATAAACCAATTAAATAAACATTAAAAGCTGTTAATAATAAATAATAATAACGCCTATCAATATATATACATATTATTTATTTACAATACATACAACAACATTGGATCAAATTTAAATTTGATTACACTGAATCAAATTTAAATTTTTTTTAATATCATTTTTGTTTGTGTTGGTGTGATGAAATTTTTGAATTTACAAAAATTTTAGTTTAAAAAGTGAAACCACGAAGAAACCGGTTTTGTAGGTAAAGGGGAAAGGAAAGGGTGTACGCCATAAAAGTTACTTTAGGTTATTCGTAGTAAAGAAAGCAAAAAAAAACATGTGGTGTTCTCGAGCAGTAGAAGATTATCGTTGAACGGTGACAGACGTGCATATTAAGTGTTTTCGACAGATGGGCATACTAAAACAATCATCTTCTATTATATGTTGAATTTTTTGATTACATTGAAACAAAAAGGGAAATTCTCTTATATTGGTGTATATATAAACAGAAATTCGCCATATTTATAAGTATTTATGTTTTGATAGTAAAAAGCCGTTAAAATTACAGTCGTTTTAGATTTGCTGAATATATTTCGTAGATAATTAATTTTATATTTATTAATAAAATTGAATAAATACATTTATTTTCGATTTTATAATTACAAATAAAATGTTAATTAACTAAATATGAAAAAATCGAAAATAACAATAATTATTTAAAAATTAACACTGTCTTGTAAACAACAGAAAAATATGGCGTTTACAAAGGTTAATATGAATAAACGAAAACAATGACATGTGACATGCATGTATAGTAAAGCAAAACAATTATTCGCGCGTCACTAACACAAACACAATTACTACTGCTTTATCTTTCCGGTTACCTTCAAGCCCGGTACATACGTCGGATGGAAATCCGGGATTTTTTACATCTCAAACGAGAAGTTAGTAACATATCGGTTTTTTGCTCTATATTTGGTCTATTATTTTTGTGACGTAGCCGTCAATTTTTTTTTATTTTACTTGCGCTTGGCACTCTCTTGTCTCCATTTCTGAAAATTTTTAATGTTGGTATTACTTTAATGTAATACATTTGTATTATTTAATATAATATGTACATACCGTTCCAAATAATTCCAAATAATTTACTTAATTAATATTTTATAATAAATAATAAATAAATTGAATACGGCAGGGCAGGCACGTTTTACAACGCAAACAAAATACAAATGTCAATAGGAAGAACTCTTACCACACACAAAAACTTGCGCAAAAAAGTAAAATGATGTACAAAATATTGCGCAAAATTACTGTTTTGGTTTGTTAAGGTTGGTTGTCTGCAGGAATTTTTGCTCAAAAGTTGAAATTTTTCGACTTCTCGGGATGAAAAGGGGCGTGTATTTTGTACTATTTCTCTCATTTGATTGGATAAAACGGCGAGATGAAAAAATCCTCGATCTCCATCCGACGTACATATGTACCGGGCTTCATTTCGTTTCACACCTTTTGGGACAAAATCGATACACTGTCTCAAAATACCATTCGAGCCCACACACAAACCTCATGAGTCCGAACTCATCGATAATCTAATGATTTGTACACAACATATAAGAAAAAGATGCGTAAAGATAAACATATAAGTATATCTTTTACTAGTTGTGGCAAAGAGTCGACTTGAAATAAAATGCTTATGTTTATCTACGCCATATTAAAATGAGAAAGATCATGTCATAAAGTCATCCAAAATTCTTATAAATAAAGAGATTCATTGTAACATTGCGCATGTGTAATATCCAAGTAAAAAGTAAATAAAAAAATAGGACTGCAAGGTCCAATAAATGTAGATTGGTCCAATAAATGCTATGGAAATTTTGGTTTGTAAAGTTTTTTACTCCCATAATTAAAACAGCTACGTTATATTTCATTTATTGAAAATGTCCAAATAGCAACGATAAAAAGTAAAAAATTAAAAATAATAAGTTATTTTAGTCGAGCTGTCATAACTTAGATTCTTGCCACAAATCTACTAATTAGCAGTCGACTTCCCAATGAACAAAACTTTTACTTAACAACTTTACCCTTTTACTTTTATCGTAAGAATAGCTAGCGTACCCCATAAATATGTTGATAAAAAATAAGTTTAAAACTGATCAAACGTCATTACTATTATTTATAAACCAAATGGGACGTTAAAACGGAAATATAGTTCTTGTTGTCATCCACCAGATTGCAACACCGACGGGAAAGAATAGATTGGAATTTGGTATTAGGTTGTTTATACTGAAATTACAATTGGCGCTCACCACCACCAGGCCGTACAAACCCCGCCCCCCCATTAGATATGACATATAGTAATTAGTAAATAAAGAACAAATATAATTAGTTTGAATAAATCTACTATATATGTACAATAATTATATCATAAATTAAATTAATAAATTTGAATAAGAATAATATTTTATTTAAATACAAATTTATTAAAATAATTATAAAAATAAAAATTATAATAATAATTATATAAAATATTAGTAACATTTAATCGTTATAAATTTATTAATTAACTCAAAGCAATTTTTAAACATTGGTAAGTCCTTTCATTATACACCATACACGTCGCCTTATTATTGACTTTGTTATTCTGACGAGACAATTTATTTTTGCAGCCTCACAATGGAAAATTATTTATTCAGTAAAATATACAGATAAACCAAACGGAGGAAGTTTATCAACAAATCTTATTAGTGTCACCCTATTATTTGGTTGAAAGAAAATAAAATTTATGGGAACATTTTATAGTTCAATTTTGACATCTCGACGAAGACAGCACAATCACAAAACTTCACAAAAAAATTTACTTTGGCAATTTCATTTTTTAACAGGAATTTAAATTTGATTGGTATCAAATACAAACTATTTTAAAAAACTTCTACTCACGAAGAATTCACATTCACTATAATATTTTCTAACCATAAACGATCTTAATGTGCGAGAAATACTTTTTGTAAAATCCTTTTTTGTGTAAGTATATTAGAATGTTCCTATAAAAATAGTTTGGTTAGTATGTTTTTTTTTTATTATGACAACCACTACATCAAGCGATTTTATCAAAAGACCTTTTCTGATTTGTTTATGTTTCATTTTGATATGTGGCGAATTTATATTTCTATCTAGTTCTTTTTTACTGAAAAATATTTTTCATTAAGGTTTTTGTGTAAATTATCAAATTTTTAAAAGATTATTAGAAGGAAAACAATTTGATTATTTACAACAATTTAAAAATTTACATTGCAACTTGACACACAGCCCGATTTTACAAGTAAGATAAAGAAAGCTGAGCAAAAGCAGAGTAAAAGCTTCTCTAAAACAATAAACATGTTTGGCGCATCCAAGTATCTATATATAGTCATTCGTCGTTGATTCTATGCAGTTTTTATGCAAGCTTATAAAATTATCAAATCAAATTATCTATCAAATTATTACCATTTAATGTTTGTTCAAATAAATAGATTGATTAATTAATTAATCATTTAAACAATTTTTACCGGATTATTATTTTTGTGTAAGAAAATTACCATTGCGAATGAACCAATGAATGCTATCTTCAAAATGCAAAAACAATTGATCAAAAGTGGAGATAAATAAACAAAATTCACGTTCATAATAATGAAAATTTATTTTGCCTTCAATAATTAAATAATGCGTACATTTTATAAGCCTGCATACACCCCAACTTATTAGTTTTTGATTTGGCCATATACGTATAGTGTCACTACTTTTAAAATTATAAAACCATAGAAATAGAGTATATAGAATGAATGTAAAGAACTGTCAAGCGTCACAAATTCGGAGGGTAAAAGAGAAAGCATATAAATTAACAGGGCCGTATTTAGAATTTTTTTCGATCTAATGCAGTGAAGTTAGGAAGTTTAAATTAAAAAATTATTTATATTTAATTACATTTTTATTTCTTTAATAAAGTACATTAATTATTTTTATTTAAATATAATATTAATATAATAAAAAATTATAAAATATAAAAAATATAAAATATAAAAAATAATAATTATAAAACCACTACGCTTATTTATTTCACATTCCTTTGAAATGTAATAAAGAAATAAACTTGTTTCTTTTCGTTAATTTATATGACCTTTGGTTACAAAAATAATTCAATCGGATGTCATTATATTTTTCTATGATAGAATGAGCTAACAAATTAACGTGTTCTTGAGAATGACTATATTGATCTTCATCATTGAAAATATTTACACTTATTAGGTTGTGAAGAACGTTATAACTTATTTTTTTTAAACAATTTAGAACTAGATTTTAGTTGCGTTATGTTTTTGTAGTCCGCAATAGCCAATTCCCGTTTTAATACAGCTTCTGAGTATTTACAAATTTTTAATACTGACGACGAAGGAGTTAACAGACCACCCTTATTTTTTAAATTGATTAGCGAGGTATAAGAGGTACATTGTTGTATTAATGTGCAACAGTCCTCACAATTCAATTTTCTAAATTAATATCGGACTATAAATCCTCCTATGTATTCAATAACATTAATTGAAAATTCACTTAGTATAATTGGGTATCCAAGAAAATCTTCATCATACATATTCGATTCGTCTACTTTTGAAATTTCTTGGTCAATAGAAATATCATCTGATGAGGCTTCAACCATTGTTTTTTAAATTCTCCATATTTTGGTACGCTAAAAACAAATGTTTACATTATAATTTCTGTAAAAAATTGTATTTACAGTACATATTCCAAAATAAAAATAAATTATGAAAAGCAAAGCACTTAGCACATGAAATAAAATAAGAAAAATGCGGCACTGGTAAAAAACATATGTTTATTAAGAGATGCTACCCACGTCAATAACCAAAATTGTTTTCTTATTTTTATCTGATTTATAAATTAAATTAAGGATAATTTTACCACAAATCACATTCTTTTCAACATAATTTACATTTTATTTTTTAATAAACACTTACCGATGGTACGAAATGCCTTCTTGAAATTTTTTAGGCGTATTTAAACAGTTTTTCACGAGACACTTCATTTTATTAAATGTTTGTAATTTTTATTATTAAAATGATACACTACACACAATCCACTAACTGTTTTAATAATATTTTAATTATTTTTTAATTATTTTAATTAATATTTTCACGATTTTTTAAGAGCACAAAATTAAACGCGTAATTTAAAACAAAAACAAAAACTGGTTTGATGGGGTAGCATCTCTGACATATGAGACCGCCATATGCATTTTTTATATAACCATCCTGCTCTGGCTTGTGACACGTGAAACAGCAAATCTTATATGGGAAAAATCAATACATTCATTCTATAGTATTTAATTCTATGTATAAAACTGTATTCTGGTGACATCTAGCGGATGAAATATCAACGTTTCGTACTAAATATTTTAATGTACTAAATTATTCCGGTTGGTTTCTGTACATTTATTGTAGTTTCTTATCAGAATCCATCTGGGAATACGAATTGGAATTTAAAATACAATAAAAGTGTTTATTGTACAATTATATAAAATCGTTTCAAACAAAATTTTATCAATAAGATTATAAAATTGATTCAAAATTGTACGTTGAACTAAAATTTTGATTAAATATTTTAAATAATACTTAGATTTTCTTCTCAGAGATTGAGTTCCGCTTTGAAGTGGCGCTAGCTCCTAAAATAGTTTTAAAATGTAAATTTAATGCAAATTCCTTTCAAATTATTGTAAATCAATTGTGAGTTTGAGCGAAAAGAGATGTATACTCAGTTTCCGTGAGCACTTCTAATAGGCTGCTAAATAACTCATGCGGTCAACCTGTTTGCTACTTTCCAACCAGATCATGAATTTTTGAATTTATAATTAGAGTTTGGACCAAAATGGTAAACGGCCATTAACACACCTTCCCAGAGATTTGGACTCAGGTTCCGTGGGCACTTCTAATAGCTCGCTAAACTGTTCATCCGGCCAGACTGATTGCCGTTTTCTAACCAGATCAGCAAATTTGCAACGAATTTTTGAATTTATAATTAGAGTTTGAATCAAAATGGTAAACGGCCATTAACACGCCTTCCCAGAGATTTGGACTCAGGTTCCGTGAGCACTTCTAATAGGTTCTTAAATTGCGCATCTGGCCAGCCTGTTTGCTGTTTTTCAACCAGATCAGCAAATGTGTAACGAATTTTTGAGTTTATAATTAGAGTTTGGTCAAAAATGGTAAATGGCCACTAACACGCCTTCCCAGAGATTTGGACTCAGGTTCCGTGGGCACTTCTAATAGGTTGCTAAATTGCTCATCCGGTAAACGGCCATTAACACGCCTTCCCAGAGATTTGGACTCAGGTTCCGTGGGCAATTCTAATAGGTTGCTAAGTTGCTCGTCCGGCCAGACTGATTGCCACTTTCCAACCAGATCAGCAAATTTGCAACGAATTTTTGAATTTATAATTTGAGTTTGAACCAAATTGGTAAACGGCCATTAACACGCCTTCCCAGAGATTTGGACTCAGGTTCCGTGAGCAATTCTAATAGGTTCGTAAATTGCGCATCTGGCCAGCCTGTTTGCTGTTTTTCAACCAGATCAGCAAATGTGCAACGAATTTTTGAGTTTATAATTAGAGTTTGGTCAAAAATGGTAAATGGCCACTAACACGCCGTCCCAGAGATTTGGACTCAGGTTCCGTGTGCACTTCTAATAGGTTGTTAAATTGCTCATCCGACCAGACTGATTGCCACTTTCCAACCAGATCAGCAAATTTGTAACGAATTTTTGAATTTATAATTAGAGTTTGAACCAAAATGGTAATCGGCCATTAACACGCCTTCCCAGAGATTTGGACTCAGGTTCCGTGGGCAATTCTAATAGGTTGCTAAATTGCTCATCTGGCCAGACTGATTGCCGCTTTCTAACCAGATCAGCAAATTTGCAACGAATATTTGAATTTATAATTAGAGTTTGAACCAAAATGGTAAACGGCCATTAACACGCCTTCCCAGAGATTTGGACTCAGGTTCCGTGAGCAATTCTAATAGGTTGCTAAATTGCTCATCCGGCCAGACTGATTGCCACTTTCCAACCAGATCAGCAAATTTGCAACGAATTTTTGAATTTATAATTAGAGTTTGAACCAAAATAGTAAACGGCCATTAACACGCCTTCCCAGAGATTTGGACTCAGGTTCCATGGGCACTTCTAATAGCTCGCTAAATTGCTCATCTGGCCAGACTGATTGCCGCTTTCTAACCAGATCAGCAAACTTGCAACGAATTTTTGCATTTATAATTAGAGTTTGAACCAAAATGGTAAACGGCCATTAACACGCCTTTCCAGAGATTTGGACTCAGGTTCCATGGGCAATTCTAATAGGTTGCTAAATTGCTCATTCGGCCAGACTGATTGCCACTCTTCAACCAGATCCGCAAATTTGTAACGAATTTTTGAATTTATAATTAGAGTTTGAACCAAAATGGTAAACGGCCATTAACACGCCTTCCCAGAGATTTGGACTCAGGTTCCGTGGGCAATTCTAATAGGTTCTTAAATTGCGCATCTGGCCAGCCTGTTTGCTTTTTTTCAACCAGATCAGCAAATGTGCAACGAATTTTTGAGTTTATAATTAGAGTTTGGTCGAAAATGGTAAACGGCCATTAACACGCCTTCCCAGAGATTTGGACTCAAGTTCCGTAAGCACTTCCAATAGGTTGCTACATTGCTCATCCGGCCAGACTGATTGCCACTTTCCAACCAGATCAGCAAATTTGTAACGAATTTTTGAATTTATAATTAGAGTTTGAACCAAAATGGTAAACGGCCATTAACACGCTTTCCCAGAGATTTGGACTCAGGTTCCGTGGGCAATTCTAATAGGTTGCTAAATTGCTCATTCGGTCAGACTGGTTGCCACTCTTCAACCAGATCAGGAAATCTGTAACGAATTTTTGAATTTATAATTAGACTTTGAACCAAAATTTTAAACGGCCATTAACACGACTTCCCAGAGATTTGGACTCAGGTTCCGTGGGCAATTCTCATAGGTTCTTAAATTGCTCATCTGGCCAGACTGATTGCCGCTTTCTAACCAGATCAGCAAATTTGCAACGAATTTTTGAATTTATAATTAGAGTTCGAACCAAACTGGTAAACGGCCATTAACACGCCTTCCCAGAGATTTGGACTCAAGTTCCGTAAGCACTTCTAGTAGGTTGCTAAATGGCTCATCTGGCCAACCTGATTTTTGCTTTCCAACCAGATCAGCAAATTTGCAACGAATTTTTGAATTTATATTTAGAGTTTGAACCAAAATGGTAAACGGCCATTAACACGCCTTCCCAGAGATTTGGACTCAGGTTCCATGGGCACTTCTAATAGCTCGCTAAATTGCTCATCTGGCCAGACTGATTGCCGCTTTCTAACCAGATCAGCAAATTTGCAACGAATTTTTGATTTATAATTAGCGTTTGAACCAAAATGGTAAACGGCCATTAACACGCCTTTCCAGAGATTTGGACTCAGGTTCCGTGGGCAATTCTAATAGGTTGCTAAATTGCTCATCCGGCCAGACTGATTGCCACTTTCCAACCAGATCAGCAAATTTGTAACGAATTTTTGAATTTATAATTAGAGTTTGAACCAAAATGGTAAACGGCCATTAACACGCCTTCCCAGAGATTTGGACTCAGGTTCCGTGAGCAATTCTAATAGGTTGCTAAATTGCTCATTCGGCCAGACTGATTGATACTTTCCAACCAGATCAGCAAATTTGTAACGAATTTTTGAATTTATAATTAGAGTTTGAACAAAATGGTAAACGGCCATTAACACGCCTTCCCAGAGATTTGGACTCAGGTTCCATGGGCAATTCTAATAGGTTGCTAAATTGCTCATTCGGCCAGACTGATTGCCACTCTTCAACCAGATCAGGAAATTTGTATCGAATTTTTGAATTTATAATTAGACTTTGAACCAAAATGGTAAACGGCCATTAACACGCCTTCCCAGAGATTTGGACTCAGGTTCCGTGGGCAATTCTAATAGGTTGCTAAATTGCTCATCCGGTTAGACTGACTGCCACTTTCCAACCAGATCAGCAAATTTGTAACGAATTTTTGAATTTATAATTAGAGTTTGAACCAAAATGGTAAACGGCCATTAACACGCCTTCCCAGAGATTTGGACTCAGGTTCCATGGGCATTTCTAATAGCTCGCTAAATTGCTCATCTGGCCAGGCTGATTGCCGCTTTCTAACCAGATCAGCAAATTTGCAACGAATTTTTGAATTCATAATTAGCGTTTGAACCAAAATGGTAAACGGCCATTAACACGCCCTCCCAGAGATTTGGACTCAAGTTCCGTAAGCTCTTCTAATAGGTTGCTAAATTGCTCATCTGGCCAACCTGATTCCCGCTTTCCAACCAGATCAGCAAATTTGCAACGAATTTTTGAATTTATAATTAGAGTTTGAACCAAAATGGTAAACGGCCGTTAACACGCCTTCCCAGAGATTTGGACTCAGGTTCCGTGGGCACTTCTAATAGCTCGCTAAATTGCTCATCTGGCCAGACTGATTGCCGCTTTCTAACCAGATCAGCAAATTTGCAACGAATTTTTGCATTTATAATTAGAGTTTGAACCAAAATGGTAAACGGCCATTAACACGCCTTTCCAGAGATTTGGACTCAGGTTCCGTGGGCAATTCTAATAGGTTGCTAAATTGCTCATCCGGCCAGACTGATTGCCACTTTCCAACCAGATCAGCAAATTTGCAACGAATTTTTGAATTTATAATTAGAGTTTGAACCAAAATGGTAAACGGCCATTAACACGCCTTCCCAGAGATTTGGACTCAGGTTCCGTGGGCACTTCTAATAGGTTGCTAAATTGCTCATTCGGCCAGACTGATTGCCACTCTTCAACCAGATCAGCAAATTTGCAACGAATTTTTGAATTTATAATTAGAGTTTGAACCAAAATGGTAAACGGCCATTAACACGCCTTCCCAGAGATTTGGACTCAGGTTCCGTGTGCACTTCTAATAGGTTGTTAAATTGCTCATCCGACCAGCCTGATTGCCACTTTCCAACCAGATCAGCAAATTTGTAACGAATTTTTGAATTTATAATTAGAGTTTGAACCAAAATGGTAAACGGCCACTTAAATGGCAATTGGCAATTAACATGATAAATTAATTTATTATAATACAAGCCTATATAAAACTAATAATTTCGAGTAAATTTATCAATCAATTTTGAAGTATTTTAATTATTTTAGGAGTAAGGTATGATGAATTCTTTACTCAAGTGATAATAATTCTTGAATGAATCTTATTATACTTTATTTAAAAAGAGATATTACAAATTAACAACCGTATTCTACATATTATTCTAACATAATTATAAATACAATACTTTTCTTTCCTCCAAATAAACCGTTACTTTCATTTGTTAAATCGTACAAAGAAATTTTTTACTTTACATGTACAAAACTACAATTAGATTAACTTTTAGAACTAAAATTTCCAATTGGAATGGCAATGTTTTCTAATTAGGTTTGGAATTAACAGTGTGAAACTAACACATACAAAAAAGTGTGGATTTGTGTAAAAACGGCATACGCATCTCGTACACAGGTATGAAATATATATTTACATCCGTTTCTGCTGTATATAATTTTATATTTACGTTTTTATTTGCAAAAATTGAAACGGAAATCAAAATAATAGGAAATGACTAGCTAGCTGTACATTGATAGGAATATAATATTTTTATGTTGTCGTTATTTAATAATCAAAATAGATAATATTATTTATATGGGGAGAAAAGCTCCCACGTAGGATATATGCTGAAAATGTATGTATATATGTATATCAACAACTTACCTGTATCGGTAACCAACATACGGCAAACGCCAATACAACTATCACAACCATGCGGGTAACGCGTTTTTTGCCTCGTCTGTAATAAATCAAAAATACAAAAATATTGAAAAAAATGATAAAAATTTGGAGATTTATTAGATTTTCGTGGAATTTCATCGGGATATAAAATCAAATTAAATTTTTTTTTCTGTGGGGATTGGACTGTGACAGCAACAAATAATGAAAAATTATATCAAAATGATCGAAAACGGATTTTACGAATACGTAAGCCCACATATGTGTGTGTAAAATTGTGCTAAAGGCGCTAAATGTTAACAGTAGAACAGAATTTTACTGTTGAAATTTGTACTCAGAAGCCAAATTTGTACTCAGAAGGCACTTGTAGTTCCTATGAAATAATTTCTAGACTCCGAGCTTTTCTATTTTAAATGGGGTTTGCCTCAATCTTTGAATTTATTTTATTATTCAACAAAAATATTTTCGTCTTTTATGAATAAACAATAAAAACTTGGCAAAAACAAAATGTAAAGAGGTGAACATAATTTATTGTTTATAAATACGTCATATTCCTCATAAATGGTGGTCCGAGGTTGAGACTTGAGCTCATCCCTTTTATTTACCTTTCCGTGGTTTATTGTCACACCAATAATTAACCGATTTTATCTTAATTAAAAAACATCATTGTTAATGTAGCATTAAATCTCCTGAACACAATGGGTGTTGAGGATGCCCAGGCCTGATTAGTGATTACAATCACGGTAATATATGAACCGATCTCACGTCAATTACTTTACTACTCTTTTGCAGAACAACATTGCCTGTGGCGAACTACCTTTTTAGATATTTGACAAGATATTTAACTTAACTGTCTTTTGATAAAAAGTCTCAAGATGGTTTTTTGGTACGCAATCCGCTTCATGACATGCAAATACATTGTTAAGCTCTGGTATTCCGTAGAAAACTTTCTAATAATAACCAGAATCGCTGCTTTTAAGTGCTTTATTGTAATTTCCCTGCCAACATGTCATAGATAATGGTACGGTTCAGTTATGCGCGGTAGTTTCTTAACTGGTACCTTCACGACAAACCTAACCTCAAACTAGCCGACAGTTTCCCCTGGATTTCGGCAACTTTCCCTCACTTCCTCGCTCGCAAAGCGAAGGAAGGTATCGTGGCAAACTACTAATTTACCAGTACCAAACCTTGAGGTCAATGAAGCTGCAGATTTTGCTGGATACTTTTGTCTGCATTTATAACCTTGCCACTTTAATTTTGTTTCCTTTATTTTGATAACTCGGGTGTTACCCCATTTTTGTCATCTTTATTTTTGCTTTATTCTGAAAAGGATATTTTGCTTGTGTTAAGATAGTCCAATTTAATGTTGATCACCTAAAAACTGACTTTTGGCGTGGATTGTTGAGTTAATAGGCATTATGCAGTACAGTGCATTGATGAACAGTGTTTATCGATGCTGTACAGAATTTCGGTGGTGGCCGGAGTTCGCTCAACTAGGAATTTTAAGGTCGTCCATTACCATTAGTGCAAAGTGGAACGGATCATTCTCCACCACGACCTAGTAGTATAGTCCTGATTTGGATACCAATGACTTCTTTTTTCCTTACCTCAATCGGAAAAGTGTATTGATCTAATCCCGAAATATAAAAGACAACCTTCGTACAACTTCGATTCAAATAAGAATCAAATAAGTTGTGGTGAGTTAAATTTTCGTCGATCTTCTCCACAGAAAGTTTCATCTTGCACCGAGGCTGCATAGCTTATTAGTCTGGAACATCTTTTTCAAGCGTCAATGCTCAGCTGATTCGTTTCAATGGTTTAACCTTACATCTTCAAAATCAATTCACAATACAACGTCTTGATTTAGAAATTTTTAGCCATTAAATATTTCACATTTAACGACTTGCGCTAGAAATATTAGAGATTTCCTTCACGAATTGTGGCATACTAACAAAAGCAGTTCTGCATGAAACCAATTTAAAAATACAGTAATATTGCAAATGTAATATATGTAAAAGCACCAGGTTTTACCAAAAACCGACCCAAATTTGGAGTGCGTGCAAGTAAATATTCCTCGGATCTGTCATATTATCTACGAACTGCAATTTATACATGTATATCGCAGTTCTGCAAAATTGCACTGTTCAAAGCCGATAAGTGTTTTACATAGATAGTTACATTTAGAAGAGAAAATTGAACGCTCACAGAAATAAAAACCCGAATCGCTGCCGGACAACGAGTTTTCTACGTTTATAAAGCACTCAAAAGACCTGTGCTGGCTTTCAGGAGCGAGTGCTGGACCTTGACCTGTATTGATTGTAAATTGCCTATCTTCGAAAAGAAGGTCATTTTTTCCATCTTTGACCCAATAAAGTTGCGAACAACAAATATCTGATTCGTATGAACCACGAGATAAAGCAACTTCTCGAAAGTAGCGATATCTTCAGATTCATCAAATTCAGTAGAGTTAAGGTGGCTCGGCCACGTTGCAAGGTCTCCACAACAACGGATGATTAATAAAGTGTTCCATTAACAACCAGCCGGTGTGCGTCATAAAGGAAGACCCAACTACACTGGCATCGAAACTGGGGGACGAGGGCAATGGATTGTAACAGATGGAAGACCATAGTACAGGTGCCAATATGATCGAGATCGCAACTAATAATAAATAGTTAAACATTCGAAAACATTCAAAATGGTGTTTAAAAAACATCATTGTTATTGTAAACGGAATGAACGGATTTAGCCAACACAACTACTCGTATATGTTCCTTCTGTTTTCTAACTAAATGAAGTTTTCCAGAAAACCTTTGCGTCAGCAACAATTTTTCATATGATCAAGGGGTGGAGAGTGGCGAGAGAACACTAATTCTCTGATCACCGATATGTTGGGTTAGAAGAATTAGATTGCATGGTTGATATTGTCACAAAGGCATGCAATCTTTCATTTAATGCTGCGTGTCCCCTGATAACGCCTAGGGGCAGACAGAACACGAAATGGTGGACCACAGAGTTGGGAACCTATCGGAGGGCGTTTAGGACAGCCTTTAATAAGTCCAAGAACACAAGGGAGGTTCGGGATTGGGACTCCTATAAGAAGAATCCTGTGGGCGCTGAACGGTTTTAAGCCTTATAAATTGGCGGGGCCGGATCGGATTATACTAACAGATATCCATGGGAATTCGGCAGTCATCATCCCCTGGCTGGAGGTCATCTTCGGGGGACGTCTGAAATAGGTCTAAATTTCTAAGAAATGAAAGGAGGTCCGAGTAGTCTATATCCCGAAATCGGGAAAGAGCTCACATGTTTGTACAAAGGACCTGAGGCCTGTAACTCTATCATCCTGCCTGTTAAAAACCTTGCAAAGGCTGGTAGATGTAGTTTTTCGAACAAAAATTGAGCCAAGAAATTGGGCAACGCCGCAGCATGCGTACTGTAAGGGAAAGTTGGTGGACACAGCTTTGCACGATCTAGTCCGCACGATTGAGAAGTTAATTCACTCGCAAGAGTTTTGTATAGTAGTATTTCTGGACATTGAGAGTGCCTTTGATAATGTAAAAACGGAGGCGATCATGGAAGAATTGTAAATTTTGAAGGTGGATTTTCCTATAAGTAGGTTGATAAACCAGATGCTGGTTAGCAGGATTATTACCTCGGAACTGGGGAGTCTACCATTAGAAGACGAGCGGAACCCAGCAGCGAGGTGTAATGTCCCCATTTCTTTGGAGTGTAGTGATGAATAGATTGCTGTTGGAACTGTAGTTATGTTATGTAGAATGTACTCCTGATCGTTACGAAATGGGCCAGCAAATGTGGATTAGGGATCAACCCTTTGCAAGACGGAGCTGTTACTATTTACTAAAAAATACAAAATTCTGTTAGTTAGCTCTCCTATCATGAAGGCATTAGACTAGCTTTTGCTGACAGAGCGAGATTTTTCGGCATAGTCTTGGACAGTAAGCTCAGCTGGAAGCCTAGCATTATGGAAAGGGTGAATAAGGCTAATGTAGGCATTTACTCGTGTAGGAACGCCATAAATAAGAGATGGGGTTTGAAACCAGAGCTGGTGCACTGGCTCTCTACCGCAGTGGTAACACCTGTGCTGATGTACGGGGTGGGCGTGTGGTGGCCAGCTCTGGATAAGGTAACATATATGAGGATGATGGACACCTACACGCGCTTTAGAAGTTATCCTCCACCGTATTCTAATCAAATTTTTTGGTAAGCAAATGGCAGCCAATGTGGCTACGACTCTCGGTTGTCTCTCAGTGGAAGTGTCTACAAGCAGGGCACTCGAAGATAGTTAGATCGCTAAGGGAAGAATTGGCGAATCTAGATTATATTAAACCAACGTTGTGATTCGATAAAGGTTTCCGACCATCTGTCCTTCGAGGGAATTCTGGAAGAAGGGATCAATACTGGAAAACTAGGCAGTGTAATTTTTTCACAGACGGCTCTAAGATCGACGGCCGGAGCCGGAGTCTTCTGTGAGAAGTTAATGTTAATATATCTGTTTCGTCTCCCTGACTACTACAGCCTGTACCAGGCTGAAGTGGTGGCGATCGAGGAAGTCATGACATCTGAAGTCACGGGTGGCGCTGGATTACCGATCATCTCTTAATTAGATGAGCAAGTATTTCAGAATCCAGATATGCTGGATCCCTGGTCACTCGGACGTCACGGGAAACTGCATGGCAGACGAACTAGCTAGGTACGGTACGACTCTTCAGATGCAGCCGGAAAGGGCAGGTCTGGGGAGACCTTTAGCAGCGCCCAAATTGGCGCTCAGTAAAAAGGCAATAATCTCGACAAATTAGAGGTGGACCAACACTCTTACGTGCATGGTAGTAAAACAGGTTTGGCCACGAGAGGCAGGATTGGTCGTGGAGACAGGATACTGTTTTTTGGGGAACATACGAGAAGGCTTGGTCTAGAGATGAATGACTTTTGTAGAAGTTGTATGGACGAAGAGGAGGAAGACACTTTAGATCACTTCCTATACTCGTGTCCGGCACTATCAGACAGAAGGCATAAGGCGTGCTACTTAGGCGTGTACGGTATGGACAGATATTTTACGCTACATAAGTAGCCAGGGATGGTTTCAGCGGGAATAAAGGGGAGATAGGATCATGTGGTATCACAATGGGCCACTATTGGCCTTATGTGCGATAGCAGCCTCTTTAACCTAACCTAACCTACGTTAGATTTCAGAGATCTACTTTTCTTAATTTTGTTCCTCGTTATCTAATTACATTTATGTACTTGAGCTGTATGTTGCAGGACAACGTCTGCTTGCCGGATCCACTAGATTTTAATAAAAATCAAGTCGTACAAAAAAATTCGTATATTATTCGAGAGTAAACGGGACTGTTCGTTCAATTAACAGTCATTTTTTTGTTTGGGCAATAATCTTCGATTTTGCTCCCTTGATCCATAATCTAATACTATACAACGCTAAACTAGCCGATAAATGGTAAGAATAATTCATTCAATGTTTTCGAAACCGAGTTTGAATTTATTAAATTAATAAAACTTCAAAGTCGCTTGTCCTTTTAATAATTTTTGTTATAATAAAAAAAAATTGGGGTCCATTTCTCATGGTATTTAGTTTTAATTTGGGGAAAAAATTAAAATATTAAAAAGCGGTCGGTTAAAGTTTAATCTGCCTTTATTTACTCGGATTTGGTGTAGGTAAAGTAATAAAACTGAACTCGATGTCTAATTTATGTAATTAAAATTTTTTTTATTAATTAAATATTACACGATAAATTTGTATAGGATTAAATTTGTATTTTACCCTTAAAAAAAGTTTGTTATTTAAGTATAATTTTTGAGGACGTTTTTGTAACCCTAATTTGAATTAATTAATACAAACATCATTACTTGTAAGTTACAGTAATTGCGAGAAAACAAAATCCAAATAATTGATAAAAACGGAAACTGGAACCTTTAGATTTCGCAAAGAGAAAGGCAATAAAATTCGAACCGTGAAATATTTAGTGTCTTTAGTTTATATAAGCACAATTATTTTTAATTTAAGGTGAACTTTTGGATAACTCAGTTGGTTAAACGGATAAGGTGTGCTAAGTCAATTGCACGTGCGATAATAATGCAATTGCTTTTGTATAATTTGAAAAATATTGAGTTTAGCTTCCTAGCCATGTGCGTCGGAGTACGCGTTTTCATTAAGGAAAGCTCGTTAAAAATAACAGGAACTAGGAATTCGTCTAATGAAATCAAGATATATATTTTATTCCTTTGCCTCCAATTTAGGAGCATAGGCTGTCTACTAGGCTGAACCATCTAAATCTCGTTCGACTGTATTTTTCCCTTATGGGTTCCATTCCAGAGATCTTCTGGCTATGTGTTTCGATGGCTCTCTCAGTGTGTGGCCAATCCACCTTCACTTGCGCATTCTTATTTCGGTCCGAATGATTGCTTGATTCGTTTGGCTAGAAGCACCTTAGTATTATCCTCAGGAATTTATTAACAAACACCTGTAGCTTATTGTTTATCTTATGCGTATTCTTCCAGATTTCGAAACCGTACAGCAACACTGATTTCACGCATGCATTTAACATTCTTAGCTCGGTGTTGCTGGATAGGATAGATGTGTTCAGACTTTGTGTAACATGTTTGAATGAGCAGTAATTGTAAAACTCCAGTATGAACGAGCAATAATTGTAAAACTCTAGGTTACGTGTTCACCCGCTAATGGCAATTTTCAGAGAAAGCTTTCTCCTTATTTTTTGCCAATTAAAAATGTTTCTTGTTGCCGTGTAGAGGCACATAACTTTGAATAACTGAACTAAATGTTTTGCTATAAAAAGGTAGTACAAAATTTGATCGACATTAATCCATTACAAGATAGATGTCTCTATACTCTGTTAAGGGGTAAATTTTTCTCCTTTTATAAATATCAAGAAAATTGGTTGTAAACAAACCAATTTGCTGGCAAAATATAAAGTTTTTTAATAGGTAGGTTATATAATTCAATTAATTAGGCAATAGGCAATCCACTACTGGTTAACTAAGTTACGTTGTTCTTCGTCACTTGCTGGTGTTGAACTCGTGGAATTTTGACCCTCGTGAATGTTTAGTGCATCTTGTGTGTGTTTTTGATTGGGGACTGTATTGTGTGAATCATGGTTGTGAAGTGCATCCTGTTTACTGTTAGTTTCTTATTAGACGTTGAAAAATGCCACAAGCTGTTTTGATTGTGACAACGCGAATGTAAGAATCTGATCCCGGATGTACCTCTAATATTCTTCCCAACGGCCATCATGCACATGATGGAATATGTTTTTCGTGAATAAATACTATGTCGTTGATGCGTACTGATTCACCCACTTTGCGCCATTTAACTCTCGCCTGCAATGTGGAAAGATATTCAAGAGTGTCAACGCTCCCAAAAATTTGTGTACCATTCGTCATCTACCTAAATGTGTACATCTTGCTTCGGTTAGGTCATTCTCGGGAATTTTTAAATTACTATGGCCTAGCGATGGTGTTAGCATTTCAATGTGTCAATAAAGTAATCATTTCCTTCAGTGTGAGGATTGTATTCCCGATCACGCGTTTCAGGTGGAATTTAGTTGACTTGACTGCCGACTCCCAGATGCCAACAAAATGCGGAGCTTGAAATGGGTTAAAATTCCATTTAATCTAAGCTGCTGCAGAAAACTGGAGTGTTTCTGTGGAGTTACGAATGGCCATTTCGATGCTTTTCCTTAGCCTGGCTTCATCCCCATCAAAATTGCGGCCGTTATCGCTAAAGGTGTTGGTTGGGACACCTCTGCGAGTTACAAATCTTTTGAATGCGGCCAAAAAACTCATTTTAATTCCAAGCAAAGGCATAAACTGGATAAAATCATAAAAAGCTGCCCAAATCTGTTCTCGGATCCATACTAATCGGCCATATCCATATCCCATATGTCTCAAGAAGGAAGTAGAAAGACAAATCGGACATTGGGCTTATCAAGTTTCCATATAATTCTCCAGTATTTATTGTTCCGAAGAAAGAAGATGCGTCAGGAGAAAAAAATATAAACTGGTTATTGATTATCGCAAGCCAAATTCCATTATCATAGCTGACAGATATCCAATACCAGAAATTAAAGATATCCTAACAAACCTAGACGAAAACAAATTATTTACAATTTCCGATCTTAAAAATGGATTTCATCAGATTCTAGTAAAAGAATCGGATATTGAAAAAGACAGCTTTTTCCGTCAATCACGGAAAATATGAATTCACGCGCCTTCGATTCGGACTTCAGAACGCTCCGTCTATTTTTCAACTACTCTCAATGTCATCCTAAGAGAGCACATAGGAAAGATAACGATGATTTTATTATATTTGGAAAAAGAGAAAAATAACATTTTGAGAACCGCGAGTTAATTTTCAGAACTTTAGAAATTTTTAACCTGAAATGAATTTAATAAATGTGAATGTTGCAGGATGCGATAGAATTGTTGGGATTCATTATTTCTACGGACGGGATAAAACGTGAAAGAATTAAACTCATTTCTCGGAATGGTCGGTTTTTATCGCAGATTCTTTCGAGATTATGCAAAGCTTGCGAAACCTCCGACTTCACTTTTAAGAAGGGAGGACGGACATGTGCCCAAAGCAGTTTCAAAAACTAAACTTGTAGCGTTAGATAGTCACGCACTAAAGGCATTCGAAAAAATTAAAAAGTGACTTATCTCTAACAAAGTTCTGTTTAAGTTCCCAGACTTCATTCAAAAGTAATTTTGAATTAACCATAGATGTAGAAATTTCGCATTAGGTGCAATATTGGCTCAAGACAATCACATTTCTCTCAAGAACTCTTGATAAAATAGAAGAGACTTATGGGGCAAATGAAAAGTAAATGCTCGCAATGGCCTGGGCGTTAACACAGACCGTCAACCCCTAACTTTTGCACTTAGCAATAAAAACAATAGTTCTAAAATGAAAAGATGGAAATCCATCCTTGAAGAATATAACTATGATCTAAAATATACACCTGGAAAATGAACGTTGTAGCTGACGCCTTATCCAGAATTCTTACACCTCCTGAAATAAATACGTTATCAACACGACATAGTGATGGCAGTTCATCACACAACCTCGTCCCCACGATGCCCCATTGATAACATTTCACCGAGGCAGTCATATATATATATATATATATATATATATATATATATATATATATATATATATATATATATATATATATATATATATATATATATATATATATATATATATATATATATATTGGCCTTCGGCCTCGGGTGCTAATTTTTTCAGCATAATTTCCTACTTTACGTCGTGGCCGAATTAACAGTTTTCTAAAGAACATTTAATTAAATAGGTTCAAACCGCCCAAACGTGTTGTGAACATTTTTCATGAAGTTGACCTCTCCACACGCCCTACCCTTTTATTCTTTATTAACTGGGACAAAGCGTTAAAACTAGAAAAATAATATTTCTGAATCCTTCATCTGATCCAATCTTGCGGATAAGCAAACATACAATCTTATCGAGCAAAATATAAAAAAATATTATTAAAACACTGTTGTAAAGCAAAGGGTTTGAACAAAAGAAAATTGTTAATTTGCTACGAATGAAAAGTTAAAAACGGAAAAGAGTATTTTACTATTCTCCACCAGAGGCAGCATTATCGCAAAAGATGATTACTGCTTCTTAAATGCCCCTCTGCCTAGGGTGCCCAGAGGGTAAGATGAGGATAAGAATGATCGCCCAATCAAAGTTATGGCTAGAGGTCTTTACCCAACCTGTGCAAAAGAGGAAATTATTGAGGATCTCAAGCAAGAGAGTTATCAAATAGAAAATGCTGTAAACATCAATAAGAAAGAAAAAATCGAACCTGAACAAGGAGCTCAAATTAACAAACAACTTCCACTATTTATGCTCACTTTTAATAACAAACAAAAAGTGGAAGATGTGTATAATATCAAGGCAATACTTAGCATGAGAGTTAAAATAGAGCCATTCAAAAAGGATAACGGATTAATACTGCAGTGCAAAAAATGTCAAGGTTTGAGTCATACGCAAAAATATTCTCAAAGAGAGACTAGACGCGTAAAATGTGCCGGAAAACCCGGTTAGTAAAAATATTGCTGCAACATGTGTCAATTGCAATAAAGCCACTTCCCGCAAACTACCGAGGATGTGTAATAGCTATAAGGAGCTACAAAGAATAAGAAATAAAACGCGAAAACAAGGTCCAGGAATATCGGTACAAAATTATCAAACTTTCAACAAAGAGGAAAATAAACCTTATTGCTAGT
Organism: Nephrotoma guestfalica; assembly: GCA_963691935.1. Lineage (NCBI taxonomy): Eukaryota > Metazoa > Arthropoda > Insecta > Diptera > Tipulidae > Nephrotoma > Nephrotoma guestfalica. The sequence continues at coordinate 99,811,881 of OY829914.1, forward strand.
AAAACGGGAGAACCAAAACTATACTCGCAAGTCATGACAAAACCAGTAAGGTACAGCAGTGCTCCAAAAGATTCTATGAAGCATGGAAGCTCTTAACATTCGTCTAGCTAAACAAGATAAATGCCTTGAAGTTCTAAGCAACAGATTAGATAAGCACGACTCACTAAATCCATGCTCTATTAAAATGACGCAAACAACAACAAATAAAACATTAAGAATAGTAACCTGGAATGCAAATGGGCTAATGCAACATATTCCAGAATTAGAATTTTTCCGAAATACTGAAAAATAGATATATGCCGGAAACCCATTTTACTTCAACTTCATATCATAAAATATATGGATAGAGTTGTTACCACGCCATTCATCCAGCAGGAAGGGCAAGGAGAAGATCGTCGGTGGTTATAAAAGAAAACATCAAACACTTTATAGATCTAAAAATTGAAGATTAATTTGTGCAAGTAGTCACCTGAAAAGTAATTAAATAATAACAAAGAATCTAGAGTATCGTCAATACATTGCACCCCCCCCCCCCCCCCCCCCCCCCGAAGAGTAACCTCTGAAAATAGAGGAGAGCTGTTTGCAGCAGGAAGCACTTATTGGCCTACGGATAGAAATAAAATACCCGATATCATTGACTTGAGGAGATTACGTCGGATCACACGCCTGTTATTATGGCAATCAGTGCAACGATTGTTAAGAAAATTAGTCCACCTTCGCTAACTAATAACAAAAAACCTGCTGGGAGAAATTCCAGAAACTTGCTGAGGATAATATTGATCTTGAGGTGCCAATTACAAACCCGATACAGCTAGAAGAAGAACTAGAACAACTCAACAACAGTATACAAGAAGCGACGTGGAGTAGTATCCCCTCAAGTTCAAAGGAAATGCGCAGCAAAACGAAAAGAAAAATAGTCCTGGCAAACAAGTCGAGAGCCAGAATGTAAAACAACTCTAAATTGTTTATCCAATAAACTAAAGTTGCTAATTAAAGAAATCAAAAACGAATCCACTAATAAATACTTGATTGGCCTTACTGGGGAAAATGATATTGAGTACTCCCTTTGGAAAGCGACAAAAAGTTTAAAAAGACCTAAACTACAAATTCCACTAGTAAAAAATGAAGATGGCACATGGGCTATAAGTGCAAAGCAAAAGCGTCGTTGTTTGCAACCCACCTCGAGAACACGCTCCAGCCTCTGCCTAGACAAACTGCAGAGGAAAACATACCACCAGTATGTAAAATGGAAAACTGCAATGTATCTCCTGTCACATTACAAGAATTAAAAGAGGAAATCAATCTTAACCTAAATACAAAGAAATCTCCAGGAAATGACTTAATTACAGGACAAATAGCAAAAGCTCTTCCTGAAAAAGAAAAGGACTATGTAAACTACTCCAAATAATTAACGCAGTGTTCAGACTTAAACACATTCCAAGTCAATGGAAAGTAGCAGAAGTAATTATGATACCTAAACCAAACAAACCAATGACAAAAATTCGTATAGGCCGATTTCCTTACTCCCAATAATTTCAAAATTAATTATTCGAGAAACTACTCTTAAAGAGACTAAAACCAATAATAGAAGAAAGAAATCTTATTCCTCCACATCAATTTGGCTTCAGAGAAAACCATTTAACAATAGAACAAGTACACCGAATTACAAACATAATTGAAGACGTACTTGAAAAAAAGAAAGTATGTTCAAGCGTCCTCTTCTTGGATGTAGCAGAGCCCTTTGACAGAGTATGGCATAAAGGCTTGGAAGGAGGAGCAGTTATATAAAATCCTAAAATCTTACATATCTTCTACCCGACACTTTCGAATTAAATGAAATGGCGAATACTCAGAAATAAAGAAAATATCAGCAGGAGTAGCATAAGGTAGCGTTCTGGGACCAACTTTATATGTTCAATACACCTCGGACCTGCCAACGATAGAGGAGACTAACATAGCGACGTTTGCGGATGATACCATCTTAGCAGTTGCTAATTGCATAGAAGAATCTACAAGCAAATTGCAAAGAGCTACTAATATTGTCAATACCTGGACCAAGAGATGGCGAATAAAACTTAATGAAACAAAATCAGTTCACGTAAAGTTTACCAGCAAAAAGGTCCACTGAATACCAGTAGAACTGAACTCTCAGCAAATAAATCTCAGCAAAGCATTAAATACGAAAAAGAAAAAAGAATAGTTAAATGCACCGTGGTACATCGGTCGTCAGTGAAGAAATAAGCAAACAAGCAAGAAAATACATGCAACGTATTAGTCTACACCAAAATGCTGAGATATGTCGTATGTTGGATGATTCAAACCCAGTAAGACGACTGTGACGTTTGGTTTTATGGGTGATTTGTGGGAAATACCACGTATGGATTTTTTTTTTGTTTTTTTAAACTGAGACCATCAACACGACGTGAGAAGTAATTTTGAACCTATATAGGTCATTTATATAAGAATCCCGGTATCAAGGGTCCTATAAACTCAAGTTTTAAAACTTTTTCCTCAAACACATCCCTTAAGGTAACAGCTACTTGTGCTTTTCTAAAATAAGAATAATTATTATTTGAATCAATGCTCTTGAGCTATCGAATGAAGGTTGTGACAATCATTGATATAACGGAGCTTTATGTAAAACCAAAGCTAAATAGGTTTAATTTTATTTCTACGGTATTTGTCTTTAATAATAATCGATGTGTGAAGCCAGATAAAAATTTTCTTTTATATTTAGTAAAGTTTTTAAATATTTTTGCTTACCTAGATTCGGCAGATACTCTACATCCGGGTGGTCCTTTCCACAATCGCGCCAACATTCCAATATAAAGTAGTGATATTAAAGTAAGAGGCACAACATAAGAAGATAAAAAGAAAGCAACCTGAAAGTGCATGAGACAATTAAAAATCGAGTTATTTAAACAAGTGCAGATTCCAAATTACTTGAAAGCCAACATGACTATATCCCTGTCCTTCCAAAAATACACAAGCCGTATAATTTCCTCCTTTATACGGATAAGCTAGTTCGCCATGCGATAATGCTACAGGAACTGCCGTTGTAATGATCGCAATCCATGTTAAAAATATCGCTCTGAAATAAAATAAAAAATATTAAAGTTCCAATGGCATTCATGTATGTATCACCAGCTTCTACGTACAATAACGCATTTCGTTCCGTTCGCACAGTTATACTTGCAACCGGATGTACAACTGCTAAAAATCGATCTAATGACATTAAAACTAATGTATACACACTAGCATGGCACGTGACTACAATCATATATTGAACGAATTTACACCACAAGTCGCCGAACGGCCACGTTGGTAATACATAATCTGTTGCCGTAAAAGGTACACAAAATATCACAAAAAGTAAATCGGCTACAGCTAAATTTATTATTAAAATATTTGTTGTTGATCTCATCGTTGGGTTTGCTGATACAACTGGAATGTAAGTAAAATCAGATAGAAAAACACGTTACACCTATATACTAGGCCCGGTATTACTCACCTAATACAACTAACGCATTTCCCAATAATCCAGCTAATCCTATCATTCCAAAAAAGAATGGTACTACAAGAGACACAACCTTTTCCAAAGGCCATGGATCGTTATCTGTTTGATTACATTCTTGATACATTTGCAGGGTTTTGTTATAGCCGTCACAGTGCGGCGGCTCCAATTCTAAATCCATTTTGCACTTGTTAATTAAATAATTTATTTAATTTTAATTAAATCACTTTATTAGAAAATGTCAGGTTTTTTTTAAACGATAAAAATAAAATACATTAAAACTTTAAAATTAAATTAAAAATGTTTTTTATGTTTATTATAAATTTTATGAACCGCTCTTATTTTTTAATTAAATTGAAAATAAATAAAAAAAATTCATTATTGTGACGCGGTAATACAGTTGTACTGTAATAATCATAATTTTATTTTATTTGTTTTAATTTTAAGTATCACATGATTAATTTAATTATTTAAAATAAAAAAGCAGATTTATGAATACAAAAATTATAGTAACAAAAAATATATTTGTAATTATTCATGAAACACATAGTTCTGGCGAATATAAATTTTTATTAATGTTCGATGTTAAAATCAGAAAATTAATTTAATTAAAAAATGTCTGGTTGAAATAATATTTATATTTGGCTTATTACTTTATTTTATTTTAATAACTACACAGAAAACAACACTTTTATTATTATTAAAACACCGGTATAGGATGGGGCACACAATACATACACAATATCAAATTATGGAAATTCGGGCTGGAAAATTCGGCATCATGGAATCGAATTGACGAGTTTCTGCAAAGAGAAGAAATCAAAAAAAACGATTAAATTAAACAGAAGTTTATTGCTAATAACTATTGATTGTTAAACTTGTATAGCTTTTATTTGGTAACCATCACAATTCTTGGCCTAATGGTGGTCACGGTTGTTTGCCTTCAGATTTGATAGAGGTAGAGTACCGTACCTAAATCAAAAGAGAGTGTCATTAACGAATAAATGACTCAGCAACTATAATGTCCTAAATATCCGTTTGCTTGATTTGCCAAAATCAAATTTGAATAAAATTTTCAGAACAAAAGTCGCAATCCCTCAGCTGATTTCTCCGAGAAAATAAAAAAAAACACAAAAGGTTTTTATTTAACTGGCCGCTCCGACGTAAGGGGTGGGTTATTTGGCGGTTTTTTAAATGCAATAAAACAAACATAAATTAATATTTTTTCAAATAATGCTTTATTGGAAAGAGCAAATCTTTCGATTATTGATGGAATAAACTTCATACAAGTGGATATTACGGCTAGAATAACTCTAACAATGTTGTGCATAAGGGCATCGTTTATTAATTGTCCGCATACCATCGGTAGGAGGACACCTCACAAGAAGAAGTCTAAGTGAAATTGCAGCTGCGTGGAGGCCAATTGACATAAGTTAAAAACAATTTAGGAAAAGTTTAGGAAATATTTTACACCCCTGTAGACCGGAATGAAATAATTCCTAAATAAATCCTAAGTCAAAATCGTGTTTGTGTTTAGTAAATATACATCAAAAAACAAACATTTAGGCGAAGCTAGTTAAATATGCAATTTTGAATAATTGGTTTTGCTGATAGATTTAAAATTTCAAAAACTAGGTGTTTTCATTTTGTACATGTTTTCTAGTTGGATTGGGTCTAGTGCAAATTAAAAACACCTATGCTAAGAGTTGTAACTGCTTAGAAGTATCTTAGAACAGAGGGTTTTTACTTCAATTATTGCCTCTACAACTTTTGAACATTAAACCCAGTGTTTCTCTAATTTTTCCAGAAAACTCATGTTCTCTAGTTGGATTGGGTCTAGTACAAAGTGAAAACAATCCCAGGAGTTGAAACCTCTTAGAAGTATCTTAGAACAGAGGGTTATTACTTCTATTTGTACCTCTACAACTTTTGAATATTAAACCCATTGTTCCCCTAATTTTTCCAGAAAACTCATGTTTTCTAGTTGGATTGGGTCTAGTACAAAGTGAAAACACCTATCTCAAGAGTAGTAACCTATGAAACGCATCTTAGGATAGAGGGTATTTACAACTACAACTTTTAAATATTAAACCCATTGTTCCCCTAATTTTTCCAGAAAATTCATGTTTTCTAGTTGGATTTGGCCTATTGCAAAGTGAAAACACCTTTCCTAAGAGTTGTAACCTCTTAGAAGTTTCTTAGGACAGAGGGTTTTTACAACTTCAACTTTTCAATATTAAACCCTGTGTTCCCCTAATTTTTTCGGAAAATTCATGTTTTCTAGCTGGATTCGATCTAGTACAAAGTGAAAACACTTTTCCCAAGAGTTGTAACCTCTTAGAAGTATCTTAGGACACATGGTTATTACCTCGAATTTTATATCTACAACTTTTGAATTTAAACCCAGTGTCCCCCTAATTTTTCCGGAAAACTTATGTTTTCTAGTTGGATTGGGTTTAGTACAAAGTGAAAATACCTATCCCAAGAGTTGTAACTTCTTAAAAGTCTCTTAGGACAGAAGGTTTTTACTTCTACAACTTTTGAATATTCAGCCCAGTGTTCCCCTAATTTTTCCGGAAAACACGTGGTTTCTAGATGGACTGTTTCTAGTACAAGGTGAAAACATCTATCTCAAGAGTTGTCATCTCTTAGAAGTATCTTAGGACAGAGAGTTCTTACTTTGTAGAAAGTTTTTTAATGAAATCGATAACCACCTCCCAAAATCTCGACTTGTGTTCCGTGGAAATCCAAAAAATAAGTTTAACCGTAATGATAAGCTTCTTCTATAGGATAAACTATAACAAAATGCTGAAAATCGCCTTGAAAATAGTCATCTGATCAATCAAACACAAATGCATAGTAAGATCGATGGCCACCTCACAAAATCATGACTTGTATTCTTTTCTATTCCAAGCAACTTTTAATAATATTTATATTTTAAGCTTATTCTAATTTTATAACAACATAATTATATTTTGTTAGTTTTTAAATGCAATTGTAATAATTTTTAATATTTTAAACCTATCGGTAAGACCAATTATTCACAAATGCATATTTAACTTTACAAATATTTATACTTTTTGTTGCGAAAGAAAATCTTTATGTAAAATATAATTTCGCATAAATGTTGATTTTTGTATGGTGGCAGGTGTAGCATATCGCGCCGATCTACTGAAGCCAAAAGCAGTGCCAGTCGATTTCTTCAAGATCTGGCCACAAAAAATCGGTTATCTTCGCTCTGCAGCAGTTCCTGTAGCGAGTTAAATTTTTCGAATTAAGCCACATACTTTCAGTAACACCAGCAATATTCTCAGTTGCACGGTGACCGGTTCAGTTGCAGCGTCTTTCTTATGTGGATGGTATTGATGAACTGAATGTATGAAAAATTTATTTTTATTAAATAAATTTGTTCGTTTTGATTTGCTTATATTTGTACGAGGAATAAGGAGCATTGGTCTAGAAGGTTTATACACCAGCCCAAATGCCAACCCCAACAAGACGTGGTGCTCCTTGCTAATCAACCAACGAGGCCCTGGCGACCGAGAAACGGCGGAATAACCGAAAACCTAGCAATTGATGTTCTCTCCACTGACCCACCGCCCATCTCACTGGTTAGGTTGGTAGCTGCTGCAATAACCAGTCGCTAAAGCAATGAGTATACAACAAAACGGAATTTTTTCCCAGGGTGGTACGGCAACAGCACCGTTGGTTAATCCACCTTCATACGAGATAGGATCGTGTACCACGAAACCCATTCATCTACCTAAACAAATGAATCCCGCGACTCAGCAGGAAAACAAAAATGCTGAACGCATGGAGAACATGAACCAAAAAACCACCACGATGTCGACTTCTTTGTGTATTTTGTTTCTATTATTAATATAAATTTATAATGACGCTCTCAATGTCCAATATTATTGCAAATTTATTATTATCAATAGTTGGACAAAATTATCGACAAACGATATTTGTCTTAGACGATAGCAGTTATTTTAGAGTTTTTAGTGTTTTGTCAGTATGTTTTCTCAGATACTCAATAATTTTCTACATATTTGTTTATTACTAAAAATATGTATGTTTTCATTAAAATATTTCAACAATTTGAATCCAACAATTTGTGAGGCCAACAACAACGAGTATCTGTTGGTAATAAACCCTAACGATGAGCTGACTAAAGTAATAGAGTTTAGAAATTTGGCATCTTCTTGGGGTTTATGTCCAAAAACTATAAATTTTTTGGCAGACACCCATGAATGCACCATTAAAATTTTAGAGCTAATAGATTTAGATGGAATTGACGACATTTTTGAAAACTATCCAAAAGGAGGAACAATTATTTTTAAAACATGTCTTCGAAAATGGCGAAATGAAACAGTAATATTCAAGATTATCCCGTAAAAACAAATACATATTTAATTTTTAGTTTACATATATTTGGTTTAGAATAATCCTTTACAAGCTTCGGATGCAACTAGATCATTGAATAGCCGAGTTGTAAAATGGATCGAGGAGCAACCTTCCAGTTCTAGCCCAGTTTCAGGAGCCTCAGCTCATTTTGACGCCCGGTAAAATAATTTTATTATAATTTTGCTTCAAATGTCCATTTAACAACAAGTATTTTTTCTCATTATTTTAAGTTCCCGTGAATTAAAGCCACGTGCATCTGACATTTCCGATATTTTAAACAACACCATTAAAGGAAGAATGGTAATAAACTATTTTGAACAACATAAATGTCTGCATGACAAACATAGAAAATATATGGTGCACACAATTATTGGCCATTACATGTCAAAAAACTATAAATTGACAGGCAAAGATTTTGAGAATTCGTTGAAGAAAATTGTAAATATGTTTCCTTCAGAATATTCGGTATGTTTTAATTTGTCAATATTGTGCCTGACGGTAAATAACTCTTCTGTCTTTTGAAGTGTTTTTTGTTATAAAATCGGGTCTTCACGAAAACAATACCAAAACCTCATTATACAAATTATAAAACTTATCGAAGTTTATGAAAATATTATAAAAAGACTTCTATTTATCTCTGAATTTATATCAATTCGAGTGTACATATTTCTTATTATTGTAATAATTTCTTAGAAAATAGTTAATAGGCCCTCTGTGGTCAATGTCGTTTATTGGTCCAAAAATAGTTGAAGTTGGGCGCAAATGGGAACAGATTGATATGATATGGCTCTTTCCGTAAGTGTTTGGATGCAATTTTCAAATTATCATTCGTACACAACACAGAATATTCGAAAGTAAGTAAAGAGGTCTGGTATTTGATTCAAGAATATTTTTTTGATATAGAATCAAACCAAACTGGAAATAAGAAATATCTTGAACTTTTAAATTAGCTTTAGAATTAAGTTTTACTACACAACATTTTAAGCATAGTTGAATAGTTTAATTTTAAATTGAATTAAATATAACTTCAAATTATATAAATGAATTAATTTTTAATTATCAGTAGAAATAGTTTAATCGCAAATTAAAATTAGTTTATAAATTGAAATTAAAATTTAAAATGCTTTATTGTTTTTTATGTAATAAAATATTTAGTAATATAAAAGAAATCGTACACCAAAATTCTTGCAATCAAATATTTCAAAATATATACACAGATAAAAGTCATTTGAAGAAACACTTAGTTGAAGAACAAAAATTGTTAGAAGTGTCAAACATCAATGAGCAATTAAATTATTCTTCGGAATCAGTAATACAAAATAAATTAAAAGTTGATTCCGTTGAATTTTCAGATAATTCAACAAACGCCAACTCTCCCAATATTATCGTTAATTCAATTGATTTTAATTGATTTCAACGAAATAATCATAAAACCGCAATGAAAGATTTGCAAAAATCTATTCTTCAATTTTCCCGTAATCTACATAGTGAAAAATCCTTACCAAGAAATATGGTATTTTCGATTCAGAAATTAATTACGAATAGCCTTTTCAATCCCGTAAGTTCTTATATTTCACCATTTTCTAAACATTTAACTGATGACTTGGCTACCGAATTTAATAACTTCATAGAAATTTTGAATAACCCATTCGAGCATATAAGTACTGAATACAAATTTTCCAACATATCGAAAATTTAGGTATAATACTGTGGGCAAAAAATAGTAAGACCTTGTTCATAATTTTAATTTTTTTTATTTATTTCTCCAAATCTATTTTGTCCCTCTCAAAGTAATCCCCCCGGCTTCAATACACTTGTGCCAACGTTTTTTCCAATCCTCGAAACAGTTGTTAAAGTCAATTTCCGGAATAGCCTCCAATGCGCGTAGCGATTCACGTTTAATGTCTTCAATTGACTCAAAACGGTTTCCCCGGAGCGGTCGTTTGAGTTTGCTGAACAGCCAGAAATCACACGGAACTAAATCACGCGAATACGGTGGTTGCGGAACCATATGGGTAGAATTTTTGGCGAAAAAATCACGTAAAACCAATACAGTATGAGAAGGTGCAAAAACCAAGAGTTGTCGACCCATAATTCCGGCCTCTTTTTACGAATAGCTTCGCGCAAACGACGCATAACACTCAAATAGTATTCCTTGTTGACAGTTTGGCCGGTCGGAAGGAATTCGGAGTGCACCACACCTCGATAATCGAAGAAAACTGTCAACATCACTTTGATTTTTGACTTGCTTTGACGTGGTTTTTTCGGCTTCGGCTCTCCTGTGGCACGATATTCGTCTGTTTCCGGGTCGTAAGCGTAGATCCAAGACTCATCGCCAGTTATAATAGGTTGCATGACATCCTGGTAGTCGGAAAGCATTGTTTCACAGACGTCAACGCGACGCTGTTTTTCCAAAAAATTGAGTGATTTTGGAACCAATCGTGCTTTCACTTTTCTTAGGCCCAAATAATCTTTCAAAATCGTTTTCACTGATCCCCCGATATTTCAACGATGCCAGTAATGTCTCTGACTGTTAATCGTCGATTCTCTAGCATCAATTCCTTGATTTTATTAACGTGTTGAACATCAGTTGATGTTGATGGCCGTCCTAGACGTGGTTCGTCGTCAACACGTTGTCGACCCTCTTTGAACAATTTGTACCAATCAAAAACACTTGCTCGCGACATAAAATTATCACCGAAGGCCTTTTGCATTATTCTGAACGTTTCGGCACCACAAAATTGATTCGGCACACAAAATTTAATGGAACTTATACCAACATAGAAAAACAAATATTTCGACGAATGGTTTTCTGTGCGAAATTTAAATTAAAAAGTCTTACTACTTTTTGCCCACAGTAGTTTACTCCAAGCCAAAATCTTTTCTAATAAATAATGATTTAGGTGAGGTATTTATTGATTGGTGACATTTGGTGACATATTAAAACAAACTTTAGAAAATATGGTAGAAGCTCCATATTTTCTTTCAAGAAATGAGATAAATAATTTTATCACTGCAGCTTTATCGAAACAAAAAATTTCAGGTTTTGGAAATAAAATTGTAATCCCTTTTAATCCTCTAAGTTCCCATGCTAGAAAATATTCAATTTGTGTTATTATTTATTATGCATTTCCAACTATACCACAATTCCAATTTTCCAAAACAAACAATATATTTGTAACTGGGTTTGTAAAATCTAGAGATATTAAAGAATTTGGAATTAGCCAATCAATTAAACCACTAACTGAGATTATAAATGCGATAGAAAAGGACGGATTACAAATTAGAACATCAACATCAATATTTAAAATTCAGTTTCTCTTGGGTCTTCACTTTCTCTTGGTTTTAGGTGATAACCTGGGGCTAAACACAATTGTCATTCAATCGTCATTCAATTCATCTTTCTTTTGTCGAATGTGTAAACGTAGCAAACTACAAACAATCACTGATGTATCTGAGCTTCCTTAATTTTTAAGAAATAAGCAAAATTATAATACAGATATGGCATTATCAGAATTTCATCAAACACGAATTAAAGAAAATTCTATTTTTAACGAAATTTTGAGTTTTCATGTTACTGACAACTTTGCTTGTGATATAATGCATGACGTATTTTTAGGAATCTGTAAATATAATTTGCGTAGTATGCTTCACTACTTCTTTAACGAAAAGAAATATTTATCGCTCGAAAATTTTATGACGGTTCGAGAAACTTGGACTTTGTATAACTTTTTGCCACTTATTATAGGAAGTGACATACCACCCAGTGATAAAGTTTACAAATTTTTACTCATTAACGCATATCCTAATTGATTTATTTGTACAAAGTTATTATAATGACAATACTTTAAGAGAAATGGAAAATTGAATTAAAGAGCATAATAGGTCTTACGTACAACTATTCAATGAAAAATTAAAGCCAAAATATCATTTTCTCGTACATTATCCTACAATAATTCGAAAATGTGGACCACTCAGATATCTATCTAGGTGCTTTCGTTTCGAAGCTGAACATCAAATTCATAAGCAGTACGCTAGAAATATTACATCAAGACTCAATATTCCACTTACGTTATCGATAAAGGCTTCTTTGAAAGTTTCTGACCTTCTTATATCTAACCAATTTTTTCAAAATGAATTTGACCTTATAGATAAAACTTTTCGATGCCAAGATAAAGATAAATTGTATTCAAACATACTATCGAATTCAGAAACCACAAAACAATACACAAAGTGTTTAGTTTTTCGTGGAACAAACTATAAGATTTGCTTTTTTTCAGTAAAACAAGATCAGAAAATACTTTCTATGAAATTAAAGACATACTGATTGATCAAAACAAATATTTTGCGGTGTGTCCTTATTTTACCAGCAGTCGTTACAACCCATATTTTTATTGCTATGAAATAAGAAATCCTGCAGATAATTTAATTTTAGTTGTGTAACGGAATTCTATTTAATTCCGTTACTAACCTATCCCAATAAATAGATAAGTTCCTTACAGAATCTTATCAGCATGACCGTGATGATAAATCATCACCTATATCCAAATAAATTAAACGTCATATCTATTTCCCACATTTGTATAAGCATAAACCTACATTTGTATAAGCATAAATCTACTGTAGTAATTCCATAAACCTTGAAGAGATCATCTTCATTAATTTTCATATTTGTCCCAAACTGAATTACTCATTTTTCGTCTGAGTCACTCAATAGTATGTATAGTAAACATCATGCGACATGTGAACAGGCATAAGTAAATATTTAATTTTTTTTGTTGCTTTTACGTGCTTTGCGTAACCCAATTCTCTTTTTCGTATGCATATTAAGTGCAAGCAAATCCCTCGTATTGGGAGCGAATTCCGCGTATCCTGACACAAAAAGATTTTATTACACAACTGGATAAGGTTGACCTACCCACCACAATGTCCAAGGAGTAACATTTGACTCAATATCTGGTGGAGGTCCGGTGTAATAAGTTATTAATGGTGGTAGAATCGACCCTTAAATTACCTAACTGAATCCTCTACCGTTGGGAGCCAATTCCGCGTATCGTGGCACAAAAATATTTTATTACACAACTGGATAAGGTTGACCTACTCACCACAATGTCCAAGGAGTAACATTTGACTCAATATCTGGTGGCGGTGTGGTGTAATAAATTATTAAAAGTGGTAAAATCAACCCTTAAATTAAAAATTTCATACCTTTACCGTTCGGAGCAAATTCCGTGTAACCTGACTCGAAAATAATTTATTACACAACTGTATAAGGTTGACCTACTCATTACAACAACCACAGAGTAACATTAGACCCCATATCTGGTGGCGGTCTGGTGTAATAAATTATTAAAGGTGGTAAAATCGACCCTTAAATTACTTATTTGAAGCCCCTACCGTTGGGAGCGAATTCCGCGTATCGTGACACAAAAATAATTTATTATACAACTGGATAAGGTTGACCTACCTATCACAATGGCCAAGGAGTAACATTTGACTCAATAACTGGTGGCGGTCTGGTGTAATAAATTATTAATGGTGGCAAAATCAACTCTTAAATTACCTATTTGAAGCCTATCTTGGCACAAACATATTTTATTACACATCTGGTTAAGGTTGACCTATCCACCACAATGTCTACAGAGTAACATTTGACTCAATATCTTGTGGCGGACTGGTATAATAAATTATTAATGGTGGTAAAATCGACCCTTAAATTACATATTTGAAGCCTCTACCGTTGGGAGCCAATTCCGCGTATCCTGACACAAAACTATTTTATTACACAACTGGATAAGGTTGACCTACCCACCACAATGTCCAAGTAGTAACATTTGACTCAATATCTGGTAGCGGTCAGGTGTAATTTTTAAAGGTGGTAAAATCGACCCTTAAATTACCTATTTGAAGCCTCTACCGTTGGGAGCGAATACCGCGTATCCTGACACAAAAATAATTTACTACACACATGAATAAGGTTGACCTACCCTTTACAACGACCACAGAGTAACGTTAGACCCTTTATCTGGTGGCGGTCTGCTGTAATAAATTATTAATGGTGGTAAAATCGACCCTTAAATTACATATTTGAAGCCTCCACCGTTGGGAGCCAATTCCGCGTTTCCTGACTCAAAAATATTTTATTACACAACTGGATAAGGTTGATTTGCCCACCACAATGTCCAAGGAGTAACATTAGACCCCATATCTGGTGGCGGCCTGGTATAATAAATTATTAATGGTGGTAAAATCGACCCTTAAATTACATATTTGAAGCCTCTACCGTTGGGAGCCAATTCCGCGTATCCTGACACAAAACTATTTTATTACACAACTGGATAAGGTTGACCTACCCACCACAATGTCCAAGTAGTAACATTTGACTCAATATCTGGTAGCGGTCAGGTGTAATTTTTAAAGGTGGTAAAATCGACCCTTAAATTACCTATTTGAAGCCTCTACCGTTGGGAGCGAATACCGCGTATCCTGACACAAAAATAATTTACTACACACATGAATAAGGTTGACCTACCCTTTACAACGACCACAGAGTAACGTTAGACCCCTTATCTGGTGGCGGTCTGGTGTAATAAATTATTAATGGTGGTAAAATCGACCCTTAAATTACATATTTGAAGCCGCCACCGTTGGGAGCCAATTCCACGTTTCCTGACTCAAAAATATTTTATTACACAACTGGATAAGGTTGATTTGCCCACCACAATGTCCAAGGAGTAACATTTGACTCAATATCTGGTGGCGGTCTGGTGTAATAAATTATTAAAGGTGGTAAAATTGACCCTTAAATTACCTATTCGAGGCCTCTACCGTTCGGAGCCAATTCCGCGTATCGTGGGACAAAAATAATTTATTACAAATCTGGATAGGGCTTAACTACTCTCGACAAGACTTCTTGCAACATTTTTCCTAATATCTTGTGGCAGTCTAGTGTAAAAAAATTTATTAAATTTTGTTAAATTGACGTTTTTGAAATATATAATCGTTTTGGGGTGAAATTTACCCTTAGGATAGTTATAGGGGTGGTCTTGAACTAACTTATTCAATGTAATTAATTTGTAATAAATTCTGGTTCAAGAATCATCCCGATATCATAGCTACATCAAAAGTTACAATTTTGGCGGTGCAGGTTTAATTGTAAGCTAAACCGACCCCTCGTTCCTCGAAAACGGTAACTGTAATAAAATCGGGATTTGTTGTAATAAATTGTAATAAATGTGTAACAAATTATAGTACAGGTTTCATTGGGGCGGGCTAATTTGGTCGGTGCAGGTTAAGAGCACTAAGAATATGGTTAGTTGACTGTGAGAATATTTCAATTTAATTTTTTCTTGTCCCACCATTCTCTCTCACCCAGTCAATTAATTTGGTATAACGACTGAAAAAAGGCAGTGGGAGAGCAGCTAATTTTAGGTGTACTATCCGTGCAGTAGCTCAGCTGCTTAGTTAAGTTAAGAAATTAATTTTGTTTTTTTTTAAATAAATTAAGTTTGGCCTTTTCTGTTTAAAGGAAAATTTAAGTTTTTTAGTTTTTTTTGAGTAAGGCGAGGCGGGGCCATAAAAATAAATTTGGTAAGGATAATATTCAACATACTAACATAAACCGGCCCAGGTAACAGGGTATACCTCTGGCTGTCCACGGGATGGACCTGTTGTTGCAACTCTGGGACCTAAAAATACTTACTAACACCTTCATAGGCCTTTTTTTATTTTGTTTGTAGCTAAGATGATAGTTTAAAACTATCATTATACAACCACGGTTGATTCAACCTGCATAATGGGTTGACAACTGCATCACTACTTCGGGGTCCGATACCCTCTTTTTTCCTTTCCATTTTTATTTTGTTTTTCGATGCGGTTATCAAGGCCGTTACTTGTGCAGGCGTTCCTCTTCCTCACGACCAAGTACTAACTAACCTCTTCCGACTGAGCTACGGGTTAATGTCGCCGGGGGATGTAATACAGGTAAAGGCAAATTTTTCTATTAAACTGGGTTAGCCCTAGCTTTAGGCAGAGGCTAACCCGTTTCAGTTGATTTTTTAAATATAAACATGCCAGTAAATTGTTGTTATTTAAGTTCAGGACAAGGAGTACGATTTGTACGATTTCTTTATTATTTTTATTTAATTATGATATGTGATGAAGAAAGTATTATAATATAGAATAAGTAGGACTTTGAGGATAAATAAATATAAATTGAATTTAAATTTAATAATTTCTATTATTTAAGAGAGAAAATAATAAAACCTTGGATTCTTCTTTCAAACCAAAACTGAGAAATGTTTAAACTAAAGTAAGAAAGTTCATCAATTCTACTCGTAAGTAATATAATTATTTAAAGCAAAATCAAAAATATTTTTGACTAAAATATTGAATGTTTTTTAAAATCAAGTTAAAAAATCGTTTAAGTCAAACCTTTCTTGAGCTTAAAACAAAAGATGATTAAACTTCAGTTTAAATTATTTGTGTTTTAGCGGTTCTTAGAATTAAAAGTAAAGGGTGATTTTTTTGTGGTTAGGATTTTCATGCATTAGTATTTGACAGATCACGCGGGATTTCAGACAAGGTGTCAAAGAGAAAGATGCTCAGTATGCTTTGACATTTCATAATGAATAGACTTACTAACGAGCAACGCTTGCAAATAATTGAATTATATTACAAAAATCAGTGTTCGGTTCGAAAAGTGTTTCGCGATTTACGTCCGATTTATGGTCTACATAATCGACCAAGTGAGCAAACAATTAATGCGATTGTGACCAAGTTTCGCACTCAGTTTACTTTATTGGACATTAAACCAACCACACGAATGCGTACAGTGCGTACAGAAGAGAATATTGCGTCTGTTTCTGAGAGTGTTGCTGAAGACCGTGAAATGTCGATTCGTCGCCGTTCGCAGCAATTGGGTTTGTGTTATTCGACGACATGGAAGATTTTACGCAAAGATCTTGGTGTAAAACCGTATAAAATACAGCTCCTGCAAGAACTGAAGCCGAACGATCTGCCACAACGTCGAATTTTCAGTGAATGGGCCCTAGAAAAGTTGGCAGAAAATCCGCTTTTTATCGACAAATTTTGTTCAGCGATGAGGCTCATTTCTGGTTGAATGGCTACGTAAATAAGCAAAATTGCCGCATTTGGAGTGAAGAGCAACCAGAAGCCGTTCAAGAACTGCCCATGCATCCCGAAAAATGCACTGTTTGGTGTGGTTTGTACGCTGGTGGAATCATTGGACCGTATTTTTTCAAAGATGCTGTTGGACGCAACGTTACGGTGAATGGCGATCGCTATCGTTCGATGCTAACAAACTTTTTGTTGCCAAAAATGGAAGAACGGAACTTAGTTGACATGTGGTTTCAACAAGATGGCGCTACATGCCACACAGCTCGCGATTCTATGGCCATTTTGAGGGAAAACTTCGGAGAACAATTCATCTCAAGAAATGGCCCGGTAAGTTGGGCACCAAGATCATGCGATTTGACGCCTTTAGACTATTTTTTGTGGGGCTACGTCAAGTCTAAAGTCTACAGAAATAAGCCAGCAACTATTCCAGTTTTGGAAGACAACATTTCCGAAGAAATTCGGGCTATTCCGGCCGAAATGCTCGAAAAAGTTGCCCAAAATTGGACTTTCCGAATGGACCACCTAAGACGCAGCCGCGGTCAACATTTAAATGAAATTATCTTCAAAAAGTAAATGTCATGGACCAATCTAACGTTTCAAATAAAGAACCGATGAGATTTTGCAAATTTTATGCGTTTTTTTTTAAAAAAAAGTTCTCAAGCTCTTAAAAAATCACCCGTTATAATCATTTTACCTAAAAACTACAATAATTTGAACTGAAGATTTAAAATAGCTTTATTTTAAAACATTCTTTTGCAAAAATGGTTTTGCATAAAATCTCCACAAATCCTTTAAAAGTAAGGTAAAAATCGTTGATTTTAAGATACAATTTTTCTCAGTGTACGAATTAAATAACACAAAACACAAACAAACTAATCGACTGCTTTTGGAAACGGTCGATTCAATAACGGCAGCCAAGGAACTTCTAAATTTAGAACAAAAAATGTCAATGTCAAAAATCAGTCAAGTTTGGGTACCCCAGCCGGATCATAATTTATATTAAATTACAAGACCATTGATTTTATAATTTTTTTTTCTATTAGTGGATAGAAATACTCTAACATTTATTTTGTGAAAAATCACTAATTGAATTGAGTATTTATTTTGTTAGGAGAGCTGAGAATGACATGAGGTCAAGGCCAACCCGCTTTTGACCAGGTCGTTTAGGTGTTAGTGGCCTGAATGACGTAGCACTGACTGAACTAATTAAAAGTTTTGATTTTTAAAATGGGAATTATTTTATTTTATTTGTGAGCTGTATATAATACAATATTTATTTTATATAAAATATGAAAAATAAAAAAAAAAATACGAAAAAGCTAGTTTTGATAAAATTTTATTTGGATACAATTTTCCGAGTGGGAACACTGTTCTACAACATTGATCACAATCATTACTATTGCTATTGTCATCTATAGCGTCTGAAAGAGATGTTACAAATCGACACAGCAGGTAGCAACACAGAACAATACCCAGTCAACCACTGAGCTCAAGACCATACGGACAAAGTCCTTATGATCTTCACTTCGGCGGGAGGAGTTACGATCCTCTGCACATGACATCAATAAAAACCCATGGAATTGGGATCTACTTTTCAAAAGCGCGCGGATTAATACCATACACATCCACGCATACCATCCATAAATACCTTTTTGCATATTTTGCTGACAAGTCAGATCGGGTATCAAGATATTAGATTTAAGCACATTTTATAATTTAGTATTAAGTTATCATTCGATAACGTGAAGTTAGCACGATTTTTGTAAAATTGTACGTATGGCAATATTTTTTATCACAGGTCTTAACCAACTATTTTATATCAAATAGTACTAAACACAAAAAAATCACAAATTATCATAATTTAAATATTTTGAAAATTAGTTATATTATTTAAGTAGATTATAGAATACAATTAAATAAATTAAAGAAAGTTTACATCCAAATTTATCAGACATTCATCTTAAAAATTTAAAAAATTAAATTCATTTGTCAAAAGTGGTTTGAGTATTAGATAGAGTTAGCACGAAATTTTAAACATACTTAAAGAATATGAAAATAGGAGGATCGACTGATCGTCGTAGAGGAAAGACGTGTTTTTGTCTCTACTTTAAATAAATTATTATTAATATTTTAATTCAAATCAGTTTAGGAATGTGTAGTGTGAGAGTGATGTGCTATTTTTGAGTGAGCTTTGTTCTTTAGAAGTTCACCTGTTAATACAGGTGAATTGAGACAGTTATTATGAAAATTACGTTCAACTCATGAACGTATTCACACTTCATTTTCATTCTAATTATATAAATGTTAATTATTTATTATTGTTATTATAACTATTTACATACTCGTATATGTGAACGGTAATTTATAATCGTATACATAGAAACTGACATTTCAAGAGAATTCCCTTTGTATGTACTTAAGTACATAAAATATTGGTACCCGAGAAACCAAAATTTGAAATTACAACAGATCGAATTGTAACTTACCCAATAAGCGGAAATTTGTATACTCAAAATGGGTCGCCACCGTATTGTGACAAAGATGACTTTTTGTGGAATAATATAAATTGATAAATATATAAAATGTTAATGAAAGGAGGAAACAGTTTTCTGCCACGGGAAATTTATCATTTGAGCTGAAATATGTTGGATTGTGTTATCCATTTGGGTTTTTATTTAAATTTAATTACATTTTCATAACTTATTTTAATAATTTTCATTTACTTTAAACAATTATATAAATTGAAATTTTGTCGAAAGTCCTGATTAAAAACAATAAAGTTGTCGGCAAATATAATTCAATTTATTTTTATTATTATTTAAAATTTATTATTTATTTATTTTTTATTTTACATACCGGAAGGTCAGGGAAGGTTGTGATTGCAACATTCTTGATCAGGGGGTCTATTTAATTACTTACGCTTTGAGCATAAACTCAATACAATCAAATATGTTAACGATCCAAAGACTTTTTGATATGGAATGTTGTTTTTCGACGATCTTTCTGGTTGAATTCAGGTTATGTTTTAGTGAAGTTGTGTGAATGTTAGATATAAATTAACCCTGCTTTTAGTTGGATGAATTTAAATATAGGTAGCTGAATGACAATACCATTCGGTAAATTTTTTTTATTTTTTTTTTTATTTTTTTTATTTTGACATTATTGACGGAATATTTAGGTCATCATATGTATGATAATACTGCCGTGTCATTACGAACGTGAAGTCCCTCGGTTAGATGGTGTTGGAAGGGAAGATATGATATGGTATGATATGATAGAGGCGTACAGGCCAGCCATAGCGGCGATCCTGGGTACGTTGCCATGGTCCTGAAATATCAACAATCAAATAACAAATTATATCTGCATGCGAGTAGTATTTCAGCGTCATGCGGGCCCGGGCCCTGCCTGCGTCCTTGACAGGTGAGGTTGCTTGGGAAGGGTTGTTGGTCGCGGAAGCGACTGGGGCGAGCCGCAGCAAAGTCATTTTCTAACTACTTAAATATATTAGAATGTTAGTCTCAATTAAATTCACACTCTAGATTAGAGTTTTGTAACTTTATGACTTGGTCCTTGAACAGCGCACGCGGCGGCACACTTTACTGAGGACAGCTATCAGTCAGGATGATGGGGGGTTCCGTAAAACCACACGCGCCGTTAGCCATGTTACAACAAAAACAATTGTGTGCCTAAAACGTTCAAAATAATATATAATATGGAAGGTTGTTCCCTACAACACTATCGTAACCATGTTTACCCCATTACAATTGGATCGCACTACTCCATTTTGAGTGTAAACATGTTATATCAAAGCGAACAAAAATGCATGTAAATCGCAGCGGAAAACAAGATGAACAAAAAAAAAACGGTTCGTACCTGCGACAATCTTCAACAGCGAAACCAAAATAAATATTCATTCGCAACAAGAAAGAGAAATTGTAATAAATAGGTAAACAATAATAATAAAGTACTACGTGATAATTGCTTGATAAAAAAACAATAATACTACTACTAGGTAACAACAATCTAGGTATATATATGCATATTGGTATTCAACCACACAACTTGAGCAATAATGAATGAAAAGGAACCATCAATAATACAAAAAGTATAAATGGATATAATAAAATAATATAATTAAAAAAAACCGAGGTACGAGTACATATTATCCCTCTTTTAAGATACTGGTATGATTTATATTTAATTATAAAAATTATAAAATAAACTTATTTATCATTCATTTTAGAATAATTTTTTCAAATTTTATCTAGTTGCCTTTACTTAAATATTACCTTCCAGCAGGAAAGCCATTGACGACACACTAATTACTAATTTACGTTTGTTACCAGTCTGAGATAAATCGTTTATGACAAGTCTAATACGAGGTGACAAGTCATAGACGAGTCGCATGTGTCATGTCTGAGATTAATTGTATGTGATATATCCCCAGGAAACGTAAACGAAGTTCCAGAACTAGTGCAAAAGTAGTGATAAAAGTATTTGTTTCCTTGTGAAAAAGGATGGACGTCGGGAAAAATTCATCAGTTTTATAAAAAATTTTAGTAAACATACGAAATTTTTGCGAATTCTAAATTATATAGGATATTTTAATGGATGGATATTTTAAGGGATATTTGAATGCAATCCGGCCGGTAGTTAATCTAGTTAATCTGTTTTTTTTTTTTGCTATTTCGGCTAATTTTAGAGTTATTTTGAATATAGTTCAAATAACTTTGGTTTCAGGAAATTCTACTGTAAGTTGCGGAGTTGCAGAATGATTAAATTAATAAATGTTTCAATTATTTAGGAAGCCGGAAAATATGAATTTTAGAATTAAATTTCAGGAAATTTACAGATGCTTGTGAATTAATGCTTCATTGTAATTGCTGATTGGGTAGTTTAGAATTGTGTTGTCATTTTATTACTAACGACTTTACATAGGTGTCTGTAACGGGTCGAGTCAACCAATTTTGGTTAGGAAGCCGAAAAGTATTAATAGAATTAAATTTCAGGAAAATTCCAGATGCATGTGAAATAATAATATTTTTTCTTAGGTTGCCGTTTTAAAGAAGCAATTGTTGAAGACCAATACCATCGTTATCCATTAACCTATTAAGCCTTTATCCTTCATCTAGTAGATTAGAATTGTGTTGTCTTTGTGTTACTAACTATCGGCTATATCTAGGTGTCTGTAACCGGGCCGATTCTGTCCCACTTAACTAACCTATCCAATCCTTCGGTTTTGTTATGTGTAAAAAAGGGTGTACGGTGGATCCGGCGTCATCCGGGAACTCAAGCCTAAGAACTTGGTCGTACATTCAAAATCAATCAATCAATCAATCAATACTTAAAGAATATGAAAATAACAAAAAATTTAATAAATATATCAAACATAATTTAGAAAAAGAAATAAACATTAATTGAAAACTATTATTTTCAATTTTATCGTATTAGATTATTAACTAAAAATTGCGAACAATCGGAAATTTCAAAACAATCAGCTTTGAACCAGCAAATATGGATCAGACGGGAGTAGTAATGGTTCGAGCTGGACTCTTCCAAGCATTTGTCGGACACGAATTTAATTTTGTATTGTAGGAGAATCCTTATCGAATTTCTTAGACAAATTTCAAAAGTTGAAATACTTGTCCGACAAATGCTTGAAAAAGGCCAGCTCGAACCATTAGTACTACCGTGTGGCCCATACGATTGCTCTGAAATGTGTCTTAGAAATTCGATAAGGATTCTTCTACAATACAAAATAAAATTTGTGTCCGATAAATGCTTGAAAGAGGCCAGCTCGAACCAATATTACAAATGTCTGACCCATACGATTTCATTGAAATTTGTCTTAGAAAATTGTTAAGCATTCTGCACAATACAAAATTAACTTCATGTCCGACAAATGTTTGGAAGTACTTTTATATCAAGTTTGATCAAATGTTTTATTTTACTTATTTATTAAAAGCCGTTGCGTATCGTGCTGATTTTTGTTTTGTATACATATTTTAAGTTGATAAATTTTCATCTTAATTTTTTTTTTTGAGCAATATAATTTTTCGTGCTAACTTTTATAAATTCATATCATGTTTTACAATTTTTCGTGCTATCTTGTACTAAAAATGTAGTATTCAAGTTTCAAACCAAGAGTGTTACCATCGCAAATATCGTGCTAACTTTACGTTCTAGCTTCACAGACATGAAACAATTAAATAAAAATACAATTGTAATTAAAAAATTAATTAATTAAAAAAGTTTAAATAAATAAAACAATTAAAAAATAAATTATTTTTTTATTAATAAATATTTGTGTGTCTCCGATTAAGTCTCCGTTTTCCGTTTTTTTTCGAAATTGTCCTAAACCGGCTAAATGTTTATCATATGTGGAGTAGAAATCCAGCACTCCATCTTTGAATGATTCCATTAACAATGAAATCTTAGAATATTGCTGATTGCTAACAGAAACAGCTACATTGTCGACGCCAATTTTTTAGTTTACTACATACACTGTCTACACATGTAGAATATTAATTATCCGTGCAGTGTAGACAAACGGCACAGCACTGAATTTAGATAATAAAACTTTAATTTCTAGTGAAAATCATGCTATAATCCTACATTATGTACCCCTAAATGAAATTTATTACAGAAACATTAAAAGTATCTAAATCACCCGGCTGTGACACCATAAATAATAGAAAATACTTAAAAATCTGAGTATTGCGATGACAGGCGGTAATCGCATAACCAGAATTTCAACAATAACGTGTACCCATGTAATACCTTGTGATTAATTGACTTTTTCACTGCTTTAACAAAAGTAAATTATGCGAGAATCAAATAGGAGATTTTCAAAATAATTTCTCGAACAATATAAACTTTTGTTTGGAGAAACGACAACATAATAACAATTCCGGAAAATCAATCGATCGTAGTGAATTGAATACTAGGAGAGACACGCTTGCAATCAAACAGTTGGGTTACCGATTTGTGTTTTTTATAACAAGTTTTAGCACTTAATTTGTGGTGGTGACAACATTTTTTAATATCAAAACTATTACAGCATAATATAGTTGGAACTTACATTCGAATATGTCGTAAATTCCCAGTCTCTTATAATTTGGACAATTTGTAAGTATTTTTTGAACACAATAATTAGACACAACAGTTAATTAAAGCAGAAACACTTAAAAATATATAAAACATGATAACCTTATAACCACTGAAATTCTACTACTTCAAACCATTTTACAAATTCTGAGAATTCTCGCAATCTCTTAATTAAGCAAATCAATAAAATACTAATTGTTAAAAAGAACCATGTGATAATATAAACATGTATTTTACACTCAATTAGAAATAATTATAGTTATCACACTTCCAGTCAAACTTTGCAAAACCACCAACCCGCATTAAATATGAGACAACACAGTTATACTCATAAATTTGTTTGTTTAAATTTCTAACATACAGTGGCTTTGATCAAAGAGAATTAGACGTATTTTATGATTGAAATGTACTGAGATACTGATTTTTGGTGGTATATGTTATGACATTTAAATTTAATTAAGTGCGATAATCAATTTATTATCGCATTCAGGGTGCGGCACAGCATAGGAAAGAAGTTCAAGTTCTATGTTAATGCATTTCTACAAAATTTTATTTCAAAGCAATTTGTTTATTGGCTCAATTTATAATATTTCGCTCCTAACAAAACTCTTATATTAGTGGAATGTGAATCATGTGCATAAATATTGTTGCTGCATGATAAGAAATTAAATTTTGGGAACCGCAAAAATACTTGAAAAATAATAACAAATATTTTAAATGGCCACAAATTACACAACAATATTCTACAAAAACAAAACCTGAAAAACAACCGCAAATAAGATTAATACCAAAACTAATATTTTATCATACTGGCGAACTATAGAAACCACTTTATTTTGCAATAAACATAAAACTATACCGGACCGATTTAATGCGGTGGAACATTTAAAACCCAATTATTCTAAATCATATCTGTGGCGATACAATCGATAACCAATCATAATATGTTAGTGTTTTTGAACAGTCACTTATTATATGGCTACAACTGTCAGGCGTATAACCACACACGAAAAATGCATTCTTTTGATGGATGTTTCCCAGCGCACGTTACGCATCTGGACTCCCTATTATAGTATAGGGAGTCCCGATGCATAAAGTGCGCTAGGAAACATCCATCAAAAGAATGCTACAAAAGTAAGAACGAACCAGTGAAATACAGACATTGTGGTAATCATCACCCACCCAATTACAGAGGCTGTGAGGTAGCCAAAGAGCTGTAAAAAATGAGAGACAACAAGAGAAATCAAACAAGTAAGAGTTCTCAACCTAGGATGCAATCCTACCCAAAACAAATCCCTCTAAATAGCGCCAAAGTAAGAGAAGACACAACATATGCACAAATGGCTAAGCGAACCGAAAATATCAAGAAAGCACCGAGTCAGGAAAATCATGTTCCGCAAAAGAACCAAAGACTAGAATCTATGGGCGTACTGAAAAAAGAAGAGCAGAGACTAAGAATACTGGAAAATACATCGATGAGCCAAGATAAAGGAATAACGGATGCGTCAAGTAAAACTAGAGAAGTAATTGATTACCTTTATGCTAGTCCATACAAACTTAACAAGAAAAAATAATAACATACTATTTAAGAATTGCTACCTGGAATGCAAATGGTCTTGTGCATCGCATTTCCGAATTAAAAGAATTAAAATTAAACACAAAAATTGATATATGCCCAATCTCAGAAAGTCATGGTCAGAGTCGGGACAGCGATCTTTATTAAGGATAATACTAAATACCACGAAGAATAGAAATAAACGAGGAAGCTATGCAAGTAGCTACTGCATCTATTGAAATCAAACATAAAAAGAGCTATAGCATATCAGCAATCTACTGCCCACCCAGATGTAACCCAAAAAAGAAGACTACATTCTATACCGGGTGTTTCTTTTAAACTGAGACGATCAAATATCTCGAAAAATAGCCACTCTACGGAAAAAATGTCCATAATTAAAATTTAATCATACCGCGGGGGAAATACATTAGTATTGATCGTCTCAGTTTAAAAGAAACACCCGGTATATCAAGAGGTATCTCGGAAATTTTCTTAGCAGTCGAAAATGAAGAACGGCTATCGTCAGCCAATTCTCCAGTTTTAATGACACTAAGGGACACGGTAATAAGGAAAGCAAGGCCGCCAAGACTAACAAATAACAAAACTAAATGGGAATATTTTCGGCGGCTAGTCGAAGAATTGAATTCTACACCAGAATAACTGAAAAGCATCATTGAAAGTGTAAAAAAGCGGCCTGGGTAAGTACTCCTGATCAGCAAGAAATATTACAAAAAGTATATACTATCCAGTTGAAGTGAGAGAATTGGTTAACGAAAAAAGAAGAGCTCGTAAGACTTGGCAGATAACTAGAGCCCTGAAGACAATCCATAACAACTTGTGCAACAAACTTAAACTACTTATAAAGGAGATTAAGAATGAGTCAGTCGCTAGCTTCCTAAAAAATCTAACAGGTAAACCTGACATAGAATATTCCATATGGAAAGCCACCAAAGATTTAAAAGGCCTAAAATGCAAGTTCACCCATAAAAATGGTTGATGAAATCTGGGCTTTGCGGATGAGGATATAGCGTCCACCGGATTCGAAAATATTGTGAAATTAGTCTTTGAGTTGTAATTTGCTCAAATTTCATGAGATTTTCCATATGCGGATTATAAATCGAACAAAATATAAATTTATTTGGCCCCTAGAATAATTAGTCATTTAACTAACTAACTATTTAATTATATTTATACTATTCCGACATTTCGTTGTAATTATAGCTCTCTCCTTATACATTATACTATTTTTATGTCAAAAACTTAATAAATACAATTTTAAGAATCCTTTCAAAAAATTTCAAAAATTGTGCTAAAAGTTTGCATACGAAATTCTATAAATAAAACCCAGACACGTCATTCAAAACCTGTACAACATTCTGAGCTCCTAAATAAATTACATTAAACAAAAAATTTACTATTAACTATACTAACATCGAATAAAACGACTTTTTTAGAATTTTTCTATGTGTAGGAGTTGAGATATCGTCCATTGATCCATAGAAGTCACGAACTATTAGTTAGCCTAACTAGCGGTGTACATCGTTTGGTAGGTGACTGTTTAAGGAGCACGTAAGAGTAGCTCTTGGCTTCTATGGGCCATACCTCAACTCCTAAACATAGAAAAATTCCAAAAAAAAATTTCATGCTCCTTAAATATTCACGTATCAAACGATGTGCACCGCTAGTTAGGCCAACGAATAGTTCTTGCCTTCTATGAACTATATCTCAACTCCTATATATATATAGAAAAATTCTAAAAAACATTGAATATGCCTTTAACCTTTTTGATGGATGAATCATCAAATGATGTGCACCAGACAAAAATATCCCTACATTTCCACTCTCAACCCCGAAAATTTCGATTGTCATGACAGTTTTTAACCATCGTGATACCAAGATTTTTCGGGGCTAAGACTAAAAATGTCGCCCAAAAAGGGCTGAGAGTAGAAAATGTCATTATAGAAATAATTTTATTGCTGTCTTATTCGTCTAGGACTGAATCCTATTCTAGCCTATCTTCATACACATATGAAAATTGTGCTTACTTCACAAACATGTTTTTATAAGTATTATATCTGCTCTCAGCCACGAAAATTTCAACTATCATGACAGTGGTTACTACTATCATGATAGCAAGCATTTTCGGGACTGAGAGTAAAAATGTGGAGATTTTTTGTCAATAAATTTGTTTGTTCCGATGATTTTTTGAATTATATAAGAATTAAGTGAATTTGGCCAAATACGCTTCCAGGTGTAGCGCCATATCGCCCATCACAACATGCAAATTGTCTTGAAATTTTTTGTACACATTTAAGACACCATGCCAAGTTGAGAACACTAAATTCAACACTCGGCACTCAATGGTCTGATGATTTTTTGAATTATTAAAGAATTAAGTGAATTTGGCAAAATGCGCTTCCACGTGTAGCTCCATATCGCCAATCACAACATACAAATTGTCTTGACATTTTTTGTACACATTTAAGACACCATACCAAATTGAGAACACCAAATTCCACACTCGGCACTCAATGGTCTGATGATTTTTTGAATTATGAAAGAATTAAGTGAATTTGGCCAAATACGCTTCCACGTGTAGCGCCATATCGCCAATCACAACATGCAAATTGTCTTGAAAAAATGTACACATTTAAGACACCATGCCAGTTGAGAACACTAAATTCCACACTCGGCACTCATTGTTCCGATTATTTTCTGAATTGAAAAGACTTTAAAATTATTTTTTTTATAAAAAGAGTATTACTAAAACTTATTATTGTATATATGTAGTACATATTGTGATTCTCAATAGTTTTTGTTTATTTTTGTTAATTTTAATTAAACCACGCATTTCGAATTCCAAACTTTTTTCTTATGCAGCTACACTTTTTGATAATTTGTGTATCTACACTCTTTGAGTCTACACTTTTCGTTAAAATGTGTAGCTACACTTTTCATTAACGTTAAGTACTTCACACCGGTTGTTTTGTTTGTGTACACGAAAAGCAAACGTTCTACAGAGTGTCTCAACAAGAGCGCCGGATTTTAATTTGCCGTCATTTTGCTAATACGAATTGTACGGTGATTTTTTTGCCAGTTGTCACGTACAGACCACGCGATTTAAGAATAGAAGTATTCAAACCAACAACGTTTAAATTGGGGCTATGTGAAGGAAAAGGTGTATGCGAATAAGCCTGAAACAGTTGAACATCTTAAAGAGAAAATACGGCGCGTTATTGGTGAAATACAGCCACATTTATACGAAAAACTTTCAACATTTTTGTAATGTGTTTTTACAATAATTAAACGTTGTTGGTTTGAATACTTCTCCATATTGTTAAATCGCGTGGTCCGTACGTGACAACTTTAAAAAAGAATCACCATACAACTAGTATTAACAAAATGGCGGCAAATTTAAATCCGGCGCTCTTGCTGAGACACCCTATACTTAGAGTTATGGAGAGAGAAGTGCATTTCTTGTACTAAAGCGTCCCCTCTCTTCTCGATCGATCAATTAATTTTTGTATAAATACCGTGCCAACATTTTGGTTTGAGGAGTTAAGTTTTGGAAGGTACGAGTGTTTTACACACTGAGCTTTAGCCGTGGTAAATCAATTATAGTTCAAAAGTTAAATTTTTATGTTAACAAATGAAAGTTTTTAGTTTGTTTTTTTGTTAAAACTATTAAGTGGTTCCAGAATATTTTGGTAAGTATGCTTAACAGAAACAAAATGCTAACATAAAGGGCCCAATTGGTAAAGAGTCTACCAGCCGCTTCATTAGGGGCGGAATTCGCGCAAGTGCATTAGCACGTGGGTTTCCTTCTGCTGCTAACGCTTTGCCAATTCTAAATTCTTACTAAATATTAAGGCCTTAGGCCAAAATATTTAAATTTAATTTTTTTTTTCATGCTTAACGTAGGGTAATTATGTTACCCTAAATTATTTTTATTAAACAACCACGATGAGCATGCCGGCGATGCGAGGCATGCATCTGGCTAATTTGGGTCTGATGTCCAATCCACTAAGTTTAAACTCCTCGTTTTGACGTGCACCCCATCACCCACGACAAATTCACCCCTACTTGACTGAGCTGCGGATACCTAAGCCGCACGGGGTGCAAACACGAGTTATGGCAAAATTCGAATTATCTTGAGTTCGAGTAGCATGAGTTATGTTAGCACTGTTTAGAATAACATAACCATTGCATAAAACAGTTTCGTCTAATCTAGTTCTTTTAGATCACCTAGAAAAAATAGGTCAATATTACAATTTCTCTCCCTGTGTACTCCAATTATATTATAATTACTTTGTAATAGTAGAACTACTATTGTTATTTCTAGTAAAATCCAGACGCTTGTTATACGAAATTGATTTATGAATAAATATACTAACTCCTCCGCTACGGTTATTATCTCTTGTGCAATGCAAAGCGTCAAAGTTTGTTATGTTATAATAATGAGACTCTGCTTCATAAATCCAAACTTCAGTTACAACTAAAATATCTACTCTTAAATTATGGTCGAAGAATTCACTAAGTGTATTTTCGATTCCAATCATTTTATCACTTTCCTTAAGCTTCTTGAATTGAGATACAGGAGATACAGTGGCGAGCAAAACTGAGTATATAATTTAAAAATCATTTGTATTATTAGTTTACTTTTTTATTGATACTAAATGATATCTCTCTGTATTATAACTAAGTATACATTAACAAATTACGTTAAAAAATAAAATGTAATAATCATTTGAAGCTCACTTACTCAGATTTGCACGCGTTTCACATGTTTTGGTTTTACTGAAATTCCAAGTAGAAAAAATAAAATATACCGTTTTCGTGACGTAGGCACAGTATAAAAGGATTATTGTTATTTGTTATTAGTAGTAAGCCGGAACACAACATTGGTTTTGTTTTTAACCCAGATATTGCCGTTGTCCGTGCCTCCAGTAACGCCACATAAAATACTAAAAAATTCGAGCACAACTTGTGGAAATTTTTTTTCTTGAAAGTCACAGATATTACCGTTGTCCTTTATAACGCCACATAAAACACTGTAAAAAATTCGAGCACAACTCTTGAAAAGTTTTTTTTCGAAAGTCCTGTTATGCCTGTTTACTATATAAATATTCATTCGTTGCAACGGTTTTTAGTATTGAAGTGTTTCTGTTTTGTGAAACAAGTAGAGTGAATTAAAATTAAGCAACATACGGCAACATCTGGATTACCAAAAGTTTAATAAATCGGCTTAAAAATAATTTGAAATGAAAAACATAAGCGTAGACGCGGAAAACAACATAGTTTCCTTGACCAAACAAGGACATTCATCAAGAAATTCATCAATTATCTCCAAATAATTATATCATTCATCAATTATCTCCAAATTTTACAGGAAAATATACCGAATTTTGTAGAAGAATGTTCATATACGATCGAAGAAATTATTTTCCAACACGATGGGGATCCAAGGCATACCGTCAAAATTGTGACAACATGGTTAGCATAACAGCAATTTACCACGTTAAAGTGGTCTGCTCAAAGCCCCGATATCAACCGAGTAGAAAATGTATGGGCCATTGTTAAACGACGCCTCTCTGCAAACAGAGAAACACCTAGAATGGCTAAAAATCGACAATGAAATAATTCAAAATCTCGTTGAAAGTATGCCTAGGCTACTGAAAGCAATCATAAAAAACAAGAGGCTTTGGACAAAATATTGATTTTCTGGACTAAAACCAACAAAACACAAGCAACCGAATTAGTACAAAACTGAGTAAATATGGTTTCAATGAATTTTAATGTGATATTTTTTAATTACACATGAAATTTTGTTTTTTTACATTGTTTTATAAGAAGTTAATGTACATGGTGGGCCAATTTTTTTTTTTTTAACTAGAGGTTTTTTTGAGTATTATGTCACTTCTTATTTGATAATTTTATCCTTCCGCTGAACGAAAATGGTTGTGTATTCGCTTGAACAACGCTGGGAAATATTGAAACAATTATTCGAAAATTTTTGCAAAAAAATCATCTTTTCGGATGAGGCGCAATAATGTAAACAAGCAGAATTGTCGCATTTGGGACACGGAGAACCCGCACGTGATCGTAAAGAAGCCGATGCAGCCTCAACGAGTGACTGTTTGGTGTGGATTTTGGTCCGGTGGCATCATTGGGCCATTTTTCTTTGAAAATGTGCAAGGAGCCGCCGTTGTGAATGGTGAGCGCTACCGCGCCATGATAAACGATTTTTTGTTTCCGGCACTTGAAGAGGAGGACATAGGCTACATTTGGTTTCAACAAGAAGGCGCTCCGTGTCACACAGCACACGTTTCAATTGATCTTTTGCGCACTGCCTTCGAAGTTCGAATTATCAGCCGAAATTCTGATGTGATTTGGCCGCCTCGGAGCTGTGATTTGACGCCGTTGGACTATTATCTTTGGGGTGCCGTCAAAGATAAGTGTTGCGCCGATAAACCAGCAACGATTGACGCTCTCAAAAATAATATTCGCATTGCCATTCAAGACACAATGCCGCATACCATCGAAAATGTGCCCAAAAATTGGACCGACCGTATGGGGTACGTCAAGGCCAGCCGAGGCAGTCATATGAATGAAATAGTATTTCATAATTAATCGGAAGGATTGTTCTTTACAATGAAGAAATAAATTTGAAAAAATATTGAGAAGTTTTTGTTTTATTGCATTTAAAATAAAATTATTTATCCCACCCTATATTATGAATCATAATTGATAAAACTGAAATTATTACCATTATCAATAAAAAAGATAACATGTAATTCAAATAATTTTTGAATTATATACTCATTTTTGCTCGCCACTGTACATTATCCGTAGACCACAGAAAAATAAATTGATAGATCAAATACTTTTACCATCACATATCCAAAAGCTGGACGGCATTTAATCCTATTCGATTTTGTTGTGGGTTGTCTCACAATTCACATTCCCTTTATTACTTTCAAATAAGTAAATTCAAGTTGAAAGCATTTATATCCGTAGTCCTTTCTGGCATATAAAATAGTTTCAATAGACATAAGTAAACAATTGTCATCAGCGCAAGTAGTTCCTGTCCCAGGTGTATCTGCTTCAAATAAATTTCGTTGTTACTAATTTATGGCTAATATTTATTATAAAACCATTTTTCCAAATTCCATTGTCAGTTTACTCAACTTTAAGATAAAATCGTACAAACCTTGTGAGTTAATATATCCGTTTTCAATGTAATATGACCCAAATGATTTAGGGAAACTGTGCTAAACAAAAATCAATTTATATCGATAACAAACTATCATACCATTAAAATTATATGTTCGTGTGCTTAGCAGCACATGGTCTCATATAATAAAATTGTAAAAGTTCAGTCGAAGATGTTTCTACATCTAACATAATAGGTATAAGAGAAACGAAATTAGGATAATTTGATTATCGATTTCTTATACTAGTAAGTTATTATACGTAACGAAGACATATTTTCTACACGTAAACATGTAAACAAGTATATAGATTTTTAATTTTGATGGTAACTAACTTGATATTTTGACATCGTAATTGATATTCGTCTTTTAGACAGGAAAACCATTTCTCAACGTAAACTAGACATAGACATTCTTGTATTAGCATTGTGTTTTTAAATTGATAATACTGTCTTGTTACCTATATGGAGTGACAAATATTATTTAATTAAATTTATTCCAAGATTATTACGTAATTTTTTATCCCCAAGGAGGTCTTTCTCGATATTCGCGGATGTCTTCCCAATACTTATGAGCACTGCTTTTCTGGATACCGTGTGGCTTAGTCCCGATTACGTCACCGCTGCAGACTACACAAGCGTCTTGGAAACTTAAGACTGTGGATGACGAAGTTGAGGGGATAACGAAATAATAACAAGCTTGTGAAAATCTGTTTGAGCAAAACGTGAGAATAAATGACAACAGAACACTTATAATACGTTTGCCATTCAAAGAGCCGCCGTTAAAACTTTTGGGAGCTCAATTCGTATGGCTCAAGACGATTTTTTTGGAGGTTTGGAAACCCTACGCTGAAAGATTGGGTCATATGGTGCCGGTTGCTTCAACTTGAACTCTGACTCCAACTAAATTGTGCAAAATCTTAACTGGCAAATCATTAAATGGGATTTTAATGGGCGAAATCATGTGTTGCTCCTCAAGCAAAACTACTCTGGTTTAGTTGAAATTATGTGCTGCTACACT
Source organism: Nephrotoma guestfalica (assembly GCA_963691935.1). Lineage (NCBI taxonomy): Eukaryota > Metazoa > Arthropoda > Insecta > Diptera > Tipulidae > Nephrotoma > Nephrotoma guestfalica. Next base: position 99,845,833 of record OY829914.1, read on the forward strand.
ATTTGCGCAACTAATAAAGAAAACAAAAGCAACTATTTACTCGGAAGTGCGAAGCATTTATTATTTGTCGGATTTACAATAGTACTACATTAGATTAGACCACCATCAACCAAATGAAAAACATTCATTGTCAATAGAGTAGAAATTATTCAAACACTATGGGTGATTTACACCCGATAACATCTATGACTTTTCGAATATATCCCGGAAAAAAGAATGTTTGTCTCTTTAACCTGATGAACTATTAGCAAAAGTAATTTTATGACCGAACACTAGATTAAGAGGCACTAGTTCCATTATTTTGAAAATCTGACCTAACCTGATATTGAATTGGGATTCTTGGCTATCATACGTATTATTTAAGCTAAATTTTTTTCGAAAAAATTACAATTACTAAAAAGGGGGAAAGTGATTTTAAAAGAACCATTAAAATCTCAGCAGTCATCGCTTCCATACAAAATGAAGCACCCAATACTATTTCCAAACATTGTTTTACATTAACTGTTCTTTCTTTTTATCACATCAGATACTTCTTCATACTAGGCCCAAGCATTTTTTTCTACTTCTAGCAGAAAAAGGAAGTCGCTTGGGTGGTGAGGTGTTTCGAAAATATTTGGTTTGTTTCAAAGTAAGAACAAAAGTGAAAGAGCAAACAATGGAGACTCTATCTGTTAGTCTAGTTCCGCCTAATCCACCATTATAAATGAAGAGTAGCCCATTTGATAACACGGGGGCGTTTTTTACCGGCCATTCTTCATGTACCGCCGCAAATGGTGAAAGGAATCATTTAATTTTAACAAGGAACAGCTGGTGATTATTAAAATCGAAACCTAACAGCGAAGCATACGTATTTTATTTCCAAGAGATGACCAATGAATAAGGATGGGGGTAACGACTGCATCTGCAATCGTTCCAAAAATTAAATTTCTTACATTTGTCTCTTCAATATGACCTAAAATTTAAATTTGCAAAATAATTCTGGTTCGGGTAAATAATTTTTGTAATGATCAAATTTTCTCAATTTTCAGTAAAATTTTAAAATGGTGGGAAAGCTCTGCCTAAATTTATGTCACACCTCACTCAATTAATCTCGTTCTAATAAAATCAAATTGCTCTCAATGATTCGATACAATTACAATTAATAATTGAATTTTGATATTTGTATAAAGGGTGTTTTTTAGAGGTTCACATCTTTAAGTTGGCAACACTGTTTTGTTTAACAACCGATTTGACAGCTGGTATTCGATTGGTCATTAGTTTGATTTGCCATTTCATAATGAATAGCCTCACGCCAGAGCAACGCTTGCAAATTGTTGAAATTTTTATCAAGATAATGGTTCTGTTCGCCAAACTCATCGTGCATTACGTCCATCTTACGGTCGTCATAATCGTCCATCAAACAAAATTGTGTCCAGTGATGAAGCTCACTTTTGGTTGAATGGGTAAGTTAATAAACAGTATTGTCGGATTTGAAGTGACGATAATCCACAAGTCTTTGCCGAAACATCATTACATCCAGAGAAAATCACTGCCTTATAAGCCGGCGGAATCGTTGGTCCATATGTCTTCAAAAACGATGATGGGCGGTGAACAGTATAAAGACATGATTTCTAACTTGTTTGTACTCCAATTGGCTAGCATAAGTCTAGCTGAAATGTGGTTCCAACAGAACGGTGCCACATACCACACACCGCGGGATACACGTAATTTACTCAAAGAAACATTTGATGAAAGAATAATTTCACATAATGGTCCTGTTAATTGGCATCCGAGATCGTGCGATCGAACTCCATTAGATTATTTACTTCGGGGTTAAGAAATGGGGTTAATGTTAAGTCACTTGTCTTCGCCGTTAAACCAGAGACAATTGAACACTTGCAACACAACATTTGGCGAGTTATTAGCGAGATACGGCCGCAATTGCCGCGAAGAGTGATCGAAAATTAGACCACCAGATTACGCCATGTACGCGCCAGCCACGGGGGCCACATGGCGGAAATCATATTCAAGTATTAATGGCATAAAATTGTATTATCTTATCACTTGTTTTTATTGAACTCTGGCTAAAAAAAATGATGTTTCATTTAAAAAATTTTAGACTGTTATTAAAATTTTCCAAAATGTTTGCTATTGCTATAAAGTACTGAACAATAATAAAATTTGTTTGTGCTTTTGTTGAACATATTCTTGCTGAGTTCGCCTAATAAAGCTTCGGTTTATTCGGTTAGTTAACTCAAAATGTGATTCATCACTGAATATGACACGCTTCCATTCTTTAGGTGTCCATGTAGCATGAATTTAACACCATTCTCGCCGCCTATGGGGTTGATTCTCATTTCGATATTTTCACCGGTTTTGTGTATATCTTTTGAGGCCACTTTACAGAAGACGCCGACGTGTTGTTGGTGTACTTACTGGATTGTTCAGCATAGGTACCCATTCTGAGGTTAATTGTCGACTAGAATATTACGATTTATGCTAGTGACGTTTATCCAAACCAATCCAAAAATACAACATCAACACACTTATTGTAATAGTATTGGTGGAAGTAAACATTCAGGCGAATTTGTATTGAGTAATTTAGAGGAGATGTGATTTTTTAATTGGCCTTAGGTACATTCCAAAGTCATTCTAAGTATTTTCTAAGCATTTAGCATGAACTTCAGTGATACTGGTGGACTACTGAAACAAAAAAGGGAGTGTCCCAAGCAAGTATTACGATTTTCTAATGGGTCTGACAGGGTGTACCATTTTTACCAAATCTAGAATACGAAATTGAAAAAGCCATCGTCAATTTTCCAATAAAACTACAATTAAAATTTTAAGATAGAAATGTTGATAATTGCTTGCTTAGTTTCTATGCTGTGGTACCACTAAAAGACGTGTTTTGCAATATACGTGAATCGGGCCCTTAAAAATTGCACTGTCATTACGCATAGACTCCACGCATTACAGGAGACCAAACAGGACATTTTTACGTTGAAGATATAAAATAAACGGTTTATAAAATTTAAATTTAGAGAAAACGAAAAAGCAAGTCCGATTGGCTTGAAAGTCAACAAACAAATGAAGCACATTTTTTAATGTTTACTACAGAACGGATTTGCTGATTGCAAAATCGGTGGTCTAATAGAAATGTTACTGTTAAATCGACGGTGTAAAACGTAAAACGGTGTTTATGTAATGTACTATAATTTTGTTCAAATAAATTTTGAGTTTGTTATAAAAAATTATAAAATTGTTATAGTTTCCATATTTATTAAGAACAAGAGGATAGTTATTCTACCCAAAAATGAATGACTAAATAGGATTTCGAAAAACAGTTTCCCTTTAATTAATTTAATCTTTTAAAGGTATTAAAAGATTAGAACATTATTCAGTTTTTTTTTAAAATGTGCTATATTATTGCCCAGTACTGTAAACGCCCAAATGATCATTCCTCGTGATTTAGTAGGGGATTATAAAAACGAGACTGGTGAACTTCTTGTGTTGAGGGCTAGGCACTAGCCAAAAATGGGCTCTAATCTGTAAACCAAGTAGTAAACGTAAATATGTCTGTCACCATTGAAATTCTAGTGAAATGTACATCAACAAAAAAGGATAAGCATACATAAATTTTGTAAATGCTTGTAATCAACTGGGATCGAATGTACCTTTTTACAATGAACTTCTGCAGACATTGACGAATGGTAATAAAACAAAAAACTTTTTAGGTTATACGTTTTCTAGGATAATTCAAATAAGGAACGTGTACATATTAAAACTGAATTACTATAATTTTCGTCCTTTTTCGGTACGAGTATATAATACATCTTTTGCTATCACTTTCTATTACAAAACAAATTTACTGTATAATTGCACCTAAATGGCCAAATAATGATAAAAACCTTTTAAATACTTTATGCATAACATCCTTTTTGGTGTGTTTAAGTACAAAAAAAATTTAAATCATGATTTTTAGTAGTCTCTGCTTAATATTTTATTGTTGGTGCCTTTGTCATTAAAATAATATAATTCGGTTGTCCAGATCCCTGATGTATGAATAGAATCGTAAAAAGGAAATATAATATTTTTGAAATGACCAGAGACGTATACGTACATACACAACAAGAGTAACAAAAAAGGTTGGTCCTGTAATTTTTATTTTTAATTTCACTAAAAATCCATTATAATTTGCATATAAATTTGAAAAATAATAAAGTTTTAATTCAATTTTTGTGCTCGTATTCTCAACATTGTGTGTGTAGGTTTGTTTGTTTGTTTGCGTTCTAGATTGTCTGACCATTCTTTATAAACGAGGGCGGTCCGATGACAAGTATATCATCATACTTGCAATACGTACACGATCCACCACACGTGAATCTTACTTTGTGCGGACTGCGGACATCTACCCGATGATTTGCAATAAAAAAAAAGTTTACATTTTCCAGTTTGGGAGCCGAACCAAAATGTGAATGTATAAAAAAAAGTTTTTATTATGGCAAATTTTTTTTATCTGCCATTTCATGGAAAAGTTTAACATTATTAAATTTTTCCAATTATGTATATATTTGTTTATAACTTTTTTTTGTTGTTTTGTAGGATTATGTTTTATGTTTATTTTGAATATATTTTTTATTTCAATTATGGCCCAAAAAAAATATAAATACAATTATGTACGTATTGCTCTACTAAGTGGATTTTGAATTTTTGTGGAATGGTAATAGAAAACCTTTTGAGATTTTATAATTATGTTTGATTCACATACATTTGCATTAATTTATAATTTAATTATTTAAATGGAAGTTGCTATTAATTTATTTCGTTTTTAACCACAAACATCAAAATTCAAATATATGTTTGGTCAGATAATGTATTTTACGTAATTAAAAATTATGACCGCAAAAGAAATGGGGGAAGATTGTCTCTATATTCATACCAGCAACGACCAATATTTGCATTTTATTGCTTAAATGCAACTTGTACTTGTGGATAGACTTGAACATACTTGTTGATGCGACACAAGTCTTTCCACGAAACACATTAAACTAACATGAACTGCAACATCGGTTTGAATGAATTTTTACACGGTATAGTAAAAAATCAGAATGTTTCAATGACCGCCTCTGGCCATTTACAGATACCTAATCCAATATGCTAGCTAGATTTTTTGACATGGAAAAGTTAACCAAAACTTGTCAGTTCTCAGAATATAATTCCAACTAGGTTCAAGTAGTTAAATGGTTATTAAGTGGCATCAGAGAAAACCATTCTATAATAATTCCAAATTAAATTTGTAAACCATTTGACCTTCTTATTTGCCCTAAATCCTACACAAACCGATTTAACCATAGATTTTACGTACAAACCTAAAACCGAACATGGTAAGGTCATTCAAATTTGAACAGTTGGGTGTTCCATAAAACGAACACCGAATGGGCCGAAGCCAATATTGACATCAATGAAATAGCATTTGGAGTGAAGATAATCAATCCATGAGCCACTGTTCAAAAACCATTACATCCACCAAAAGTTACAGTTTGGTGTGCTTAATGGCCCGAAGCAACCATCGGACCGGACCACATGTGTTCAAAAACGATGCTGGTGAACATGTTACAGTATGTATGTATAGAGACATGATTACTAATTTTTGAACCCAACAGCAAAGTGGCTTATATATTAACCCATCTGTGACAAGAATATTTTTTTTTCAATCTTAAATCTTTTTTTATTTTCTAATTAATTTTGGTCAAAATAAAAAATAAAAATAAATAAAAGAAATGTAATATACGAGCAGTATAGGGGGTGTTACACAAACACATCACTTGTCAATAGGAAACAATTTTTTTAACATTTTTCTTATTTATTTGTTTAAAAAATATAAACAAAAACAAACAAGATTTCAACTATTCATTACTTTAAAAAATTAAATAAAAACTATTAAAAATATGAAAACGAATAATTCGTAATCTAACGTTTTTAAAGTTTCTTTGACGCTTTCAAGGAGCTAACTTTTGTAATTAATTTTAAATTTTTATGAAATTCGGTTGAACACTTTGCGTGTAAAGACACATTACATATGTTACACCTATAATATGTCTGTGACTGACATTGCTTACATCGCAATCGAGACGTTCCTTTATTTGATGTATGAGCTCTTTTTGCGAGATAAACTGGTGGTTATGAAGATCTTCGCTTTGGTTGCATCTTTCCTTCTTGTAGTGTGAGCAAAGCTTTAGCTAGCTCTCGCCGAAACTCGTATTGGTCTAGTTGGCAGTTATAGGTTTTGGCTAATGACCATGCATTGGTAACGGCTAAATCCAACATCCATAGTACTAACGGCATATAAAACTTTTTGCCTCTTATACTCATTCGATAATTGGAAATGTGGCGAAGTCCACTTCGCCCATAAATTTATTATATGTAAGTGGCGATTACTTGTGGCTGTGAAATGCCAGTTTTTTTGCTCTGAATGATTATATCGGTGAGCTGTAGGTAGCGGATTTGTGCCAAAAGCTTTCGATATCATAGAAACAAATTTACTGTCCTTCCATATTGTAAGAATTACTTCATTTTGTTTATCTATAAAAGTTTCGTAATAACCAAGTATCATTTTATTTATCTGTTTTTTATCGGTCATCTTGATATTTGTCAAACGATTTTCTCGTAACGTGTCTGTCCCACCACATTTCATATTCCTAAGTACACATATTAAATTTGGCCCAGTAAAAATTCATCGCGATCTGCTAAATCTACAACAGGAATTAAACGTTTTCTGCGACTGGTGTAGCTTGAATAAGCTTTGCCTGAACGTTTCGAAATGTAAAGTTATGAACTTTTCTAGAAGACGTTATGGACGTAATGGACATGATAATAGTTTATTCTTAAATGGCGTTATGATAGAGCGAGTTCATTCTTTTCTAGATTTAGGGGTTTTGTTTTCACGAGATTTATCGTTTAAGGACCATATTGACAGATGTATTAATAAGGCTAATTCAATGTTAGGGTTTTTAATCCGTTTCTCCAAAGACTTTCATGATCCATATACTCTAAAAGTCCTCTTTGCTTCATTTGTTCGATCGCACTTGGAGTATGCGTCAATTGTCTGGAATCCGTACTATATCAATTCCTCTAACCGTATAGAATCAATCCAGAAGCGATTTATGCTGTTTGCCTTAAGGCGACTTCCTCGAGAGGTAAACGCTCCTAAGTATGTGCTTTCGCCGTATCTAGGCCGTTGTTTGATATTGAATATTGAACCATTGTTCGTTCGAAGACAAATTTCTTCCGCAATGTTTGTGCGCGACGTTATAATGGGCCGAATTGATTGTTCACAACTACTATCCTTGTTTTCAATACGTGCCCCAGTGAGATCACTCAGACACCGAGGCTTAGTGTTTAATCTGCACTTCCATGGGTCTAATTTTGGTATGTCGGACCCGGTTTGTAATTCTAGCCGTATATTTAATAATGTATCTACCGTGTTCGATTTTAATTTGTCCAGAGATGAATTTAAAAGAATTCTAAAAACTTTTTTTATTCAAATTTGATTTATATAAATAAACCTAATTTTAAAAATACCAGATGTAAATTAATACTGTTGGTAAAATAAATAAATAAATAAAAAAAAGTTGTCAAAAAAATATGAAAATGGAATATCTGGAAACCGATCTTTAGTTCTTTTTGCAAAATCCAGCACGGCACTTTCACCTAAGCCTATTATCTTATCATGCTCCTGGTTGCGACCATCGTCAATGTCAAATGCATAACAATATCTTGCGACCCAAGGTTTATACCCGAAGGGCACAGGTTTATTCCGTATAAACTGCTTACATGGGTGTCTGCCGTTACATGGAACCATTGCTTCGTCGACGGAAATGTTCATGGTAATCGGCGCGTATTTCAAGAAGAGTTCATTCAAATGATTTATAAACATTCGTACTTTTACAAGTCGAAAAATCATTATCGCATAAATGGATGTTAACAAATATGTCTTCAAAGGCAGAACGGCGCATCCATTTTACTATGAACTCATTGGGAGTGACTCCTCACCAGTAGTGACGTCTTCGTGGTACTGAAGTGTAACCAGATTTAATCATTACTCCATAAAAGCAATAAAAATCGTCGGTGTGGATATGTATAATTTTATTTTTTTCTTTGCTTTTTCTTTTCTTACGGCTGTATTCATCCAAAGGTTGACCGACCAAATGGCAGAGTGGTTAAAGCTTTGGCGTTTGGATCGGGAGGTACCGGGTTCGAATCCCGATAGGAGCAGGATGCAAAAGGGAATTTTCATCAGCAGATTATGATCTGGGATGAAATGGAACACAACTATGACCCTCTGTCGGAGTGCAGAACTCATGGGCCGACCCATCTTCAATGCCAGTATAGGCTGGCATGGAGCTATGCAATGTGCAGATGTTGACAAAATCGGAGCTATATCCGTACGTCCTCGATTTGGCAGGCAACTGCATAAGGTAAGGACGTAAATAAGCGAACTGCGAAAGAGTTGGGAGTGCTTCGGCCCCAGAAAAACATTGCAAAGATTTAAAAAAAAAAACCAAAGGTTGTGTAACAAACAATTTAAACAATTGAATCGGTTCGCTTTGTCCACTTAGGTTTTAGTGGGTAAGTTTTTGTACCGTCCCATTTTCTATGGTTGTAATAAAACACCCTTATTTCAGATCATCTTCATCTCCATTTTCTCATGATTGCTAAATTATTTGATGAGACATACTTGGTGTTTCGATCTCATTTTCTTCAATATTCTCAATTTCCTCATCAAAATTTAACTCTACTTCAGCCAATAGCTGATTTTTGGTAAAAAGTTGGGATTGTTATCCTCCTCCTCGCCAGAATCTTCATCTGTACGAGAATGGAAATTTGGAGGGTGTAAATACACATCGAGTGGCGTTGGGCCATCATCTGGTAGATTTTCCAGGGCATAAAGTCTCTGAGAGACTAATTGGTGCCTATTCGTGCATTATCGCAACAACTGTGAAAAACGATCACACGCGTGATATTTTACATTTATTTTTTTATTTTTGTTGTTTTAAATACAAATGACAGAATATTTACAAACCAAATAGTACATAAAACTGTAAATAATATACTTATAAATTAACTTACCAGTAACGTTGAAGTCCATATTTTTTTAACAAATTATTGTCACTTCTACTCGTCACTCTATAACAATTGAACTAAACCAATAGAATGTTTTTTTCTTTATATACATTCTGCGATCTAACGGGAAAGTATCCATTTTATGTTTTCTACGAAATTTCTCACCAGTAGTTTATAAAATATTAAAAATGAGAGGAGAGTCTTACGATGCATTAACTCAACACATGTCTTAAATGGGTTAAGGTTACACTAAGCCACATCACACCGAAAACCGCCTCAATTTAGATTAAATTGGGGGTTTAGGATAACGAAATTGACATCGACTCACTATACATCTCTGTGCGATTTGCCTTAGTTTATACGGAAAATCTTTGGAACCCAACACCAAAATAAAAATTTATGAAAACCGTACAAGCGATTTATAGAGAGTCGATGCCCATTTCGCTGTCCTAAACATTAGGATGACGTGATCTAGTAGAAACTTAACATGAAATAAGTGATTTATAGAAAGTCGATGAAAAGTTTTTGTCGCAAAAACCCTTATCTCCAAAATTAGTCAAAATTGAGGTGTTTTTCGGTTTCATGTGACCTAGTAAAAGCTCCACATATAATTAATTTTGTTGTTGGATTCGTAGGGTTATCCAGGAAAATTTAGGAAACCTTACACGTGATTTATAGAGTTGATGACAATTGCGCAGTCCTAAATACCCGACTGCCTAAATTAAGATGTTTTTCGGTTTGATGTGACGTAGTAAAATATCAACATATAAATCCTTTTGATGTTGAATTCCTAGAATTTTCCAAGAAAGCCGATGCTAATTTCGATGTTATAAAAACCCTAAGCCGTCAATTTGATCAAAATTAAGCGGATTTCTGGTTTAATGTAGCCTAGTAGAATCTTAACATATGCATAAGTGATTTTGATGTTGGATTCCAAAAATGTTCCGATAGAACTTGGGAAAACCGTATAATTGTTTTATATATAGTATAGAGTCGATCCCAATTTAACTGTCCTTCACCCTTTAATCCTCCAATTCTGTAAAAAAAAAGTCATTTTATAAAAAGATAGGGCCAAGTTGCACCTAAATATTTTCCCATTTTGGTTTTGGTAGTATCACAAACTATCTCGATATAACGATTTATTCGATAATTCTTAATATCGCGGTTTTCTACACACACATTACACGTTTTATGTTTTAGGACAATTTCCATCTTTAAAGCAAATGGTTTAAAAAAATTGCACCATCGTGGTTCAAATCTTAAAAGTACAGCTCTAGTCGGTTAGATGAAATTTTGCAAATTAAAGGGTTATCCAATTCAAGCTTGATAAAGTAAACTTAAAAAAAACACACAAAATATTCGGAATGTATTGTAATTTTTATTTCATTTTACAGATTGATCCTTGCCATTTTTAGTTAAACAAGATATCATTCAAATGTCCTCCACGGGACTTCTTACAGGCCTTGATTCTTTTGCGGTAATTTTCAATGACTTTTCGGCACATTTCGGGCGGTATCTCGGCCATTACCTTACGAATATTAGTTTTCAATTCGTCAAGAGTTTGAGGATTGTTTGCGTAAACACGATCTTTCGCGTAGCCCCACAAAAAGAAATTCAAAGGCGTTAAATCACAGGATCTTGGAGGCCAATTGACATCCACCAAGCGAAAAATGAGCTTCATCACTGAAGAAAATTTTGTTCGAAAAATCAGCATCGACGGCCTGTTTTTCCAACACCCAATTTGCGTATGTTAAATGCTCCATATTCTTAAATGGCAGAATGTCAACTAAATAAATGACAGCGTACTTCTCGTAACGTGTCTGTCCCACCACATTTCATATTCCTAAGTACACATATTAAATTTGGCCCAGTAAAAATTCATCGCGATCTGCTAAATCTACAACAGGAATTAAACGTTTTCTGCGACTGGTGTAGCTTGAATAAGCTTTGCCTGAACGTTTCGAAATGTAAAGTTATGAACTTTTCTAGAAGACGTTATGGACGTAATGGACATGATAATAGTTTATTCTTAAATGGCGTTATGATAGAGCGTACTTGACGTTTATCTTTGACAGATGTCGGTATACAGATTTCTACTTTATCAACCTCGAATTGGATAACCTATTATTTATATTTATTAATGAAAAATTTATTTTTTATCTGACTACCGTAATTTTGTACGCTAAAGCACTAAAATAAGACATTTATATCCCAAGAAAAGCAAAAAACACAAAATATTTTGAAATCATTTTCCGTTAAAATCCGATAATGACCGACCAAATGACACAGCGGTTAAAGCTTTGGCGTTCGGATCGGAAGGTACCGGGTTCGAATCCCGATAGAGGCAGAATTCAAAGGGAGTTGCCATCAACAGATTACGATGTGGTGAAATGGTACACATATATGACCCCCTATCGGAGTGCAAAACTCATGGGACGACTCATCTTCCATGCCAGTATAGACTGGCATGGAGCTATGCAATGTGCAGATGGTGATAAAATCGGACCTCTAACCGTACGTCCTCGAATTGGCCGACACTGGCGTAAAAGTAAGGACGGAAAAAGCAAACCGCTTTGTTCGAGTTGGGAGCGCCTTGGTCCCAGAGCAGATTGCAGGGATAATAAAAAATACGATAAGCGATTGGACGACATTTTCAGATTTTCCATCAAAATTGTTTTACAAGCGGAAAAAAAACAAAAGAAAAACAACACCAGAGTTCATTTTACCGCTAATTTGCGTAAATCGCGAATACACCACGAAGGATTTCTAAAGAGAAAAATGAAATAACCTTGATTTTTGTGTCTAGCGATCGATTTGTCCCCCTTTGGAGAATTACTATTATTTTTGTTTTAAATGGACGAATGGAATCTATATCCAACCTACTAGATTTAGATGTGTGCTTATTTCAAAATATGGCTTATGGATCTATAACTTTTGTAAAGGAACCCGTTTACCAAAAATGGGCAATTCCACTTCAACTTGCGAAAGCCAACAGGGAATACTTTTGTTCAATATTTAGTTATGTATGGTCTAATTTGCTGCAAAGATGCTGCATTTCTTGAAATATTGGCAAAAAATGAAAAATCCCCTCTGGGCCCTAAACTTTATGGAAAAACTTAAGCCAGAAGTTCACGCCGATCAGTCAATCCACATGTCAACGTACACATTTTTTATTAAGGTTAGTTTAAAAGGTCTAATTGCGCATGCAAGTCTTCTGAAAACATTTCTTCATCTGGCAAACATTATATTTTAAATGGTTTCTATGTTAAAATGTTCAACTTCTGAATTTTATAAAGTATTCTTGTAATATTTTTTTTGGAAAAGTAATTATGAATTTTATTTGCCAAGTCCCCCGCAAAAATGTTATTTTTAAATTTTGGACAAAGAAATCGCAATTAAAATGTATAACATCCAATGTCGAAACATTACCTAAGCGCAAGGCATGCGCTCTTTAATAACTGGTTTAATAGTATTGACTCTCATTTTGGAACATTTTGATTATTAATTTATCAATATTAATTTCGATTTGTTGAATTTTGATGATCAAATTTTCAACGAACAAATATATTTTATTAAACGGGAATTAAGTTCTCTTCGGAAACATTGGTTCACCCTTATTCGAGATATAAAAGTAGTACTTGATATGTACTTCCATTTACGTACTAACGATTCCGGATAAATTGTAGTCATAACTACGAGTAACTCACAAAATTATTTTTTTATAGTGATGCATTGAAAGTGGAGACATCTGCATATAACTTACCGCATATGTGAGCTTCCATCAAAAACTTGGTAACTTAAGTAATCCCAGCAGAATATAGTGGAAGACTGCCCAAATATTTCCTTCCATAAAAATTAAATCTCCTGTTAGATGTTGGCAACTACCACGCGATAGTTACATATTGTTACGATCGTGACATATAGGTTTAAATAGCGGCACCCGAAAGCATGTTTGAGAAATATTCTAACCTATCTTTCCAATAAAGTTGCAATAAAGGTTCACTTCAAAGCCGATTAAGCTAAGGAACTTAAACTGATAAAATCTGTATATACATTTAACATCGGAGCAAAATATATGTCACTACAAGGAGGCTAACAAGTTTAGTGTTTATTTATAACGAAACTATGTAGCCAAAAGTGGAGGCTACGAAGAGAAGTAAATGAGCAAAATACTATTTCTACGATCATAATATTGTGATTCGGTACCGCGCATACATTACAGTAATTGTCATATTTGATTGAGAGTCTTGAACACTCACAGCACGACACGTCTCAAGACTTACTGTAAATGAGTGAAAACTTCGCGCGAGAGATCGCCTAGCTTCTAGCAATAAGATTCCCATGGGGCCGATATACGGCTTAAAATACATGATCCATTAGAAACATCTAGTCATAACTCTTATAATTTTCGTATGGTCAACACCGGGAACAGTATTGTGCAGATAAATTACATTTAGGAATTTACCTCATTATTTACATGTAAAAAAATTAATTTTCACAAGTAAATAATTAACTACAAAATGTAAAAAATTAAATAATGTGGCGCCATCTTCTTTAACACTACCCGAATATGAGAACTAATCTTGTAATTTTTTGTTATTTATAGTTGAGACAAGTAAATCTAATTTTTAATAAAAAAGTTATTTAATTAATTGAAATTTTTTATTTTGTTGTAAATTAATGATTATTCTGCTAATTAATAAAGTGTGCGTTGTTAATATTATTTGCCTATAAATTTAGGAAAAAAATCAATTTATTGCAGATGGCACTGTTTTTCCATGTTTATTACATTATTTACCACAATTTTCGTAAAAAATTTAAACCTAGGACCCGTCAATACCAGAGTAAGAGCTTTCTTACTCTGCTATCGAAGGCGATATTGTTTCAGCGTGTGGCGCTTATTATACTTTTAAGTGGTCCTCATCACAAAACTTCATTCGGGTACTAACCTTACAACTGGCCGAGGTTAGTTTCTGTTATCCATTTTATTTATTGCCCGCACCTGATTTCATACCTCGCAACTTTTTGTTTTTCGTAAATATTGTATCTAGTTTATAATTTGACTCATATTGGCTGATCACAACTGTTAGCCTAACCCAGGAATCACCAAAACATACAATGTAATGCCTAAAATAATAATTTGCTATTGAGTGTCAGAGTTCCACTTACATCGTTTTCAAAAGTAAGGCCTAATGATTCCATCTGACTACAATGCGCACCACACATTTATTTTTGAACCTGTAATGGCTCAAATGTGGCCCCTCATCCTTAAGTAAAGATCAATTTTCATTAATCATTCAGTATCAGAATTGAAGCATTTAACGCATTGATATTCATTTAAAAAATGAGTTCTTTAAAAACTACCAGACAAGTGTTGCAGTGGGTAAAGTTTCAACAAGGTAACTGAGTGATTTCATGTGTATAGTGAATAAAAGCTGTTTGGTTTACAATGCAGATGTCAACCAGTATATGAGATACATATTTGTATTAATAATGAAAACTAATGAAATATTATTCTGAAAAAGTTTATTAGCATACCGGCCTTAAAATCGTACCTTATAGGAGAACTCTTACTCAATAGATGGTTGACGTGATAAGGCTTTCTAACGAGAGCTGTAGAGAATTACCCAGAGAGAGAATTAAATACTTTATTTACTTCACGACATGTCCCGTTTTAGCCAGATACCTTTTTTCCTTTATCTCTAATAGGGCGTCTACTAGGCTGGACCATCTAACTCTGTTCAGTGGTATTGCTTTGATTCCCACCCATAACTTGTCCAGTTGTTTCGCTTCTGCTAGAATCGTTCGTTTCTACGTTACAACTGGCCGTCCGACTTTCCTTTTCTTATGTGGGTTCCATTCCAGAGATCATTTAGTTACGTCATTCGGTGATTTCCTTCGCGTATGACCAATCCATCTTCACTTGAGCTTTCTCATTTCGATTCAATGACTGCTTAATTCATTTGCCTAAAGATACCAACATTGTTATTTTGTTGGCCCAGAAACATCTTAATATTCTTGTAATACAAGTACTTACAACCTGTAGCTTATTGTTGATCTTATTTGTACGGATCTAATACTACACCGTTGTCTTACTCCAGAGCATCCATGATACTATGACTAAGTTTGGTTGCCTTTGTATTGTGCTCGATTATTTGCATTCCTGTATATGTTTTGTATAACTTCTTTTGGATATCCATTTCAGAAAATCTTCTATATTCCGTGCCTGTATATTGTGCCGAATGCATGTTTGGAGTCCATGAAGAGTAGGTAAAGTGATGAATTCCATTCATCTGACTGCTCAATGATAATTCGTGACGAGTTAGCCAGCTTGTTTCTTTCTTAATTTCGAGTTAATTCTCGGTGAAATGATCTCCAGAATGATAATAGCGAATAACTTTATTCTTGTGTGAGGAATAGACTACGCTAATTTTTGAATTCTCTCCGGTCTTGAGAATCGTTATAGTCAATTCTTCCTTCCACTTTCGCGGTGCTCTGCCGGAATTAAATACCTCTGTTATTGCTAGTGTTAGAGTTATTGCACGTGTGGATGTGTCTCCTTCGAATATTTCAACTGGTATATTGTCCGTTTCAAAGGCATTTTTATTTTGTTGTATGTAGTGAATTTTCACGAAACGTTTTTTAATCTGTCTGTCTGTATTAAATTTTTTCCGATTTGTCTTGATGAATTTTACAGCGGCAAATTTAATTAGGAATTGTAATATTTTACCTGTTTTACGAACTTGCTATTGTGAATTGTAGTTGTTCATATAATTCACCCATGATTGTACGCTTGTATGTTTTAAGCAATCCAAAAATAAGATTTGTTGAAATATTGGCTCCATTTCAGTGTTTGATGTTAACCGATTGTCGCCAAACTCTTTTTTCTTTGGGAAACAAAATTAAATCGTCGAAAACCTTGATCCGGAGAATGAATTAGATGACGTAAACATTCGTAGAGTATTTCGATTAGTTTTACTTGGCGATTACGGACGAGTGAGCTGATGCTTGTCAAGGCGTAAAGGTAATTTTTGTCGCAAAATGGTACCGATATTGCCATTCTCTTCTTCAAATAGTTGGGGTAGATGATACCTCCCGAATCTGGAAACAGATGGCCACGATCTTTCTGGCCGATGAAACCAACTTCGCTTTCTTTGAAGCAGATTTTTATTTTCTGCCGTGTAGTGACAGATTTCGGCAGTAGTCACGAATCGCTGCAGAGACTCTGCCGGATTGCGTTTACCCATGATCAAACTTTCCTTCGAAGTTGTCATGCGATTCTTCTTTTGCCCACTATTGGTACGCACGACACCCATGTAGTCGATAGCGTTCTTATGTCCCATATATCATGAAGGATATTTTGTTTGTATGCATTGAAACAATATCTGACGGTAGTTATCGAAAGTTCTTATAAACGGCATAATTCGTAACGAGTTTTCCCACACAAAAATATTCGAATCAAAATTATCGCGGCTGATTGGAGCGAATTATTTGGATAACGCATAAAATATAATCATTTGCCGATTATCGAGGCTTCCAAAAATAAAAAGACGCTCTACGCCAAGTTAAAATCAGAATTACAAAGTTCATTGTTGTAAATTTCTGTGGAAATATTCGAGTTTAGAATACTGAGAAATTCTGAAAGGAACGCTACACCGAATTGTTAGGAATTTAAATAACAAACTTGCTCCCCTGTTTCACATAAGATGGTAAAAAATCACCTTACACTTCTTTGACAAAAGCATATCAACATTTTTCTTCATTTTTCAAGACGAGTATCGATTTTAAGAAATATATTAAAGTGATTGGTGACAAAGGAAATGTATAAAATTACAAGAATAACAACGCAGTGATAAACAACACCATCCAAATCATCAAGGTAAAATAAAAAAAATCCTAAATTGGTGCTAGGCGAATATTTTGAACCCTTAATACAATTTTCTTTACGACAAAGACATGCTATGTGTGTTCGAAGACACACGGTGTTCACACCGCGTTGTAAAATATCATTTTGTTTTACATCTTCAGCTGATGAATAACAGAAAAACATAAAAATAAACCAAAACCAGAAATGTGGAAAATCAATACTCCAATTATCTAAACTTGGATGCTTGTATCTAGGAATGAACATCTACCATATAAATGGCTCAACTTTTCAAAGGTAATTTATACTTATGTTGAACTGTGTGCTAAATAGTAAATACACAGATGTGTAATTTTTTGATAAGATGAAAACTTTTTATGTTTGAACGACAAACCGATTTAGTTTAAGCATTACTGTTACTGTTTCATCATTTGGGTCACATATCCATGTAGGTACATACGGATAAATTTAGAAATTTACAATGAAATGAATATCTTTGATCTTAATGTGTATGTCACAGCAACGTAAAAAAAGGTTTTTTGCTGTCTAAAACCTGAACTGAAACTACATGGGCACGTATCTAGAAATGTCGCATCCAATTTAAAACTGTTGTCCTTCATACAGCATTGATGTTCTTAAATTTGTTAATTTTCATCTAATTTAATGTTATTCAATTTCGTTTGAAGGTTTAAACGGTGACGCGCGATTAATATTCGCTCAGAGACAAAACATTGGAAAAATGAGATTAAGAAGACTGGTAATGTTATATCCAAATTACATCGACACATCGGTCTAAGGCCGGTTGCCAAATTGTGTTTTGAAATGGTTGATCTTGGTCCTAAGGCGTATGCACATGTGACGGATATTTTCAGAGAACCTGACACAATTTAATACAGGTTTTAGAAATATAAATTGTTCCTAAATGTTGGCACCACACATACCCATTTTAAATACAGGGTGTGCCATAAGTCACTGAACAATGTATTTTTGATATAATTTTTGTATTTTGTATTTTTTTCTCTTTTTTACTTTTCTTCAGTAATAGAAACAACGTTTGGGAGATTCAGTAGCCATGTATACGACTGAGGAACGAGCAAAAATGGTTAAGTTTGATTTTGCTAGTCAAAATTCAATAATTCAAACACAAAAAAAATTTCGAAATTTTTTTTAACACCAGAAATGCACCATCACGAAATCAAGTACACAAGTACAGTCTAGTCGCGTTTTCAATCATCGGGATATGTTAGTGACTTATCTCGAAGTGCACGATCGCTTGAAGCACGAAGCCAAGGTAATATCAAACGAGTTGGGGAGAGCGTAAATGAGAACCCTGAAACATCGACTCATAAACGTGCCACTCAGCTTCAAATATCCAAAACTTCACTGCGAAGAATTATGAAAGAAAAATTATTGCTGTTTCCGTACAAGATACAAATGATACTTGAAATTTTGCCGCAAGACTATGCAGCCCGCTTGCATAGCAAACTTGTGCAAAATTGACCGAATTATTAACGGATGATCCTGATTTTATGAAAAAAATTATAATGACCGATGAAGCGCATTTCCATTAAAGTGGTTATGTTAATAAGCAAAATTTGGGAAACTGGGGCAGTGAAACCCCAAGAGTGACCTAATAGCGTCCGTTGCATCCACTGAGAGTCACAGGTTGGTGCGGAATATCAGCAGACAAGATTTATGGCCCTTACTTCTTTCAAGACGAAGATGGCAGTGCATTGACTGTAAATGGTGAGCTTTACAGGGTTATGTTATGAAATTTTTGGTTTCCTGAACTTGATAATAGCCAAGAAATGTGGTTTCAACAAGACGGAGGTACGTCCCATACTGCAAGGAGATGTTAATTGGCCATCACGATAACCCGATTTAACACCACCAGATTTCTTTTTGTGGGGATATTTGAAAGATCGTGTATACGCAAATAAACACCCTCACGTTCTAAAGTGGTATCTCAATGCACCAAATTTTTCAGCTCTACAAAAATCTATTCCTCAAGAACAATAAAGAACATTGTTAGGTCGTTTTAAATGGTAGTTTATAGAGAACTCCTTACACGCCATTCTTCCATATATAGACTTATCGCACTTTAATAGAGAGCGAGAGAGAGAAAGTGAGAGAGAGAGAGAGTCGAATTTATGATTATGAGAAATTTAAAGGCAGGAACCTAACCATCCCACTTTCCGCTCATCAAACCCAACCATTCAAAACTATTAATTGCATATTAAATCAATAATGCAAACAATGCGGAACCCGGCATCATCCATTGCTCCATAATGGCAACAACGGAAGAAAAAAGTAATCTGGAAAAGCAGAAATATTATCAAAAATCGCGATTCGACCCAAAAGCTGAACAAAAACACGTTTCTGGGAAATAAACGTATAAACAACCAAAGAAGTTAGTAGTACTTGAAAGTGGAACGATCTAAATAATTTATCACTAACCGGCCTTGAATACAATATTACAGCATTGGCAGATTTGCTTCTGAAAGCAGATTATTACGCAGAAATTACGTAGTATACTCTGATTATTAACGAAAGGTAAAACAATTTAATTGCCCATCTCTCCAGATTAGGCTGGATTATTCTGAGGAAAACAAAGAAAAAAACAGTCAAACAAATTTTTAATAAAAGCAGCTGTAACTATTCGAAAAATATAGCAATGCCGCATCCTGCTGTCTTAAAACTTCTAAGAACTACAACAACATTAAAAATGATGTTTGATGCCTCTATAAAAACAACCCTAGGCAAATCACAAAATGGTATAATTCATAACGGGCCGTAATTGGAACATGACGTGTTCACCGTAGTTATAGACCGAAATTTCCAACACCATGTGGTGCAATTCTCCAGCTAATGACGGGATTCGAAGTCAACTGTCAACTGATTGCGCTGCTCCGAAGAGGCGGATTCAATCTGAGTAAATGGTCGAGTAACCACGAGCAACTACTAAACAATAAAAGCGAGAACACTGAGAGATATCAAATTGAAATAAATTAGACCATGACCATTGACAAACCGGAACGTGTTTTCCGCGGCAATAAGTTATGTGGACCACTATTGTCTGGTTCCGGTAATAAAAACATAAAAAACGCTACATAATCTGGGGTTCGAACTGTAAATGACGAGTAGATACACGAGCATGTTTTTACAATTACGCTCATTTATGGATAACCAACCATGCGTAGTACACGAAAATAATACTGAAACTATATTTGAGAAAACTTTAGGCTTCAAACCTGGTCTCCAAGGCGGGAACAAAAACGGGGTACAGGCAGAAATAAAGCTGGTTTCTTAAAACCAAGTACTGTGGACAATAGCAGGATAAAAGCTGGTCATCATGCACCAAACAAGTGAGAAGGAACGCCTGGAAAACTCTGAAAGGGTACATCAAGATTCCGATAGCAAAGGTATCTCAACTGTGATTGCCTACGACTGAGAACAACAAGGATGCATAGTACACGCCAATAGAGATAAAACACTGTAGCCGCCACCTACCTGAGAATCATGTAGGAGGACGCTGAACTGACTCCATCCTGCCGCAGATAAGATGGCCAACATTGTTGTGCTGTATTGTTTACACCACATAGTTAATTAATATTTTACATGTAGACAATAAAAAATGGCGTCGTCAATGTAGAGAATGTAGACAACGACCATAATTTTTATTTCTGTTGACAATCAGTAAAATTCTATGTTTTCTTTGTTAAAGGAAAATTTAACAAGATGGAGCGCTTCATTCTTTCCTTAGCTTTAAAACATTTGAACCAAAGTTTTTATATGGTAACAAAGCAAATTTATACGAGTTGTGTTCAAAAGGTAAAGGGATTTTCTAATTCTAATTATTGGGTTGATACATATGTTTGAAAAGTAGCTGTTCAGTGCTAACCGTATTGGATATTTAGTCTGTTGTACACTGGCGAAAAGGTTATATAGGTTTAGGTAGGGTCGGTGATTATTTGGATTTTAAGTTTTAGAAATGTTAAATATTGCTTTGACTCATTACTGCTTTGCTTTTAATGAGAAGCGCAATGGACGCGCCAGCACTTCAACAACCGATGAAAACCTGGAAAAAGGGAAAGGAATTATTATGAACGATTGTCAAATTGTAATCATGGAAGTCGCTGATGATGCCAAAAATGCGAAGTTGCTTAATGAAATTAACAACGATGCAGATACAGCAATGACCCCGTGTCAGTTTTCTGTTTCCGTAAATGTAGAACCTTAAACGGCCGTCGTTTTCCAAGCATAGATGAGATTAAAACATCATGGGGATTAGAAAAAGCGGTGATAAAAATGTGTAATAAATATCTAATGAGGACTATTTTAAAGAGGATAGCATTGAGGTAGACGAATGAACAAATCTTTCCACAAAACGAAAATTACCTCGAGTGTTATCGTTAAAGTGCAAAATCGTTAAATGTGCGAAATTTTAATTGACAAAATCGTTTACACGATAAAAAAAAAATCGATTGTATGTGCTACCGACATGTTTGCTGTTCCCTTCACATAGTAAATTACTCGTAGTATTGTTTATTGTTATATAGGAATTGTTTATGTTTACCTTGGTAGTACTAAGTGGGGGAAAGGTGGCGCAGCAACATCCCACGAGTCTATGATGGAAAATCATAAATTAAGGGCCCTCATTTCAAATATTTCTGACCAGTAAAAAAGTTTTTCCAATTTTTATTCGAACATTTACCGTGATATATTTACTTAATATGTGTTATTCTGCTCGAGAAATTTAGTAGATTCGGAAAAATGGATGACTTATATGTATGCGTTAAGTACAATTTTAAGAAACCCTTGTGTTAAAAACTAGAACCTTATGGTGGTTATATTTGTGCCAATGACGAAGACACTGGTTAACCAAATTATCGATCGAGCCGATATCAGAACCTGACATAGGTTTCAGGTGTTGTACTGCTGCACCGACTAATAAGCGGTATGATTCCACACGTTATGTTGAAATCGAGAGTAAATGAGTTTGGAAACTATGCGACATAACAAACTAACCGAATTGAATGACTAAACGAATAAACAAATGTCGCAAGTCTAGACAGATCAAACCAGACAGAGTAATTTAAAAGTTCGAGTTCTGATGTTCTACTAAATTGAATAAAAATTGTACATCAACAACAATAGTCTACATTATCTTCATACACTACCAATTCTCGACAATTTCTACTCAAAAATGAATTATCTACGTTATTTTCGGTACCAACATGTAAACAATTCCGAAATTCGCGTATACGCACAACCCTGGTAGCCAACCAATGATCGCTATTCCTTTTTGTCTATAGAAATTCAAAATGAGGTTTGTCCTGTAGCCTGACTGGAAGTTGCCACTAGGAGCCACCGTGCAGTCACGGTGACTTCCAAAGAAAACAAGTAATATGCGTGTTTGTACCCTTTTTGAATAGGAATGTGAAATCTCACAACATAATCTGGGGAAGAACGGATACGAACTCAAAACGTGAGTTACTACTTGATTTCGTTCTAATATGTATCTGTATATGCAACATTATGTACATGATGTGTGCGCCAACGTTTATAACCAACAAAATGGAAAAAGCCCCAAAGATATTACACTTGACATTGATTTTATAAATAATATCTGGAGGGTATCAGACGGTTTCATACTACGAATGATCTTTAATATCTTCAGTGGGTAAAAACCCACTTATAAATCAATGTTCAGGATCAGGAAGAAAACCGACCGGTATACCTTCCGAATTATTCTACATTCTAGAATTCATTATTGATTCCGGTAATCTGAATCTATACTAGAGATTGATGACCAAGTGAACACGTTGTATGATGCTAACTCTACACACTCATCAAAAATGCAAGAAGCTTTTCAGAAGTCATGAAAACAAGAGCAGCTGAAGACTGAATCTCCTGTAAGAAAGTCGTTTGAAGCGCCAGAACAAAGGAATGTACACTATAGCTACTAGTCTCACCAACTCGAGTTATTTTGAACGACCAGATGGACTCTGAACTTCACCAAGCGATGAATCTTTCGAGCCGATAAAGGAAATTCACTTTCTTGGCTGCTTCGAAATCGCGCCACAGAAACCAAGGAGTACTAAAATATCGAGCCCCGTAGGTAAAATAATAAATAGGATCAACAATTTGTAGTTAAGATACAGCTTTAAGTTATAAGTCCACATAATCTCATGATATCATTCCTGCAGATAACGAGCAGACCACTGGTTCGAGATTACTAGCCTGGACCTTTATCACATTCGTAGAAAATGGACTGAATGTAGTAAAGGTTACATTTATATCTAGAAAGGTGGAAAAGATTTCATTGCAATACCCACGGCGTTAAACCTAACATCTTTTTCCGAAATTTTTTGGAAAAGATCAACAAAAGGTCACATGAGATGTTTGTTTGAATCGAATTATCTGCTCAAAATATTCTGAGAAAGTGCAACGAACAGATGCTTCGTAAATCAGTGAGACACTTCTAGCTATCAGGAATATTTTCTATTCCTGTCAAGTACTGGACATTCTCTTTTAGCTGACGTTTTTTAATATTATTTAAGCCTTGATGTTGTTAACTAATTCGCGGGTGATTTAAAGTTGGACGGTATAAGGTTGAAGATGGGGTGTTATGCGATGTATTGAACTTAAAAGTTCTCCGGTCTCTCCAACCTCTGCCACGTGTTCCCAGCTGAATTAATTGCGACAGGAGAATTCGTAGATTTGATGAAGGTAAAATGTAATATCTGTAATCACAGTTTTGGTTCACTTGATTTTAAGGGCAGACCTGTCTCTATTTACTTAGCAGATGTTCAAATTACACTTGCTAACTGCGAGGTAATTCTAAAGGAGGAAGGCATGAGACCAAAGAACTACAGATGGTTAACTATTTGGGGCAGACCTGGGCATGATTAGCCCTCTACAATTCAAACAGCTTATATTTCTGCGAAGAAGTAATTTAAATATGGGTATGGGTGCGATTACAGAGCATTCTTTTCATAGGTAAAGACATTTACCGACTTGGTGTCTATCGGTTACTGTCGTATCAGTCGTATCTCAATTTGCTTCTGTCGTCGTCCAGCAACCAACAGTTAAAAAATCGTTGGTGCACCACCGTTAAATGATCTGTCGGGTCTATATGGGGTATAGACGTCAAGGATACTTTAAAGGAGTATGGAAGAAACAATGTGGTGCAAACGAACCAAGAAGAGCCTATTCTGTTACTTTAGGACAACCACCGTAGCCTATTTAAACCTAGCTCAGAACTTATCCAGATATTCCACACCAAAACTTAATTTAAAGAAAGAAACTGACAAATTTTCAATATAAAATTTACGATATTTAAAATATCAAATAAGAAATTTCAAAAAAGTTGTAGCAACTCAATTATTCGCAAAATAATTTATTCTACAAGCATCGACGAATACGACATAAAATATGCGACATTCAACCGTGAACCATTCAGTAAACTCGATAATTAATTAATCGATATCAACTTCTATAATCAACAGCGCACGACACTCAACAGGTCACGTACACACGCATTGGCATAAAAATTTTGACAACATAAAAATAACAAATAAAATCGTCATCAACTTCGGACGACTGAAAACGTCAAATAGCATAGAATAAAAAAAATCTCTCTCTCTACTTTCTGTTGTCCTAGAGTGAACACGACCGCTTATAAAATAATATTAACAATAATAAATATCTAATAAATACAATTGTAAAGTGTGAAATCGAATCGAAGTATATTAAATCAAACATCCCATATTTACAGAGTAATCAAAGAAAACAAATTAACTGAATTTATCTATCCGAGTGGCGATTCCTCAAAACAATTTTTTAAATTATTGAATTTGACACTTAAGAAAAACAATTTGTTGACACAATTTTAAATTCAAGTAGGCAAACGAAAACAATAATTTTTCTCTTGCCTACTCTCAACCAAAGCGAGAGAAAAATATTATTTTCTCTCTTTTGATCTCAAACTAAATATTTAAATATTTTGTAATAAAATTTGCAAACAATTAAATAAAAATAAACAATATAAATAAAGATATAATAAAATAATTGTAAAGGGTGACGCATAAGTAACGTTATGATTTAATAAGTGAATAAGTTTTATTTTACGTTTTTTTTAACAATTTACCGATTGGTTCAACGTTTTCGGCAACAAGGGGCTGCCTGTGATCTTTCGCGTGCTGATTCGAAATAATGTGAACATTGCTCGGGTGCAAGCAAGTATTGAGGGAAACCCTGAAACTTCCACCAGGCGATGTTCTCGGCAGTTGGTGATGTCTAGGCGGTATTTGCAAAGAATTTTACATAAGTTACACCTTCTCCCAGATTCTCCCAAGATTCAATTGGGCCACGAGCTAAAACCAAATGATGCACAAATATGCATTCAATATAGTCGCCGTTTTCAATAATAGAATAATAAAATAATAGAAAACAACGAGTTTATTCACAAACTCATAATAAGCGATGAGGCCCATTTTCACCTCAATGGTCACGTGAATAAATAAAATTGCAGAATATGAGGCACATTATGATGTGGAATAACTTCAGAAAGTTAATGTGAATGGTATTCAATACCGGGCAATGATTGAAAATTTTTTAAGGTCACAGGTAGAGAACAATCCAGAAGTGTGGATCCAAAAAGATGAAGCCACAGTTCGTCCAATTATGGCTCTCCTGCGCGAAATTTTTGGCGTTCGAATAATATCGCGTTTTTCTGATTTTAAAGGGTAAGGTGTATGCCAGTAACCCACGAACCATCCAACAGCTTAAGGCCAATATACGAGAAGTGAGGGCGCTGGGATTTATAATCCTAAGAAAAGTTATGGAAGTTAATGCTCTGGAAAGAGCACGTCAGCTCGAAGCAAACAAAGAGCCCCATTTGAAAGACATTATCTTCAAAACATAGTGTGAACATATTTCCACACTTTTAATATATTAATAGGCTGATCAGTCGATTTTTTGAAAAGAAAACTATGCCAATTCCGTTTTAATTTTTTTTTTATTTCGACGTTTCGATAATTTTTTTTCATCTTCAGGGGCTACAATGCAGATGAATTACACGTTAAAATAGTACAGACGGTAAAAAACAAATATCGAAACGTCGGAATAAAAAAAAAATGAAAACGGAATTGGCATAGTTTCTTTTCAAAAAATTGACTGATCAGCCTATTAATATATTAAAAGAACTATATAACAGTCATACATCAATTGGAAATTAATATTAAAGTTGAAGGCATAATCAACATGAATCTTTATAATGCGATTAATAAACATTATGGTAGTAAAAGAGCAGCACTTTTGATGGAATACGCAAAAATATGTATATACCGTAACATCAAAAACCTACTTATTAAAATGTCGGAAAAATTCACTCAATCCTAAATTCATCACGAACTCTACCATAGGCGTAACGAAATTATTGGACAAAAACAGCAAGGGTCGTTAACAGAAAGGTCTTAAATCGTGAGAAAGGTCATACAGCACGCCACACACGCAACACTTTATATAGTTTACACGAAGAGATTATTAATATTTAGACACACGTGTCACACCCATATCTTATACATCAAAAGCAATATTACACAAGGAAATGTGCATAACTCACACTCATACATACACGCAAATTTGATGTGTTGTGTACCAATCCAGGAGCATTCCTTAACTTAACCAATGTTTTGGTACCTGATGTCGCACAATAGTTATTGAGTGTTAGTCGAACTTTTGTTATTGCAAATCATGGAGGTTTCCCGTTATTCGATATCATTGCTGATGCTGAGGAGATTGTAAAAACAATAACAAACGTCGCATGTCGAGATGTTGTGAGAGCACGCATTGCTAACGCGATAGTAAATGCACAAAAACAATATACGCATAAATACTCTAACCCGACACAGAACATTATCACACACATACATATATAGAAAATATAAGGATTTCTGTAAGCAGAATAAAAATGTCATTGTAGTGCAGTCTGATAAAACTAGTTGCACCGTACTAATGTATGCAAGTGAGTATGATCAAAAAGTTAAAGAATTACTTAATGATACAAATACATATGAGATCATCTCACAGGGTGATCCCAAAAACAAATTACAGCGTGTTAATAACAAAAATATTATTGAATTATTTAAAAATAATGTTCTCGATTGGGCAACACTCTTTAACCAGCTATAATACCACGGCGCCGAAGATCTACGCTTTACCTAAGACACATAAGGAGGGCATGCCCATGAGACCGGTCATTGCATCTGTCAATTCGTAGACCGAATTGTTAGCTTCGATGTGGTGTCGTTGTTCGCCAATATTCCAGTTGCTCTTGCAATGGATATCATTGCAGATAAATGGGAATTATTGAGCCAACACACAGTAATCCACAGAGAGATGTTTTTCAAGTTATTGAAATTCTGTCTTGTAGACGCGAACTATTTTGTGTATAAATCAGTATTCTATAAATAAATCTATGTATTGTAAACGGGAAACCCGATATCCAGTGTGATTGCAGATATTGTAACTCAACGATTACTTAATACGGTAATAAGTAGCTGATCTTCCAAACCTAAATTTTTGGCCAAATACGTTGACGACGTTTTCTCTGTTTTGCCGGAAGCTATGATTGAAACAATATTGAACGCGTTGAACTCGTTTCACAACAATTTAAGATTCACAGTCGAATATGAGGAAAACAATGAACTGCCTTTTTTACATGTTTTAGTCAAGCGCGGTATGGACGGTAAACTAACTACAAATTGGTATCAAAAGAGCAATTCATCAGGCCGTTTGTTGAATTACTACTCAAACCATCCAGAAAATCATAAACCCAACACAGCTTACAATTTGGTTCATCGTGTATTGACCTTGAGTTCGGAATGTCACCACAGTAACAATATACAAAAAAAATCATATATTGGGAATGAATAATTACCCAGATTGGATCATTATACGTGCAGGTAATCTATTTATGCAAAAGCAAATTCAGCTTACGGATATTCATGACAGTGGCATAAACACACACACACACACACACACACACACACACACACACACACACACACACACACACACACACACACACACACACACACACACACAAAATAAAATTTACAAAAGCTTAAACTACATACAAGGGCTATCTGAAAAAATTAATAAAATTACACAAACATACACTGATAATGTGCAAATCGCGCATAAGAGTAACGTGTGCCTACACAACATTTTTACAAAATTGAAAGACAAAATACCGTTGGGCAAACGAACGGATATAATCTATCAAATCCCTTGTCTTGGCAATGGAAATGCCGATGATAAGTGCAGACTAACGTATGTTGGACAAACACGACAATTTTTAGAAAAAAGGATACTAAACCATAGGTACGACATTAAGAAACCCTTCATACAAGAGTAAAACAAAACCGCAGTGGTCCAACATTTTCATCAGTTAGGTCATTACCCTGACTTTGAAAATACCAAAATATTAGGTACACAGAGGCATTATGGGAAACGGTTAACAGTTGAAGCACTTACATATATACACTCAAAATACATACAACAAGCGACGACATCACTTGATGATATTTCCCCCTGTGTTTTGTGCAATAGTAGATGATGATACACAAAATAAAAAGACAAGAAATGATGATACGCAAAATTACACACACCAAGGTCCGAATACATACAAACGCAGACGATTGTCATAGTTTATTTATTTATTTTGATTTTTTTTTTAATCCATGCAATCTTTTCTGGGGCCGAAGTACTCCCTGCTCTTTCGCGGTTGATTTTTCGTCTCTACTGTGGGCAAAAAGTAGTACGACTTTTTAATTTAAATTTCGCGCGGAAAACCATTGGTCGTAATATTTTTTTTTTCTATGTTGGTCAGTGACATCTGTGCCAAATGTCACATCAAAATAATCATTAGTAAATACTAAACATAGGCTTGTCTTTCTGAAGTACAAAAAGTGCATTCGGCGATTTTTGCAATGAGTGAAATTATTCAACACAGAAGTTCCATTAAATTTTGTGTGCGGAATCAATTTTGTGGTGCCAAAACGTTCAGAATGTTGCAAAAGGACTTCGGTGATCATTGTATGTTGCGAGCAAGTGTTTTTGATTGGTACAAATTATTCAAAGAGAGTCGAGAACGTGTAGACGACGAACCACGTCCAGGACGGCCATCAATTATCATTAACTGATGATCAACACGTTAATAAAATCAAGGGAATGGTGCTCAAGAATCGACGATTAACAGTCAGAGACCTTACTGGCATCGTTGAAATATATGAAGGATCAGTGAAAACCATTTGAAAGATCATTTGGGCCAAAACCACTCAATTTTTTGGAAAAACAGCGTCGCGTTAACGTCTGTGAAACAATGCTTTCCGACTACCAGGATGTCATGAAACGTATTATAACTGGCGATGAGTCTTGGATCTATGCTTATGACCCGGAAACAGACGATCAATCGACCGAATGTCGAGCCAAAGGTGAGCCGAAGCCGAAAAACCACGTCAAAGCAAGTCAAAACTCAAGGTGATGTTGACAGTTTTCTTCGATTATCGAGATGTGGTGCACTCCGAATCCTTCTGACCGGCCAAACTGTCAACAAGGAATACTACTTGAGTGTTATGCGTCGTTTGCGCGACAACTCTTGGTTTTTGCACCATGATAATGCACCTTCTCATACTGCATTGGTTTTACGTGATTTTTTCGCCAAAAATTCCACCCATATCGTTCCGCAACCACCGTATTCGCCTGATTTAGTTCCGTGTGACTTCTGGCTGTTCAGCAAACTCAAACGACCGCTCCGGGGAAACCGTTTTGAGTCAATTGAAGACATTAAACGTGAATCGCTACGCGCATTGGAGGCTATTCCGGAAATTGACTTTAACAACTGTTTCGAGGATTGGAAAAAACGTTGGCACAAGTATATTACGGGGGGATTACTTTGAGGGGGACGAATTAGATTTGGAGAAATAAATAAAGAATTTTAAAATTATGAACAAAGTCTTACTATTTTTTGCCCACAGTATTATATAACAGTCATACATCAATTGGAAAACATTTCCAAAATATAATCTAAATTTTAATAAATGCCAACGTCAAATAAAATTAGAAACAAAAAAATTATTCATTAAATAAATCATAACGTTACTTATGCGCCACCCTATAGTTCACTAATTACAAATAACGTAATTGTTGGATGACACGCTCTTTTAATAATATGGTGATCCCGACCTGATGAAGAAGTCACATAACCAACGGCCGCATTAGTAGTTATGACAACCGTATCTTTGCAGCAAACCAACTTCATGTTTTTCACCGACCTAGCCAGAACTAGAAGAGCAAAAAATAAATGGTCGTCACATGAAAATTTTAATAAATTGTATTTAAAATTAAGTGAGATTATTACAGTACCAAAATTTTTATTGAATGGCAAAAATTTGATTTTTTGCTCTATTGTCATTTTAATATTTCAACAAGCCTGTGTACTGAATCCTGCTCGGTGAAGCCGATATTACACAGCAATTTGAGAGAATGTCCTATTGATTAGTAGTGATGAAAACATCAGGAAAACTTCTTGCTGTGCCTCAAAATTAATAATTAGGTTCAAAGTTGCTAACCATGCAACTTTGCCGAGGTGACTGAATTAATAGTATGGCTCATTTGTGAAAATCAGCAATTATCACAAACAAATTGGAAAACAGATTTTCAGGACACTTTTATCCCAAATATTTTATGCTAAAAGAGTACGTAAGTCAAAAAAAAACACAGCAAACATAACATGTGTGCAACGGACGTGTTTGTTGTTAAACAAATTTAATATTTTGAGCATAATTTTCGTGCATGATTTCGCAATTATTTTAACTTTTAATTCAATTATTTTATGGGAATCGCACGAGGATGCACAGCATAAAAATGAGATTCGATCACGTTACATTTCTGATTGACAATTTTATTACTAAAGTTAATTGAATTTTGGTTTAAACTGAAAATCGATTTGCACACCAACGCAGGGTGCTCTTTTGCCATTTTGATTCAATGCCTTGGGAATGTTTACATTTTCGACTGGTTGTATCAATCCGAAATAATTTTAAATGTTTTCAAATATTTATTTTTGAAGTCAGTGCTGTATGCATTATTTTACAAATTTACAATAAAATTATAAATATTTTATTGCTCGCGGTGTGTGATTGAATGTTATGTGGTTCGGTTATACTTGTATGTAGTATACATCGGGAGAACATCATTGTGCACCTACACACGTCTGAGCACAACATAAAATAAGACTCGTAGAAATGTAGAATTTGAACCAGTAGAAAAAAATTAATGAATTTGCGACTTATCAAAGTAAAAATAATTCAAATGCCGTATGAACGATCATCACTTGAGAACGGCTCGACCGATTTGACTGATTTTTTGTCATGTTCGTAATTGACAGGAAGAAAATTTTGGAAAAATCCACCGAATTTTCAATAGTATTTTTGTATGAAAAAATAGCAAAGATTGCGCCGGTTCTGCTGACACATGTTTTCATAACAACAACAAATTCCGCATTGCATATTGTTATTTTGCAAAACAGAAATAAATTGAAAGCAGTTCAGTGTCTTTTCGTTGATGATCATATCTTTGGTGCATCTAAATGCATCATCAATTTGAATTTATTTAAGTTCGCTATAATTTGGTGTTGCAAACATTAAATTGATATTAGTTCGTGGTTTATTTCTGTGGAAAAAATGCCACCAATAAGGCGTCGAAATATCGGTCGGCGTACGCGTAACGCAAGCCAACTACATGGTCGTCGAGTCAGAAATATGGATGAAGAGCGTATACAGCGTTCAGAGGCAAATCGAATAAGAATTCTCAAGCGGGGTTCATTATGACTCTTAACAACGGATCCAGTCGAGTTCGACTCGTTAAGGAGCTCACGCACAAAACAATTTGGAATGTCGACGAAACAAATGTCTAACGTGACAATTCGAAATGAGTCAGTCGATTAAGCCGCGGATTTATCGGTCGACTTCGAAACAATGGGCATTGTTTGCCAACATCGTAATGCTTTGAGGTTTCAACACGGACCGCCAGAATTATGTTTTTCGACATAATCTGGCATCATCACTTTTTGGCCAAGAAGCTCGATCGAAGTATTTCTTGTAGAATATACAAAATATTCACCGTTTCACCGCCAAGTCCACTAGGGAATAATGTAAACCTTCGAGGCTCATGAATTAAAAATTTGTTTTCAATTTTTACAGATTCAAGGACAAATTCATCATCGTGCAAGAGATAATATAATAATTATCAAGTGCCCGATTTAAAAATTGGTGTAATTTTTGAAATTTTTCAGTTTTCGGGAAACACGGCGGTGCTTAAGGCGTGGTTAAGTAGGTAACTTAATGGAATTGCTAAAATGTCAGCGTACTCCTTCAAAATAGAAGAAGGTATATCGTCAAGACCACAACCGTCTCTAAATCCCTTTAAAACCGATAAAATGTTATCCTCAAATTTAATAGGAGGAGTTATTGACACGTTATTATTGCCGGGTTGTTCGTACAATCCACTAGTAACGCTTGGTTTATAGACTGATTGGAAAAACTTCGCGAACATGTCAGCTATATCTTTAGAGTTTGAGGAGCTGGTATTGTTATAGGTCATATTAGCAAGGCATGCTTCAATTTCGCGTTTATTTTCAATGAGCTTTCATAAGCCACTTCGGAATTTATTAATAATTAGTAATATAACAATTAAATTTTATAACTAATAATTATTTTAGGAACCTTGTTTCGTTCTTAATTCATTCGACACACGAATTTTACGTTTATTAAAACTTATATTTAATTATCATCTATTACAACAGACTTGCTCCAATTCAAAATTATAGAATTGAAATGAAACTTCTTATGAATTTTAATAAAAAATTTCATATATATTTAAGTTTCTGATATACGAGTACAACGTCTAGTCTATAGTATATATAGTTTGAGTCAATTTCCCATTCCATTCCAGCTTCTATCGCTACTAAAAAAAAGGCAGCATTTATTACACGTAGGAGGAAAATCCGTGAAATTCTTGTTGCTGCTTTTGCTGTATTATCATCGCCATGAAATTTAACAACAAAAACCGAACCTTAACGTATTTCGAACAAAAAAATGGAATTCTTTGTGATGCAGTACGATTCATTTTATTTGATATACACGAGTTGTGCTCTTTTGAAGTTGAAAGAATTTTATAAATTCCTAAAGCAAGTTGAAATGATGTTTTTGTAAGTCCTCAAGCAAGTAAACCAAAAATTACAGAAAACACAATTTTTGTTCGGTTTAATGTCAAAATGGAAAAAGGTTACATTGTCACTTCTATATTATATCTGATCACAGACATGAACATGTAAATTTGATTGTTGTGCAAATAATTTTATAAAAACAATTCTGTTTTTCTCGAGAACACAAATTGGCAAAATTAAAATCAAAGTTCGATGGCCAGTCGATAAGGTATGATTAAAAATTCTTGTGCGTAAAATATTTATAATAGTTTTATTTTCACTCAAAGCTCACAATGTAAGAAGCATTTTAACACCTTACCCATTTTCATGTATTACTGGAGAACAATGGATTACCTGAAAGTAAAAAAAAATCTTTTAATAAAAATTGTTTATATTTAAATTAATACAATATCAAATAATAACAAAACAGATCGGAGTGAAGTTTATGCCAAAATAACAAAATATACACTGTGTCCTATAAGTACTTAGAATTAAAAAAACACTCAGAAATTGTACTTTCAAAATTATATTTAAAAAAAATTTAATAAACACAAACATTTCTGCACAATAAATAGAAAATGATCGTAGTGGTTCTGAAGTAGTACTTGATGTAAGAAAAAGATCTCGTTTATCCACATGCTCGGAAATCTCTGAGATTTTTGTTATTCGACAGAGAACATCACTGAGTGTAAAATAAAATTTTTAAAACATTTGAGATAATTTAACTCGGCCCCTACGGATCACACAGAGATAATCGAAGTGGTTCTAAAGCGGCATTTGATGAAAGAACCAAATCTTATTTATCCACATGCACGAAAATCACTCCACATGCTCGAATTACTCTCAATGACGTTCTATCTCGAATATCTAAAGGGTGGTTAAATTTTAAGGGCCGACGTTGAATGTGAACCACACCTAAACGTCAAGTTTTTTTCTGCATTTAATTTGACATTTCTCAATTTCAGACTAACTCAATTTGAACCATGGAAAGATACACAATCGAGCAACACGTTAAAGTTATTCAAGCATATTATGAAAATGGGCGTTCAAATCAAAATGCATATCGTGCACTTCGTGATTTTGTCGGTCAATTTAATCGTCCAAATGTGCGTACAATCGGAAAAATCGTGCAAAAATTTGAGCAAACCGGGTCTGTAAGAGATCTTAAAACACCAGTGCATGCTCGTACAGCTCGTGCAGCAGAAAATATTGCTGCTGTTCGCGATAGTGTGGCTGAAGAGTCGTCCACCTCAACTCGTCGTCGTGCCCAACAATTGCACCTCTCACGGTCGTCGTTGATGAACATTATGCATAAAAACTTGCATTTACACGCTTATAAGGTGCAATTGACTCAAGAACTAAAGCCTCTTGACCATTCCAATCGTCGTCAATGGTCAGAATGGTGGCAAGAAATGGCAACAGTGGATGATCAATTTTCGAAGAAAATCATCTTCAGTGATGAGGCACATTTTCACCTCAGTGGATTCGTCAATAAGCAGAATTGCCGCATTTGAGCGAGTCATAATCCAAGAGTGATTGTCGAAAAACCAATGCACCTCCCAAGAGTGACTGTTTGGTGTGGTTTATGGGCTGGCGGCATTATCGGGCCGTATTTTTCCAAAATGAGGCCGGTCATTCAGTTACTGTGAATGGTGTTCGCTATCGTGAGATGATAACGAACTTTTTATGGCCCGAATTGGAAGATATGGATGTGGACGATATGTGAGTTCAACAGGACGGTGCCACTTGCCACACAGCTAACGAAACAATGGCTCTTTTGCGCGACAAATTCAATGGCCGTGTTAACTCACGTGGTAGCGATGTCAATTGGCCGCCAAGATCATGTGACACCGTTGGACTTCTTTCTTTGGGGTTATTTGAAAGAAAAGATGTACGTCGATAAGCCAGCAACAATTCAAGAGCTAAAGGATGAGATAATTCGACACATTAACGGCATAGAACCTCAATTATGCCTAAGCGTCATCGAAAATTTGGACCATCGGGTGGAGGTGTGCCGCCGAGGTCGCGGCGGCCATTTGGCCGATATTTTGTTCCATACATAATTGAACCATACCATAATACTCGTATCATAATAAAAAGAATTGACAATAATTTCCTAAATAATTTGTGTTTTATTCAAAATCAACATTGGCCGTTAAAATTTAACCACCCTTTATATTCTCAGAGATTTCCGAGCATGTGGATAAATAAGATTTGTTTCTTACATCAAGTATTAGTTCAGAACCACTTCGACCATGTCTGTGCGATCTGTACGGGTCGAGTTAAATAAGTTCAAATGTTTAAAAGAATTTTTATATTACACTCAGTGATGTTCTCTGTCAATTAACAAAAATCGCAGAGATTTCCGAGCATGTGGTTAAATAAGATTTGCTTCTTACGTCAAATGCTGCTTTAGAACCACTTCGATCATCTCTGTTCGATCCGTAGGGGCCGAGTTAAATTATTTCAAATGTTTAAGAATTTTCATATTACACTCAATGATGTTCTCTCTCGAAAACTAAAATCTCAGAGATTTCCGAGCATGTGGATAAACGAGATCTTTTTCTTACATCAAGTACTACTTCAGAACCACTACGATCATTTTCTATTTATTGTGCAGAAATGTTTGTGTTTATTAAAAAATTTCAAATATTATTTTGAAAGTACAATTTCTGAGTGTTTTTTTAATTCTAAGTACTTATAGAACACAGTGTATATTTTGTTGTTTTGGCATAAACTTCATTCCGATACAAAATAGACTAAATTAATTAAAATCTGGGTTAAAAAATAATACCAATACTAGAACAGATGCGATTCGACATTGAGAGATGCCGCCCAGCCGTATATGAAAACAGCCCAAAAACTATCCCGAAAAATAACTTTTCAAAAAATTTATGTTTGCCTCCACTAAACACGATCAAAACCTTTTGGCCCGAAAAACAAAATGCAATTCTCAAAATTACACTATTCCGCAAATAAACAAATATAAAGTGATTTGAATACTAAACATGTTTAGTATTTTGGACAGAAATGTTCTGGCCAAAACCGACTTTTTTCAGAAAATTTAAAAAAAAAACAACAGAGTCACTCTTCCTTGATAGCAACTTCCGGTACACAAATTTCCACCAAATTTCACAATGATTTCCCAATTACCCAAATAAGTTTAAGTATAACGTTTCATCTTGAATAATCATCCGCCTGGACTGTAAAGATGCCGAATTTTGGTGAAAAAAAATTGTTTTATCAAAACTAAGGTAAAGTAAAGTAGCAAAAATGATTTTAACTAATTTTGTTTGAAATTTATTTTATATGATGTTTTATCCCGATCAATCAATCCAGCCGCCTGTAGGGAGCGCGGAGATATTTATTCTGCAAGGCACCACACTCAAACACACACCACACACACACTGTTTTTTTTTTAACTAGTAGAGAGGTAGGAATGAGAAAATGTTTGCACTTATCTGAGGCCACAAAAATACAATTTCACTCGTTGCCATTATAACGTAATTCACTCTTTGCCAGAAGGTCAGCGAAGCAATTCGGCGCCTACAACTTATGAGAAAACTTTTTTTTATTGTCAATGGCTTTATTCTTGAATCTTTCTACATAAGAAACTAACAAGAAGTGTTCAAATCTTAAGCTGTTCACAATTTAATTTAGATCCTACTTATAAGCGAAATTTACACATTTTATGATTTTACAGGTTCATCAGTCCGAGTGGATCTGCTGTTCTCAGTCGTTTAAATCGCGGCTGTTTTAGTATATCCCGGGCCAATTTCCTTGGGATGTCCCTGAAGTTTTGAGTAGTATTTCGAACTGAATTCCTTGATTGTTTCTTTAACGGTTTAATGCCAAGGTCGTCTTGTATGTTAGTATTTCGGGTATACCAAGGATCATTAGCAATACATCGGAGTATTTTCGCTTGAGTTCGTTGCAGGAGTTCTCTATTTGATGCACTGGTGGATCCCCATAACTGAGTACTATATATCCTTATTGGCTTGATGAACGATTTGTATAGTAAGACCTTTTTGTCTAATGATAACTTGGATTTTATTCCTATCAGCTAATACATTCTGGAAAATGTTATTTTTATTTGTTGCGCTTTGCTACAGTATGTTCATCCACGTTAGCCGCCCATCCAGGTGTAAGTCTAGGTATTTGACCTTGGTTTGTTGAGGAATATATACACCGTTTAATTGTAGTGGTGAGCAGGAGCGTTTATTCAGCGTGAATGTGACATGAATTGATTTTTTTCGTTTACCTTTATTCGCTAGATCTTGAGCTAATCCTCAATTTTGCTCAGATGACTTTGCACTTCTCTTGAGGCTGTTTGCAGGTTTTCGTGTGACCCAGGATGGCTCTATCATCAGAAAATGTTAATATTATTACATTGTCGGCAACGGGTAAGTCTGCCGTGTACAACAAGTATAAAATAGGTTCCAGAACGCTTCCTTGTGGGACTCTTGCGCTTATATCATTAAGGGAAGTGGTTGCACCATTTTGTTGGATGTATTGCCTTTGGAGGAGATAATTTTCCAGAACTGAGTGAATAATCTTCGGCATGAGCGCTTTAAGTTTCCATCATGCCAAACTTTGTCAAATGCTTGTGCTATATCCATGAAGACAGCAGAACAGTATTGCTTTGCCTCAAAGGCCTGTCTGATTACAATTACAATTACGAGTATATGTAGGTTTCGAAACCCAAATTGATGGTCTGGAATGATTTGACTTTCTTCTAATACTGGTTTCAATACAACAAAGCTATTAACATTTTTTCAAACAGTTTTGAGATTGTGGTAAGCATGCTTATTGGATGATAAGATTTGAGTTTCGTTTTTTCAGGCTCATGTATCATTGTGATTAAAGATATCTTCCACATTTGAGGAATATGACTAGTTCGCATTAAAAATGTAGGTTATTAGTTTTATGCACTTGTCTGGCACGTGTCTGGGTCCTGGCGCCTTTTTCGAACTCGGATGGATGAATCATCATCCATCTGGTGAGGCAGCTCGATATTATTAGTTCCTTCGTGTGGTGAAAACGCCGTCTTTAAATCCACAAAGAATAATCAGTCTTCTCTGTTGCCAAGAGTTCACTTAAACAATTCTGGACACATTGGTTTTCTTCATTCTGCAGTTCAAATTTCAGGGTTTTGATACCTCGATTTAATTTGCATTTAAACAATGGTGATTTTGTTTGTTGCCATTGCCGTCGAATTTTCCGCTTTTCCTAAATTAGTGACTGGATATTATGTGATAATTCGATATTTTTTTCAGAATTGTTGATGATTGGTGAAGCCTTTTCAGCTAATATTTCCAGTGCCTCTCTTTTAGTGATTTAAGCGGGATATCAAGATGATGATTTTAGTCTCCTATATTGATCCCAATCAGTTCGTTTGTTTGTCAGACGTTTCGGTTTTTCTGATTTTAAGACAACAGTACTCATTGTTACTATTATCGATGAATGATCAGACGACAGATCATAGCAATCGGCGGCCTTAACATACGTACGCATAATGTCTTTGGTTACGCAGAAATCAATTAGATCAGGTACTCTCTTTTCATCCGTGGGCCAGTAAGTAGGATGACCGGTAGATAAAAAATCCAGGAACTGTTCCTCTATAGCTTCATAAAATTGTTTGCCTTTAGGCGTTGTTAGTCTTAAACCACATTGAGTATGTTTGGCGTTGTAATCACCCCTCAACTGCGATTTTTAATAGCGTGCTTTAGAGGGCAGTACACTGCTGATATCACACAATTTCCAGACCATTCCTGCAGACAGATGCTCGTTGATTTCATATGATCTGCCTCATATTTCATAATGTTTAAATCTTCACTTAATCAATACAGCAGTGCCACCGTGTGCTTTGCCATCCGAATGCTTAGTGTCATAAATAGAGTACCCATTAATTTTGAAGTAGTTCTTATTGGTGAAGCGTGTTTTAGATATTAACATTATGTCAATATTGTGCTCAATGGGAAATGCTTGAACCTCCGCTCTATGCTGCGCTAGGCCGTTTGCATTCCATATTGCTATTTTGAGGAGAGTCATTTTTGATTTTTAACAACTATCTGCATCAGCGTGTTAATATTCTGCATCAAGGATCCATAGTTCTCTCCATCATCGCCATGAAGCTTTGCATCATACCAGATAGCTTGTTTAAAGCTGATGGGATGTTTCCTTCCTCACATGCCTCCACACTTGCGTACGAGACCCCGTGATGCACACTACTGTTTACTTTTATATTCTGGTTTCCATTTTGAACTTTAGCCTCTGAATGTAATTTAAGCAATCGTTGCTCAGCTCGCTCTCTAGGATTAATTCTCCATTTCAATTCAATATAAACTGGGCAACCTCCATAATTCGCTGTGTGGTTTCCATCGCAGTTACTGCATTTTCTGACAGAAGCTTGAGTCTTATTTTTATGGCATTTCGTTGAATTATGGAGATCACCACAGATTACACAAACATCGCTCAAAGTACAATAAGCTTTAGTGTGACCTTAACACACTGTACCGGCCCAGTTATTTTTCTGGGTTTTTCAACAGTAATTCTTCTATATAGAAGATATTTTAGATCATTATTTTTTTTATTATCTGGTTCTAATTCCTTATGTAATATTAGCTGTGGCACCTTTTCCCGATTTATAATACTAGTTATAGATTTAACACGGAAGTTTTTTTCAGTGAGAGCAGCTTGTATCTCGTTTGGGTCAACGAAGCTCTCAATTCCTTTTAACATCACAACCAACTCTTTTTGGCTGTTTAGTTGATAAGTATAGTAGTGTTTTCCCACTTCATCAAAATGATTTATCAAGGCCTTGTATGCCTCAATATTTGACGACTGAATTTTGTTTTTTTATATTTCCTCGTTTAACCCCGGAAATATAAAAGTTACCTCCGTTAGCCCTTTGAGGACTGAATTATTTTTGTTGTTTGGAGGGATAAATAATATACTAATAGAATATAAATAAACAAATTTAATTCAAATTTTTTTTATTTTTTACCGTTATTTCAAAAATGGACGGTTAGATATGGAACCACTAAGCGAGAAAAATCAAAAAAATGAAATAATATTTAGAAACTTCCTCTCATCCGTAAGGCACAATCCAACAGTGCAAGCCTTGCAGTGCCATCTTGACCGATGAGGTTTCGCTTTCGTGCTACAACTGGCACATCTTACTTTTGTGCCATTCACAGGTAAATGCGCCGCCTTGCCGGTTCGTTTTTCCAACGGAACATAAACTTTGAATTTATTGATTGGCCTTTCATTGCTTGTTCTTCTTCCTCTTTGTGGTCCTGTTTGTTCAGCTCCTAACAATCCTACTACGACCGCTAACCTGAATTCCTTCAACGAGATTTCGTGATATTTTCCAACCAAATCTCGAATTAAATCTATTATGACTCTTGCTCCCAATTGTTTTTCTTTTGACTTTTCAATTTCTCCTGTAAAGATTTGGAACTGTGTCACAAATGCATTTTCATCCGCACGAACCCAAACTTTACAACCTCGTTTGATTGGTTTCATGGGCATATATTGTCGCAAACTGCTTCTGCCTTTGAATTTTATCATCGATTCGTCGATTGACTGGCATTTACTTGGTTGATAATAGGCTTTATATGTTTGAGATAATTTATCCAGGAGAGGCCGAATTTTAAAAAATTTATCAAATGTAAGTTCCCCCTTCTTAGGTTGTCGCAGATTGTCATTTAAGTGAAGGTGACTGAGAAACCATCTGAAGCGATCACGTGACATAATTGTTGATATAAAACTGTCCCGAAGTGACATTCTTGAAGACTAACAATCTCAATAACTTGGTGTATGTTTGACGCCCATAAGTAAATTTATGGCTAAAAACGATTTTAATTCATCGACTGTAGTAGCCAATGAAATGATGCCTTGCTTTTGCATAGCGTATAAGTTTGTTTCAAAAAGCATTTGAACGTTGGCAAATTATCGGGAATATTTAGTCATACATGTTGTTCAAACGGGCGTATTATCGTACTGTTTTCAACATCTTTCGTCCATTCAAGTTTCTTGAATCACTATTCCAATCACTTCTATCTTCAGCTTGAACTAACCTTGGAAATTCTTCAGCAGAAACAAAGTCCTGTTCCGTTTGAAATTTAGGATTCATATTTATCCCATCTCGTCTTCACTCTCCGAGCTGAATATTTCGGATCCTTCGGATGGAATTTCATTTAATAGGCAATAAACATCCTCACTGGTAAAGCGCTCCAAATCAATTATTTTATTCATTTTCGACCTAAGAACCAATTTTTTTAATTAAATGAAATGACAGTAACATAAAACATGAAATCCCCAAACCAGCAACCCAATGCCTGGTGGCAACATTATGGAACCACCAAGTAAAAACCGAAAAAACAGCAAATTAAAAAATATAGGTTCATTTACTTGACAGTCCTGACATTCTAAGCGCAACAAACTAACTGCACTCTAAAAAAAATCTGGAGTGAAACACACACAAAAAAATACGAATACAAACATTTGACGTTCTTTTATATTCATTTATTTGTTTTATATTCTTTTCGCACGTGTCTTTTACGGTAAAGTGCATGCGCCGCTTAGAAAAAAAAACCCATTATAGGTGGTCCCACTGTGGAACCACCCCCACCACCAACCGCTCCACCACCCTGTGGAGCGTGAAATGGTTAAAATGTCGATGATTCTTGCCAAATCTCTATTTGATTCTTCCCTCAAATAGATTGGTGGCGATTTCTCAGTTTTTGATGTGTCATTTTTTGGCACAGCAGCTTAATCGGCGTTTATTAAACTAGAAAACCGGC
Source organism: Nephrotoma guestfalica (assembly GCA_963691935.1). Classification (NCBI taxonomy): domain Eukaryota; kingdom Metazoa; phylum Arthropoda; class Insecta; order Diptera; family Tipulidae; genus Nephrotoma; species Nephrotoma guestfalica. The sequence continues at coordinate 99,887,882 of OY829914.1, forward strand.
TGACATAAGCCAATTCAACCGTGGCTAGCTTAGAGGATTTATTCACGTATTGGCCGCTGAACTATGGCTCCTCTTTCGTTTTGATTGCACAGTGGTATACCTGTCTAAACCCGGTTGCACTAAACACTGACCTCCATCACTGTTAATTTTATTATCATTTTTGTCGATGAGCTTTGAAAATTTATATTATCGTCATTTGATGACGTTACACTTTTGTCTTTTTCAATTAATTCACTAGGTTCATTAACGTTTAGTTTTAATTCCATTTAGATCAAATTTGCTTGCGCTGCAATTTTTTTGCAAGTTCACATTTCGATTTTTTTTAACACAGAAATAAATAAATGGCAAAACGAGGTAAAAAAAGTTCTGTACGCGCCAACGAGTACGAAGTAATTCTTGATCAGGATACTCTGAACATGTGAAATGTTGTATTAAACATGTTATATTTTGGTTTTGCAACAAAACTGTTTTTATTTTCAAATTAGTTACTTGCAACGCACGCTTTGAAGTGAGTTGGCACAGCATTGGGAAACAGGTTCTCGCCTTACTCTTGTGAAATGCAAGTCCTTCGCAAACCAAAGCTTACTCACAGACATCGCATACTTCATCAAAATCATTTATAATAAATATTTTGTGGGATTGCGTGGTTTCTCTTCCATAACAATGTCGATCGACAAGTGTCGCTATTGATGAGTATGTACCGAACTGATGACACAAATCACTGCGCAGGTCAGTAGTAAAAGTCTACTAGTAGGATTGACACGACTTCGGTTTTGTTTTGCGTGACGACTTGGTTGTTGTCGGCGAGCGCGATGGTTTGCTATGCCCTGTAACTTCTCACTCTCTCCCTCACTTATTGGTTGTTGGATAGGCAATGGTGACACCTTTGTTATTGGTCTCTTGATGTTGGGATGATCAGTGGTTTTCACAGTTAAGACCCGGCTTAGTCCATCCCTGCCGGGATGTAACTCCAGAATTCGGCCTAGCTTCCATCTGTTAGGGGGTTACAGTTCATCTCGTAATAAGACAATGCCACATTTGACGATGGTTTTTGATTCCTTTCGCCATTTGGGCCGCTGCTGTAGACGATATAAGTAATCCCTTGTCCACTTTTCCCAAAACTGCGACGGCATGTTCTGCACCACCATCCATCGAGATGAAAAGTTTCTTGGGGCGTCTGGATCTTCTTTTTCTGGAGGAGCTGTAATTGAATTTCCAATTAAGAAATGGCCTGGTGTTAACACCTCGAGGGATTCTGGATCCTCAGTTAATGGGCAGAGTGGCCTGGAATTTAGGAACGCTTCTATCTGGTTTAGTAAAGTTGTCAATTCCTCGAATGTTAACCTCGTATCGCCTATACATTTATTAAGATGAGTTTTGATGGACTTTATTCCTGCTTCCCACAGTCCCCCGAAGTGTGGTGCTGAAGGAGGAATAAAATACCAATTGATGGGCTGCATTAGTTGTGCTAGCTCCTACAAAGTTGGTTCCATTGCCCCTGTATATATGGGCAACATTGCCTCGCCGTGCAGTGAATCGCCTAAAGGCGCTTATGAATCCTTCCGTAGTTAAATCCGATGTGACCTCGATGTGAATTGCTTTGGTACTGAGGCAGATGAAGTTGCAGATATACCCCTTGTAAGACTTATTTTCATGGCCTTTGCTCGTTCGTATATTAATGGGTCCTACATAATCCACTCCCGAATATGTGAATGGTCGAGTTATAGTGACTTGAGGAGCAGGCAAGTTACCCATGAGCTGTTCCGAGGTTTTAACCTTGCATCGATGGCATCGTATGCAATGGTGCGTGTGTTGTTTAACTGATTGAACTCCTCTGATGATCCAGAACCATTTTCGAGTATATGCCAAAGTTAGAGAATTACTCTCATGTAATGTTTGGCGATGGCCCCAATCCAGGACCAAGTCGGTAAAGTGTCCCTTGTATGGGATTATAACCAGATGTCGTTCTTCATACGGGAGCTTAGAATTTTTCAGTCTACCTCCTATCCGAATTACATCGTTTTTGTCCAGGAAGGGATATAGTGAACGAAGCTTGCTATGCTTATTAAGAGACTTGTTTCTGCTTAGCGATGAATGTTCTTCTGCGAATGCCACTTGCTGGACTGCTTGGATTAAACGTAACAATGTGTGATCCCACTCTTTTTGCCGTATAAGTCCTCAATATTTGGTCAGCCATCTTAATATGTAGACTCTTACTCGGATGAGTTTGGTAAGAGATGAATATTTATTGATTAACCAATCACCTGCTACTTGACTAGTTAGTATTTGGAGATGTGAACCGAATATGATCTCTTCTGATGTCTCGGAAATCTGTCCCCCCTTATATAGTTCCTTGTTTAGCAGGAAACTGGGTCCCTTCCACCAACTGTCTAGTGATCTCATTTTTTTTGCCGTCACCCCTCTTGATGCGAAGTCTGCGGGATTATCTTCCGACCGAATATGTTTCCATGATTGTATGCCGTTGATGGTTTGAATCTCTGCGACCCGGTTTGCGACAAACATTTTCCACGTGGACGGCGGTTTTTGAATCCACGCCAGCGTGATCATGGAACCGGTCCATAAGGTTATGTTGTTGATGATCACGTCTAGGGCTTTTGTTACTTGTTGTATTAGTCGGCTTAACAACAATGCTCCAGTTAGCTCTAGGCGAGAGATGGTTAATTTGGACTGCATTGGGGCCACTTTAGTTTTTGCCGTTAGTAGTCGGCTGCTAATTTGGCCGTTTACGGTATTTTACTGTATATTACGGAAGCGTAGGCGGACTCGGATGCATCACAAAATTCGTGTAGCTCAACACTGCAGTTGTTTGTGGCATAATTAAGGTATCGCGGTATCTGGATGGTTTGACTTTCATTTAAGTCCCGCTTAAGGTGATCCCATTTCCTACACAGTTCGGGTGGCAATGGGTCATCCCGATACAAGTCAAAACTTCACATTGTCTGATACATTAGTGTGCAGATTGGTTAGTGGTGCCAGCCATCCCAGGGGTCCTCTTTTTGACATTTCCGACAAACATTGCCGCTTAGTGAGTTTGCTGTTATTAGGTGGTAACTAAACGTGGAAGATGAAGTGATCTCCCTTTGGATTATAGTGAATTCCTAGTGTTTTAATCGCCTGTTCGTCGGTGAAGGTAAGATCACCGATCATTATTTTATCTTCCGGAATCTCGACCAAAAGGGTCTGATGGTTACTAGACCATTTACTTAATTCCATTTTCCCCTTGTGAAGTAGTTTTACTAGTTGGGATTGTAGTTGTTGAGCTTCAACGGTGTCAGCGCCGGTTAGGACATCATCTACATAGAAATCCCGTTTGAGAACGCAACTCGCCTCTGGATGTTGAGCGAATTCACCTTCAGCCAGTTGATGTAATGTATGAATGCCGAGATAAGGCGGGGCGGATGTTCCATACGTAACGGTAGTGAGTTGGTATTCTTGCAAAGGTTGATGTTTATTTTCTCTCCAAATGGTGGTTTGATAACTCTGATGTTCTCTCTGCATTCGTATTTGACGATACATCTTTTCGATATCTCCGGTGAACACTATCCGGTGTAGTCTCCATCTCAGTAGAATGGACCACAAATCATTTTGTAGTGGAGGCCCAATATGCATCACGTCATTTAGACTTAGGCCTGTAGATGTCGGCATTGAAGCATCGAATACCACCACAATTTTTGCGGTATCTGTATTTTTCAATACCGCATGGTGAGGTAGATAATAGTTCCCTTTATTGGGTCTAACCGGCTTCATGTAGTGCAATCTGATGTTCGTGGTCATGAAATTCACGTATAGCTCCCTCAGGTTAGGGTCCCGGTCCAATTTTTTCTCCAATTGTAAGAAACGTTGTAGTGCTCGATTCGGGTCTCGGCTGGTTGTTTGTGACAAAATCTGTTCACATTCATGTTCGATCTCCGGCTTGCCGCTGATGGTCGGCATTTCCTCTATTTCCCAGAATCTCTCCATATCGCTCTCGTTTCTGTTACCGATATGGACTGCAGTGTTTTGTAGAGCTCCGCTGATTGGAATTGGGCCGGAGATTAGCCAACCGAAGCTAGTTTTTATTTCGTTAGGCTTACCTTTTATGATTCGAGTGCCAACGAAATCGCTGTACACGTCTGCTTCTAGCGGCAGATCGATTGGGGCTGGAGGATGATATTCCGGATCAGCCAAAACCAATTTATTCCATTTATCATTCTGGCTTCGTTGTATTGGTTGTTCGGGTACATCCATTGTAATTTTTTGGCAACACATATGCCTTATTACCTTTAATTTGTATGTTGATGGGAAATGCGGTTTAAGGCACATTGTTACGATGGAATTTGCCGTGTTTGTATTATTAGCCCCAATTCCTGATATAATCACGGTGGTTTGTTGCAGTGGTATACCAAGACGTTGAACCGCGGATTTCGTGATCAATGAGACTTGCGATCCTGGATCTATTAAAGCTCATACATTGGTTGGAACGCCACAGATGGAATTGATCGTTACAACGGCTGTTGCCAATAATGTTGTTTGAGTACCGTGCAACTTGCCGATTGACACTCTTTTTTCAGGTCGTCGATCTGGTTCGTGTAACAGCTGATGGTGTCTGTTGTTGCAGGTGACATATGCGGGTTTTTCGTCACATACTGAGTCCGTCTTATGCAACAAGCAATTGGTGCAGATTCTCGCTCTGTTGATGAAATCAATTCGTCTTTTTATGGTAATATTTCGGAAATGGTGACCATTACAACATGTAACGGTTGATTTTGGTGGGATCGGCCTCTGATGGCTGTTCTCCGTTTTTATGAGTACCTTTCGCTGGACCTTGTACTCAGGTTTGGCTGCCCGTGAGGTTAATGCTTTGTTCAATCCGGACGCTTCCAACGCTTGAAACCTTCTCAATAAGAACTCTGAGCAGCTCTTTAACGGTGGCACTTCGCGTGGGCAATCGAGGCTGTTTTCAAAACGTTCCAAAGTGTCGAAGTCTAACTTCTGCATTACAAGATGTGTTATGATGGCTTCAAATGGGTTTTCTAACGGAAGTTTTTTAATGTTGTGCAGCATCTCGACGATGATGTCATGCAGGGTTCTGATACTAGCGGCTGATGAATGTTGTATGTTGTGCAGGGATGTAATCACGTTGAAGTACAACGAGGCCAACAATCGCTTGTTATTATACCTCGCTTGTAGAATCTGCCATGCCGCCTCGTAATTTTATCCAATGGTCGGTAAATGAGCGATTAGTTGTGCCGCTTGTTGTTGGAGATGCGATTTGCAAATACGTCAACTTTAGTGTGTTTGAAACTTGAGTATTTTGATGTATCAGCCGGGTGAAGATGTCGTTAAACGCATACAAATTTTCGCATTTACCGTGAAACGTGGGTATTTCCACTTTTGGTATAGTTTTACGGGCGATGTTGATGTAGATAGTTTAGTTAGCTCTTGCTCCATTTTAATTACTAGGGACTCTACTTCGGATGTTATACTTCCGTAGTAATCGTCGGTGAAGTATTTGTATTGACCTCCCTCATTGATTTCCATAAGGATACATCGGTGTAGCTGATCAATCTCCTTCATTTCGGAGTTGAGTTGATGAATTTTTAATTTGAGGTACTCGTCTGAGAACTCTCTTGATGTTAGTTTTGTATTAATTGCGTTCATTTTTCGTTACATTAAACGCATTCCAATATCTTGCTGCCGGAGTAGTTTTTGTACCGTAGCTTGACCTTCCCCTGTTGATCTGTAATCACTTGTATCATGATGTTTGAGCTGCCGCAATGGTTCGCTAAATTCTTTTTGTGCCGTATCGGATCTTGGAGGTGATGCTTCTTCCTTACTGATGATTGACGATCCGGTCCTAAGGATGTTGAGTGGGAGACTTGTGGCTACGGTAAGCTTTTGGATGTCCCTTTCAAGCTTGGGAATGTCCTCTTCAAGACCGCGGATGTCGTCCATCGCTTTTGTGTACGCCCGTTTCCATCTCCTGGCGCTCGTCCTTGGTAACGTCCCAAGATCGACAATCTGTTTGTCGTTGTCGCAATATTTTTTATATTGTGCTTCGATATTTTTCTTGAGTGTTTCGTAGAACCCTCTGGTGATTGGCCGGCCATCATCGCGCTTTATTTTCACGTTGTGATGAAACAGCTCTTCAGTAAGGCCCGACTGATTTTGTAGAAGTGTGTCCATTTTTACGCTCTCGACTCGATGACTGGATGTTGTTTTGTCGAAATGAATTTAGAGATTCTGGACGTTCTCAACTTGATGTTGTTTGTGCACTTAATTGTTTCGTAGACTGTATTTGTTTTGCTCGATGGACCAATGTAAAGATTCACCCTATTCAGCCTAAACCAAATGTCAATATTTTTAGACACATTTCAACCGCATCAATATTTATTCATATTAATGCAAATCTCTGTTGGCTGCTAGCTGTATTTATTAAATATATTCATATTTCTAGTGAAAAACGAGCTCTGATTCCCTGAATCTGTTATTGTATTTGCCTTAAATATCCTACGCATTGTTTACCAAAGTGGAAAACAAATAACAAATTGGAAAAATTTAATCGTAAACAAAATTAAAACTCGGCTCGTATGATTTGTATTTAAGTTTTGTGAAATGTACCTTCGTCTTTCCGTTACACTAAACGAGTATAAATACTTTTTTCGTAGAATTTTGAAATAATAAAATATTTTTTTTTAAATTTTACTCCAATTTAAATAAACTAATTTAATATGAACAGAAAATGTGTACGTGTAACGTACATCCATATCTACCCTGCAACGATAAAACTAAAGCATTTATAACAATGAATTATCGTTTCACACACATATGTACACCCATATGACGATTTACATAAGATGGAAAAACTAACGACGGAAGGGTGGAATTATAACGATTTTAATGCTAACAATGATGGTAAAAATAAGGTTATTAAATTATTGATGTGTTTTTGTTGTACTACACATGAGCTACTAATATGTATAGCAACGTTGTACATACAACAAAACTGTACATAGAAATAGACAATTTGCTTCAAAAGTGTGGGAACTAAAGATGGCAGTAACATGAAGATAAGATTACGATACCAGAATTTATAAAGAAAATTATAATATTTAAATTGTTTGTGGCATGGATTGAAGGAAATTATTATATTCTGTTGCTTTTGAAAAATTTCCATATATGTATATTACGTTCATTACTCAGACACAGATTTTAATATTTTTTTGAAAATGAATTAAGTAGAAGGGGGAAGAGGCAGTGGGCTTTTGCCTTTACATATCCTCATTCTAAATAAAAAGCGGAGAATAAAAAAAATCTGGCCATTCTCCAAATTCGGTTTCTAAATCCAAACTTAATTATGATTTATGGTACTTTTTACAAAATTTAACGAAAATACAATTAAGTCTGTCAAATTTAATGAAAGATAAATTTGTTAAACCAAATATCCAAATACGATTCGAGCTAACATACATAACATATAAAAGCATTTTCATTGTCGTCAACCTGTAATCATAAAATGAACATAGAAATGTTGGAAGAATTTTTTTTTTCAATATTCTATATTCGTTGTCTTTAGAACCAGTGGATGGAAAAAATTGGTTATATACTCGGTTATACAAAATCACTGTATCTTTTACGAGTATTGTAAGTTTCAATAAACTGTTTGTCATAAAATAAAATATAATTTTTTTCCTAATAGACAAGCAGTAACAGTTTCCATGAATATATCAAGCTTTTGTTGTACGGCGAGTCAATTTTGTTGATAATGGTTTAAATTGAAATTTAAAATTGTCCACCGGATAAATGGTGCAGAGGTTACAGCTTCGTCACTTGGACCAGGAGGTACGGGGTTCGAATCCCACAAAATGCTGGATGCACAGCAAATTTTCTGTTGGAGTGCAGAATTCCGCGCCGACCCGGTATATTGTAATTGTGTGAGTCGGCGAATGGGTGGTGTGTGCTTGAGTAAAAAGGAGGGGGGGGGGATAATAATTGATCTTCAAAGGATATTAAATTCAGTGAATAATTAATATTTACTATCTTTATACGGTTGTTTGTATTTTTCCCCACAAAAAATTCCTTGTACATATACAAATCCAATAAGAAATTTTTAATGCAAAGCATGCATTAGTAATTACACTGTTAAATTTAAATTTTGGCGAAATAACTATGTTATAATAGAAAGAGACGAAAATAGGCGCCATATATTTTTATTTTGCAAAAACGGTAGCAATAGAAAGAGTAAGAAATAATTTTGAGAAAACAAAGTAAAACACATTAGATAAAAAATAAATTCAAAACTAAACAATATTTAGTACGAAGGAACTATAAATGAAAACATGAAAAAGTAAACAAAAGGCTAATTAAGCAAAGTTGTTATATGTCATAAGTATGCATTCTTATAAGAATACAAAGTATAACTCAGATCAGGAGCTGAGTTGCTTTAGTGGAATTCATTGATATAGATAATATAGAAAATAAATCGTAGTCTGTAGGAAAATTCCACTACGTTGAAATGATAGCCTTTAGATCACGCGCATTTTCCAAACGGAAAGTAGTGATCTACTCAAACCAATAAAATCGATTTGAAATACAAGATCGAATAATATCACAACTTTTCGTTTGGAAAGGGCGCTTGACTATTATCCTAAGGCTATCATTTCAACATAGCCGAATTTTCCGCCAGACTTTGATTTATTTTCTAAATTATTTATATAAATGCCCCTCAGCCTAGGATACTTACAGGGCTTCGGCTGTCAGTGCGTACACCTAGGAAACACCAAGGTAACCGAGTCCTTGTCGTGGGTGCGAGTACTGCTTCGACAGTAGCAAAGTGCTACCGGGGACCAAATGCCAGTGGTATAAATTGGCTAAAACAAACAATGAGTACAACAAATACGGAATGTAATACCCCAGATGGTACAGCAGCAGATATGCTGCCAAATCCACTCTCTTCGAGGGCAGGCCCAACAGATTGTTTAACCCATTTGGACAAAGTTCCAAATTATTAAGACCACCAAGATTCAACTGGAAATATATTTCAGTACGAGAAGGAAAATGCCGAACTCCGTGAACAAATAAGAGAATTAAAAGAATTTACAACTAAATTGAAACAAGAATTTACAATTTTAAAGAAAGAGGATGAAGAACTCAAAAAAGCAGTTGAAACACGTGCAGAACTTGGGACGACACCTATCCCAACAGTCGATGATGACATTAATCCATTACATACGAATGAAGAAGAATTAGAAAGAGAAACAAATTGGATGTTGAACCGAAATAAAAGACCAAGCAAGGAAAGGAAAGCGGAAAACTCACCAGAAGAAACCAGTTAATCATCAAGAAACAACTAGCTGTAGAACAACAACTAGCTCTAGAACAACGACCAGCTGTCGTCGGGATATCAAATTTCTCCACTATATAATCGATTATGAAATCGATTACGGTAGCCGAGTACAAAGTTGTATCTCTAAACAACGGCGTCTGGAAAATTAATGTTGTAGACTCTGAAACTCATAGAGCTTTGGCTACAAAGCTAAATTCCGAGGGGCATCAGTGGTTTACCTATGAGGATAAGAATGATCGCCCAATCAAAGTTATGGCTAGAGGTCTTCACCCATCCTGCGCAAAAGAGGAAATTATTGAGGACCTCATCATCATTAACTTGTTAAACATCATTAAGAAAGAAAAAATCGAAACTGAACAAGGCGTTCAAATTAACAAAAGAGGGCTTCCACTATTTATGCTCACGTTTAATAACAAACAAAAAGTGGAAGATGTGTATAATATCAAGGCAATACTTAGCATGAGAGTTAAAATAGGCCATTGAAAAAAATAGCAGATTAATACCGCAGTGCAAAAAGTGTCTAGGTTTGATCATACGCAGAAATATTACCAAAGAGAGACTAGATGCGTGAAATGTGCCGGAAATCATTTTGCCTAAGTATGCCCGGTTAGTAAAAATATTCCTGCAAAATGTGTCAATTGCAATAAGTCACATCCTGCAAACTACCGGGGATGTGAAAGCTACAAAGAATAAGAAATAAAACGCGAAAACAAATTCCAGGAATATCTGTAAAAATTATCAAACTTCCACCAAAGAGGAACCGTAATCTCATGCTAGTAAAACGGGAGAACCAAAACTATACTCGCAAATAGTCATGACAAAACCAGATATTTTGGAGGGCACTACAGAAGGTACAGAAGTGCTCCAAAAGATACTAAGAACCATGGAAGCTCTTAACATTCGTCTAGCTAAACAAGAGAAATGCCTTCAAGCTCTAAGCAACAGGTTAGATCAGCAAGACTCTCTAAATGAAATGAAATCCATTCTCTATTAAAATGATGCAAACCTCAACAAATAAAACGTTAAGAATAGTAATCTGGAATGCAAATGGGCTAATGCAACATATTCCAGAATTAGAAATTTTCCTAGCTACTGTAAAGATAGATATATGCCTAGTATCGGAAACCCATTTTACTTCAACTTCATATTTTAAAATATATGGATACAGTTGTTACCATGTCATTCATCCAGCAGGAAGGGCAAGAGGGGGATCATCGGTGGTTATAAAAGAAAACATCAAACACTTTATATAAATATCTCAAAATTGAAGAAGAATTTATGCAAGTAGTCATCTTAAAAGTATTTATAAATAATCAATATATTGCCCCCAAGATATAATTTAATTAAAGAAGACTATTGCACGTTATTTAAATCACTTGAATCAAGTTTCATAATCGGAAGTGATTTTAAAGGAAAAAACACCTACTGTGGATCAAGAGTAACCTCTACAAAAGAAAGAGAGCTGTTTGCAACAGGAAGACTATGCAATTACTATTTTCATTCTGGAGATCAACCAACTTGTTGGCCTACGGATGGAAACCACTTAATGACAAAAAATCGTATAGGCCGATTTCCTTACTCCCAATAATTTCAAAATTATTCGAGAAACTAATCCTAAAGAGACTAAAACCAATAATAGCAGAAAGAAATCTTGTTCCTCCACATCAATTTGGCTTCAGAGAAAACCATTCAACAATAGAACAAGTACCCGAATTACAAACATAATTGAAGATGTACTTGAAAAAAGAATGTATGTTCAAGCGTCTTCTTGGATGTAGCACAGGCCTTTGACAGAGTATGGCATACAGGTTTGGAATATAAATTACAAAGAGATTTACCAAAACAGTTTTATGAAATTCTAAAATCTTACATATCTAACCGACGCTTTCGAGTTAAATTAGATGGCGAATACTCAGAAAAAAAAATATCAGCAGGGGTAACACAAGGTAGCCATCTTAGTAGTTGCTAAATGCATAGAAGAATCTACAAGCAAATTGCAAAGACCTACTAATATTGTCAGTACCTGGACCTACCCAAGAGATGGCGAATAAAACCTAATGAAACAAAATCTGTTCACGTAAACTTTACCAACAAGAAGGTCAACTGGATACCAGTGGAACTGAACTCCCACCAAATTCCCTATGAAAACACGGCGAAATATCTAGGCATGACTGTAGACCCGAAGCTAAAATGGAAAGGGCATGTGAAAAAGAAAACAAAATAGTTAATGCACCGTGGTACAAAAGAAATGACAACCTCCATAGAGATCTAAAATGAATTTCTTCAGTGAAGAAATAAGCAAACACGCAAGAAAACACATGCAACGTATTAGTCAACACCAAAATGCTGAGATACGTCGTATGTTGGATGATTCAAATCCAGTAAAACGGCTGCGAAGGAAGAAACCGCATGATCTACAAGATCCAATCAGGATCGACTAAAAATATAATAAAATTGTGAAGGGGACTAGCCAAAGGGCTACAACCCTCCAAACAAGGATATAAATTATGAAAGATAAATTACTAGATGATTTGTAAATCAGTTGTAATAAATAAATATATAAAACAAATTATATCAGTGAAATCCAGCTCCTATTCTGAGATATACTTTGCATTCTTACAACAATTCATATTGTTTATTTTTTCATGTTTCATTCCTAGTTCATTTCTAAAAAAAAAATGGAGTTTTCCAATAAGAGAGATATGATTTCTTTAAAAAAATTGTTGCACTTGCTGTGTGGCACGTAGCCCCGTCTTGTTGGAACCAAATGTTGTCAAGATCAACTTCTTCCAATTTCGGCCATAAAAAGTTAGATATCATCGATCTATACCGATCTCCATTGACAGTAACGGTGCTACCAACTTCATTTCGAAAAAAATACGGACCGATGATTCCACCAGACCAAAAACCACACCAAACTTAAATTGACAGTTAAAATGAATGTAATGGTTTCTCATGAATAATTTGTGGATTTTCTTCGCGCCAGAATCGACAGTTTTGTTTATTTACCGCACCACTCAGATGAAAGTAAGCCTCATCGAAGAAGATGGTTTTCTTAAAAAAATCATTATCGATTTCAAGTTATTCCAAGGCAACATCAGCAAATTCACGACGTTTACGGTGGTCCAATGGCTTCAGTTCTTGAATGAGAGATTTTATACGGATGCAAACCCAAATCCTTTCTCAAAATCCGCCAGGTTGTGGTTTGAGACAGTCCCAATTCTTGAGAACGTCTTGGAATCGACAAATTGCGGTCTTCAGCAAAACTTGCCTGGATGGTAGCAATATTTGCATTACTTCTAGCGAATCTTTGTCTTATTGGCACTTCAACATTATGTAAAGAGAATGTACGCTCAAAATTTTCAACAATTCGACAAATAGCGAGCACACTTGGACGATTATTACGAGTACGACTATAAAATGGCAAAAGCGCACGAAAAGTTGCAATTGGAGAACGATTATTTTGATAATAAAACTGAATAATTTGTAAACGTTGTTCTTGCGTATATCTCACCATGATGAAATTGTAAACATTACTGAATACAATGAAACAAAAAATGACAGATCCTGACATATTACAAATGACCGAAACGTCACTTAAAAATCATATCATTCCTATTGGAAAACCATATAGTATTCAGGAGTTTAATTTAAGTGAAGAGTTTTAAAGTTTAAATAAAGGCAAATAGAAGTTAAGAATCAATTTTTTGGAATGCTTGTTTTGGGATTTCATTTGCAGTACTGGTAAGTATGCCAGCAAAAAAGCAAAATACTAGCATTAAAGGGCTCAATTGGTAAAGGGTCTACCAGCCGCTCCATTAGGGGCGGAAATCGCGCAAGTGCTAGCACGCGGGTTTCCTTCTGCTGGTAACGCTTTACCAATTTTAAAATTACTTACTAATTATTAAGGCCTTAATCCAAAGTAATTAAATATCGTTTTTTTATGCTTAACTTAGGGTAATTATCTTACCCTAAATTTTTATTAAACAACCACGGTGGACATGCCAGCGATGTGAGGCATGAATCTCGCCAATTTGGGTCCGATGCCCAATTCACCCAATTTAAACTCCTTGTGCTGACGGCATAGTCTAGGGCGTCTCAACGTTTTCTCTCTTAGGTGCGGTAATCTAGGTCACTGCTCGTGCACCTCATCACCCACGACCAATGTACCCCTACTTGACTGAGCTGCGGGTACCTAAGCCACACGGGGTGTAAACACGAGCTATGGCAAAAATTCTATTATGAGTTCCAAATTTAATTGAGGATTCCCTCCCAAAATTTCTTACATTTGTATTATACTCGTATGTAGGCACCACTGTTTCAAGTAGCGTTCTATACAACTAATTTTCAAATTATGTAATCTCTAGTTAAATGTAAAAGTGAATAAACTTTTTCGGTGTGAATGTGGCCGCGGTCACGCCTTAGTGTGGCATGCCTGACCAGATGCATTGTTGGGTCACACACGGGAAAAGTTTTTTAATTGTCGAGTTCCATTGTTGGATCCTCGTCTTATTAGTTCATTTGTGGCATTGTCTCAACTTGCACTCCGAGGAATGAACTGATATTCGTGGTAGCATCTGGGATTCGATGAGCCATTTTAACTATTATTAATTACATAATATTTATTGATTCACTCATCGGATTGTACGATTTTCGGTACCGTGTACAACCAACAGTTTTGCTTTCTTTTGCCAGCAAGGGAGAACGACACGTTTCCCTGACGTAATGAGCATATCTCTTTCTCGGCCGTAGAAATTTTCGGGGGTGTAAAGGGCTGCTCATTCTCAGGTTATCAAGCGAGTTATTCCGTCTCCTGGTATGTAACGCTGAACTGTTAACCACATTTTATTTTTCTGAGTTAAATGCTTATGGCTATCGGTCGAATTACCACGAGCCGTAGGATAAGTTTATTTGTTTTAAACTATGGATTTCTAAGTCAGTGTATAGTTATGCATGTAGGTTATTGCGTAAATCCCACTTTGTTGTTTCATTTAAATTTTTCATCCTCCGGGATGGGGTTGCCAGTCCTCTCATTGTTAGTTGTAAGCGCGATTAGCTTATTATGTGTTTAGTATTTTAAACACTATTTTACCACACACTGCAGAAATCCTTGTGTGAAATCCGGCGTGTTATCATCTCCAATATGCAACAATAGCAGCTGTTGTTAGAGGCCTGTAAAGGTCTCATCAACATCAATTGACTTACATGGTGGCGTTTTTGTCAACCACATACGTGAGCTCCTCTGAAGTCAGAGTAAGACTGCCAACTGCGGGTACGGAGGCAAGAAGGTTGCCATGGCCGGTTGGATACCATTAGTGTTATCTGTTCCCAAGTTCACCATAGCAGCAAGGATCACCTTGTAGTTTAGGTTAAGACAACTGCTGCAAGGTGGGGAACAAAGGAACAGGTTCATCGAAATTCAATTTAAATTCAATTCCTTTTCCTATCCTTATTTTGACCTGAATTAGTGGGATTTATGCTTCACGAGAAAGTGAAGAAGCCGTGGTTGTGTCTTTTTTTATACTATTTAAATTCAAAGTAATTTTGTTTTAAGTTTGATTTTTGAATTTTTTTTCTTTTGTACTAAAAATGAATATCGATCATTTAGATCCCGACGAGCTCCTAATAGAGTTCGAGCTACGAAGTTAAGAGGAGGAATCGTGCAAAGCACCCCGATAGAATATGGCGCTGTGCCACATCACCATTACATCACCTACAAACCATAAGAAATGTGAGGAGGTGATGTAACGGTGCTGTGAAGATCGATATCCCCGGCGCGGTAGTGGTTACCGATATTAGTTTAAGAGGATTAAGATAAATGAGAGAATGAGGCTGACTCACTTTGGTTACTACAGAATAACAAGAGTGCTGTGGAAGTGAAATTGAGTTGGCGCCATCCTCCAAAGCTCATGATAGTTAGAGTAGTAGATAAGTTAATAAATTTTAAGCAAATAATGATAAATAGAGATATATCTATTCATATAAAAAAAGTGGAAATAAATAGATACACGTATAAAAATGTAAAATAGCTTGGGGTCTAATAGAGGTTGATTATGATTTATTGGATTAAAATAAATCATAATACAGCAAAACCCCGCTTAACGCTGCCCCGTTAAGCGCTGTTTCGCTATTACGCTCTCTCTCTCTCAATTTTATTAATTTGTTTTCGTATATTCTTCGTTTCGCTTATTTGCATGCAATTTATTTTTTATTTATTCATTTTACCGTTAATTTGACGTGTATTCAATGAAATTGATACACCTACCTCATATATTTCTATATAAAAATGACCCCGATTAACCCCGATTCACTTAGCGCTTCTTATTTTATGAACATATCTCAAGCGTTAAGCGGGGTTTTGCTGTAATCACAAATTCAGTTTTATTTACATTGCCTATGCTAAATCACCCTAAAACTGGCAGTACTGTAGGGTGCGTAATACTTTTGCTCGCGGCTGTACAATGTTGAAATTCTATACAGTTTTAAATTCATTTATTGAACTCAATTAAATGACTTAAAGTGTTTTATTTTATTTTATCAAGATTATTTCTTACTCTTTCTTTTGCTACCGTTTCTGCGAAATAAAAAAATATGGCGCTTATTTTTTTCTCTTTCCATTATAATATAGGTATTTCGCCAAAATTTTGATTTAACAGTGTAATTAGTAATACATGTTCTGTATTGTATACCTGTGTGGGGTTTGCTATTACCCCTATCAGGCGCCTCTCCGGGTGGCGGATAGGGGAATGCTTGCCAGTTATGGTAGGTACCGGGGAAATTAAATACTCGGGGCGGACCAAAAAATAGCACACCAAAGCTAAGGTGGTACTACATACGCCGATGGCTGCGTGGCTAAGAGAGTGCCTCGTCGTTAGTATGTGAACTCCGAATTTGGCGTCATTCGGTTTAAACCCATAGCCTTCTTATGATAACGCAGAGCTCTGTCATAGGCGACCGTTAATTTTTCGTGCTACTCGTGGGAATAAAATAAAAATTTATGATGAAAAATAATGATGAAAATAATAGCCTAATAATATTAGGAAACGAGACGGATGCGTCTATAGAAGCATCAAATCAACCGGGCCGCTCCATATACTCTTCGGATTCTAGTACCATAGATTCTGGAGGGGGAACCAACTCTTGGAAAATAAAGGGAACAACTTTCCTAAGAGCTTGAAAATGTTGAGATCACCACCTCCAAATGTAAGTAGACGTACACTACAATTAAAGGCAACTATGCCAACAGCGACTGCGTCCACAGTAACTGCAAAAGACGCGGTCTCTACTGAAAAAGAAACTTCATTACAAATGCCGAGTGCATCAACAAACATTATAAACAGCGAGGATCTGTTATCCAAGTTTCAGAAAATGGAGAAACTAATCGCGCAGCTGAGCACTGAAGTTGCTGAACTTAAGAGAGAAAACTCTACACTAAAAGAAAAGGTTAAAAATAGTAAAGCTGAGAATTCAGCACGAGCTAACAACCTGCCTGTCAACCATATTCAGCCATCAACAAGTCAACATCATTCAAATAATTCCAACTGGTTGCTGCAGCAATTTCCAGTCTCTCAACAGAATAATAGATTTAATGCTCTGAGTATAGAAGATTATTTCACAGATGAGGAAGAACTTGAAGAAGAACTTTCCAGAGCTAATAACAGAAATCCTAAGAAACGTAGGCGCACAAAAACGAAAACTCCCCCAAAAAATAATACACAAAGTGTGAACAGTAACACTGAACTGAAAAACCCAAAAATACATCCGTTAATGTGAGCAATATCAACAATTTCGAGCTTTTTCGACAAAAAATAATAAAAAACACTAGTGAATCAACTAATTTTAAGGCGCTCTCAAATAGTGACATTAGAATTACTTTTCAAAATGAAAATGATTACAGAAATGTCAAAAAATTACTGAAAGAATTAAAAAATGAATCTAGCAACCAACTAGAAAATATTCAAAATCACACCTACCAGCTGAAGAGTGAAAAGGCCTATAGAGTGGTTATCAGAGGCTTACCTTCTTCTATTAGTCAGGATGAAATTAAAGCAGACTTAGAAAAAATGGGACTTGAAGTTGCAGGTATTACCAACATATACAAAATGGTCACAATTGATGGTGTAAAAGTTAGGAAACACTTTCCATTGTTTTACATCGACTTAAAACAAAAAGACAACAATAAAGAAGTATACAATATCAAGAAAGTTGCGTACTGTATAGTTAAAATTGAGCCACCTAACAAGACAAGGGGAATTCCACAATGTACGAATCGTCAACAACTTGGACAAACCAAGAGCTTTTGCTCTTACAACATACCAAAATCACCACACTACAAAATGCAAGAAAACACTAGATATCGCGCCTTCTTGTGCTCTTTGTCAACAACAAGGGCATACTGCAAATTATAAAGGATGCCGTGTATATCAGAACAAAATTAAAAGTCAACAGAATAACAGAACAAGCGCAGTGCAGTGATTACAAATCAAAGTTGCTAAACCACAAACAACAATCACACCATCCACAGTTGGATTATCCTATGCGCAAATCGCCCACGAGTCCAATAACACTGAAATTATTAAAATGCTTAGCCAAATTTAACAGTCACTTGGTCATTTAGCAGAGAGGGTAGCAAAACTGGAAACCTATATCTATCCACCAAACGAAAAAGTCAGAGAAGTCAAAAAGTCATACTCACAAATGGTTAAGTCGTTCTTACGCATTGTAGCTTGGAACGCTAATGGGCTCAACCAACGAGCCCACGAACTGGAAATATTTCTCCATACAAACAACATTGATATTGCGCTGATTTCAGAGACGCACTTCTCCAACAAAAGCTTTATCAGAATAAGGGGTTTTAATTCCTACTGGACAACCCATCCTAGTGAAAGAGCTAGAGGTGGTTCAGCTGTACTAATCAAAAATAATATCAAACACAATCGACAAGAGGATATTCGTGAAAACTATTTGCAAGCAACTGTTATCTCAATCCAATATAATGGCGCAGATCTAAATATTGCAGCAGCGTACTGTCCTCCACGGCATACACCAACGAAGTTACAATTTAATATCGTCTTCAATAAGCTCGGTCCAAGATTTATTATTGGAGGGGACTACAATATAAAACATACAACTTGGGGTTCCAGGCTTATTTCTCCTGGGAAAGGTAACACCTTGTTCAATGCCATTCATGAAAACAAATGCGAATATCTGTCCCCAGGGGGGCCAACGTATTGGCCAACGGATGCAGGAAAAATACCAGATCTACTGGATTTCTTCATCATAAAAGGTATTCCTCTAAGTTACACTAGAGTCGAACATCTGACCACATTCCTGTACTGTCGTCAGTAAGCGCTACAGTAATAAAGAAACAGAAAAAGCAAAACCTTACTAATAGATTCACGGATTGGGACATCTTCAGAGAAAAATTGGAAGAGCTGGTTGAGTTAAAAGTTAGTATTAAAAGCAATGAAGAATTGGAACAACAAACAAACAATTTTATTGAATACACTCGAATGGCTGCCAGACTAGCTACTCCTGAATCAAAGGACAAAGCGGAGATTGAAGTCAAATACCCGGCTGAAATCAGGGAACAAATCAAGGCAAGAAGAAGGGCGAGGAGAATATGGCACCTCACCAGAAATCCCGCTGACAAGACAACTTTTAATCGAATAAGTAACAAAGTCAATAGACTAATCAAAAATTTCAAACGGAATTGCCTCGATAACTACTTAAGCGGGCTAGGTCCAGAAATGGATAAAGACTTCTCGTTTTGGAAAGCAACCAGAAGATTTAAACGACCTGTAGTTCGAGTACCACCTTTAAGGAATGCTCAAGGCAGTTGGGTTCGACAAGACAAAGAAAAAGCGGAACTCTTTGCTCAACACCTAGCAGCAGTGTTCCAACCCCATGACATTCAATCCAACATTGATGTAACACCTGTTTATCAACCAAATCAGGACTTTAAAAGGGTCACGCCAATGGAAATTGCTAAAGAAATCGACAAAAATCTTAATCATAAAAAAGCACCAGGAATTGATGAAATATCACCGGATCAATTCAAGGAACTTCCACGTAAAGCAATTATCTTGATCACATACTTATTTAATGCCTGTATGAGATTGAAGTATGTACCCAAATGCTTCAAAATGGCCCAAATAATTATGCTAAAGAAACCAGGTAAACCAGATGAAGAAGTAACATCATACAGACCAATCTCACTGCTTCCGACCTTATCAAAGGTATTCGAGAAACTGCTACTAAAACGTCTAAAGCCAATGGTAAACGTTCCTGATTTCCAATTTGGATTCAGGAATAACCACTCCACCATAGATCAAGTCCATCGAATAACTGCGGTAATAGAGCAAGCGTTAGAAGAAAAGAAATATTGCCCCGCCGTATTTCTGGATGTATCCCAGGCCTTTGATAGGGTTTGGCATGAGGGATTGACATTCAAAATGAGCAAAATTCTACCACAAAACTATTGCCAGCTGCTTGAATCATACCTCTCTGATCGCCAATTCAGAGTCATTCATGAAGAAACATGTTCTGACTTTTATCCAGCGATTGCGGTAGTTCCGCAGGGAAGCGTATTGGGTCCCCTCCTCTACCTACTTTATACTGCGGACATACCTACAACGAATAAAACATTCATCGGTACGTTCGCTGACGACACTGTAATTATGTCAGTAGACGAATCTCAACCAAGAGCAGTGTAAAATCTTCAACGAGCAATGGACAACGTTACTAAATGGACAATTGACTGGAAAATTGCATTGAATGAGATCAAATCAACATATGTGACATTTACGCTTCGACATAAAAATAACACTCTTCATACACACCTCAAAGGAGTGCAAGTGCCGCAGGCTGAATCGGCAAAATACCTTGGTCTACATTTAGATTCCAGACTCAACTGGAAACATCACGTGAGACAAAAAGCTGACCAGATACGATTGAAACAACGTCAAATGTACTGGTTAATTGGACATCATTCCAAAATGAACCTGTATTGCAAAAGACTGGTATACCAGACTATCTTCAAACCAATATGGATGTATGGTGCGCAGCTTGGGGTTGTACACATAAATCCAATAGAGACATTATACAACGAAGCCAAAATAAATTTCTTCGAATGGTCACCAACGCCTACCGATTTGTGACTAACAAGGAAATCCACAATGATTTAGAAATACAATTGATAGACGACGTTATCCGCGAATGTGCCATAAAACATGAGAAGAGACTTCTTACCCACACCAATCTTGAGGCCGTACAACTACTGGACAGTACAAACGGAGTAAGGCGGCTCAAACGAATCAAACCACATGAGCTAACCGTATGAAAATTATAAACCAAGGGAACTGGACACTGGTCCAGCAGACCCACACAAGTTTATGCTTATCTCATAAGTACTAATGTTAACCTTACTAATGAATTAATAATGTTTAAGATTGTAGTATCCATATCAATAAAGTTGTTAAAAAAAAAAAAAATGTTCTGTATTAAAAATGTATTATTCGATTTGTATTTGTTCACGGTATTTTTTTGAGACAAACTTCACAACCGTGTATTTCAACTATATTTCATTGCAAAGAGAACATTTTTACTCAAACATTTTGAATATCTACAACTCTTGATTGAGGACGAACCCAAATTAAAAATAAATTCAAATATTTTACGAAGAAGCTTAAACTTGCTTAGCGCTGCTGAAATATTTTAGACGTCAAAACTAGTTTTTATTATTCGGCTTCCATCCCGTAAAAAAAACGTTTCAAATTTTCATACATGACTTTTAAGATTTATGTAGGTAGATTAAGATTTATGTATGTGGGATTTGGCAAATTTATTATTATGAAATTCAATGTTGTTAACAATCAGACCACACACAAACAAACGTCGGCAGATCAATAAAATGATATTATCTAACATGACACGATATTAAAGCTTTATATAAATGTTGTATGCTAATTTGCTACATGTACAAAATCCAGATTGATTTCTTCAAATATATTTTATGTCTTGCGGATTATAACCGCACACCCATTTTTTTTTTTCATTATGGCTGATGGCATGAAACATTATATAAAGATTATATAAATCTTACATTATACATATTTCTTAAAAAAAAATCAAAACACAGAAAAGGCTAATACATACTTATATACAGTAGATAGATGTGGATTTGGTTTTAGGAAAATCAAACAAACAAAATGTTACCAAAAAAGGGTTAGAATTAGAAAATTTTTGTAATCGTAACCAAAATAAAAAAATTGAATTTAAGTTTTTGTTCAAGATAATCTCCTATAATCTAGCAATTCCCATTTTTAAAAACAATACAAATGTAAATAAATAAATATCAACAAGAAATAAACGGATTACATTTTTTTTGTGCCATTTTCATATTTAAAAAGATTTTTTCGTATCAATTCTGATTTTTTAATCTTGTTATTATTTGATGAAGAACGAAACCTTTTTTTATTTCAAAATATAAAATAACGATTGAATTACATTTTCTTTTATTTATGAAAGCAATTAATAACATTCAAACAGCAATTGTCTTATTATATCATATTATAAACCAGTATATAACACCAATATATAAAGCACTCATAAGACCTGTGCTGACTTCTGGAAGCGACATTTAGATCGTTGAACAATAAATATCGGATTCGTATGAATTGCGAGATAAAGCAACTTCTCGGAGGTAGCGACATCATCGGATTTATCAGATACAATCGAGTTAGATGGTTCGGCCACTTTGCAATGTCTCCACAACAACGAATAATTAATAAGGTACAACAACCAGTGTGTGTCATAGAGGAAGCCTCAACTGCACAGGCATGACGACGTCGAACAAGACTTACGCATAATAGGATGTAGAAACTGGTCAACCAGAGTGACGGATCGAGACGAGTAGAGACGCCATAGTGCAGACGGAAGAATCCCTTCATGGGATGTGAATGCTGTAGAGAGAGAGAGAAATACGAGGTACTGTTGTCAGTCTATTGAAGTAATCAAATATAGCATTTGATTACTTCAATAGACTGACAACAGGACGTCGTATTTCTCTCTATGTCTCTACAGCTTTCACATCCCATGAAGGGATTTGGTCGTCTTTATAGCAAAGGCAAAATTGGCTACCAAGGATTAGGATAATAAAAGATCTAACAATTGACCGACACATAACTTATTTCGCTTCTCATGGTCGAACGGTTAATTCTGTGTCATTTTACGACCATAAATTGGAAAATTATTTTACAGATAATGCACTCGTTTTCTCTGTATATGTAAAAAATTAAAACATAAATTTTAATTTTTTATAATCTAATCTTGATGTGGTTAGAACCAATATGTACTTTTTGAGTACTTAAACCGAAAACAAATAAAATATGTAAAATTTTGTTAAATCTTTAATTTTATGTATGTACATATGTTGTGTTATTGTAGATAAACGATGATAATGTGGTGAACATTATTTACTTACAATTAAAATACTAGTTTTTGAAATTATTTTCAAATACACATTACGTGCATACATCTTTTGCAAGTACATACACGTATTTTACGGAATACCCTATCTATTACCAAAAATTACATATTCTAAATTAATCCTTACAACTTAAGAATATTTTACAAAGCACATAAATTATAGTTTAAATTTAAAAATACAGACAACAGATCTGAAAGTGAAGTACAACGTACGTAAAATATTTTAATTATTCTCGGTTGAAAAATTCGGATTTAGAGCAGAACTTTTAAAAAGCTTTGACTTAATTTATCAGGCTATTCGTTTGACGCTATTAATTGCTGCGTTTTTTTGAAAAAGCTGCTCTAGACCGCGATAAATTATATTTTGATTTTTTAATTCACATATTATTAAAGATCTTATACTAAGTCAATGTCTTGAATTATATTATCGAATAAAGTTTATTTATGCTTGTTCTCAACAACTCTGAACAACTCTGGATATTATGTAGAGTACATCCGAGTTCGTCAAAAAACTTAATAATTGCTGAACTGACGAAACAGGGAAATTTCTTTAGTACACAATTTTTTGATTGTTCCTTATTTCATTTACAACCGGAAATTTTAAAGAATGAAAATGAAATGACTGAATTGTATTTTTAATAAGAAAAAATGGATATCTTAATGTTTGCTGGTGAAATTAATAAATTTATTTTAATGTTGGATATTATTGTGTTTAATTATAAACCAAAAATTAAATTTCAAAATGATTGACTTGAAGTTAGTTAAAGTTGATGTTCTAAATTGTGTTGCCTAAATTTCCCTGTATTTTCCCTATATTTTATCGCGGTCTCGAACACCATATTTCAAAAAAAACGCAGCTAATATACTGAGTAAGTAATATACTCTGGCGATCCCTACGGAAATTATAGAAAATTCATACCGGCCGGTAATTTTTGAACCAATTTTTCATTAAAATGGAAACGATTTGTATTAACAGTCATAGTTTTCTACTACTACTAGAGCCCTGCATCGGATAGTATAATATCCGCGGGTATCCGCAATTATCCGCTATCCTCGGATTAAAGCGGAATCTCATCCGCAAATACATACGAGCCTTAGTTGTATGCTGTTTGAACTATTTCGGTTAATGTAACAACCGTAAAAATAGTATATTTTGTTATTTATTTATCTGGCATCCTATTTAGGGATTTGGCGGCCTCAAATGAGGTCACAATATCATGTTGAGTTCAGATTAATGATTGATAAATTTATTAAATCCTAGCTAAATCCCAAGGTTGACTGAATAGGCAGACTGCTGCTAGACGATACATAATTGAATACTGGCATATCGAGGGGCTGGATGATCACGTTTTCTCCTTCCTCGGTCACCCAAATCTGTACTAAGGCAAAGTATGGTTGCTTGACGTGTATGGTGAAGTGGTTATCGAATTTTTTCTCTTTTCTACGCGCCATCCCCCCAAAATTGTATAGACTTCATATCAATATTAAACAATCGTTTGCTAAAATACTGGTGGTCGTAATGGTTCAAACAGAATACAACTTAAACTCTTAAGTGTTCACTGGTTGCGACTTAAAGTAAAGCAAAGTGCGGATGCGGATTTTAAAATTTTTCACCAGTGTGGATGCGGATAAATTTATATTTTTTTGGAGGATATGGATCGGATGCGGATACGAAAAAACGTAAAACTATAGTAAAACTTATTCTGCAACGTGGTTACCAGATACACGTAATTAAAAATCTCAAATGATGCCTATTACATTTTAAAATGTACCCATAAATGGTTCAACCGCTTTTAAAGTTCTCAAACTTACCATATATTGCTAAAAGGAAAAGAAAAAAACATTTGACTTTGTATATTAAGTTCTGTCCATGTGTGTACATTATATTTTACTTCTGATTGAGAAACAGAAAAAAGACGAAACACCTAATATCGCCACAGCTTGGGGCGAGCAATTGTTAATGTTTGATGGAAGAAAACAAAGGCTACTATATGAGACGAGGCAGGGTACCCTAACTCAGGACTCGGTAAAAATTAATGAGAACCTTTGGACTTATTCTCCAGAAGCGACAGCGAGTAATTTAATAAGTAGTTTCGGTAGTTTTCTTTTGCCAAAAAAGTTATTTAAATAGCAGCACACCATTGCTATGGTTTCGGCTTTATTTGGTTCGAGTTTTATTGCCTTTTGGTAGACCAAATATCGACACAAGAATCCCGAAAGTGTTTTTGACAACTACACGTGCCCAAGAAAGTCTGTTGTTGTTAACATGTCGTGCCATATTAAGTGTTTTTTGAGAATATGGCTTTTGTACATTTACGTGTAACGCAAATGCCTCGTCTGCGACAAAAATATATGGCATATTGGCACTATAATTTGGTAATGGTTTTGGCTCCGTCAAATTCAAAGATCGTTGCTGCAGCATTTCACCAAATTTGGAGTAATTCATTACTCCGCAGTGCGATATACGGCTGTTCATCTCAACACCGACCATTACTAATTCCTTTGTAGCATTAGCTACTGCCAACAAAACTATATCGTAAAATCCTTTGTAATTGTAATAAAGAGACCCTGAATTCTTGAGTTTTTGTATCGCTATATGTTTGGCTATATGTATCGCTATAAGTCGGTCTACGCTTCGAGCGTTATAGGAAACTAAAAATAGAATGTATTAATATAAAATAAATTAGATAATGCCGAAAACTTTAAATCCTCGAAGCTCCTGCCAGTGGCTAAATATCGCAAGGTTGGTGCAAACCGTTCGTTCACGGGTATGCTTCGCCGCATATGCGTGTCTTGTCGTTTTAAAAAATATTTCACTAGTGCAAGTAAGTAATTATATTTTTCTTCCCGCATTCTAAAATAATTTTGAAAGTCAGTGTTATCTGTACTTCTTATATGTCTTTTAACAAGACGCCGTAGGAGTAATGGTCAAGCTTTTGGGCCCAATTTTTAATGCAAATTTGACACATCTCTGTGTGCGCGTATGTGCGTGGATATGTGTGTGCACACTAAATGTCTGTAGCTTCTCTACGGCCCAGTAGAATTGACTGATAGGGGTGAAACTTCATATTTAAACTTTTTGGCCGAAAACTGTCCACTGGAAGTGGCAGCTTCCATAGGAGCATTTTCGTTTTTACAAATATTTTGAAAAGTATACCATTTACGATGAAAACGATGATGCACTAAAACATTCTAAATTAAGTTCAGTTTTCCAAAATTTAAGCGGAAATGACGATTTTTGTGGGAAAACTGTTTTTCAATAAAAAGCCCCTGTACACCATGGCGGATAGATTGATCAGGATGAAATTTTATACCTAAGCTTTTTTTACAAATTGGGAGATCCCAGTGAATTTTAGCAGAAATAGATCCATCGAAAGTGAAAGTTCCCATAGGAAGATTTTCGGTTTTTGGCGATTTCTGTCCAAACTCGGTGTTTTCACCAAAAATTCAGTCCTGTACAGCCTAGATGGATTAATTAATCGGGATGAATCTTTTATCATAAAATAGGTTCCAGTGATGTTTAATCGAAATCGGTCCGCCGGAAGTGGCAGTTGTCAAAGGAGCTATGTCATTTTTCTGAAATATTTTAAAAGTATAACATTTACAAGAAAAACTAATATGAACTAAAGCAGTGTACACTAATTTTCCAAAATTTAAACGGAAAATATAATTTTTGACATAAAACTGTTTTCATCCAAAATTCCGCCTCTGGACAACCCAGACGGATTGATCGATCAGGATAAGGTTTTTTGGACGCTTTCAAAGGAATATTTTAGTTTTCCAAATATTTTGAAGAGTATATCATTTTTTATGATTAAATTTTTGCAATCTGTTCTGGGGCCGAGGCTCTCCAAACTATTTCGCGGGTCGCTTTTCTCGCGATTACTTTTACGCCGTTGCCAGCCAATTCGAGGACGTACGACTATAGGTCCGATTTTCGTAAAACAATCTGCACATTGCTTAGCTTCATGCCAACCTATAGTACTGTCATGGAAGATGGGTCGGCCCATGAGTTCTGCACTCCGACAAGGGGTCATAGTTATGTTTCTTTTCTTCACAGATCGTATCTGATGATGAGAATTCTCTTTTGCAAACTCCCCCTATCGGGTGTACATCTGTGCACTAAAAATGGCAGCTTCATTGGTAGTATTTCAATTTTTGCAAGGATGTTGAAAAATTAAGCATTTACGAAAAACGACAAAGAATTAAAAGATTTAAATAAATTTAAAGATCAAATTTTCAACCAACAAGGGTCGACCTCGTTGGATTTCTTAAATTTAAACAGGGATAATGTTTTTTGATTATATGAAACAGTTTTACCAAACGTCCGGTAGGTTTGATTTTTCGCATTAGAAATCAAGTGTAGTGTACTCGAAATCTATGTATATATTCGTGGTAAAAGAAAGTCGGATATTGGCCACAACATATTCACCTATACATTTATTAAAAACAACTCAGTGTGTGCGTATACGCGTATCTTCTCTAGAACCCAGAAGAATCGACTGATCGGGATGAAACTTCATATTTAAGCTTAGTCCATAAATTGGGGATTTATGGCCGAAATCGATCAATCAAACGAGCATCCATTGGAACTTTCTCATTTTTTGCAAATATTTTTAAAAGTGTATTATTTACAAGAAAAACTATTAAGAACTAAAATTAGATCAGGCCCAGATCAGATTTCCCAAAATTAAGTGAAAATGACAATTTTGACAAAAAACTGTTGCTATTTTCTTTTATGTAGTTTAATAAAGTATAGAAATCATGAAAAATTTTGACATCGATATTTTTGATCGATTGATCACCAAAGCCGCCGAAGTCAAGAAAGTGGTTTTTAAAAAATCTCTGTGTGTGCGTTTGTGGTTCCGTCCACACTAAATGACTGTTGGTTCTCTATAGCCTAGATCAGCCAAACGATCGGGATGAAACTTCATTCGTGAGCGTTTCTCATAAATTGAGAGATTCCAATGACTTAAAATCATTGGTTGAAATCGGTCCATCGCAAGTCGATCCCGCGAATAGGAGCTTTTTCGTTTTTTGCAAATATTTTCAAAATTATAACATTTACGAGAAAAACGGTTACGAACTAAAAGTTTCTAAATTAAATTTTCTGCAAGTTTAAATCAGTTCAAAATTTAAGCGGAAATGACGATTTTTTGAAACACAAAAAGAAATTTATTGTGCGTCTCGATGTCGAAATGTGCGTTTGTGGTGTCGGCTCCAATCGACTGATCGGAGTGAAACTTGAAACTTTAGATTTTCTAGAAATTGGGAGATCACAGTGGTTTTGGTCAAAATCGGTCCACCGGAAGTGGCAGCTTCCATAGGAGCTTTTTCGTTTTTTGCAAATACATATTTTAAAAAGTATATAAAACGATTGAAACTTAAAAATTGTAGATTAAAGCCGTATTCGGTTGTACCGAATTACCTGAATAATCAGGATTAACTGAGTGAACTGAATTGAATAGTGCGTTCTATTTATGCTTTCCACTTCAGCTACAATAAAACTTCGAGCAACTGAATTATCTGAATGAGAATTATGCTCGTGAAGTTGATTCAGTGTATTGTTTTTGTTTTTAAATGATAGTCCCTACATTTATTTTATGTTTTCTGTAGAGTGGGGGATGGTGCGAAAAAGTTATAAAATTAAATTTATGGAAATTATTAAATACTAAAAAAATTAAATAAAATATTTTGAAAAACTTCGGAAAAAAAATTTTTGTTTCATCAAAATTCGACATCTCTGCAGTCCAGACGGATTGACTAGTTGAAATCAAACTTCATACTAAAGCTTTTTCTATACATTGGAAGATCCAAGCGAAATGTGACATCTGTATACTGGAAGTGGCAGCCTAAATCTAAATTTTTCCAGTGAATATTAAATTTTCAACAAGAGTTAACTTTATTGGTTTTCGAAAATTTAAAGCAGAAATAATGATTTTTCTTTATACAAAACGGGTTTAATCAAGAAAGTCAGGTGTTGGCCACAACATATTCACCTTACCATTTTTTACAAAACTTCGTCCTCTGTACAGCCTAGATGGATTGATGGATGGGGATGGAACTTCATAGTTAATCTTTTATTTTAACCTAAAAGGTGCCAGTGATGTTTGGTCAAAATCGATCCACCGAAAATTGCAGCTAGCATAAGAGCTTTTAGATTATATACAAATATTTTGAAAAATACGTCATTTATGAGAAAAACGACTATGAACTTAAAGATTGTAAATAATTTTCTAACAATACAGGTTCAGATCAGATTCCAGTGATTTTTGACCGCATGCTCCCATTGAAACTGGCACCTTTCATAGAAGCTTTTTCGAATTTTTTGAAAATATTTTCAAAATTATATCATTTACAAGAAAAATGATTATTAAATTTAGAAATCTAGAAAAATTTTATCTCATGCGTGGATGGTGTCGTGCAGACTAAATGTTGTATACAGCTCGTACGGATCGATTAATCGGAATGAAACTTCATACTTAAACTTTTTTCATAAATTGGGAGATCCCAGTGATTTTTGGCCGACATAGGTCCACCGAAAATGGCATATAATATAGCATTTACAAAAAACGACAAAGATATAAAAGATTTAAATAAATGTAAAGATTAAATTTTCAACCAACAAGAGTTGACCTTGTTAGTTTTCTGAAATTTAAGCGGCTTTGTTTTTACTTTACTTTAGAAATCAAGTGTAGTGCATTCGAAATCTATGTTTACGTTCGTGGTAAAAGAAACTCGGGTGCTGGCCACAAGCCACGGTAGTCAAAAAATAAATAAAATCAACTACACATCATTGTTTTTACATTCAAAGTGCAGCAAAAATAATAACATCCAATTAACTATTACAAATGTAAACTAAACATTTAATTAATTTTCCACGTTGCTAATTTTTATTTACGGGAAGAAATGTCCTCTCCTAAAATATTAAAAGTTGTATTCCCCCTGGCTAATTCTGTTAAAATATTCTTAATCATTCAATTGAGCGGATAACCTAATTTTCGATAAATTACTTTCTATTCTTAGTTAGGTAAATAGGTAAATAGACAAGGAAATTATGCATTGAATTGTTGAACCGTACTCTACTCGTTCGCAGAAAGGTCAATTTACAAAGGTTAATTTAAAAATCGTACACCACAAAAAAAAATTAAGTTTTACTTTTTTTTGGGTAAAGATTAACCCGTTTTAATTTACATTTCTCGAATTAAAATAAATTGTCAATATTATTCATGCGAAATTAAAGGAATGAAAGGAGTTAAATATAAAATTAGCGGTATTGTTTCTGTAGTCCCGCACAATTTGGAAAAAGCGACAATGTTTATGGTAATAATAATTATGCGATAATAAATTCCCCATTTAATTTTCATGAAAAATGACAGAATATTATGTTAGCAATAAACTTGTTAGTACCGTTGCGAATAGACAAGGATAATAAAAAGAAAACTTTCCGGTAGGATTATTTGAAAATCGTTGTTATAGCGCGAGTTTTTTAAGCTGCTTGCTTTTCACCGCACATAAATGGTCGGATAAAAATCATCCAAATTACCGCGAGCATTAAAATTAAAAGGTTATTATTTTTACTTAGTCTAATTACGTTTTCGTTCTTTGATTTCATTATCACGAGTACATTAATTTCCTACCGAAATAATGTTATGTCTGGTCTGCTTAATTTTATTATATTACATTAATTACTGTACAAAAGGCATCAGTTGATTTTATTGATTAAGAAACAGGAAATCACCAATTACGATTATTACAAAACTTATGGGAAAATGTACCATAAAGTTCACAACTTTTATTTTTCGCCAAAAATTATTAAAAAGGGATACCAGAAGAATTCTTCGAAAATAGTAAAATGAAATGAACCAAAAAGTTACTTTTTTGTAAATTTATCGCTCACTGAGCTACAAAGTACGACATTTTATTGTGACAACTTTGCGTCCAATGTTTAGGTTTTCATCGACACAAAACGATATTTTTTAACTGCAGTTCAAACCAAATCTTTGGACAAAATAAGTTCCAATCAAGAGGCACCAAGACTGCTTCCCAGATTCTCCCAGCAACAAAGGAATATGGGCATATACGGCATAACCCAACAACAACAGGAAATTAAAATACAACAAAAGCCACACAACCGACGCCATCAATACGAATGGTAGTGGACGAATTGATGAGAAACAGAAAGATCGATTACATCGACTAAAGTTTAAAAGAGACGAGCCTCGGAGGTCAGATTTAGAGCAGAGAGACGAGATAGAGCAGGATGAAAACCAATACGAATACAATATCAGAAATTACGAAGGCAAGAAAGACTCTCTAGCCTACATTAAATAGAATACCAGTGCCGCAACAAGAGAATATTAAAGTTCCTCCTACACACGCTGCTCAGCCCGTAGAAATACACATAAAACACGCCTTAGGTGAAATACACATAAATCAAAAAATAACTCCAAAATGATATTCCAGTGGACTTCTTCATACTATAGCTGGACTAACCTCGTTCGATGGGGTAAGTGGAGATGATACCTTGATAGAGGTAGATACAATGATAGATAGGAAACGAAACATTTCGACCATCACTTTAGAGATCGTCATTCTGTTTAAGGAGAAAATTTCAACTCAAGTCCACAACATCGAAGTTAGGGACAAACACCTAGATATAGAGAAAAATCTAAAATTAAAATCAATAATAAATAAGTTTTTACCATTGTTTGGACCAATAAACGACGAGCAAACTATAATAACTGGAGAATCAATTTAAAAAAAACATACCCGTATCCCATCATTATGAGAAAAGAAGTGGAGACACAGATTAAGCAACTTTTAAGCGATGGCATCATAAGAGACCCTTTAAAAGTCCCTACAATTCCCCAATTTAGGTCGTGCAGAAAAAACTTGACGCCTCGTGATATGGAAATACCGAATGGTAATATACTTGAAAACATTGAATGCGATCACAACGCTATCACAAGTCTGGGTAATTCCAAATACTTCACCATCATAGATTTGACGTCGGGTTCCACAACATCACGATGCAGGAGAGTGATATTCCGAAAGCGGAATTCTCTACCAAAAAAGGAAAATTCGGGTTCCCCAAATTACAATTTGGCCTGAAGAATGCACCTGCAATTTTCCAAAGGATTGTTTTATATAGGGTGCCTCAGCAAGAGCGCCGGATTTAAATTTGGCGCCATTTATTAATACGAGTTGTACGGTGATTTTTTGACAGTTGTCACGTACAGACCACGCGATTTAAGAATATGGAGAATTCAAACCAACAACGTTTAATTATTGTGAAAACACATTACAAAAATGGTGAAAGTTTTGCGAGTAAGTAACTGATGAGAAAAATCAGCAAAGGGTTATGATTTTCAATCTACAACAACAAATTAACGAACTAAAAAGAAATGATGCAATTATAGCAGCATAAAACCCAAGCTAAGACATCAATGAAGCAGGACCAGAATACCAAATTTAATGTCAACAATAGTAAATCCCAAACCGAATCTCCAATGGGACAGAACACCAATTATAATGTTAATAAAAACATTGAATATCAAGCCGACTTAGCTAAGAAACAGAATGGATTCGTGCTAACTCTAGGAAAATTAAAAAGAGAAAGTTAAATGATACAGCGCTACTACCACAAAAACCACAAACATTGGATCAAAATACTCAGCTTCAAAAGGTTGAGCCAAACGTCAAAAAAGATAAAAAAAATACCTCCCGCACCACCAATCATAGTAGATGATGTAAAAAATGATCACGAGAAATAAAAAGAAGCTAGACATGTTTGTACTAATATTCAGCTGTGACGAAAATATAACTAAAATTTATAAGATCACTAGTTTATTGGGTTGCAAAGTGGAAACTCAACCACTTAGAAAGTTTACACTAATTCCGCAATGCAAAAGATGTCGAGCATATGGACACACGCAAAAATATTGTGGCACACTTCGAAGGTGTGTTAAATGTGTCAAGCACCACCTAACTGGAGAATGCAACAATCTGCAAGCACATTTAAAGTGTATACACTGTCGACAAGGCCATTCTGCTATTTATCCAGGATGTATTGTTGCAAAGGAAATTCAGAAAATTAAAATCCAATGGGTGATAAAACTCAAATGTATGGTCAGGCAAATCGATTCGAGAAACAGGCAAAACAAGACAATAGGCAACCATTTGGTCGCCGATAGATGTAGACATCAGTCAAACATTACAAGATATTCTCATGAAACTAACAAAATTTGACGAGAGGTTACAAAAATTGGAAGATAGCGCATTGGGAGCTAAACCCAAATCCACACAAAAATGAACAGCACAATCAAAATCAGGTCATGGAATGCTAATGGTCTGCTCCGGCATCAACAAGAACTACAAGCAGTCCTCGATGTTGACAATATAGATGTGTGTCTTATTTATATATCACACTACTCATCCAGATAATTCAGCCAGAGGAGGAAGTGCAGTCATCATAAAAAAATATCCAACATTTTGAAGAAGCAACGTATTAAAAAGAAAAATTTTAGGCCACAGTGGTTTATATAAAAACCAACAACTTTCCTATTGTTGTGGCAGGATTGTACTGTCCACCAAGACATTCTATTAAAAACAAACAACACTCAGATTTCTTCAAGCGTCTGGGAAAAAGGTTCATAATAGGTGGTGACTTCAATGCGAAGCATACTCACTAGGGTTCTAGATTAACTACAACTAACCAACATATTGGCTAACTGACCCAGGAAAAATACCTGACCTGATCGATTTTTTTATAACCAAAAATATTTCTAATAATTTTAAGAAAGTCGAAGAAAGACAAGATATGAGCTCAGTTCATTATCCGATAGTCCTAACCCAAAGCGAGTATATCATCCAGAAAGGGAATAATCTAATACTAACCAACAAACATACGGATATAACAGAAATCAAATCAAGGCTAAAAAAAATAACTTAAAATAGAAATTAGAAATATCCTTAGGGATAAACGAAAATCCTGAAAAAAGTGGCACCAAATTAGAGCTTCACAAGACATAAAAAGACTAAACAATCTTACTCAACAATTAACAAGAGAAATTCAGAAACTAAAAAATAAGTCGGTTAATTTCTACTTAAGTAAGTTGAACAATGATAGCAATACGGATTATTCGCTCTGGAAAGCAACTAAAACTTTGAAAAGGATAATAATGCCGAATCATCCTGGATGACACACGGGCAAAGAACAAAATATCATCATCATGCTATCTTGAAAATATGTTTCAACCTCATGAATGTCAATTACGAGAAACATTGAATGAAAACATTATACAAATTCTCGAAGATGTCACACCTACATCGCCTACTGAAGTAACAAACGAAATTAAAAACAATTTAAACTTAAATAAAGCACCAGGGTTTGATCTGATTACCGGAGAAATAATAAAGCAGCTACCGATAAAAGGTACGGTAAAGTTCACTAGTATCATAAACGCTGCATTCAGCTTAAAATATGTGCCAGAACTTTGGAAAGTGGCTGATGTTATCATGATTCCCAAACCAGGAAAACCGCCACAAGCTGCTATTAAAAAGACTCAAATTAATAATTGAAAAAATAACCTAATTCCGAATTACCAATTTGGTTTTCGTAGTGAACACTCAGCTATTGATCAAATGCAAAGAATAACCAATATCATTGAGAAGACTTTAGAAGAGAAAAAGTTTGTTCCGCAGTATTCCTTAATGTAGCGCAGGCCTTTGACAAGGTTTGGCACGAAGGTTTAATCTACAAACTTAAATTAATCCTACCTAAACAGTACAACATAATACTGGAATCATATATAACGGAACGATATTTCAGGCTTAAGCAAGAAGATGATATACTCTGAGCTTAAGGAAATAGGAGCAGGAGTTCCACAAGGAAGTGTACTTGGGCCACTTCTGTATTTACTATACACCCGAGATGACACAGCCACCATGGCAGTAGGTGATAACTACTCAGATACAACAGATAAATTACATACCGCCATATAGCGGTGTCTTTACAAACAAGAGATTAGTGTACAAACCAGGATATTTCAATAATCAAGAAATACCACATGCAAACACTGTCAAATATCTTGGTATGGCATTAGGCGCTAAATTTTCCTGGAAAGCTCATATAAAGAAGAAAAGAGACGAGTTGTGATTAAAATACAATAAAATGTATTGGTTACTGGGAAGAAACTCTCTAATAAGCTTCTGTTTTATAAGCAAGTATTGAAGACAGTCTAGACTGATCAGCTGTGGGGATATACCAAACAAAGCAACATGGATATTATCCAACGATTCCAAAATAAAGTGCTAAGAAACATCGTCAATGCGCACCATGATTTGTCAAAAATAGCGACATCCACAAAGATCTGGACATAGAATCCATCAAAACCGAAAATATGCAATTTGCTAGAAGTCCTGAACAACGCCTACTTCACCATGCCAACATAGAGGCCTACCAGCTACTGGATAATATGGATTAAGTTAGCAGACTCAAAAGAGTAAAGTCTCTTAAGTTAGTGTAAAATCAACTAAAATAAATATCTTTCTAGAGCACAATAAAAGCGCGATCAAATAATAAATATCAAAACTAGCTAACTAACATCGATGGATGAACCCCTAAATTTCAGTAAAATGTGGTAATTTAAATTAGAATAAAATTGCTGATTAGTGTTCGACTAGATTGTAATTAAAAAAGAAATAAAAAAAAAATTCATGAGTGTGTTGAAGTTTTTAACAAAAAATAACAGCAATATTCTAGAAAATTGCATGGATTAGTTTCTACACTGTTAAACACATTGTTGAAAGAGACAGCTCTACGATATTAGAAAGAGATGAAACATTCGTTTTCTCACTCATATTCTGCTCACTCGCTCTTTAATATATAACTCATATTAGATTCCGATTTATATGTTGAGCGTTTGACTATTCAATTCAATTAAACAATTAAATTTTCCATCGCCAAAATTATGTTTAAGTAAAACTCGTTTATTAAAAAAAATAAGTGGCGTACTTTAAAATTCCAAAAACTAAAAATAATAAAGTTTATACCAAACGATTTGGTGC
The DNA here is from genome assembly GCA_963691935.1 of Nephrotoma guestfalica. Lineage (NCBI taxonomy): Eukaryota > Metazoa > Arthropoda > Insecta > Diptera > Tipulidae > Nephrotoma > Nephrotoma guestfalica. The sequence goes on from OY829914.1 coordinate 99,923,787, forward strand.
CGAAAGATTATTGAGATGAATGGAATAGATTTAACATCCAATAACAAGGCATTGCACAGTTTGTACCAAAATGCCACTGTTATCGGATGATTTCTCTAGGCTTTACCTTGGAAGTAAAATAGGTTTGACAGATTTTAGTGACAGTAGATTTTTTAGTTTAATCTCTCTCTCTCTCTCTCTCTCTCTCTCTCTCTCTCTCTCTCTCTCTCTCTCTCTAGCTTTCCATTCTCGACTTCCTATTACACGCAGTATAGTAGTCTAGTTCAACGTCGTCACACCAGCACAATCGGAGTCTTTCTCTACGCCGCCCTTCGGCTAGTTGTTGATGAAATACTTTGTCATGCGTTAGGATTGGCACTTGGCAACGAGAATTGTACCTCGTATTTCATGAGAATCATATTTGCTGTGCGTAATTTTAATTTGAGTAAAACTCGTTCATTGAATTCGTTGAGTGGCATACGTTGAATGACCAATAACAGGGCATCGTAGAGTTTGTACTAAAATTTTATTATACCTATCCTGAAGATACCTATGGACTTAACCTTTCAAATGATATCAGTGACGTCGCAAAACGGATTCGCGTCGGAAGAATTTTGAGTATAATTTATTTAGTGCACTCATGGAGTCTGAGTGGAATAGATTTAACGTCCAATAACAAGGCATTGCAGAGTTTGTACCAAAATGCCACTGTCAGCGGATGATTTCTCTAGGCTTAACCCTTGCAAGTAAAATATATTTGACAGATTTTTTTGTGACAGTGTATCTCATTTATCGACTTCGTTGAATTTCAATCTCTCTCTCTCTCTCTCTCTCTCTAGCTTTCCGGTTTCCAGACTTCCTATTATACGCAGTATAGTAGTCTAGTGCAACGTCGTCATACCAGCACTAGTTGTTGATGAAACACTTTGTTATGCGTTAGGAAACTCTCGAACTTCCGAGAATTCTACCTCGTATTTCATGCGAATCATATTTGCTGTGCGTAATTTTAATTTGACTAAAGATGAAACGAAAGACCATAGCTAGCATTCTTCAGTCAATAGAGGTCAGAATTCAACTCTCACTTCCGATAAACAGACCCAGACTTTGTTAATTTACATAGCGAAGCGAGTTTATCCGGAGCTTCTCGCGATTGATACTATGACTGCCGGAAGTCTATATAGTTGACGTATGATTATATGGTACTCCCAATATTTTTTCAAAATCCTTCTCATGGTTAAGCACTGGCCTGTGGATGGATCGGTTGGGACGAAAACCATACTGATAGTCGCTAAATTCAATGAACGAGTTTTACTCAAAAAAATCTATCGCAACCAATCCGTTTGGAAATCAAACCTTTTTTATTTGCAAGGTTAAACCTATAGAAATCATCCGCTGACAGTGGCATTTTGGTACAAACTGTTGAGAGTTGTGATGAGTTTTATTTTTATTTCACTCAAAACTCTTATAAGAAATACTTTAACAGTGTACTTACAAATGCCTATTTATATTGTTATTTGTTAGAAACGTCACTACCATAAATTTTCAAATATTATTGTGAAAGTTAAATTTTTCAGCGTTTTTTCAATTTTAACTACATAAGGCGCAGAGAGAGTGTGTATTTGGGTAATTTGGTACAAACCTCTGATCCATAGGATAGATAATTACATCCTTTTGCCTTACATAGAAAAGTTAATGAAATCGGAATATTCTATTTAAGGTAATTTATTTATTTCACGCCATGTTGTTTGGTGATGTTCAGCACCTGACAAATTACGACTAATAACTTGAATGAAGACAATTATGATCCCAAGTCAAGAATCAGAATTTCATCACCATATATAAAGTTATTCCACACAAAGATTATTAAATTTTGGCGACAAATTTGAATAATCTCTGAAAATTATTTCAAGTAGTTCTGTAAAATCCACTTCATTATAAGCGCTTTCATAAATTAAGTTATATGAAGCAGATATAATGAGCCCATTACATGTGCAGTGGTTCGAAATTGCAATGATGAATCAACGAGTGGAAGCACCCCATGTTACAGAGTACAAAAGAAAATTTTCTTCATTTATTTAAATTCAAAGCGATTAATTCTGTAAGAGATAAAAAAACTAAATTTGCTTAATCGTTTTGTTGGTATTTTGTAAATTCGGTTTTCCAACGGTTTTCAAACCAAAACCAAAACCCAAGAAAATGTTGAGAAAACGTTATTATATTTCTGTTCAAATCAGTATCGCTTGAGTAGTTTTGAAAATTAGTTTGTGGTATTACTTAAGGCAAGTTATTTTTGTTTGGTTTCTTCAAAATTTGAATTACATTTTTTGAAATCTTTTTGGAGATGAAAGTAAATTGGATTAGTTCAAATCATACGCGTACAGTAGTTATATACACCTCTTTTGTACCCTTATGTCAGAAACATAAATATGTTCGCAATAATAAAAATTAATGTATTTTTGATAATGAATGGATATAATTAAATTAATTAACAATATAATAAATAAATTTGTTTATAATTAAAAAAAACATAATGAGATCGTTATGTACTAAAAACTGAACCCATATTCCGAGAATCTTCTGTTATAGAAAATTTTATAGAAATAATTCGAAACATTGTATAGATTACGAAAACTATTCATTAACAAAAATTTACATATAAATATTTAGATTGCAAACTATAATAATAGAGGTAGTATTGGGAAATTATTTGTTAAATTTAGAGAATATGAAAATTCGATTTTACATTAAAGTGGAATTATTGTATCCACCTACATATAAATAAGAGTAAATATACGGAGCCTTATAATAGATCAATTTGACGATATTAAAATGTTTACATTTGGTTTAATTTATAAAAATACAGGCCAACCCTAAAATGAAACCAATCAATTATTGAATAATAATCCTATACTCGTATGTCATCGTTACCATGTTGAATTCAAACAATTTATTTCATTCAATTAAAACCAACAAAAATCAATAACGAATCACAAATGTTTACCTCAACAACAAATAAATACAAATAAACACAATTTTTGGCCATAAACTTTGTTTGAATAAGGCCAGCAATTAAATTTATTTGATAACAAACAGGCAAATTAAATTTTTGTATAAATATAGGATTGCGTATAACGTCACGAAGTCAAATTGTAGACTGTACATTGATACCGCCATAACCATAAACCGATATACGCTTTATGTGGAGACCGAAACAAATTGGTTCGCCCAAAAACCTAAATCAAATATAAAACCAATTTTTTTTTGTAATAAAATCGTAATCGATTGCTGTTTGTTATATTTCTATTGTTAATATAATTAAAATATCGCATTGGGCGGATAATCGAAAATGAATCTGGCAATTTTCAAAACAGTTGGAGAGATGTTTATTTCTGTCAAGTTGAGTCTAGCTAGAAATTCGGAAATAGTTGTTGTGTGTCCAAGACAAATGATACAACACCAAAAAAAATATAAAATAGCGTAGCTTTTAAAAATATAAAATAGCGTAGTATAAAATGACCGGAGTGAAGTGTTTTATTTATCAAAAGTGTAGCTACACAAATTAACGAAAAATGAAAATGTAGTTACACAATTAGTACACGGAAAAATATGGCAGGGCGGAAATTATAATTTTTTATAATTTATATCCCACTTTTTAAACCTAAAAAGTAGTTTTTCTAATTTAAACCGATGTGAATTAATTCGTAACATATTTTAAAAAAATCGAAAATATTGAAATAAATCTCTATGGTTTTGAAATAAGGATTTTAAAATATTACTCGGCATTTTAGGCTCGGTTTTAGATGAGAATATCGAAAAGTGTACGTCGAATCGTGTGGGTGTTTGATGGCCAATAACACATTATTCCAGAGATGTCTAGAAAAATATGAGTATTCTGGCATTTTAGGTTTCATAATTTATTTGTGATATGCAGCATAGCGATGCGACCCCCGGAGAATTTGCTACCAATTTAACAATAGTTGCGAATATCGGAAAGGGTAGTTAAATCGTGTTGGTATTTGATAGCCATTAACACATAATTCTAGAGATGTCTAGAAAAATATGAGTATTCTGGCATTTTAGTCTTGGTTTCATGATTTATTTGTCATATGCGGCATAATGATGCGACCCTCGAGAAATTTGCCATCAACTTTACAATAGTTGAGTATATCGGAAAGTGTACGTTGAATGGGGGGGGGGGGGGGGTGTTTGATGGCCATTAACACATAATTCTAGAAGTGTCTAGAAAAATATGAGTATTCTTGAAATTTGGGCTTTGTTTCATGATTTATTTGTGATACGCGGCATATCGATGAGACCCTCGGGGAATTTGATACCAATTTTACAATAGTTGCGAATATCGGAAAGTGTACGTTGAATCGTGTGGGTGTTTGATGGCCATTAACAAATAATTCTAGAAGTGTCTAGAAAAATATGAGTATTCTGGCATTTTATACTTAGTTTCATGATTTATTTGTGATATGCGGCATATCGATGCGACCCTCGAGGAATTTGCTATCAACTTTACAATAGTTGAGTATATCGGAAAGTGTACTTTGCATAGGGGAGGAGGGGGGGGGGGGTGTTTGATGGCCAATTACACATTATTCCAGAGATGTCTAGAAAAATATGAGTATTCTGACATTTTAGGATTCAAAATTTATTTGTGATATGCAGCATATCGATGGGACCCCCGGAGAATTTGCTACCAATTTACCAATAATTGAGAACATCGAAAAGTGAACGTTAAATTGTGTTGGTGTTTGATGGCCATTAACACATAATTCTAGAGATGTCTAGAAAAATATGAGTATTCTGGAATTTTAGGCTTGGTTTCATGATTTATTTGTGATATGCGGCATATCGATGCGATCCCCGGGGAATTTGCTACCAATTTTGAAATAGTTGAGAATATCGGAAAGTGTAAGTTACATCGTGTGGGTGTTTGATGGCCATTAACACATAATTCTAGAAGTGTCTAGAAAAATATGAGGATTCTTGAAATTTAGGCTTTGTTTCATGATTTATTTGTGATACGCGGCATATCGATGAGACCCTCGGGGAATTTGCTATCAATTTAACAATAGTTGGGAATATCGGAAAGTGCACGTTGAATCGTGTGGGCGTTTGATGGAAAAAAACACATAATTCTAGAAATGTCTAGAAAAATATGAGTATTTTGGCATTTTGGGCTTGGTTTCATAATTTATTTCTGATATGCGGCATGTCGATGCGACCCCCGGGGAATTTGCTATCAATTTAAGAATACTTGGGAATATCTGAAAGTGTACGTTGATCGTGTGGGTGTTTGATTGCCATTAACACATTATTCCAGAGATGTCTAGAAAAATATGAGTATTCTGGCGTTTTAAACTTGGTTTCATGATTTATTTGTGACATGCGGCATGGCGATGCGACTTTTGGGGAATTTGCTATCAATTAAAAATACTTGGGAATATCGGAAAGTGTACGTTGAATCGTGTGGGTGTTTGATGGCCATTAACACATAATTCTTGATATATCTAGCAAAATATGAATATTCTGGCAATTGAGGCTTTATTTCATGATTTATTTGTGATACGCGGCATATCGATGCGACTCTCGGCGAATTTTCTATCAATTAACAATAGATGGGAATATCGGAAAGTGTACGTTGAATCGTGTAGGTGTTTGATTGCCAATAACACATAATTCTTGAAATATCTAAAAAATATGAGTATTCTGGCGTTTTGGGCATGGGAATTTGCTACCAATTTTGAAATAGTTGAGAATATCGGAAAGTGTAAGTTACATCGTGTGGGTGTTTGATGGCCATTAACACATAATTCTAGAAGTGTCTAGAAAAATATGAGTATTCTTGAAATTTAGGCTTTGTTTCATGATTTATTTGTGATATGTGTCGATGCGACCCCCGGGGAATTTGCTATCAATTTAACAATACTTGGAATATCTGAAAGTGTACGTTGAATCGTGTGGGTTTTTGATGGCCATTAAACACATAATTCTAGAGATTTCTAGAAAAATAAGAGTATTCTGGCATTTTAGGCATGGTTTCGTGTTTATTTGTGACGGGGAATTTGCTACCAATTTTACAATAGTTGCGAATATCGGAAAGTGTACATTGAATCGTGTGGGTGTTTGATGGCCATTAACACATAATTCTAGAGATTTGTAGAAAAATATGAGTATTCTGGCATTTTAGGCTTGGGTTCATGATTTATTTGTGATATGCGGCATAACAATGTGACCATCGGGGAATTTGTTACCAATTTAACAATATAGTTGGGAATATCGGAAAGTGTACATTGAATTGTGTTGGTGTTTGATGGCCATTAACACATAATTCTAGAGATTTCTAGAAAAATATGAGTATTCTGGCATTTTACGCTTGGGTTCGTAATTTATTTGTGATATGCGGCATAACAATGCGACCCTGGTGGAATTTGCTATCAATTTAACAATAGTTGGGAACATCGGAAAGTGTACGTTGAATCGTGTGGGTTTTTGATGGCCATTAACACATAATTCTAGAGATTTGTAGAAAAATATGAGTATTCTGGCATTTTAGGCTTGGGTTCATGATTTATTTGTGATATGCGGCATAACAATGCGACCATCGGGGAATTTGTTACCAATTTAACAATATAGTTGGGAATATCGGAAAGTGTACATTGAATTGTGTTGGTGTTTGATGGCCATTAACACATAATTCTAGAGATTTCTAGAAAAATATGAGTATTCTGGCATTTTAGGCTTGGGTTCGTAATTTATTTGTGATATGTGGCATGTCAATGCGACCCCCGGGGAATTTGCTACCAATTTAACAATAGCTGGGAATATCTGAAAGTGTACGTTGAATCGTGTGGGTATTTCGTGGCCATTAACACATAATTTTCGAGATGTCTAGAAAAATATGAGTATTCTGGCATTTTAGGCTTGGTTTCATGAATTTGCTATCAATTTAACAATAGTTGGGAAAATCGGAAAGTGTACGCTGAATCGTGTAATATATAGCTCGCGCTATACAATTAATTTACTGAAAGAAACGTTTGATGCACGATTAATATTGTGAAATAGACCTGTCAACTGGCCACTGAACTTTTATTTTTATGGGTATGTAAAGTCACTTGCCTACGCTGATAAGCTAGAGAATATTAGACACTTGGAAGCCAGCATTCGATGCGTTATTATCGAAATATGACCATAAATGCTGCGAAGAGTGATTGAAAATTGGACCGTCAGATTACGTTATGTTCGCGCCAGTCGGAGCAGCCAAATTATCTTTCAAATAAAGTCGTGGTCGTAAAATTAGTTTTCTGTGATTTATGTAAATTCAAATTTCTATACTTCGAAATGAAACACTCTTTACAAGACAATTTAACCACAAATCCGGTTGGTTCAATTTTTGCTTTAGGATATACTATAAGTGTGGTGTATTGGAGATCTATGCACATTTGTTGTAAAACAAAGTCGGGTGTTGGCGACAACTTATTGACCACCCCCTCGATGTTTTACTTACTTAAACCAACCGCAAACTTAATTTATGAAATTTAATTATATTGTTAATTATGAACTAAAACATTATACTGCGTTCCTACCCTTCGCTTAAAATGGCCCTTAATAGAGTTTTACATTGGGGCGCCGCGCCATCTTTCTTAGGGCCGGCCCTGCATCTAATATTCAAATAGTAAAAAAATCGATAGATTAACTTATCCAAGGTTACATAAGAATGATGTTCCAACAAAAACAAGTATTGCTTCCTGTGTGCTAATAAACACAGACTACACAGGCGTATAATCTAGATAAAAAGAAAAGTTTTTTATTTCACCAAAACACCGATATAAATCGAGATTTCTTTACTACAGTTTAAATCATCTGGGTCATGCAGTCTTAAAGTCATAAAGTTTAAAAGTATTTTTTTTTTCTAAAAGTTAAAAACAAATTTATAAGTAGACTATCGGTATTGAACTCAATTCATAGCAAACTTTATTTTAACGATTTTGTGAAACACCTACGAGACATGAATATATACAAAGTATTCAATAATGTTACATAGCTACCACTATTGACAATCTAAGGTAACGTAAAGTTGTAGGTGTCAATTTTATAATTTCGTTTTATACAATTTGCGTACTCAATTCAATTCGTTACTGCAATTGCTGGGGGAACGGCTCCGTAAACGAGAATCGGTAATAGTGGGATATCTAAATAGCAATAACAAGATACAATGAATGAAGAATTTATGTTCAAGTTGTAACACAATGTAAAATATTTACTAACCATAAAAATCCCACACTAAAAGCATAAATTTTTCCAGCTGCACACAAAATGTGTTTCCAGCAATAATTTTAATCTAGTAACTGGATACGACACACATCCATAAAATATTATGCAAATACAATGCATTTCGTTTATAATGTGCATATATGCTTGCATATACGAGTACCAATAACAATAATCATAAAAAAATATGTTTTATGCAAAATACGTAATAAATATTTAAGCATTTCTGCGAGTGTGTGGTTTTTGTTGATTGCATGATAGTTTACTAGCATTTCACAGACTAACTTTGGAAAAGCATGCGAATCCTGTGTATGTTTTCCTATTATACACGCATTATACATTTTGATTCACGTGAACTATTTCCTAAAATTCGAAAAATTTTCCTAGGTTTTTTTTAGGGCAAAATGCACGTGTCTAGGCAGAATTATTTTTATTCAATAAACCGTGTGCTTTTCGACTCAGTTGTAAAAAAAAAATCGGCAAATAAAGTTCAAATAAGAAAAATTGATTGAATACGACCAAGTTCTTAGGCTTGAGTTCCCGGATGACGCCGGGTCCACCGTACACCCTTTTTTACACATAACAAAACCGAAGGATTGGATAGGTTAGTTAAGTGGGACAGAATCGGCCCGGTTACAGACACCTAGGTATAGCCGATAGTTAGTAACACAAAGACAACACAATTCTAATCTACTAGATGGAGGATAAAGGTTTAATAGGTTAATGGATAACGATGGTATTGGTCTTCAACAATTGCTTCTTTAAAACGGCAACCTAAGAAAAAATATTATTATTTCACATGCATCTGGAATTATCCTGAAATTTAATTCTATTAATACTTTTCGGCTTTCTAACCAAAATTGGTTGACTCGACCCGTTACAGACACCTATGTAAAGTCGTTAGTAATAAAATGGCAACACAATTCTAAACTACACAATCAGCAATTACAATGAAGCATTAATTCACAAGCATCTGTAAATTTCCTGAAATTTAATTCTAAATTCATATTTTCCGGCTTCCTAAATAATTGAAACATTTATTAATTTAATCATTCTGCAACTCCGCAACTTACAGTAGAATTTCCTGAAACCAAAGTTATTTGAACTATATTCAAAATAACTCTAAAATTCATTAGTATTTAACCGTTGAATTGGGCGAACACGAAATAGCAAAAAAAAAACAAAAAAATAAAAAAATAAAATAAAACCAGATTCACTAGATTAACTACCGGATTGCATTCAAAAATCCCTTAAAACATCCATCCATTAAAATATCCTAAATAATTTAGAATTCGCAAAAATTTCGTATGTTTACTACAAATTTTTTATAAAACTGATGAATTTTTCCCGACGCCCATCCTTTTTCACAAGGAAACAAATACTTTTATCACTACTTTTGCACTAGTTCTGGAACTTCTTCTACGTTTGCTGGGGATATATCACATACAATTAATCTCAGACATGACACATGTGACTCGTCTATGACTTGTCACCTCGTATTAGACTTGTCATAAACGATTCATCTCAGACTGGTAACAAACGTAAATTAGTAATTAGTGTGTCGTCAATGGCTTTCCTGCTGGAAGGTAATATTTAAGTAAAGGCAACTAGATAAAATTTGAAAAAATTATTCTAAAATGAATGATAAATAAGTTTATTTTATAATTTTTATAATTAAATATAAATCGTACCAGTATCTTAAAAGAGGGATAATATGTACTCGTATATTAAATATATTTGAATGAGATTTCCTGAGAACCGAATAATTTTAATATAATAGCTCGGCACTGTACATGTAGATTAATATTTAGGGTTGATTTGAAATTGGGAATTAATAATTATAATTCTTGTACTAAAACAGTCAAGATTGGCAACGTTGCATTTTATGACAAACATCCAGTCGTTGGTGTATTGAAGTATACAAACCTTCTCTTTCTTTTGAATAATTATATTAATTATATCAAATATTTCTAGTTTTTCAGTTACATAGATATAACGAAGTTGCCGATAAACAATTCTTTATGTTAAGATTGTTAAAATCCCAAATCCAATGCAAATAATATTTCTTTTTATAAAGCAAAAATATCGCTAATAAGCTGTGAAAAAATACTAGTAACCCATTGAGTGTCACAAAAAGGCAATTTTGCGGTAAATAATAGGATCCGTTACCAACTCCAACATAGTTGCAATTAATCTTGCAAAAATGATGGATTATGAAGGAAATACAATATAGAAAACAGCTAATCATAAATTACCTACACTATATTCTCAATGCACAGAAGAAATACGGAAACGGAAAATTCTATCGCTAATCGAACCAAAATAAAAATATAACAATTTATTACACAAACGCTAAATAATAGGATGAAGGAACATCACCAAAATATAGCTCTCTCCGAAAATCTCCGAAATCAAAGCGTGGAAGAAACCACCTCTACAAACAGTCGTAGTAAAATGTACCAAGAGAATTATGCAATGTCCATCCAGGAGCTAAAATTACCTCGAAACGATCCCAACAGACGGCATGAATCTTCCCACCATGAAACCACTACCATCCACCAAGCGACCTCCTGCCAACACCACCATTCAACAAAAACCACGCTGCACAAAGCCGTGACGAATCCATGACAGACCACAAACGAACCATGGCAACCCTACAGCCTAAAAACTTCAGCGTACGACCGATCATACCAAAACTCCCAAAATGATTCAGCCCCCGCCAAATCGACGGCAAACTCCAACAAAAACACCCGAAGCATTCAGCAAAGAAACCAATTTGGACATACAAATCCAACATTCAGGCAATGATTCAATACAAAACTGCAAATCCGCCCTCATACACTAACAAATGAGAACTACCTCAAGTCCTAAACAAAACAACTCAAAACAGTCAAAAATACCTTATAAATACAGGTAACGACAGAACACACATGAACACAACTCTCCGCAAGTTGAGAAACACAACGTTCAACGAACAACCACCACAAACCGCAGACACCGAGCCATTACTCACCATGAACGAAACCCATTCAAATCACTCCAAATATCAAAAAAGATTCACTGCAATACAGCTGCAGCACGTCCTCGCCGCACATCCTGTGTAAACCAATCACACACATACACCACTCGTCAAAATCTAATCCAGTTTTCGCACCACAGAGAAAAAGTATAACCCCCTCCCAATCGCCAAAAGTATACATTCCTTTATATGTACAATATTCATTTTGCGCGATCTCGACCTGCGACAACATCCACCCCTTGCCGATGACGCCAACCCAGGTCGACAAGGAGAGGTCAACGTCAGCCGCCTCTCCACAACGACGGCAAAAAATCTCACAAAGTTAACAAAAGTTTAAATTATTATACATATAACAAATCAACAAATTATGAACAATTAAAGTCTAATCGACTTTCCCAATTCACAAATTGAATCATCCACATTCAAGAACATTTAGTGCAAATCCAAAGAAATTCGCCCATTTAGACAACGTAATACGAAGTCTTAGTGTAATCCACTACAAAAATATAAATATTTATTTTTCAAATACAACCGTGAGAGAGCAGAGAATATTATACGATCATTTTGTTTATATTTTGCGCATCCCATATACCATATTTTCACTTATATGTATATTCTTAAATAAAAAAATTAAAAGAAATAAGGATTTCAGTACAACATGCAATAAAGACTTGATATCCAAATTTTAAATTAGCTTTTTGGTCGTGATTTGTTCAACTTTTCCAAGAAAATACCATCTACTCATATAACGAAATTCAACAAAATCACTGTGTTCATAAAAAACTATAAACAATACGTATGCGAGAGAAAAAACAAAATTATAAAAATGAGAGACCACGACAGTACTTCAGTATTTTTGATAGAAACAGATTATATTGCATATTTCCCGGTCCATTTCATATGTTTCTACTTTGAAATTATACTTTTCTAGTTGAGAATTATATTTTTCAATTTATGTAATTATTTATTTCAATTTACATTTTATAAATTTCAAATTTCATTTCACAATTTTCAAAATTAATTAATAACTTAACTTTTCATGTTATATAAAATATGTACAATATAAAATACCTAAAAAACAAGATTTTTATTGAAATTGGTGCAAAAATATAAACACGTTTAACTTGTTTTATCTAATAATACCGTTTTCTAGACCAGATTTTTATTTTTTTTATTAATATTTATATATAACATTTAAAATAATTTTATTAATTTCAATCACTCTTTCGCGTCCAATCTACAAGTTTATTTAAACAATTCGATAATTAATAAACATTTCGCAAATTTAACAATAATTAACTAATATTATAATGTCAGCAACAAGAAAATAAATATAACAAAGTTTCTAATAACATGTGGGAGTTATCAATAAAAAAAGTGATTAATGAGTGTATGAGTGTTAAAGCAGCAGCAGCTGAGCTGGAAATAAATTATCAGACAGCCATAGCAATAATTAACGTGTACCATAAAGAAAACCGAGTGACTAAGAAGGCGGGTATTACTGGTAAACCGAAATTGATAACACCCGAAATTGAACGGACAATAGAATCAATCGTTGAACAAACAAACCATTTAACATTAAAGGATATCAAAGAAAAAATTCTAGAAATCCACAATTTAACCGTATCAATAGAGACAATTCGGAAATCATTGTCCACCATTAAAATAACTTTTAAAAGAAGCTGTTTGATAATTGATCGAGTAAATGACGACCAAAGACTAAATTTGCGGGAAGAATATGCCACCAACTTTATGATCAACGGATCTCAGGATGACAGAAACAATATTTTTGTAGACGAATCTGGATTCAATTTACACATGCGGCGTAATTACGGAAGATCGAAGAGTGGTTCTAGGGTTAACGTGATTGTTCCGGCTATTAGAGGTAGAAATGTGACCCTTATCTTAGCGGTAAATAATTTAAACGTCATACATCACACTGTATTCACAGGAGGTTGTAACTCTGACAGAATGATTGCATTCCTTAAAGAGTTAGATGAAAAATTAACAAGGCAACACGGAATTTCAAACGGATGGATTATCATGGACAACGCAACGCCACACCGCTCAGTCGCAACTACTAATTCTTTTAATTCATTAACGAATAAAGTGAATTTCTTGTCACCTTATAGTTACATGCTCAACCCAGTTGAGTTTGCCTTTTCCAAAATAAAAACTGCCGTTAGATCCATGTTGCCCGAGGAACTAGAACGTAATCTACCAGAAATAATAGACTCGGCTGTTCAATCCATTACTTCTGAAGATTTAAATGGATATTTTAATTTGATGCACAGGAATTGTTCGTTAGCGATGAATCAGCACCAATTTCAATAAAAATCTTGTTTTTTAGGTATTTTATATTGTACATATTTTATATAACATGAAAAGTTAAGTTATTAATTAGTTTTGAAAATTGTGAAATGAAATTTGAAATTTATAAAATGTAAATTGAAATAAATAATTACATAAATTGAAAAATATAAATTATTAAATTGATAAATATGAACTAAAATTAGAATAATATAATCCGAAAATTGAAATATACGTTTCAAAAATCGAAAAATTTAAAACCAAAATTGAAAAGTAATAAATGTAATTTGAAAAATATAATTCTCAACTAGAAAGTATAATTTCAAAGTAGAAACATATGAAATGGACCGGGAAATGCAATATATAATGAATGTAAGCAACTGTCGTCACAAACTGTTTCATACCACAACAACACAAATAACTCATCCATACGATTCATTGATTATTATGTAATAAAATATAATGTATAATGTAAAATAAAGTAATAAAAATAACACTTATCTTAAGAATCCTTTGTAATCAAAAAAGTCCTACAAATTGAATATTAACATACAATGCGTACGATGCATTCAAACAACGGTGTCGAAAAACATATAAACGAAATTGTTATATGCATATCCTACACCATTGCAAGCGCACCGCACACAAATTAATATATTAACACAATACGTATAACTTTTCACTTTACTATTGCTTCTTTACACACAAATTATTATTAATATTATTTATTTATTTCATAAGACATATATTAATAAATAATATTATGATTAATATTGTAATTAATCAATTATTAACACATATTTAAACTATTTATTTATTTATTTAAAGGAGAGACAAAAATCACGACTTTCCTTTACGACGTTCAATTGCCGACCGGCAAATAAAGTTCAAATAAGAAAAATGTACCAAAATTCGCTTTAATACAGGAACTAATTCTAACGGAAGACAATAGACGTTTTCTAGGGTAGGATTGGTTTAGTCAGCCAATACTGTGACAGTTTAGTTTGTCTAGCTTCATTTTTTAAGCAAACCAAGTCTCCTATGTTGTATGTAACTGCCTTAGAGTTTTTAGCTGCGTTTTTCTGAAATATGGTGTTCGAGACGGCGATAAAATATAGGGAAAATACAGGGAAATTTAGACAAAAAAATTGAGAACAACAACTTTAGCTAACTTCAATTTAACATTTAATTTTTGGTTTATAATTAAACACAATACTATCCAATATTAAAATTAATTAATTAATTTCACCAGCAAACATTAAGATATCCATTTATTCTTATTAAAAATACAATTCAGTCATTTCATTTTCATTCTTTCAAATTTCAAGTTGTAAATGAAGTAAGGAACAATCAAAAAATTGTGTACTCAAAAAATTTTCCGTTCCGTCATTGACTTAGTATAAGATCTTTAATAATATGTGAATTAAAAAATCAAAATATAATTTATCGCGGTCTAGAGCAGCTTTTTCAAAAAAACGCAGCATTTGTCGTAGTAGGTTTTAGATTTCTCTTTAGATTCAATTAAGTTTTGCTTAGCAGTTTCGAAAGATTGTTGCAATTTGAATCTAAGATCATAATAATAGTCGTCATAGTTATAAACAATATCTCGAGAATGAGTAAGGGAACTATGAATTTGTGGTTTACAACCGAAAACCAGTTCAAACGGCATAAATTTGGTCGACGAATGAGGAGTAGTATTATAACTAAACGTATCAAAAGGAAATCATAAATCCCAATTTAGTGGATGCTTATTGCGCTAAAATTTCGAAGATAGTCCACAAGAGTTCTATGCGATCTTTCCAGAGATCCATTGGACTGCGGATGCTATGCTGTTGTATTTAATTTCTTTATTTTGAACATTTTGACGATTCTTTTAAATAATTCACTCATGAAATTAGAGCCTTGGTCCGTGAGAATGGAAGTTGGTATCCCGAAAACACAGACAAAATTTTCGATGAACGCTAGAGCAACTGTCTCAGTCTCTTGATTTGAAATAGGTACGGCTAGCGAAAATTTAGTTAAATCATCTTGCATGATCAACAAAAATTTATTATCCAGGAAGAGCTTTTCAAACGGGCGCGATGATGTGTCAGTAATTATCATAGGCATTTTATTAGGTAGACCAGATTTATTCAGTTGAGAAGATTTGCAATTTTTTATCATTTTAGTAACTTGACTTAGCATATTTGGAAAACTATAGAATTTACGTAACCTATTATAAGTTCGATAAATTCCTTAATGACATCCTGCGGCACTATTATGAAATTCGTCAATTACAGTTTCTATTTCAGATTGATCTGTCAATTCAACGATATCTTCGTTAGAGGTAGACTTTTCGTTCTCTGACAAGTGACTTTCATCATCAACAGAAGTTTGACATAATTTTTGCGCTCTGGTTAGTCCATTGACGTTAGTGTTTTCATCGGTTGGTTCTAATCGGATTCGACTCAAGCAATCAGCATTGGTATTAAGTTTTCCGGCTTTATGTACGATTTTAAATTGATATTCGTCTATTTTAATGCGCCAACGAGTGAGTTTCGACGAGGGATTCTTTAAACTACATAGCCAGATCAATGGTTTATGCTCAGTAACCACAATAAATTTACTTCCATAAAGATATGGTCGAAAGTGATTAACGGCCCAAACCACAGAAAGCAGTTCTTTCTCTATAGCGGAATAATTATTTTCTGCTTTATTCAAAACTCTGCTAGAAAAGGCAATTGGCATATCCATACCCTCTACCTATGGTGATAATACGGAACCCATGGCAACATCGCTAGCATCGCAAGTAACTGTGAATTTCTTAGTATAATCCGGTCGAATTAGTATTAGTGATGAGCATAGCACTTTCTTTAATTTATTAAAGCTTTCTTCACAAAAGGCATCCCACTTGAAGACAACGTCTTTTTTTAAAAACTGAGTTAAGGGTTTCGCAATGTCGGAAAAATGTGATAGTAACCAGCGAAACCTAAAAACTACTTTACTTCACGGGTAGTCTTGGGAGTTGGATAGTTTGTTACGGCGGTTATTTTGTTAGGATCCCGTTTGACTCCTTCAGAGGTTATCACGTGTCCTAGATAGGTTATCTCTTTGCAGAGGAACTGCCATTTAGTGGGATTAACTTTCAAATTATGTAAACGAAAGCAATTGACGATTTAATTTATTTTATTATTATGGTCAGTTAAATTACAGCCGTAGACAACTACATCGTCGAGGTAAACGAAACATATGATACCATTGAGACCACTTAATACACAATTCATTAGGCGTTGAAAGGTCGCCGGGCACCATTCAAACCAAATGGCATTCTTCTAAAATGGTAGTGTCCAAAAGGTGTACTAAATGCGGTTTTGTTTCGGTCCGTTTCATCTAATGGTACCTGATGATGGCCATCAGCTAGATCAATGGTACTGAAGTAGGAACTTTTTCCGAGTTGATCCAAGATATCAGTAATATTCGGAAGAGGAGAACTGTCGCCTATCGTGATATCGTTTAATTTCCGATAATCGATCACGATGCGCCATTTTTTTCATCCATATTTGATTTTTTGGAACCACTAGGAGGGAAAAATTCCATGGAGATTTGCTAGGCTCAATTACATAATTTTCTAGCATTTTAGAAATTTGCAAATCAATCTCATTTCTTTGGGATTGAGGTAACCGATATGGACGAACATTGATGGGACTACTATTTGGATGAGTTGAAATTTTTTGCGTGGTAGTATCAGTATCCGTTAATTTATCGCCAGGCAGAAGAAAAATATGATTATATTCGCGACATAATTTTAGGATGGACGATTTTTCTTCTGAATTCAGATGATCATGGTTGATGGAATTCTCTAGAATTTCTAGTCGATTCTCTCAGTAATGATTTTGCGATTCAATTTGGTATACGTTATAGTTTTCTAACGGATATAGACTTAGAGAAATATTAGAACATTCATAGGGTTCGTTCGTAGTATTTAAAATGCTTATACAGAACGAATTTTTTTCGTTTTTAATTAACGAATTTCCGATAAAAACGCCGGACACTAATTCTTTTGAACAGCACAAATAGTCAACGTTTTCTGTGCAATAAGATGCAAAATGAATTAATTTTACAGATCTAGGTGCCACAAAATTTGACAGAGCCGGACATAAATTTATAGAACAGAAATTTGTCGCATGACATTTAAATTTGGATAGGAAATCTTTGCCTAAAATGTAAGAACATGCTATCGGGAAATCGTCTTTAACTATGTGTAATCGATGAGAGATTTGAAATGACTCAGATAAATTAAGTTTAACATCGCACACGGCTAAAGTTTGAATAAATTTTTCGGAGATGCCTTTTAGAGAGCATGGAAACTCTTTTTAATGAGACACCCATCGGCTCCCGTATCGACTAATAGCAATAACGACTTTGTTTTGGCAACTTCAAGGTTTAAACTCGCATATTTTTTATCTACGATTGAATTAGTTATTAAGATCGATTTAACGGTGGAACTGGATGTATTTAATGTTGGTGATACTCGTACATGTTTATTTTGGTCGCGACACGCATCTAAATTTGATGAACTCGGCAAGTCGTGCCGTTCTTGTTGCGTTCTCGAGAGTTTCCCGATTCGTCGTTGGTGTCGGCATTATATTTGTTAGCATTAGCCCTTTTTCGTTTAAAACAATAATTAATGCGATGACCTGGGCACTTACAATAGGCGCAAATAACGAGAGATATGACTCTTTCGTTTTGAGAATTTTGAGGAACTGTTTGACCTTTAAATGAAGTATTAAAGTTTCTAAATGTTAAAGTGCTCGAAGGGCCAGGTTGTTGTGAACCTGGTTGATTAGGAAAACTAGGGTAACTAGTTTGATAGTTATTATGTTGTCGAGGATTTAAGAGTTCTAAGATAACAAGAAGATGCAGTATGACCCATTTTGCAACATAGTTGACACTTAACCAACTGTTTAGGAGGAAGTTGAGAATTGTTTCTTCGTTTATTTAAATTTAAAGCTAATTCACCCTCACAAGCTTTAGCTAATGACTCTTTGAAGTCTTGAAATCGACATGCCTTAACAATTAGGCGTATATTATCGTGGAGGCCTTCTTGGAAAGTGCGCAAGGCGATTTTAGAATTTATGCTTTTTATGACGTTGGCTGCTTTGATGCCTTCAACTCTTATATAAGCTTCATTTAATTTCGAAAGGATTTCTTGAACTCTACGAGCGTAATCTTTGACACATTCATCATGTTTTTGTGTAATATTTACGAGTTCTAATTGTAAATGTTCACTTGAATATAGTTCTGCGAATTCGTTTTTTTAATCGTTTTGTAAATCATCCCAAGACTTATATTCATTATACTTAAACGTTTGCTCAAAGGCAATGTCATTTATTTTCGATTTTAGCAAGTCTAGCACGTCCTTTTCGGTAACGGTTTGGTAAACGGAGTTACAACAAGCAAGGACATGTTGCAGCTTAGAGGAGTCACCGTCAAAAGTAGGAATCAATTTTAGTGCAATTTCTAGTTTAAATGGCATGTTGCCGAATTGTTCGTTAGGGTTTGAAGAACAACTTTCGACAGTACTACCGGAAGAAACTTTTCGGAGGATTCTATTCCACAACCAACCTTGACTACCTTTTCAGATTTCGGATTTTCGTGAAGAATGCTAGTCAATTCTATAATAGGAGAAAGTTCTTTATTATTATCCGATCTTAACCGTACGCGCGTCGTTTCGGCCATATGAAATTTTGTACAACTTGAGAAAATTACACGCGAAAGCTAACGTATGAATTATAAATGGAAATTTCACTAATCTTTACTAAAATTTATTTTATTTGGTGGTTTTGGTATCCTTTATGTGTAATGATGACTATGTGGTCCGGTACTAGTTGATTGTGTACAGAACTAATTCCGCATAATATTATGGATGACGAGTCCTGGATGTACTGCTACTGGATATTGCCATGTGATTATAACTGCCATGTGTAAATGGTTGATTTATTGTAAATAGTTGAATTGTTTGTTTCTGTTTATTTAATCAAGCAAGTATGCGTGAAACTGATACAAAAGGCTGGTACTTTTTATTACGGCCACTTAAGTTGGTTGTTATAATGACCCAATTATGGAAGATTCGACATCCAGCCATGAAAAATTTTACGTAGGATTCGTTTAAAATATCGAGTATTTGCAGGTCAGCATAATGTAAATAATTTGAAAATTTTATTTCAAAAATTATTGTCACAAAGGAATTAAAAAAAAATTTTGTATAGAAATTAAAATTAGAATAAATATTCGACCTTCAATAATTTCGATGCGAGAAAAAAAAATTAAAAATTCGATTACTTCGACCCTTTGGGGTTTTTCGACCGCGGGATCCCTCCGCTGCCACCAATTTGTTACGTGCGTAATGAAAATGTAGCACCAAGTTTTCGGAATAAATAAAATGCACAACACTTTTTTCAGACGTATTTCACTGTCTCTCGAATTCGCACAATCAAACAAAATTATTGAATTTAATTTATGTTAAGCAAGTAAACGTTTTATTAGTTTATTGTCTTATTGAACAATAGAAAATAAAATCAAAAATAGAATTGCCTTTGTATAAAAAAAGGAATATCGAAAAGGTAATTTAGTATACAAAAGCAAAAATGATTTTAATAATAATTTTATGATACTCTTTTTATGAGTTTATGAATTTTTACTTTATATAATAAAAAATTAAATCAAGAGGAATAAAAATTGCTGACCTTACTCGTATCAATCCCGAACCAAAAGGAAAGACAAATTTATAAACAGAAATTACTAGATGTCGGGTAAGAGATTATAGCAATTAACTTTGGACTAGATTATTAAGTTAATAATGATATAGTGTAAACCCAGTCCAGATGCTATAACCCCTTCTTACGAGTGGCCTCATAACACTATCGCACATTTCAAGTAATTGCAATCAATTTCGAGTACAAGCAGATGTCCTTGTCTTTTCAAAACAAACTTTATCATATATATGGTGTATGGTTTTGATTTTTCGTTCCACTAGTCATCTACTTACAAGTGCTTACAAGTACAAAAAACGTGCGTAAATAGACCAGTTTTTCTGAGTTTTCCTATATTTCTAAACGGTGCTAATTCCCACGGAATTTTAGAAAACCTTAATCCTAAGTACCAGTGCCCCTAGATTTCGGGATCTGCGAATCTTTATTTTGTTAAGCAGATCTAGTTCTAGTCAAAACAGTTTTCCGGATGAACTAGCACCATTTAGAAATATATGAAAATTCGAAAAAACTGGTAAATTACGTCTACAGTGAGTGGATTTGAAATTCGTACAAAGAACATGTAGCATATAAAATGCGAAATAACACGCAAATAAGTCAATGTTTTTTTTTTATGTAAAAGACAAATGTTTGTGGTGTCATCTCTAGAATTTAGTGTTGATGGCCCTTAAACACCCACAAGATCCGATTTACACTTTTTATATTATTATTTCCATTTACACTAAACAAAAAAAAAATTCCCCAAAGGTCGCAGTGATATGCCGCGGATTAGATTAGATTATATTTAGTGAAAATTATAACAATTTCAACCCTGCCACAATTTGTTTATGTAGTTCTACACTTTTTGTTAAATTGTGTATCTACATTTTTGTTTTTTTTGTTAATTTGTGTAGCTACACTTTTGATAAATGTTGAAAACTTCACACCAACTGCCCCAAAGTTTTAGAGACACCACCCCAATCACCGCATGTTAATCCGATCGAAAATTTGTGGGAGGAGCTCGACAGAAGAATGCAAAAACAAAACATTCGAAGTAAAAACCAGCTCAATCTTATTCTACAAGAGGAATGGAAGAAAATTGAACTGAGTTTTACCCGAAACTCAATAAACTCGATGGCGAGACTACAAGCTCTACTGAAGCAAAAAGGTTATCCAACTAAATATTAAATGTGAAGTACGGACAAATGTTAAATTTGTACCTAACATTGTCCGAATATTTAATCGACGTAAATTTAAAACTGTAATAATTAATTAATGAATTTATAAAATTTTAAGGGTTATTTTATTTAATTAATTAACTAACCTATATTATTAATGAATTATACTATGAATAAAAATTGAAATCCAAATTTATTTAGGTGTATGTTTTTTCACAATAAAATCCAACAAGCTCTTTGTCCGAATTTCAAATCCACTGACTGTATGTATGTAAATGGTAACGATTCTAGAAAACCTCAATAATCAGTACCAGAGCCCCTAAATTTTCGGAACTGCGAATCTTTATTTTGTTAATCAGATCTAGTTCTATTCTAAACAGTTTTCCGGAGGAGTTAGCGCCGAAAATATTTAAACATTACGTCTATGCGTATGGTAATTTAGAAATAAATAAAAACTTAAAAATATAAATTTTTTTTGTGTGTTTTTTTTAAATCAAAGCAAAATCGTGTAAAAAAGTATTGTGTAAATCGGGAGGATCGATGTATTTTTAATTTTGGAGATTGAAATTTTATTCTGTGTGAGGTTGGTGTAGTTTTACAACCAACATTGAGGCTAGGAGGTGGCAAGTTTTTGCAATCTGCTTGTGCGATCGCCTGTATTGCGAGCTGATTAATAGCAAATGGCAATTGCAAGGTAGGTGGGATACGTATCGTGGCCTAGTTGTTTTCTTGGTACAGTTGTGATCGTTCACGGTAGTGGATCTCGTTCAGTTCAGTAGCGGTCATTGTTGTGGTGGTGGTGTATTCTCATGCTTCATACGAAAATATAATGTTTCGAGGACTCTGTAGGCATATTTTTGGGTTTGGAGACTGTGATTTGAGTTTTGTAATTTTTTAGTTTTAGCCCGGTTTAGATCGTGAAGCCATAACCAGTTTAACGTTGTTTGCGCTGAGCTTTACTGGATTAGTATTTGTACTGGAAAACATTGGCACTATGGAGTTCTAATGATATGGAATGGAATCTCGTTTTGACTAATCTGGAAAGAATTACTTCAGGTTGTTAGGAGTTTCGTTGTAACGAATTTTTTGGGTTGGTTCTGGATGATTTTTTTTTTTCAGGAAACAAACTGCTTTATCCAGAAGCACCCTTTCTTATCAGAAATTTTAATAAAATTTCGAAATTCCGATTTGACTAACCGATGCTTTCTTGATCGTATGTTTTGAGGCCCGCTGGACGAGGGAATTGTCTACATATTCGTGAATTCCGTTTTTTCCCCGTTTTATCTCAGTTCTTCGGTAAATGTAAATTGCGTTAGCGAAGCGAACTGCTCCGAATCTATTTTATCCAAATTTTGATTTTGCTCTAGCGATGATATTTCTTTATAAGTTGGGAGTTGCTCGTCTGCGATCGGGACCGGGAGCCAAAGGTGGTTGGTGGATGGAAACAGTAATCGGTGCTTGCTCTTGTGTTGCATGCGATGTTTCTTCGGCGACATCTTTTATTATAGGCAAGATGTTTTTCGAACTTTTAGTTTCACGTTTACTTTCACACTTCGTATTGTTGTTGTTGGTTTTTTAGAAATAACTTTAGATTTAAGAAAATATTCCTACCCGTACATTTTGTATAAGAGTAACCGATAGGTAGATGGCATACGGTTTTAAACGACCCACATACTGTTGGCGTATAGCAATTGAAACCCAAAATAGTTTATCCTTTGTTAATAGTAATATTTAAACTGTGTAAGAAAACCAAATACAAGTAACCCTCCTATAACACGGTAGATAAGCTCCTATAATATGGCGTGTTATGTGAAACCGGAGACTAGAAGCTAGTATAAAAAGGGAGGTTAAGTTCCAAAATATACTAAAGTGTTTATTTGGTAGAACGAACTCATCTTCACTTTCTGCGTTTTTTTCTGCATTTAAATTTTGCACAATTTCTTGCAATCTTTAAAGAATCTGTAATCTTGCTTTGTTTCTGTGTCCTTATAATGCCGTTGTAATGTCATGATATGGTGATAAACACTTTTGGAGCTCCAATTTGAGTTTTCGGCTTCTTTCTGTGGAAGGGTCGGTATTTAAGCAAAACGGATTTCAACTTTTCTGCTAAGTTTTAATATGCAACCAATTTCATTTTCTGCTGATTCTTGCACGTTTTCTATTCCATCTGATGCTGGCCATAACTTTTTCCAACATACATTTAATGTTGTAATTTTCAGGTCTTTTAGCGATAAGGATATGATTTCCATAAATTGATTAATTGAAAATTGCTTCCAAGCTACAGTTACGTCAATTGATTTTGTGTTAGTTATGTCTAAAATCCATTGTTATGATCTTTTGATGTAATAAGTGTTAAAGGTATAAATAATACTTTGATCCAATGGCTCGGACAATGAAGTCGTGTTAAGAGGTAGAAACACTATTTGGACGTTAGGAAGATTTAAGTTATTTGGATGATCTGGCTTATTATCTATTGGTAATAGTGGTTTGAAGTCTTTAAAAAAGTTTCCACCTCTGGCATTAAACAATTTAGAAACCAATTAATTAATAAATCTGCAGGTACCCAAGCTTTTTAATTTGCTGCCCAATAAACCGGTAATGTGTTTTAATTTACGCCTTTTAGTGTACGGGGATTCAAAGATCTATAAATTAGCATGGGTTTTATTGAACATTCGCCCGAAGTATTACTGCACAAAATTAAAGTTAAACGATCTTTTAATACTTTCAATCCGGGAGCAGTTTTTCCATTTTTTCATAAGAATGTTCGGTTGGGTATTTTTTTCCACTAAAGCCCGATTTCGTCAGCATTGAAAATTTGAAGCGCCGTGTATCCTTGATCTGCAATATTTTTTTTTTATTTTTTCTGGACATGACTTGGCGGCTGCATGTTCCGCCGATACAATTTCTCCTTGAATTTTTATGTTATGAAGTGAAAAACGCTTTTTGAAGTTCTCGAACCTACCTTAAGTTGCTAGAAAATCTGGGTGTACAGATGATCCTCTTTCTTTAAGGTAGTTAAAGCGCTGTATGCTTAATGATATTACCGTCCAATGGAATCCGTTTATGGCAGCTATCTTCAATTCAAATGCTAAGTGTTTTTTCGATTTTTTCAATAATCAGCGCGCGGGGACGAGCTGCATATTTTGCGGATATCAAAGAACAAGCCAGCACAGCACTTATAATTTTATTTTCATTTTTTTTAATGATGCGGTCTGTTGCCTAAATTTATAGAAAATATGATACCGTGTTGTAGGAAATTTTCCGCATTTTTTAAATCGTGTTGGAGCGAAACCGTGTTGTAAGATACCGTGTTGTAGGATGGTTACCTGTACACTGTAAGCCAGAGTCATTCAATACATACAAAAATGTTGTGCTCAATTACTTTGTGTTAGTGATTGTACTCGTTTAAATGACATATTACATCAAAGATGAGTTAACTTGCTTAATACATCAAAAATGTTCTTAAAAATGTAGTTCGTTCTCGCACACCACCAAAAATAATTTATTTGACAGTGTAATATACCTTTTGTCGTTTGTTTTTATTGATTAATAAATAATTTTAAGGTGACATAAAACATTTCAGAAATCAACGTATTTCATGTGTTTTATTGATCTAGCATGATTATCAATAATTTTACTAATCATAAATCTTAAACCTATTTAAACAGAATTGCTTAGTACATTAAATTTTATTTCCACGGCTTTTTATTTTTATCAAAAATAACTTTTTAACGAAGATAAAGCTTTGAACACAGTTTACGTTTGTAAAATCACCAAATTGTGATTTCAAATAAACAGATATTATGTAAATATTACTACTACTTCCTTCCGGTTACAGTGTAATCGAGAAACTTTTTTTTATTTATTTGTATCCTCGTAATATTGCATTTCCTTAGTGGGTTGTTTGCTGTTTAAAAAGGAAATAAATTAAAAAGTTTATGTAAATGTAAATAGTTTATTACTTTAGCATACTTTTTGAGATAAATAAATAAAAAATAAAAATAATTTTTCTGGATATCGAAAAATGGAAAAGCGGAAAAGCAAATGTTTTTCAAATTACTGCTTTGTGTGTGAGCCCTTAACGATATTCGTTTTTAAATATTTGAGAAATGCAATAAATTTTAGAAGTTTACTGGCGTATTTTAACGCAGGTAGTAGTGCTAGTCTCATATACGAAATATGTTCTACGCGATATCACGAAAGTGTTGTGTTGTACTGTCACGCACAGTGATGAAATAGTACCTTAATAGAAACTAGTGGTCGCCTAGTGTTTGAAATTCGACCGTAATTCATTAAATGTTTACGTTTGAACTTTTGTCTAAGAGTTTACCTCTATAATCATTGCATATAATTTTTGTTCTATTACGCCAGCTGCGGGCGTGTACAAATCCATCATTAGCGGTGTTTTGTTTGCCTTAATTCCTGCAATACCTATGAAATTTGAAATTTAATGTTAGTAACAGTTGAAAAACACAATTTCATTATTCGTATTTATTTTTTGATATAATTCATTCTCAGTTTCAATCTTTTCATTTTTTCAAGTGAATTTAATGATTCAGTAAATCAGTACTTCTGTGTAAACGATGTTTTTTTGTAAAAATTCTTTCATCATTTGCTAAATGTCCTTGGCGATTATAATCGGAAATATAAAATCTCAAACCATTGAATGATCGAACTCTACTTGCTGCGACGTACGTAAACACTGGCTGTCTCAATAAAATTCCAATTTTTTCGAATGTTTGTCCTAAATAAGTCTCAATTTATTGTCATCGCAAATGCATGCTTCCTTTGTATTTAGGTTTCTGATTACTAAAACGATGCAATTAACTTCCAATACTAACTTATGTGGTGGCAAACCACTAATCGTCAAAGAATTCAAAAACTAGACTGGATAGTTATTGATTTCCTGGTCATCATCACAAATAATTTTATCGTAGCTATGATATGTTTTCTGTTCATCATCATTTTTAGGTGCTAAAATAACTGACTTCAATATGTTATCTGAGGTAAGTTTTCAGACATATTTCCATTTCCATTAATAATATTATTTGCATTTCCTATTAACTGAGGTATTTCAATAATATTTTCACCAATCTGAGGGAATTGTGGGGCTTCATTATTACCATTTTTTTCAAGAATTCGGCAAATTCTATTTCACTTGGCAAGGCTCTCATATTTTGAGTAAACGTTAATATTTGAAAATAGACAAAATGTATGCCAAATCGTTAACACAATTTTCAATTAAAGCTGCACGTGATCCATGTGGAACAACTGGTAAGATTTGCCGCAAATCACCGCACAGAAGTATCGTTTTCCCTCCAAATGGTTTATGTTTATCATTTTCATCGTATAGACATGCAACAATATATCTATTATTTTCAATACTTGCAGTGCGCACATATAGGAATTTCATCAATAATTATCAATGATGATGAATTTATGAAACGTCCATAGCTACTATTTCTGGTAATATTCACTGCAGAATTTTCCGAAATGGGAATAGGCAATTTAAACACATTGTATAACGTTCTACCTCCAAGTAATAGAGTTGAAGCTATGCCACTGAACGCTGTTGCAATGCAACGAAGATTATGGGAATTTAATTTGTGAATGATTGCTGTTTGTGTGAATGTTTTTCCACAACCTGCATGAGCAGTTAAACAAAAAACATTAGATCCAGTATCATGATACAAAACTTCACGAATCACACGATCAATTAGATTACACTGTTGAATATTTACAATTTCGTAAAGCTTACAAAGCAGAAACTCTGTTCTGTCTGTTCTCTGCGAATATGTGAGAACTGGTAAACCAAGTTCTTGACATGACAAATTCGGAACATTCAAAATATTTTCAATTTCTAGTAGAGCTCTATTAAAGGATACTTCGCCGTTGTAATGTCTCAAAAAATCTTCACTAAGATATACTTTAAATTCATTCCATAACGCCAATGCATTGGCTGGCACATTTAATCCACAAATGTAACCAAATGAATTTCGCATTTGTTTTGGTGAATGTAACTTTTTTGCTTCATTTAAACATTCGTGCCATTCATTATCATTTGAAGCAATGTCGCGAGCATGGCACGCTTCAACAAAAGAAATGTGTATAATTCCATTGTATGTTCGAACATTCTCAAATGATTTTGGGCCACAGACATGCAATAAAAGCAATCGTAAATGGAAAAGTTCGATGTCTTTTGGTAATACTACATATACACGTGTAATGATTCTATCACCTCCACGTGTCGCACATAATGCAAAGGAATTTCAATATACTTATATTCATGCTCTGATCGATTCAATTCAAAAAAAGCTAATATTTTTGTTTGACTTGCATTTGCAATTGCTTGACGTTCTCGCCCTTTTCGAAAGTAAATATTCTGTCTACACGGTAAATGAATGTCAAGTCTAGCGATGACATGTGATTGAAAATGCATTGGTAATTCATAGATGCGCCATACAGCTTCAGTTGATCTGACATAACGACCATTTAAAGAAATGTTGACTTCATCAATTTGTATTTCTTGACCTTGTTCATTTCTCTCTGAACCTAATTCAACAGATGCACTGCCATTTATACACGTATTTATGTATGTATTTAACACTTTTACCTGTAGTATATACTTCAACATTTATATGGCAATTAAATTTGGCAAGTAAATACGGATTGTATGGTACAACATAACGATTGTCGAGGCAACTACCGCGAACTTCAACATTAATACTATTATCACGCCTTTTGTATAATGGATATTCATTTAATGATTCATACGTAAATTCATTAAACCGTTTTGGATATTCTTTTGTACATTTTCCATCTCTCATACATACAGAATTTCGATTGAGTACACTGCATGGATCATGCATCATGTGTTTTACAACATATTCATATAATGTAGGATGTGTTTGGATTTTAAGAATCTCCGCAGATACTTACAGCTTTATCGATATCCATAGCATTAAAAATTTTATCTGGCTCATTTAAAGACAGTAAAATGTGAGCATAATGCAATCCTCTCTTTTGAAACTCAATTGTATAAATGAGTGCTTCAACTTTACCAAAGATATTTTTTAGTGTAGGGCCTTCAATTAATGCCTTCAGTTTGGACTTGAATACAAGCACAACAATATCAGGTCGAAAATTAGCTGACTCACCCACACGAATATTGCAAACTATTTCAGGCGATCTTGGATTGCAAGTCATTGTAATAAACAAAGAAGGCTTTCCGAAATGTTGTACAATTTACATTGCATCTAAATAATTCTTATACATATTTCTTGGAGATCCATTAAATGAAGATGGTAAGATTACTCTACGGCCAACATTATTAGCATTGGGGTTCAATCATAAATAATCTGTTAAATTGTTGTAAACTTCAGACCTAAGAATTGTTCGATTTTGTCGAATGAAATGTAACCTTCTATTCTTACATACATATCAACTATCCACTGCAGAAATAATTTTTGTGAATGGTGCAACATGCTAAATTCTTCTCTAATTGCAAGTCGATTACTCCTGAATTAGATATAGATGGTACATTATGAGGAATATTGATATGCCACCCAGTATCACCGTTAGAAAAAGTAATGGATACGCTAAAGAGTCCAATGATGAATCCAAAACAGAGATATGTTTAATGGTATCATTAACTTTTGAATACGAAACCATATTTTGTTTCATCAACTGTACTAAATATTACTGCTACATCAGTTTGAACTGCATCGATATAACGGCGTAGATCTAAATCGCGATTTAATTTAATGAGGATACAACTTGCTTTATTTTGATTTTGAACTCTCTGACAATGATCTTTCATTGCAATGAATGACCGAACGAAAGGATTAACGCGTTCCAATTCAAGAGAGATTTCGCGCATTATATTTGTATTGCATGTGTGATTTGATTGTCCACGTAATCTATCTATAATTGCCAGCAGTGTCAACATCATAAAAATATAATTGCGCATAACACGGTGAGCGATAATATCCAGCAGTCATTGAACCTGATCTGTGATAAAAAAAAAAACATACGCGTAACTGTATCCGAAATTTTAGCTTCTGACATTATGCTTAAAAAGGGTACAAAGTCTACTCTTCACGTATAAGCCACCCACCCAGTAATGAGCCAGCTGCTATTGCTGTGCATCTACGCGTATTTCCGAGTTGTTTACAGGTTGGCGTCGAAAATAGCGTAGATAATTGATTTTTGAGTAGACAATGTAGAGAATTGGTAGAATATGTAGACAATTCGTAGTCAATGTACATTATGGCATTGTTGTTGTTTAAATTGTTTTTCTGTACCGACCTGGTACAGAAAAACAATTTAAAGAACAACGACGAAACAATTTAAACGACCTGTCCTCTTATAGTTTTCCAGTTTAAATTGAGGTTTACCTATATTTTGGCAGTTAGAATTCAATGTTTATAAAGCAAATAGATGAGTATGAAATATCTTGGTCAATCGATTGCTTCGATATTGGTACAATCATAAGCGATTTCATTTTTATTCTTGAAGTAGAGTTAGTTTTAAAACGAGATCAAATAAAATGTTGGTTTGCAATGTACTTTCCAAAAGCTTAATCGTTTATCATAACGCTATACGACGCTAAATTTGGCTCTGGTTTCAAAGAAATTTGCTGCACCAAATTTGCCGTCTGGCATGAACATTTTCGAAACGAATATTTCATTGCTGATTTTAGCGTCCGTTTCTTCAGCACCGTAGTTCTGGTTACTACAATACTTATAGGGTAAATGAGTATTTGATTGATTTTACTGCTTTTGGTTGTGTTACGACCCAAATTAAATAAAAATCAAAAAAATGTGGTGTACATATAATGTGGTTTTTCCAGGGTTGGCTCAGGATTACATTTCCCCGAAAAATTCACCAATTGATTATCAATCGACGTTTGTTTTTCCTGGTCCTTCTCCACAGAAGTTATTTTGCTTGACGTGGGGGCGAGTGGCAGAGATAAGTAAGACAACATCAACTTCATCACTAACATGAAGCAACCATTGCTTGAGTTAGTACATCGCTTGGGAACATCATAGAAGAAAGTGAATAATATAATGGAACAAACCCCCTCCCCTCAACATATTATAGTATACTTTACTCAGAAGCCCTGAGAGCTGACTAGGATTACTAATCATTCTCTAATTCGAATTCAAAATGGTTACTGAAATTAATACTAGAATAAATAATGCAAACCGGCCCTCATTTCGGCCCTCGCCTATCCTTCACGGATAAGAATCTGTAAATTGGAACATCAAAACCTTAGAACAGAAGTATCAAGGCTAGTACAATTAAGGTAAAGAAATTAAACGTTACAAAATCGAAATTCTCGGCCTCAGTGAACTGAGATGGAAACCAGTGGTAAAATTAACAAAAGCAAAAAAAATAAAATTATGATTTACTCTACTACGATATACTCTAACCGCGATAAATAAGGCGTGTGGACATTAACAACAGCTAAACCAAAGTAGGCTTTAGTGAAATAGAAACCAGTTAATAGCAGAACGAATAGAAACATAGGTAAACAAGTAGTAGACTTTGTGCGTAGCAATAATGGAAAACGACCGTAATAATAATGGAGAACGACTCATCGACTTCTGCGTCACAAACCAACTATTTATAGGAGTCAGTAAATTTCCACAGAAAAATATACACAAATACACATAGACATCAACTGATGGCAGAACAACGAACCAAATAGATCACGTAATGATGAACAAGAAATTGCTAACGTCATTACAAGAGGTCGGGGCAATGAGTGGTGGAGACATTCAAAGTAACCAAGAACTGGCAATATCACAATTTAAAATTAAGCCTTTCGCTCTAAAACGGCCCAAGAAAAAAACATCAAACAATGACAGATTAAAAGATGGCGACACAAGAAACACATTCTGTGAAGCGCTCCAGCTCAGCCTCCAAACCAATGAAGAAGCAGCCATCAACGAATCGCAATAGTGGAAACAAATCGAAGGCGCCTATATCGAAACAGCTGCGAACACACACGGGCTTCTATTCGTAGGGACTTGAAATATGATTCACATTGCGACGTAGTCGATGGCTATAGTTAAATTAATCATGATAGGTTAAATACAACTGCTACTATTTAACTGTGTTCATGATCCGCTTTATATCACGCGACCGGGAGAAATATGGATGGGGTATGCTTATCGGAATCCTTTTAAGTACCATAAGGACTTTGCATGACATAGGGCTTGATACAAGCTATCGTTTGCGATGAACGGCCTAAAAATAGCAAATTACTATATTAGCCTGCGAGTCGAAAATAATGTTTCATGCAATTTCCATAAGCATAATTTTTAATTTTTGAGATTCTATCAAATAATCATGGAATATACACGGAAATCCATACTACTCGCCAAATCCCGGCTAAAAAGAAGTATGGAGAGACCTACGAGGGATACGCCCGTTGCCAGTATAAAATTTTCCCTCTGTATGGAAAATATAGTTCCATACAAAACTATCGATTTTGGACAAAAACATTTTTTTTTCTCTTTCTGTTTCACGTTTTTGTTTTGTTTTTATAAGTTTTTATTTTGTAGAATTCTGAAGTTCATGTGACAGGTTGGCGGATAAATACGGTGACAGCTTTTTTGTCAATTTAATTTCTTATTGTTTTTTATTGTAAAGTTTTTAATTTTTAAAGTAAATTTTTATAAATCATAGTGCAAAATTGTAACACCATTGTAAGAACAAATAATCTCACGAACTAGAAACCTCTTGATCATTTGAAGAGCCGAAACTTCTCCGATTGGGCTCTGCTAAAGTTTAAAGAAAATCCTGAATTTCATTAAAAAATCATCTTCAGCGATGTTGCTCATTTTTGCCTTAATGGATTTGTCAATAAGCAAATATGCATTATTTGACAGCAACAAACCCACATGTCCTTCTAGAGACTCCATTAGAACCGCAAAAAGTGGCCGAGTGATGAGGATTTCATGCCGGAGCTGTAATTGGACCATATAGTCAATGGAGTTCCCTACCTTGCCATGTTGGAAGACAATTTTTGGTCAGAATTGGATGGATTTGACATCAGTGATATATGGTCCCATCTAGATGGTGCCACATGCCACGCAGCTGGTCAATTGATCTATAGGAAGGAAAGTCCGTGTTGGTAATTTCGAAAAACGGTCCGGTCGAATGGCCACCTCGCTCATGGAATTTAACGCCGTTGGATTTCCTTTTATTGGGTTACGTTAAGTCGTTCGTTTATGTCAACAAGCCAGGAAAATTGGCTCCAAAGAATCGATCGCTGCAAACATAATCGAATTCCATTCCATATTTCCGACGAGGTAAATTGTTGATAAAATTGTCTGGGTTTATTTGTTAAGATGCACAATATGCTAGAGTTGAAGAGTGTAACTCGGGTGGCGCATGGCAGATGCAAATATTATAAACAAAATTTCCTGAACTTAAAATAAAAAATTGTTTAAAAAAAATCTCAATAAATCTTTAATTTCAGAAGGAAATTATTACTACTTTTATGTGAAAAGTACTACGGAAACCGGCTTTATTTGTACGTAGAGACGTAAATTTTAGTATGGAAAATTGTATGAGGGTTGTCTGAAAAGTTTCCGACTTAGCAAAGATTCGAGACACTTCATCAAATTTATTTCTAGTTCTCTAGACATAGTCTCCTTGTAAGTTCATACACTTCTCCCAGAGATCCTCCCATCTCTTCAACCCGTCCAAATAGTAATTGGCGGCTTTCTCTGCAAAATAGTTGTTTACAAAAGTTATGACTTTCTCATTTGACGAACAATGTTGTCCTCCGAGCGCAACTTTTAGCTTAGGGAGTATAAAAATGAGAGTCAGTAAGGAAGATGATCAAGCAGTTCAAACCGTTAATTGTGGATATTCGCATGACCACCGCTGCAAATGTGGTCAATTTTCCGCAATTTCTGCCTTCAGCTTGTCAAGTAATGTAGCGTGGTATGCTACTGTAATAGTATTCTCGTTTTGAAGATAACTGATTGACATAACTCGATAACTGTCCCAGAAAACCATCACTTTCGTAGACGAAGGAACAGCGTTTGCTTTTTTGGAGCCGATTTCCTCTTCGCAGTCCACTGGTTTGACTAAACATTTGATTCTGGAGTATAATGGTGATCCAAGTACTATCAACAATAATTAGCCGGTATAATTAACTCTGATTTACTACGCCTAAACTGCGCCAACAGATCGTTGGAAATATTCGTTCGAACACGTTCCTGGTCCAAAGTGAATTGATTCATTATGTGACAAACAAGTTGTTTGTAAAGAATGTTTTTTAGAGGTTCACAATTTTAAATTAAAATAGAACAAAGAAAAACATTTTGAATATCAGTGAAACTAGCTTTATTTAGATAATTGTATGCCATTAATGCTTGAATATGATTTCGGCCATGTGGGCACCGCGGCTGGTGCGTACATGGCGTAATCTGGCGGTCCAATTCTCGATCACTCTTCGCGGCAATTGCGACCGTATCTCGAAAATAATCAAATGGAGTTCGATCACACGATCTCGGTGGCCAATTAACAGGACCATTACGTGAAATTAGTCTTTCGTCAAATGTCTCTTTGAGTAAATTAATTGAATCCCGCTCTGTGTGGTATGTGGCGCCGTGCTGTAGGAACCACATATCAGCAAGATTTATGCCAGCCAATTAGAATACAAAAAAGGTAGAAATCATGTCTCTCTATCATTCACCGTTGACTGGAACATTCTGCCCATCATCGTTTTTGAAGTCATATGGACCAATGATTCCGCTGGCCCACAAGGCGCACCAAAC
This sequence comes from Nephrotoma guestfalica, assembly GCA_963691935.1. NCBI lineage: Eukaryota > Metazoa > Arthropoda > Insecta > Diptera > Tipulidae > Nephrotoma > Nephrotoma guestfalica. Next base: position 99,958,081 of record OY829914.1, read on the forward strand.
AGTGATTTTCTCGGGATGCAACAGTATTTCGGCAAAGGTTTGTGGATTATATTCACTCCAAATTCGACAACTCTGTTTATTAACGTACCCATTCAACCAAAAGTGAGTTTCACCGCTGAACAAAACTTTGTTTGGAATATTAACAACAATATCAATTGCGGTTTAGCCCATTAGCCGAATTGGTGGCGTGTGCGATGGTCGGATGGCTTTAATTCCTGCACAAGTTGAATTTTGTAATCACGTAAACTAAGATCCATCCTTAGATAAAATCTTCCATAAAGTGGATCGACACATTTCCAGTTGTTGAGAACGACGTCGAATTGATTGATTTGGGTCTTTCTTAATGCTACGCTGTACAGTGTCTATCGCTTGTTCGGTACGCACTGTTTGACGTCTTACTGGATGCGTATTATCATTTAGAGTAACCGTGATGCGAAAACGATCCATAGTTAACCGAATTACCTTCTCTGACGGACCATTATGATAACCATAAAATGGACGTAATGTACGATGAGTTTGGCGAACAGAACCATTATTTTAATAAAAAAAATCAACAATTTGCTAGCGTTGCTCTGGCGTGAGTCTATTCATTATGAAATGGCAAATCAAACAAATGACAGAGAAAATGTCACCTGCAAATCGGTTGTCAAACAAAACAGTGTTGCCAACTTAATGAGATATGAACCTCTAAAAAATCACCCTTTACATATTCATAACCTCTTCTATCTCTCTAACATTAATTCAACGGTTGACTAGCACCATTTAGTGAACTTGAGCGATGGTATTGTTCGGCGTTACAACTTATGGACGTCCCGAACGTTCATCGTCAGCTGGCACAGCCATGTTTAAATTCAGCTGCCCAAAATTTCACAGTGATAAATGATGTTGCAAAATTCCCGTACACAGCGTCCAACTCGTCTTTGATTTGCGTCGGCGTATTGCCTTTCAAAAATAAATCTTTAATGATAACTCGATAATCGATTTTTCCATTTTCACAAAAACACTCACAACTGAATGGCGAAACTAAATGGCTGAAACTTCGGTGAGTATTTTTCAACTGATGCGCAAATACACCACCCACTTTTGTCGCGAGTGCTGCCATCTTCATGTCGTGATCGGAAACTTCGCAGACGACCCTCGTATGGAAAACACCGAATTTCCAGCAAAATTTCACCTTCTTCCCAATTTGATTTTTACTCTTTTTAGTCGAGATTCACACCGATACCGAAATTGTTTGACACTTTACTTTTGCGAGTAGTAAGGATTTCCGTGTACTTTACCACTTTCCATAGAAAAAGTGTAGTTTTTACATGCGAATGTAAACGGAATTCCGTCGACATTGTATATTGGGTTAAGACATAAAAGAGTGAAATTTTTAATTTGGTGAAATCAAAGTGTTCGGGTGGATGGTGAGCAAAGCTTTTAGGCTTTAGCTGTTAGGCCCCTCCCTAGCCTTTTAGGCTAACGACCACCAGTTAACAATTTACAATAACATACAAATTAGCTCATTGCATTCATAAAAAATGTTTCAAACCGTCCATTTGGACGAGTGTAATCTATAACATAATAAAGAATGTTCAAATTTGAGGTATCTTTCTAAATATTCCGCTATTTATATTTTTTGCACTAGAGTATTATATGTTATTTCACAGATAACAAGTACAAACATTCCGGTTAGTTAAAATGGAGAGATAAACGATTGAACAACGTGTTTTCATTCAAAAACTCATTTTAAACATGGTGAACGTTATTCAGAAGTGGGAAGAAAATCTCGTTCAAAATATGGCAGAAAAAATGCTTCGACAAACCGTGCTATTAAACTTATCATTGATAAATGTGAATAAACTGGTTCAGTTCAAGATCAGAGAAGCCGAATTTATCATCGTATTGGTCTGGTCGTTCAAGTGAAAATATTGCAATTGTTAGCACAAGTGTTGCTGAAGAGCCAAGGACATAATTTCGTCGTCGTTTACAGCAATTAAACCTCAAACCAATAACTTTGTGCAATGTTTTACACAGATATCTTCATGAAAGGTTTACAAATTACAGTTGACACAAGAATTATAGCCAAATGACCACGAATTATTGTCAATTCGTTAATTGAGCCATACAAAAACAAGAAGAAAATGAGAATTTTTTCACAACCAAATGAAACCAAAAAAAGTTACTGTATGGTGTGGATTTCGGTATGGTGGCGTAATTGGTCCATATTTTTTCGAAAATCAATACGGTAATGCAATTACTGTGAATGGAGCTTGAACTCGAGAAATTATTAGAAATTTTTTGTAGAATCAATTGGAAGATATTGATGTGCAGAATATGTGGTTTCAACAGGACGGTGCAACATGCCACACGACAACGGAATCAATCGATCTTTTGATAGAGAAGTTTAATAATAGAATAATGTCTCGAAGAACAGACGTGAATTCGCCACCAAGATCATGCGATTTAACGCCATTGGACTTCTTCTTATGAGGTTTCTTGAAAATTAAACTTTATGCAGATAAACTTTGCAGAAATCAACATCATCGAGCAAATATCACAAATTGAGCCATCATTATGCGAAAAAGAAATTCAAAATGTTGGCAAAAGATTTACAGTCTGTCCAGCTAACAGCCCTCCTCAACGAACGACATTATTTTTCATTATTAACCGAAACTAATGTACATAGGTGTACAAGTATGAAATGCGGAGTTTTTTACTATAAAACATGTTAAATTAGGAAGACTGATAAAAATGGTTTATGCAAAGTATACTCCATCGCTTGTTATACATGTTTCCACCTTTCGGGGAATACCACATTTTTCACATCTTCGTAAAAATCAAAGCGCTGCTCAGCAAGTGCGTGACCTATCAACGCAAACAAGTGGTAATCGGAAGGAGCCAAGTCTCGCGAGAAAGCCGCATGGGGTAGAACTTCCCAGCTGAATGATTCCAACGTGTCTCGAACCTATTTTACTGTATGTGATAGAGCATTGTCACGAAGGAAAATAACTTTGTGTTGTCTTTTTCAAGCGGACGGTTTAAATCGATTAATTGTTGTTGGTAACGTTTAGTATTAACCGTTTGTTCAGGTTTTAACAGGTCATAATAGACCACGCCCCTCTGGCCCCACCAAATACAGAGCATCGTCTTTCTGCCAAAGCGATTCGGTCTTGCGATCGATGTGGATGGTGCGCCTGCGTCCACCCATGATTTTTTGCGCTTGGAGTTCTCAAAACAAATCCACTTTTCATCCCCTGTAACCATACGATGCGAAAACGACTTCCTTTTTGTACCGAGCGAACAAAATGTCACATGTGTTTTTGCGCTTTTCCATTTGCCTGTCGTTCAATTCATGTGGTACCCATTTACCGATCTTCTGAATCTTTCGTCCAATATTGCTTGCAATTCCACATCTTCTTATTTATGGAGATTTTTCACGTTTCTTGTCTGCAACAAAGTCACCACTCTTGAAACGCCGAAACCATCGTTCACGTATCTTGCGATGGAACATGTTCACCATAAGCCTCTCGAAGCGATCGGTTTGTGTTAAAATTAATGCGAACAACCAAAAATTTGTTTCTTAAAAGTAAAAGCCATCTTTATCTTGACACTTCATACATTTTCTCTATTGAGTGAAATATTTTATCATTTTCATTACAAATTAATACAGTAGGGAGGCGGGGTGTATTATTTTTACTTAATTATGCTGACCTCTCGTTGTCGACCTGAACTGACGTCATCGGAAGGGGATGAATATTGTCACAGGCCAGTACTATAGAAGGCACTGGATGATCGCGCAAAATGAATATACTTTTTAGGGAGTATACTTTTTCTCTGTGGTGCGGAAGCTGGGTTGGGTTTTGACGAGTGGTTTGTGTGTGTGTGATTGGTTTACACGGTGGCGGCGAGGATGTGCTGGAGCTGTATTGCAATGAATTTTTTTTTTTGATATTTGGAGTGATTTGAATGGGTTTCGTTCGTGGTGAGTAGTTGGTCGATGTCTGCAGTTTGTGGTGGTTGTTCGTTGAACGCTGTGTTTCTCAACTTGCGGAGGATTATGTTCGTGTGTTCTGTCGTTGCCTGTATTTGTGGGGTATTTTTGGCTGTTTTGATTTCTTTTGTTTAGGACTTGATGTAGTTCTTAATTGTTAGTGTAAGAAGGTGGATTTGCAGTTTTATATGTCCAAATTGGTTTTTTGCTGAATGTTTCGGATGTTTTTGTTGGAGTATGCCATCGAATTGGCGGGGGCTGAATCATTTTTGGAGTTTCGGGATGATCGGTCGTACGCTGATGTTTTTGAGCTGGAGGGTTGCCATGGTTCGTTTGTGATCTGTCATGGATTCGTCACGGCTTTGTGTTGGCCGGAGGTCGCTTGGTGGTTGGTAGTCGTTTCATGGTGGGAGGATTTGTGCCGTCTGTTGGGATCGTTTCGGAGGTAATTTTGGGTGTTGTAGTTTGATTGGTTTTTTACTGTAGAGGAGCGGGTATCGAGTGCTCCTGGATGGGCATTGCACGGTGCTCTTGGTACATTTTGCTACGATTGTTTGTAGAGGTGTTTTCTTCCACGGTATGATTTCGGAGATTTTCGGAGAGAGCTATTTTGGTGATGTTCCTTCATCCAATTATTTAGCGTTTGTGTGGTGGATTGTTATATTTTTATTTTGGTTTGATTGGCGATTTGAAGTTGTCGGTGTCTCATGTATTTCTTGGTAATTGGGCTGGTTTATTTGGTTCTGGTGGTGATTTTTGGTTGCAGGGGATCTTTGTGGCCGTAATTCTTTCTGGTTGAAGGAGGAATTTTGGTTTAAAGTCGGAGGTGCAGACAGGATAGGAATCATGGTGGCTGTTGGGTTTGCTTGTGGGTTTGTTGTTCAGAGGAGGCTTCACCTTTTGGGGTTGTGGATGGCTTGAAGGCTGTAGAGTGGATTTGGAGTGCAGTTGAATGTTGCTGTGTTTGTATGGCTTTTCGGGGATCGTGACCGGGTTTTGGTTGGCTTGTTATGGGTTGGATGGGTGATTGTGCTGGTTGTTCATTTTATGACTAATTATTTATTTAACACTGTTTCGAATGTCTTGTTTTGATGTTTGTTTAATCATTTATTTTGTAATCCGGGCGTTGAACAGTCGATTGGATTGTTTGGTTGTCGGGATCCTACGGTTGTTGTGGTACCTTATTGTTTATTTCTATAATCTTGATGATTCCTGATTGTTTGGATAGTTTTGTTTGGTTCTGGTTCGGTTTGTTTGGGTGTTGGGATTCTGGAACTGTGCCGGGCATCCATTATTGATGTATTACCTAGCTGATTTCAAATTGTTGGAACCAGATTTTATTTGGTATTTTTTTTGCTTCATAAATAAGCATGTTTGTATTGGATTGGGGATGGCGACGATAAGTGACCTTCACATTGTATGGTTTTTCGTTTAACTATTTTTATAAATGGATCCGTTAATTAGGAGGATGGAGGACTCATGCGTTCCTTTTCTACTTTGATATGAGTGCTACAGTATTTGGTTGTTTCTGGATTAGATTTCTTCTGTTTTGGTTTGATTTGTTTTGGGAGAGACAAGTTGGTCTAGTTAATACTGGCATTTGTTTTGCTCAAAAGTAGAATTTGACTCATAGTAGTGGCGTTTTGTTTCAGAAACATTGCTGCAACTTAGTTGGAATAAATTTTTAATTATAATTTTAAATTTTTTGAGATGCCATGTGCTGAATATTTGTATGCAGAAGGAATCAAATAATTGTGCTGTCTTGTGCTGACCTTTTTACATTATATTTTCGACTAACAATTTACTGACTGTAGACTGCTTAGGTGTCTGTAACCGGGTTGATTCGGTCATATTTAACATGCCTACCCTGTCCTTCCATCTTGTTGGATGTGGTGGGGATGTGTGGCGGGCCCGTCGTCATCCGGGAGTGTTTATATGTATATGTGTGTGTATAGATCTGTAATAATATGTATGTGTATGTATGTTTGTTTGTGTATATGCTTTTTTAATTGTATATGCTATTCAATTAACCATGGTTTCAGTAAATTCTATCGTAAGTTGTGGAGTTGCAGGAGGAGAGAATCAAATTAATAAATTTTTATATGATTTAGGTAGCAGGAACATATTAATTTAGTATTAGATTTCAGGACAACATAACATTTTTCCTTAGGTTGCTGAATTTAAGAAGCAATTATTGATGACCAATACCATCGTTAAGCATTTAACCTGTTAAACCTTTATCCTTTTCCTATCGGCGATACCCAGGTGTCTGTAACCGGGCCGATTCTGTCCCAATCAATTAACCTATCCGATCCTTCGGTTTTGTTACATGTAAAAAAGAGTCTACGGTGGGCTCGACGTCATCCGGGAGCTCCTGTCGTACATTCTCAACTTGGTCGGACATTCAGAATCAATCAATCAATCAATTTTCATTACAAATTAATAGAAAAGAAATCGAGTTATTAGTGCAAATTTGTGTTCTGGATGAAATCTTTTGTTGTTTTTATCATTACATTTTCTTTGTGTAATGGAACATAAACGGGTGGTAGTGGAGATATCAATAAACATCTGTAATTTACAGCGGATAAGGAATAGAAACGAAACTATAAATCCGTTTACGACGCAAAAATCGATTTACGAGTATCTATCGTAATAAAATTCAAAATCAATAAAACCAAAAACAACCGACATAGCAAGAACGACATTCCAATCTTCATCAGGGATATTTTTCATACCTAATACAGAATTTTTTTACTATCAGAACAAAATTTGAAAATGCATTTTTACCTAAAAAATTGTTTTGCATATTGTACTGTGTTGTATTCCTAGCACGGGAATGTGTTTGCAATTCGTTTATTCAACTTGTGATTTATAACTTTTAGGATTGAACGTTATACCCAATGGATGAAAACTGTGCATGAATTTCATTATGTTTTACATATGTAGCTGACGGTCAAAATATTTTACATTTTGTAACACATGTAGAACATTAAAAATTGATGACATAGTTGATAAATATAACGTACTGATATTATAACGTGCCATGGGCATTCATTTTTACACGCCAAAATGAGTCGTGTTGTGGTAGGCTTTGTATGTGAAACCTGTTTATACGTGATTAGGTTATTTGTAATGTTTAAAAAATTTAGTTGCAAAATAAATAAATTTAACTTACCTTAAACGCAAAATTGGAGAACCTTTATGTAAAACAATGTTAACTTTAAAACTGCGTTCACAATAAATCCATATCACTCTGGAAATATTGATGTTAAATTGTTTATTGGCGGTACAAATACCAACAAATACAATAAATAAATTGAATTAATCCACTGAGAGACGATGACGATGACAAAATAATGTTAACACTTATCTGAAAAGAATTGAAAAATGTATAAAGTTAGTTAAAGATTTCTGAACACACAATTAATTAAAATTAAATTAGAAATTGAAAACAAATTTAATTTAAAAAAGTACTTCCAATAAACATCTTTGATGGTGAAGATTGTGAACGATTTTGGAAAATATTATTTACCACTAGGTTGTTTATTGGGAGAGGAAACTTTTGTCTCTTGGTGAGAAAACACTGCCGTTTGAAGATAAATTCCCACGTTGTTAACAGACTAGCCTTGCGCCTTGTTTAACGTCATGGCGTATGCCGGAATTATTGGAAACTGTCGTCGTCGCAAAACAAATTGTAGATTAGTCTCATAAGGCGCCAAATCAACTCGAGGGATTAGAACCGTACTGCCTTTGTTCCACTCAGAAATGATTTTGACCTTAATAAAGTTTCGCGATCGCTCTTCAACAATTAAACGCGTTCCATTGCACATGCCTTTCTTAGGATTTAGATTTCGTAGAAGCATTATGATAACACCCATTTTCAAAAGCAATACGTGAGGGGGCATGCCGGATGGATTCTGTTCATTGAGGAATTCAACGGGAAAGTTGAGTGCATCGTGCGCTGTAGTAAATATCTGCATCACCATGAATCAAGTCTTCGATTTATCTCAAGCATCTCAGCATTCGTTGGAGCAACGATAACTCTTTTTGAGAGCTCACCTGTTGACATTTGCTCAATATTATTAAAAATTACACTGATTAGATCTTGACTTGTGATCATTTCGGTCGGAATTTGAATTATGTCCTTCTCATAAATGCCAGAAAACGAAAATCACCGCCAAGGGCCAAAACTTTACCTCCGAAGCAAAACTGCAGCTTCTGGTGATGTCATTCGCATTGATGAGATTGAATCAAAAAACGGCACTGGAAGTTTAAATCCACTATAAATCGTGCGTCCTCCCTTAAGCAAAGTGGCCGCTGTTCCGGTTGTTGCAAATGGCAGCACAATTTTTCTTCACCTCGAGAAGAGCTTACATTGTGCGTGATTATTTTCTACTGCAAACCAAATTTTGATGTATGCCCCAAGCTAGGCTTCATTCGGCCCTTCTTGATCACAAATTTGATCTTTTTCGTGTGGGTTGCCGCTTGGAACAAGCAAATCAACTGAACCGCATGACATTCCGTGCTGTTTAAGAACAAAATTGATATCATGAAGAGCCGAGTTGATCGATATAGATTCACTGTGTCGTCCCATGTAGTCGAGTATCAAATCTCCTAGAAGATCCTGCCATAATTTGAGGGGTTGAGCGGGTTGGCAAAAAATACAAATGTAAGCGAAAATCTCTCGCAATTGCTTGGGCATGAAGTATGTTCCACCGTCTGTCAAGCAACGCTCCTATTCTTCATCCGACTCAAGTAGTCTTCTTGCCATCGCTGCCCCTTTAAATGTTTCGCATAAATTTGCATCTACTCACATATCGGAGCACTCACATATCGGCAATCGATGAAGTTTGTAATCTCTTTATATCGCAGCTCAGGTTGACCATTTGTTGTGATGGCGACAGTGGAACAATCACATCCCTTGCATATGTATTTGTAAATATATTTTACGAATCGTAGAAACGGATTATACGGAACCACATTACGACTATCCATTAAAATTTGTCGCACGCTTACTTGCTCACCACTTCGTCTTCGAAACAAAAGATATCCATTTACGTTGAGTTGAGTTTGCTCATTAAAATCCTTAGGAAATTGTTTCGAACATTTTCCGTCCTTCATGCACGGTACATTTGGGTGTCCACTGCCGCAAGGATCATGAAGCATTCATTTAAGTACAATTTCGCGTAGTGTTGGAGGTTCTATCAATAAATTAGCTGTCGGTGGAATTTCGGCGCAGATACATTGCTCAATACTTTGAGCAGTTGTAAATTTATCTTGATTTTGCAATGCCACTAATATGTGTGCGTGCGGAAGACCTCTCTTTTGAAACTCGATTGTATAAACATAAGCAATTGATTTTCCAAGAATTCCAACTCTGACTAAATCATTAATGAGCTCATCTAACTTGATCTTCCAACTCAGATTTGCGGTAAATGTAATGAAAAGGTCAGGTGGTCCCCATTTTGCGAAAATGCTCATTGCATCACAGCATCGCTCTTGCATGCTGCGAGATGAACCTTAAAAAGTTGATGGCAGAACTACAGAAACGCCGGTTGCAATGTGTTCATTTTGCGCTAAATTTGCGACGTGATCAGCGAGACCTTGACGAATATAGTTGAGATTATTTCCTTCTACCTGCAGATGTGAGTCAACCAGCCATTGCTGTGTTAGTTTTCCTGCGCTCATGATTGGATTGAAGTCACCTCGTATTGCTATCAATGCAGCCTTATATTGGAGCATACTGATATTCTAACGAACTGGATTTAATTTTGCACCAATTTTGCCAATTGGGATGCCAGGTTGGCTCCCCATATGGAAAAAGTATTGCATAAGTCATCGGATCCAAATTTGGACTGATAATATTGATGTTAATGAACTGCTGATTGGGATCTTCAGGATTAATCGGGTAAATATGTATGTCTCGGTTTAATGGCGGCTCACCATCAGCATTTACGAATATCATCGCAATTTTTTCTTCAGGATCTTCTACTTTTTCTGCAGCGCGTGCAGTCTCTTGTGCTTCAACATCTCGTATCAGTTTGTGCTAATCTATTGTGTACACGAAAAAAACGATCAATCTTGTTCAAAATAGCATGGGACAGTTATCATTTGCGGCGTGTTCCTGACGCACATCATTAGCTTGTGCAGTATCAAGTACATAAAGCTGGGCGAATTGAGGTGCTTGGTCATTGATTGTTGGCAAGTGCACAGGATACTCAACAAGCTGTCCTTGAATGCCAGTTGGATTTGGCAGCATAACTTTGCCTTTTCGACAACAGGATGTGTACCATCCGGCAGCTGGTTTCTCTGCAGTAAAGTTTCTTGATTGACAAAATGAGCACAGCTTATCAAATGCTCCACAATCATGATAATCAACAGGTTGGTTGAACTCGTCGAAATTAATCGCTTCCCTGCGAAGAGCCTCATTTGCATACTCTCGAGCTAAATGTTGTGATGAGCATGATCAGTTTGATGTGCTTGCAATTGATCGGGTGTCATTTGGGAGATTCGATTATGTTGTGATGCTGCATGAGCAGTTTGATGTTCTTGCAATTGATCGGGTGTCATTTGGGAGATTCGATTATGTTGTGATGCTGCATGAGCAGTTTGATGTTCTTGCAATTGATCGGGTGTCATTTGGGTGATTCGATTCTGTTGTGACGCTGCATTAGCAGTTCGATGCGCTTGCAATTGATCGGGTGTCATTTGGGAGACTCGATTCCGTTGTCAAGTTGCATTAGCAGTTCGATGCACTTGCAATTGATCGAGTTTCATTTGGGAAATTCGTCGTCGTTGATATGCAGCATCATTTGCACGTAATTTCGCGAGAGACTCCTGACTTTGCCTTGCCATAAATCTTCTATTTCCATCTCCGTTTTAACAAATCGAAACAATAATATTGTTTTGATTTATTTTCAACACGTGAAAACCCGTTATAATTTGCAATATAATTTAAAAATGTTGGGTCTCACTAAACATCGTTTAAATTGGGTGATGAAAAAATTAGCAGGATCAGGTCATGTCCCTGTTGAAACGAGAGGTGGTGATCGTAAGAAGTTTAATTTTCAAGAACAACACAATGCAGTACAACATTTTATTAGTCAATTAGAATGCGTTGAGTCGCAGTTTTGCCGGGCCGCTCGAGCAGTAAAATGTGGCAGGTACATTTTACATCCGAATTAAACATTAACAAAATGTATAGGATGTATACTGCCCAATCGCCGGAATATTTGCTAGTGAAGTGATCTTATTTTTGGATGATATTTAATACGAAATTTAATTTAAGTTTTAAGACACCCCGAACAGATGTCTGTTCGAAGTGTCTAGAATTTACCGAACGCTTAAAGTACATATACAACGGATCCTGCAATGAAAGAAAGATTTCTAACCGATCGAAAAGTCCACAATTTAAGAGCAAAAGCTTTCTTTAAGCTTTTGCAAGAAGAAAATCCTGAAATATTAACGCTATCGTTCGATTGCCAAAAAAATCTTGTACTACCGAAAGTGCCTGATCAGTCTGCGTATTATTCTAGACAGCTATACGTGTACAATTTTGTGATTGTGAAAGGCTCATCGAAATCCAATTTATTAAAAGAAAATGTAGTTTCGTATTATTGAACCGAAGATGAGTTCGACAAAAGCTCCAACGAAATTGCTTCAACGGTATTTGATTGTCTGAATAAAATTCAAATTGAAAATTCCAACAAAATAATTCGTCTTGTCGCAGACGGATGTACAGTTGGTTAAATATACAGTTGGTTTTTCCTGTTGTCGGCCATTCATTTTTACCGTCCGATAGAGTATTTGGCCATATCGAAAAAAAATACAACGAATAGAGGTAATTTCGAATCCTAAAGAATACGGTGATATTTTTGCGGAATCTGCCATTTTAGTTCATTTGGGAGAAGACTGCAAGAATATCGATTGGAAAAGTGCAATATAGAAACAGATGAAGCCACCCGGATCATGCCGATTTAAGGAATGCAAACGATATTATTTAAAACGTTCTACAACTTCTAATAATATTTTAATAAGAGGTGAAATACACTATAACAATGAGTTTTGTGTCTCTAAAGCTATTACAAAAGTGGGAAGATCAGTAATATCCATAAAATCCGATGAAATCAAAACCGGAGCAAAATGTGTAAATCCACATTTTGGGCCAGACTGGAATACGATCAACAGCCTTAAATACTACAATGAGTTATTGACTCGCCTTCGACTTCGAAAGTTGCGAATTCGAACCTGAATTGCAGAAGTTCTTGTTTAGTGATCGAAGTTTGATCGATAATTGAATTTTTAAAATGATTTATAAATTGAATTGCAATATAAAATAATTTAAATGGCAATGATTTTAATTTATTTTTTGTCCGTTTTTACATTTTCTCAGTAACAAAAACGACAATCTCCATTCGTGGTATCAAAACCGGAAATCTCCATTTTTTAACCTTAATTTACAGCAATAATATTCAACTGAGAGCCTGATCGATGCAATATAATGCAAATGTTCAAATTTAAATAATTATTGAACATTATAAATTTTCTTTGATTACTCTTGAAATATCTAAACCAGCTTTCATCAAATATCTCAAAACTATAAAAATGTAGATTGCCGTATTTGATTATACACCCCTCATATATTTTTATTAAAGTTCGGCAACCAGTTTCTTTCATTATTAAGAAAAATGTTAAATTCATAGAGCATTTAAAAAATCATTTTCCACTTTTTTGTCGATTCCGATAGAGTATGAGACGCTCTTTCACATGATGAAAACCAGAAAGTCATAATTTGTGAAAAAATGAAGAGAAAGCAGAATACAAATCCGAAAAAACTGGCACTAACGTGATAACGAAAAAGACGGCCGGCGCGATAAGAATGTTAATATTTGTAACTATGATAATATTCCGAGCAGAAACAACACTTAACGTCCTTGAATATAGTTAGACACCAGGCAAGGCAGATAAAAGGGAACAACCAACGCGAAACTGACGCAACGAGTTATTTACCTTTTTCGCACGTAAGCCCCCTTTTCATAGACCAGGTGACAAATGATGTAGCTAATCCAAAAATCAAACAAAAGTGGAAATTTATTTATTATACAATATTTTACCAGAGAGGAAGAAATAGTAAGTAGATTTTTTATAGTAGAATTGTATATTTATTGTTTGGTAATCTGATTGCACATTGAAATATTTAAACTATTTCCAGCTGAATGAATCGTCTGGTTAAACTATATTTAAAATTTTAATTTGTGTATTTTTCTACTCGTTACATAAAATCATAATTATATAGTTTTAATTATAAATAAACAAAGAATGGTAAAATAGTGTCTGGTGAGTTTACACAACAGTTAAAATTTATAATTTAATGTTAATTTTATGGACTATATAAATTCAATGATCTACTTTATTGATTGAATAAATCGTTAAAATAATAAAATTTGGAATATTGTATTCCTCGCACAACACTTTCCCATATAATGGGGAATTATTGCACCGAAAATCAACGAAAAATGCATGTAGAAATATTTTACTTAACATTTTTTAAATTTCACTGATAGTTACTCATACAATCTGTCTTTATCTAGCATCGATATAAGATTACTGAACTTTGGAAAAAATTCCTAAATAATTAGTTATAAAATTTGTTCAACATAATTTCTAAAATTTCAATAAAAACTATAAGAAATAACTTCAGTGTATGTAATTAAGATTTTCAAAAGCAAAATTTGATACAACAGGCTGTTATACGAGATTATACAGTAGCAAAAGCAATGGTCCCCTATCATGTCCCCTATCATGATTAGTGAAATAATCGTAAATTTCATAGTGCTAAACTTTCTCATAACGTTGGCTTCAATTTTATTCAACATATTCCCGACTGTTGAGTAAAGTGGGCACAATGTGTGTTACTAAACTGATTAATTGGAGGACTGACAAAGAGTCCCAGATAACACCGGGTCTGGGCCTACAACCTGTTTGGACGAGCAGTTAATACCCTCCGAATAATTACCGCCTAGTACATTAACCCTCGGTAATTACCCCCCTGGTCATTACCCTCACTAATTACTCCTCCCTCCGGTAATTACCCCAGTATCAACCCCAACATCAACCCCGGGCAATTATCCCCCAATCATTACCCGCCTTTTCCCCATTATCGGAAACCACTTTGATGGACGCAGGAACTCAAAAAAATTAGTGACGAACTCTAAACGACAAATCTTCCCCAAATTTCCTATGAAGACTTAGTGTGGCATTGACTGTCCGAGAAACAGCAGTACAGATTGGTTCCCTTTGCGGTTTTTGAGATATTGAGAAATGAGTTTATACTGTTTATCTTGGAATTGTTAAGATTCCCGTGTAGTACTAGAATAAGCCCTTAAATATTAATCATTAATTCGTTACTACTAAAGTTACTACTTTCATTCATCTAGTAAAATAAAGTGTAGAAGTTATGTAAGAAGGTCGAACTACATCGATCCTTAAATTGAACGAGACACTTATTAATAAAATTAGAATTGTTTCGTTGACCCAAAATACAGAATTGAACCAGCAAATAGCAGCCATTGGCTCCCTAGCGAAAATCGGTGATGGGCGTAGAATTTTCGTACAATAATGGATACGATTAGTTGCTGAAAATTTAACAAATGTGTAACACATCTGAGTATCCAGAGTGGTCCGGCTGTCTATGTCTACACCTAGATAGCCGCGTTCTCGTCGCGGGGGCGGTACTGCTTCGGCAATAGCATGGTGCATCCGGGAACCAAATGCCAGTGATATATACCTTGACAGAAACAGGCAATAGTAGGCAGACGGAGGCAGACCCATCGGGTTCTGGAGTGGACCAATCATTGTTTAACCCATTTGGATGAAGCCTCAAAATATTAAGATCACTAAGATTTTCAACTGGAAATATCTTTCAGTAGGAGAAGGAAACCGCCGAACCCCGTAAACAGTTAATAGAAATAAAAGAATTTACTACTAAATTGAAAGAATAACTTACAATTTAAAAAAAAGAGGATGAAGATCTTAAAAAATCAGTTGAAACATTTGGAACGGCATCTAACCTTACAATCGATGATGACATTAATCCATCCATACGGATGGAGAAGAATTAGAAAGAGAAACAAATTGAGTGTTGATTCGGAATAAAAGACCAAATAAAAAAAGGAAAGCTCAACACCAGAAGTGGCAGAAAATTTACCATCAACTTTAAAAGAGGTATCTAGAAGAACTATAGAACAACCAAAGCTAAACCAGCCAAACCAAAAAGGAAATTACCTTCATCAATAAATGTCGTTGGAGCCGAGTATAAACTCGCATCTCTAAATAATTGCGTTTTATAATAATGATCGCCCAATCAAAGTTATGACAGAGGTCTTCATCTAACCTGCGCAAAAGGGAAAATTATTGACTATCTGATTCAAAAAAGGCTATCAAATAGAAAATGCAGTATACATCATTGAGAAAGAAAACATCGAAACTGAACAAGGAGTTCAAATTAATAGAAGAGGGCTTCCATTATTTACATATGCTCACTTTTAATAACAACAACAACAAATGGAAGATGTGTGCCAACACCAAGGCAATTAAGACAAAGCTAAAATAGAGCCATTGAATAAAAATAGTGGCCTAACACCACAGTGCAAAAAATATCAAAATTTCACTCCCAGTCATGTTGCAAAATGTGTTAGTTGCAAGAAGCCACATCCCACAAACTACCGGGGATGTGAAATAGCTGTTTGTGCTGTTTATGGAGAAAATGCTTTATCAAAATCAGCAGCAAAGAGATGGTTCAAATATGGATGTCAAAGATGCACCTCGCTCTGGTCGATCAACCACTGAAAAAGTCGATGAAATCATGTAGAAAATTGAAGAAGAACAGCATATAAGCAGTCATGCAATTGGTAAAGAACTAAATATTAATCAAAAAACAGTTTTAAACATTTGAAAATTACTAAATACAAAAAAAAGCTTAACGTTTGGGTCACCACATGAGTTAACAGTTAAAAACTTAATGGACCAGAATTTTACCTGCGAAACGCTCCTAAAACGGAACGAAATCGAGCCATTTTTAAAGCGAATGATTACTGGTGAGGAGAACTGGGTAAGATACAACAACTTTGTGCGAAAAAGATCATGCACGAAACGAGGTAAAGCTTCCTAAACAGTATCAAAGCCAGGATTGACGCCAGGAAAGGTAATGCTGTGTGTTTAGTGGGATTAGAAAGGATTCGTGCATATGAGCAACAAACGCGTTTAAAGCAAGCAGTTCAGTTAAAACGCCCAGAATTGATCAGCAGAAAGGGCGTTCTGTTCCATCGTGATAACGCTAGACCACACACATCATTGATGACCCGGCAGAAACTGAGAGAGCTTGAATGGGAAGTGTTGATGCACCCAACAAATAGTCCTGAACTTGCACCATCGGACTACCATTTGTTCCGGTCCATGCAGAACCATCTTAATGGTTTTACATTAAATTCAAAAGAGGCCTGCGAAAATGAGTTCTCTCGATTTTTCGCCTCTAAACTACAGAAGTTCTACAGTGATAGGATCATGGCTCTTCCACAAAAATAACAAAAGGTCATCGATCAAAATGGCACATTTTCCACGTTTAATACAGTTCATTTGAAATAAGAAAAATCTTTGTTTCAATGTCACGAACTTTTTCCCTAACCCTTTATTTTGATTAAATAACTTCCTGGTATACTGTACAGCATTAACTGTTTAATAGGCCTTCAAATTATTCTTAATTTTCAAGAAAAACGGTAGGTAGATTAATATAAGTATGGCAATTAAAAAGTTTAGCACTTAGATAACGTATATCATATTCAAAGAACATTTTTTTTACTACAGTATCAACCACTTCCAAGATATACACAAACTTTAAATTACACTTTCCCTCCTATCGATATTTATTAAAATATCCGTACAAGTTTAAAAAAAATTCATTCCACGTTCCTTTTAGAATAAATAATAAATCACCTTATAAAATTGCTTAAAAAACTTTCAAATAAATTATAAAAAGTTTTGTTTTTAAATTTCGACAGATTTCTGGAAAATATTAATCATTTTCATGACGCTTTTTATTTTTTGTACATCAACCAAAAAATTCCGAAGAACCCTAATATTTTATTCCTTTGAACTTACATAATAACCAAAACAAAACACAAGGAACATTGATTTTCTTTGTGTAATTGAAGCACTGAAATATTACATGATGGTATTTTTGCTTTTATGGCGAGATTAAAAATTAATCGAAAAGGCTCAAAAAATTCTAAAATATTAAATGGTATTTACGTTATTGAAAAACATTAATATTCATTTAATCATTATTTAATTATAAATTATAATCACTCTTAACGTGCTCAAGTACTGTGTATCATCGCATGAGCGCTTTTATTTGGTTCCACTTCCCATAGTGCTACGAGCACCAAACAACTGTTGTACACACCAAATGAATAATTTACGTAAATTTTACACATTTACATATAATTTGGTGGCAATATTGTGTCGTGTTCGAGTGCCATACATAATTTAGCACAAACATATCTACCAATGTATACGGGAAGTGAGGAGTTTGTAAATTATTTTAATTAATGATAAATTCAACAAGTGGCTCTAATAAATTAATTTGTGTATGTATTACAACCAAACATGGTTAGTCACAAATAGAAAGGTTGCGTCGTGTACTGATTTATTAACACAAACATTTATTTTGTGTTAATTCGCTTTAAAAAATATTTTATTTATATTTTTTGGTTTCTGCAAACTACATTGGTTTGAGCATTAAGAGTTACGGTTTTTTTTTGTATATATAAACCAGCGGACATGTGATCGACTGTACAAAAACTGAGTGAAGATAAAGTCCAGCAGTATGTGAACTGTATGATTGCGAAATACATACCAAAAACGTACTCTGTTAAATTCAAAAATATTCCAACTGGATTTATTTTGTAGTGAAATTGAAACATTTTTAGATAATCTTTATCATTTATACTAGATATCATCTACATGGTCAGATAGATCAGTCAAAACCCTATCAGGGTAATAAGCGGTATCTAATTATGATGATTTTTAACTTGTGCAGAGACATTTTTACGTTTACGTGGATATTTGAAAATTTGTTCAAATTCATGAAAGTTCAGTAAGTCGTACAGTAATTATCATCACAATTGGACCCTGTTCGGAACTTTCGAAAGTCGAATCATTGAGCTATGCAAAATTATAAATGTCACCCTGTGAACATCCATAGGAATTTTGTTATTTGATTGTTTTTACAATGAATCGGGTTCGTAGCTTATTTGGAAATGCCAATTGGATAAAAATCCTATTGGAGAAAATATCAAAATTTCCAATTGAGAGTAAAATTGAAAATGAAGAAGTTGTAAATATAGGAAAACATGAAAAAAATCATCATTCGTGTCCCATTTTCACAATATTGATAGAAAATCCTCTGATCTATTCATAAAATAGGCCATATAACCGTAAACGTAAAAATGTCTCTGGACAAGCTAAACCTCATCATAATTAGACCCCGTTCATTACCCTCATAGGGTTTTGACTGATCTATCTGACTATGTAGGTGAGATCCCGCGAACATCTCTAGCCTGTATGGCACACTAAATATTTTCATGAACTAACCATGTTCATTTCAATGTTAGAATTTTGTCTATGGCTAACCGATCCGCGTGGGAGTTAAAAGTTTCAATTACTTAGTGAGTTGTGGGAGGAGGAAATTAAACGTTAACTTATAAATGTTTGTCATATTGTTTTTAATTTATTTAATTATTAGTTTTTTTTAATAAAACAAAAATGTTTAGATATTAATTTCATTGTTTTTTATTTTAATATTTTTTTTAACAAAAAAGTGTTTCATTAATAATTTTCTCGTGTGTGATATATCGTAAAACATGAGTCAAAACAAAGTCCAGCTTCACAATCAGGGCACTAGTAAATTGTTTCCTTCGAGCGTTCACGTTTGTAGCAAACAACACATCTTCTTTGCGGCTTAGCTTTTTGTTGAATTGGAGGAATTCTTTCAATAATTGAGAATGTCTTCCGCAAACCTTTCTCTGGAGCTTATTTACATGTTACGCAAACATTTGTTCTACTAGATGAGCTCGAAATTTTAAATGATCGATTTTTTGTTGTTTATTGCGTTCGTAAATGATGAAACTATTTAGTATACCAATATTCAATAACCTTCTAAAGGAATTTTTTTCTTTCCAATAAAAATCCTTCTAACATTTGATCCTTCAAATCCACTCCACCCATATTTTTGTTGTAATCTATGACACTTACAGGTTTTGTAACTTCTTCGTTCCTTTTTATTATAACACCAGTTTCTTTCCCGTGATATATCGAAATCATAGTAACGTCCTTTTTGTCCATCGATTTCAATATGGTTATGGCTTGACAGTGTTGGGCCATAATTTCTCCTTTTCGTAATTTTGTGTTTTTTATTATAGGGGGTATATTTTTCCTATTTAGGCGTAGCATTCCCACAATCTGTACCCCGCGCCTTCAACTCCTTCGCCAGTTCTACGGGATTAAACAAATTATCCATCCATACAGTATGGCCTTTATGTTGTACAAGCTGTAGAACAATTTTGTGAGTATTTATCATATCTGGCGTAATGAGAGGTGACGAAAATTCTCAATATTTTTCGGTATAAACTATAAATCTCCATAAGTACCCAGTAGTTGATTCGGAAAGTTCACATGTTTTTGACCAAATTGGGCAGATTTTAGTGGAATAAATTGTTTGAAGGACCCACAATGTACGACGAGATTCATCCACTGAAATGTTACGCCCAGGTAAATAATATTTTTGGAATATATTATTCAAATGCTTTATCACAGGATAAATTTTGAATAATATCTTTGGACCTTCAAAAGCATTGATGGTGTTATTGTCAACAAAGTGAATCAAATTGGCTATAGATTCAAATCTACCCAAACTAATTATTTTTTGAAGATGGGTCTATTCATTATGTTCGTTTTATAAAAGTAAGGTAGTATGTCGGTTTTTGAATTATTCCCATCAGCATATATAATCCAAATACTATTGATCTGCGGGGAAACATCATACCTAGTGATGTTCTCTTCTGTTGCGCGTATAGATTTGTTTCAACAATAGTTTCAACAAATTCAATTGGGAAAAATAGTTAAAAAATGTCTGTACGTTCAGATTTCTCTTTTGCTTAACTTTATTTTTTTAAATATCGGTTCACTTTATACAAGGTGTCCCAGAATGAATGGATAAGCCTGAAGCACCTTATAGTAGAGCTATTGGGCGCTTAAAATAAAATACAAAAAAATATATCCCAAGTAGTACCTAAGATATATCATTTTTTTTAAAAAAAAGTCCATTTTTTCACATTACTTTACGTTTCCGATCACCACGGCTACAAATAAATTAAATCCATCGGTTTTTTGGTGTTATAATATTCTTAATGGTGTTGCACTTTTTTGAAAAAAAATTTAAATTTCAATTTTCAGCATGAAACGTGGTAAATATTTTTTTTTATAAAAGTTTGAGTGTCTTTGGTGAAAGAAAAATGTATGAGAACCAAAGTGGCCAACTATTTGAAAAACATGCGTGTTTAATGCAGACTCTAAAATGGTATAATACATACTTTTATCTAATGTAGATACGAGGTTATTGCTATTAGTATGCAGAAGGAATAAATTCGATTAAATAACAAAATTTTAAAAATACCTTAGCGTGCTATACCTTAGCGTGCTATACCTTAGCGTGCTCTGCGCTACTCATCTTTTGTTCATAAAATGTATTAAACGGTAAATAATTAAACATTAACATTATTAAACATTAATTTAATGCGTCACTCGACTTGTTTGACATCGCATGTGTTTATTCCGTTTTTCTGACTTGCATCTGGGCGGATTTTTGTGTATCAAAATGCCACGTAATCAGTATACGTCACAAGAATACTCAAACATGCATTATATTTATGGTGAATGCAGAAGTAACGCAAAAGCAGTTGCAGCCCTTTATAGGGACAGATACCCAAACGCGCGTCACTCGGATTATCGCGTATTTATCAGAGTCCACGGTTGTTACTCGGAAGGAAGATTACCTGGCAGCGGTATTGGTGGTACTAGCACTGGAAGAGCCGCTAATATTGACACTGAAGAAGCGGTTCTTAAGGAAATTGAGCGAGATCCGTCTACCTCTACAAGAGCAATAGCACGACGCACTGGAATCGCAAAATCGAACGTGCACCGTCTATTGAAAAAAAATAAGTTCCACCCCTACCATATTAGATGCGTGCAAACTCTGGAACCAAGAGACTATTACGCAAGATTATGTTTTGCCGACAGATGCTTGAGAAAATAAAACAAGATCCGCAATTCTTGAATGGGCCGGCATTTTGAACGGAAATATAATTGACCCATTTGAACTGCCCGGGAACTTATCTGGCCAAAGCTGTTTGGACTTTCTTCAAAATGATCTACCAAATTTATTGGAAGAGGTGTCCGAGGAGGTGAGAGAATCCCATTGGCTCCAGAATGATGGATGTCCTACGCTCTATGCAGTAAACGTTCGGGCGTATTTGAATTCTACTTATCCAGATAGATGGATTGGCTGTCTGGGGCCTCCACGTTCCCCGGACCTAAATCCGCTAGATTTTTTTTACTGGGGCTGCCTAAAAGAAGAGGTCTACTCTAAACTGATCAGGAGTTTAGAAGAGTTACGTAGCCGTGTCCAGGTAGCCGCTTCAAAAATTACTCAACGGCGTTATGCTCGACTTCTCAAAAGAGTTTTTATTCGGAGATGTCGGGCGTGTATCAGAGTCGGAGGCAGACAGTTTGAGCATTTACTGTAAATGTACATTGGTTAAATAAAGTATTATCAATGTGTAACGTTGTTTTTTATAAGCCCTTATAATCAAATACAGTTTAAGACAAGAAATAATTCAATTTTTAAAATTTTGTTATTTAATCGAATTTATTCCTTCTGCATACTAATAGCAATAACCTCGTATCTACATTAGATAAACGGATGTGATACCATTTTAGAATCTGCATTAAACACACATGTTTTTAAAATAGTTGGCCACTTAGGTTCTCATACATTTTTTTTCACCAAAGACACTCAAACTTTTATAAAAAAAAGATATTTACCACATTTCATGCTGAAAATTGAACTTTAGATTTTTTCAAAAGAGTGCAACAGCTACTCATACTATTTACTGCATAACTATTAGTATAGTCCATTAAGAATATTATAACACCAAAAAACAGATGGATTTAATTTATTTGTAGCCGTGGTGATCGGAAACGTAAAGTAATACTTGGAATATATTTTTTTTGTATTTTATGTTAAGCGCCCAATAGCTCTACTATAAGGTGCTTCAGGCTTATCCATTCATTCTGGGACACCCTGCATGTACTAATAGCATCTAAAATAGTTCACGGTGTCTTGTTAAAGTTTGTATTTTGCAATAACGTACAGGTGTACGTCAGTCACGCAGAAGGATTAAAGCTTCTAGTACACACACGGAGAAAAAAATATAGGACACCATATAGGAAATATAGGATATAAATTTTAATTATAGTTATCATTAAAATAGTAAATTATTATATAATATATGGCAGTGTTTACTATTATTCAAAGTAGAGAATCTCAATCATTATAGAAAAACAGACAAATTATTATATTAGTTACAACATGGTAGCTTTTATTATGTAATTTTGGAGCTAGTGTAATTTACTAAAGTCGAATGTCTAATGAGATACAAACATGAGATACAAACATCATAATAGAAATTAAATAAAACTCAATTTTGAATTTAAGAACTGATTACAAAACTATACTACACATTTCTACTTATATAGGGTGTTTCAACAGGTGCGCTTCAACTTTTTTCCGATAGGGACGGCGAACGACGCCATATTTTTTATTAATCTTTTGTCATTTGGAACTTCATTAGTATACATTTCATCATGGAACGCTACACACGTGAACAGCGATTGCAAATCGTGCAAATTTTTTATCAAAATAATCGTTCTGTTGCTGCTACTTTGAGAGCATTACGGCCATTTTACGGTCCATTTAACAAAGCCCGTTCGACAATCGACCGTATAGTGGCAAAATTTGAGTCTACGTTTTCGCTACATAATGTTCTGGTGCCCTCGAGAGTAAGAAGTGCTCGAAGTGTTGAAAACATCGCAGCCGCCAGGGCTTCAGTTCAAGAAGACGCAAATGTGTCGCTCACACGACGTTCGCAACAATTGGGCCTTTCTGTGACTTCATTGTGGCGAATTTTACGTAAAGATCTTGGCCTACATCCGTATAAGATCAAGCTGACACAACAACTAAAGCCGTTTGACCATTTGAAGCGACGCCGATTCGTGAATTGGGCTCAAGAGCAAATGAATGAATAAGCAAATGAGCGAAAATGATGCAGATTTTCACCGAAAATTCATCTTCAGCGATGAGGCTCACTTTTGTTTAAATGGATTTGTCAACAAGCAAAATATGCGTTACTGGACAGGAAACAACCCACACGTGATTCATGAGGCACCGTTGCATGCCGAAAAAGTCACTGTTTGGTGCGGATTACATGCCGGCGGCGTCATTGGGCCATATTTTTTCATCGACGATAACGATCGCCACGTTACTGTTAATGGAAATCGATACCGCGATATGATAAACGATTTTGTTTGGCCGCAATTGAATGGAATGCACTTGGACGACATGTGGTTTCAACAGGACGGGGTCACATGCCACACAGCACACGATACAATCGCGTTATTGAAGACTAAGTTCGATGAGCGTGTTATTTCGCGTTGTTATTTCGTTAGATTATTTTCTTTGGGGTTATGTGACGTCATTGGTCTATGCCAATAAGCCAGCGACGTTGCAAGAGCTCAGAGCCAATATAGATCGTGAAATTGCTGGAATTTCGGCCGATTTATGCGAAAGAGTGGTCGAAAATTGGGTTCAAAGATTGGACTTCGTAAAACGTGCACGCGGTGGTCATGCAAAAGAAATCGAGTTTCATACTTAAATGTATATGTTCAAATTCGTTAATAAAAAAAAGTTAGTTCAAAAGTAGAACAGTTTGTGTTTTATTCAAAAAAAAGTTGAAGTGCTCTTATTGAAAAACCCTGTACTTACATTACTTTCACAACCTGACGAATTCCATGATATTGTTTATGTATCGCATACACTACCTATGTTTGTTCTTCCGTTAAATCCTGGCTTTATAAAAACCATGATTCCTCTGTTTCCATATAATTTAACTATTCTATTTTGTTTGATGGTTTTACATAATTGCACTGAAACAACTCCCTGGCTCCACGGCTCCAATAAAAAAGGTTCTTTAAATAGCTTCTTTTTTCTGCAAATACAATTAAAATTATTTTATTAGAAATATTTCTTACTACACATTTTTTCACTAGTTTTTGGTTAAGTATGTTATATAGCTTAATTTATTTTTGTTTGTTTAAATTTAAAAAACCAAAGGCTTACCAATAAATATAGATACAAAATGACAGCATCCTCATTTCTCCAATAATAGTCCAAAAATTTCAATATCCGTCTATATTTTTAATTTTATTAATTATTCTTATTATTTTCACATAACACTATACACTTTTCTGTTAAAAGTTTCAATGCACAATGACAACAGGCAGAGATAAAAAATCATTTAGTGTAGCTTAGATTAACTAGCGGAAATTCCTTTAATAAAAGGGATACATTACTATGCGAATTTCATAATTAATAGGAACTACTCCTAGGTAATATAAGTGATTGGTTCGCATTATAGAGTAATTGCAATATTGCACTGACTGCTATAAAAAATTTATCATCTGCTATAATGATAGTAAATTATACAATTATTATAGTACCGCTTACCATAATCTGATTCCATACATAAATAGGAAACAAATTGGTGATTTTTTTTCTCCGTACATCTACATTAAATATTTAGTCGCTCCGAACCTCGACCTCGTCGCTGGTTGTAGCGCAACTTCACAATAAAATATGTTCTATGAACTGTCAAGATCTCAAAAATTTACTTGAAATTTATTAATACATTATGATACAATATATTACTCATTTTGTACAGTATAATGGTTACTATAATAATGAAATAAAACATTAAATTTACAGGCATTCATGATTTTATAATGTTTAAACACATAAAAGATAAGGGCAATCAAATTTCTACATTTACTACATCAAATTCCATAAATGTGTATTAGCACATTTTTGTACAATAAAATAAAAATACATAAAATATAATTCCGTCATTTACTGGTCGGCGATTGAACGTCGTAAAGGAAAGACGTGATTTTTGTCTCTCCTTTAAATAAATAAATAAATAGTTTAAATATGTGTTAATAATTGATTAATTATAATATTAATCATAATATTATTTATTAATATATGTCTTATGAAATAAATAAATAATAATATTAATAATAATTTGTGCGTAAAGAAGTAATAAGTAAAGTGAAAAGTTATACGTATTGTGTTAATATATTAATTTGTGTGCGGTGCGCTTGCAATGGTGTAGGATATGTATATAACAATTTCGTTTATATGTTTTTCGACACCGTTGTTTGAATGCATCGTACGCATTGTATGTTAATATTCAATTTGTAGGACTTTTTTGATTACAAAGGATGCTTAAGATAAGTGTTATTTTTATTACTTTATTTTACATTATACATTATATTTTATTGCATAATAATCAATGAATCGTATGGATGAGTTATTTGTGTTGTTGTGGTATGAAACAGTTTGTGACCACAGTTGCTGGCATTCATTCTATGTAATCTGTTTCTATGAAAAATACTGTCGTGGTCTCTAATTTTTATAATTTTGTTTTTCTCTCGCATACGTATTGTTTATAGTTTTTTATGTGTTTCATGTATATGAGTAGATGGTATTTTCTTGGAAAAGTTGAACAAATCACGACCAAAAAGCTAATTTAAAATTTGGATATCAAGTCTTTATTGCATGTTGTACTGAAATCCTTATTTCTTTTAATTTTTTTTTATTTAAGGATATACATATAAGTGAAAATATGGTATATGGGATGCGCAAAATATAAACAAAATGATCGTATAATATTCTCTGCTCTCTCACGGTTGTATTTATATTTTTGTAGTGGATTACACTAAGACTTCGTATTACGTTGTCTAAATGGGCGAATTTCTTTGGATTTGCGCTAAATGTTCTTGAATGTGGATGATTCAATTTGTGAATTGGGAAAGTCGATTAGACTTTAATTGTTCATAATTTGTTGATTTGTTATATGTATAATAATTTAGACTTTTGTTAACTTTGTGAGATTTTTTGCCGTCGTTGTGGAGAGGCGGCTGACGTTGACCTCTCCTTGTCGACCTGGGTTGGCGTCATCGGCAAGGGATGGATGTTGTCGCAGGTCGAGATCGCGCAAAATGAATATTGTACATATAAAGGAATGTATATTTTTGGCGATTGGGAGGGGGTTATACTTTTTCTCTGTGGTGCGAAAACTGGATTAGATTTTGACGAGTGGTGTATGTGTGTGATTGGTTTACACAGGATGTGCGGCGAGGATGTGCTGCAGCTGTATTGCAGTGAATCTTCTTTGATATTTGGAGTGATTTGAATGGGTTTCGTTCATGGTGAGTAATGGCTCGGTGTCTGCGGTTTGTGGTGGTTGTTCGTTGAACGTTGTGTTCCTCAACTTGCGGAGAGTTGTTTTCATGTGTGTTCTGTCGTTACCTGTATTTATAAGGTATTTTTGACTGTTTTGAGTTGTTTTGTTTAGGACTTGAGGTAGTTCTCATTTGTTAGTGTATGAGGGCGGATTTGCAGTTTTGTATTGAATCATTGCCTGAATGTTGGATTTGTATGTCCAAATTGGTTTCTTTGTTGAATGCTTCGGGTGTTTTTGTTGGAGTTTGCCGTCGATTTGGCGGGGGCTGAATCATTTTGGGAGTTTTGGTATGATCGGTCGTACGCTGAAGTTTTTGGGCTGTAGGGTTACCATGGTTCGTTTGTGATCTGTCATGGATTCGTCACGGCTTTGTGCAGCGTGGTTTTTGTTGAATGGTGGTGTTGGCAGGAGGTCGCTTGGTGGATGGTAGTGGTTTCATGGTGGGAAGATTCATGCCGTCTGTTGGGATCGTTTCGAGGTAATTTTAGCTCCTGGATGGACATTGCATAATTCTCTTGGTACATTTTACTACGATTGTTTGTAGAGGAGGTTTCTTCCACGCTTTGATTTCGGAGATTTTCGGAAAGAGCTATTTTGGTGATGTTCCTTCATCCTATTATTCAGCGTTTGTGTAATAATTTGTTATATTTTTATTTTGGTTTGATTAGCGATAGAATTTTCCGTTTCCGTATTTCTTCTGTGCATTGAGAATATAGTGTAGGTAATTTATGATTAGCTGTTTTCTATATTGTATTTCCTTCATAATCCATCATTTTTGCAAGATTAATTGCAACTATGTTGGAGTTGGTAACGAATCCTATTATTTACCGCAAAATTGCCTTTTTATGACACTCAATGGGTTACTAGTATTTTCTCACAGCTTATTAGCGATATTTTTGCTTTATAAAAAGAAATATTATTTGCATTGGATTTGGGATTTTAACAATCTTAACATAAAGAATTGTTTATTGGCAACTTCGTTATATCTATGTAACTGAAAAGCTAGAAATATTTGATATAATTAATATAATTATTCAAAAGAAAGAGAAGGTTTGTATACTTCAATACACCAACGACTGGATGTTTGTCATAAAATGCAACGTTGCCAATCTTGACTGTTTCAGTACAAGAATTATAATTATTAAATCCCAATTTCAAATCAACCCTAAATATTAATCTACATGTACAGTGCCGAGCTTATATTAAAATTATTCGGTTCTCAGGAAATCTCATTCAAATATATTTAATATACGAGTACATATTATCCCTTTTTAAGATACTGGTACGATTTACATTTAATTATAAAAATTATAAAATAAACTTATTTATCATTCATTTTAGAATAATTTTTTCAAATTTTATCTAGTTGCCTTTACTTAAATATTACCTTCCAGCAGGAAAGCCATTGACGACCCACTAATTACTAATTTACGTTTGTTACCAGTCTGAGATGAATCGTTTATGACAAGTCTAATACGAGGTGACAAGTCATAGACGAGTCGCATGTGTCATGTCTGAGATTAATTGTATGTGATATATCCCCAGCAAACGTAGAAGAAGTTCCAGAACTAGTGCAAAAGTAGTGATAAAAGTATTTGTTTCCTTGTGAAAAAGGATGGGCGTCAGGAAAAATTCATCAGTTTTATAAAAAAATTTAGTAAACATACGAAATTTTTGCGAATTCTAAATTATTTAGGATATTTTAATGGATGGATATTTTAAGGGATATTTGAATGCAATCCGGTAGTTAATCTATTTAATCTGTTTTTTTTTTTGCTATTTCGTGTTCGCCCAATTCAACGGTTAAATACTAATGAATTTTAGAGTTATTTTGAATATAGTTCAAATAACTTTGGTTTCAGGAAATTCTACTGTAAGTTGCGGAGTTGCAGAATGATTAAATTAATAAATGTTTCAATTATTTAGGAAGCCGGAAAATATGAATTTAGAATTAAATTTCAGGAAATTTACAGATGCTTGTGAATTAATGCTTCATTGTAATTGCTGATTGTGTAGTTTAGAATTGTGTTGTCATTTTATTACTAACGACTTTACATAGGTGTCTGTAACGGGTCGAGTCAACCAATTTTGGTTAGGAAGCCGAAAAGTATTAATAGAATTAAATTTCAGGATAATTCCAGATGCATGTGAAATAATAATATTTTTTCTTAGGTTGCCGTTTTAAAGAAGCAATTGTTGAAGACCAATACCATCGTTATCCATTAACCTATTAAACCTTTATCCTCCATCTAGTAGATTAGAATTGTGTTGTCTTTGTGTTACTAACTATCGGCTATACCTAGGTGTCTGTAACCGGGCCGATTCTGTCCCACTTAACTAACCTATCCAATCCTTCGGTTTTGTTATGTGTAAAAAAGGGTGTACGGTGGACCCGGCGTCATCCGGGAACTCAAGCCTAAGAACTTGGTCGTACATTCAAAATCAATCAATCAATCAATCAATAAAATATAATTCCGTCATTTACTATAATACTTGTTATAAAACTGCGCTCATTGCATTTTTTGGATATGAAGAAATTGTATATAAGTCCATATCAATAAAACAGTTAGTATGCAAAAAACTTACTCTAACATTCTTTTACTCATATATTATTCCGGTATTAGCCCCCACTAGTGGTCCGCTCGGAATAAAGAGAAAATAATTTTCTAGTTCATGCAGAGGCTGAACTATAATAATATGGTCCTTCGAGCCTAAAAAAACTAACTTGTTAGAACAAACCATATAAAACAGTGAACTAAAGTGCCCAAAGAACAGCTGCACACGTGCGTTTAAAAAGTTCGCGTAATGGAAATCATAAAAGATTGCCGAAGCAAATTCAACATGGTACTTCATAGAAGGTTAACAGCACATATTTCCACATAGGGTTAACTTAACGACATATAGTTAACATACAATAGTTTTAAGTAGATCAGCTATATTGTCAAGGTTTATAGCATTTAAGCATTTTTTTACTATTCGTAAGAAATAATTATAAGATAGTATCAACTTTGTATATAAACCGAAAAAATTTAATAAAATCTTCAGATGTTAATCATTAATTCGGACCTCACCAGTGGCAATCCGAATAAATAATTATTTTACTAAATCAAAGCAGCGGCTTGAGTCATCATTGGTCGAGCCGAATTACCCGGTGTACACACTCAACAAAATATTAAAGTGTGCACTAACAAAGCATACAGAAGTAACTAACGTCCACACAGAAAATCCTTTCGGTAAAACAACAAAATAGATATGGAAGAATTACTACGCAAACAGCAGGAAAATGCAACCAGCAAGAAGGATGGCGATATACGTAAAACCAGAACGTATTTAGGGAGTCGCATACAAAACGTAAAGTCACTATACAAAGATTATGTGACAAAAGACGACCAAATTAGAGCAGCAACCCCGCCGCTGGAATTAACTCATTCGTATTGAGGTTCCAGAAGACAACTGGTGGAGAGGTACGACCAATACCTAGATGATATGCATCAACGGTTGATTAAGGGACTGCCTACAGTCTTCCTCCGAAAATTAAGCCTAGGCGTTATAAGTGAATAATACGCCTAAGGAGCGTACTATTCGTTTACAACGCCTATGCGTTCTATTACAGTCATAATAAGTACAATTTAATCTTTTTGCGTAAACAAGTTAAAATTGTACAAAATAATTCTGGTAGCAAAAATTGTAATTATAAATATGATTTACTAAAACACCAGCGAAAATACATTATGTTTTGATTATTTTTACGGCGTACATACGTGCTAATATTTGTTTTAATTTTTTTATATTGCTGAATTTTAACCCTAATTGAATTACTTATTTACATGTATAGTATTACATATACTATGTACATATTACACGCGAACTTTACCACAGCTCTAAACGCTGATATCGTTTAAAATATTTTAGTAAGAAATCCACACGCTTTTAATTATTTATTAATTGTATTTCATTGTTAACTCGATTCTAAAATAGAGAACCGTTAAACTCAATTCTACCACTAATAAGTTGAATATGTATGTAGTTGTATTCAATACTTAACATAAACGGAGTTTTTCGGTATTTCCACTGAACTTGTAATAATAACCTTTTAAACATTCATTTTTTGTCTTTTTGTTTTGAATTTTTCGATTTGAACTGTACGGGAAACATTAGATGGTGTTTTATTTTATATAAAATTTGAATATTAAAATGCTAAACGTTCATAAATTTCCATTATCTTTTAAGTTCAATGAGAAATGTGTATAGTGAACAAAAATACATATGTATAGTGAATAATAAAAAATATAAATAATTTGTTTGATTCTGTGTGTTATTTTACACTTAAAAATTAAGAAAAAAAGAGTTTTTGGTAATATGATAATTGATAATTTATCTGTAATTTTAGATCTTAATTTACACAACCCAGCTATGTCAGATATAAAGAAACGCAAAAGTTATTCACTAAAATTTAAAATTGACGTTTTAAACGAATATGAAGCTGGTGTATCAGGCAAGGGGTGGCATAGTTTGTCGAATAAGTATGGTATTGAGACATCAGTTCTTCGTGGTTGGTTTCAACGATAGTCACAACTATTGAAATGCTTAAAAGATAATACAATTCAAACAAGAGTGGCACGACGATTACCGGCAGGTGGAAGGAAATTAAAATTTGAAGAAATTGAGAAGGACGTTTTAGAGTGGGTAAAAGAGCGGAACAGGAAAGGCTTGTGGGTCAAAGATAAGTATATACAGATAAAAGCTCAAACAATTTGCGCAACACTAAAATCTAACAGTGACGGCACCATTTATAACAATTTTAAGGCATCGACTGGTTGGTGTGAACGTTTTAAAAGTCGTAATAATCTCGTGTCACGTGACCAAACAACTACAAAAAAACTATCCGAAAATATTCAAAATATAGTTAAAACATTTTTGCAAGAAATGCACGATATAATCGATAAACAAAAAATTAAAACGTGTAACGTAATTAACTTTGACCAAGTTCCACGGTATTTTGAGTCGGAACATAAAATGACAATTACCAATAAAGGCGCACAAAGTGTTTTGATGAAAAAAAGCCAATTCAAGCCATAAACGTTTTACTGCAACATTGGCCATAACCATGGATGGAAAATTTCTTAAACCCCATTTGCTGTTTTCAAATCTGAAAAAGAAACCAAACGTTAACATCAAGTGTATGGTCGATGTAAATAAAACAGGAATGTTTAATGATCATATACTTAAAAATTGTTTAAAGGAAATTATACTTAAAGGCCACAAACAAGCCTTGCTCGAGAGCCCATTTTGTTAATTATGGATTCTTATGGTAGCCACGTCAAATTGCACGAGAGTAAATATCTTGAAAAATATAATGTTTTTGTGGTGCTGGTCCCACCAAATTTAACCGGCATTTTACAACCCTTGGACGTCGCTATAAATCGTAGTTTCCAGTACTTTAACTCACGGTATGATGAATACATAACAAATGCATTAGACAATTCAGACTTACAAACACGCCACGGCAATCCCAAAATTCCCAATTATCAATTTGTGAGTGATTGGGTAGTAGATTGGATAGCCAGTAAAAATGAGGGTTTCGTGAAAAATCCGTTTCAATTTTGTGGAATAACATCGAAGGAAAGTTTCAGCAAAGAAAAGTTACATTCGGCTTTACAGGAAATACTTACTGACAATTTTAATTATGATGAGTTTATTCAAAATAATCCCGAGGTACGAGTCAACGAGGCAAGTTTTTTTTGACACAATTGGGTGTAGATTGATGGTATAGGTGATTGGTTTTGGCCAAATCAAGCGGCTACAAGCTTTTTTGCTTGTATTCATAAAATAAAGCAAAACAATTCATTATTGGATCAGTTTATTCAACATTACTCGTCTAAATTAATTAATTTTATTAAAAACCACCCAGATACAACAGAAATTTTGGATGAAAATGACGAAAACCTTATTAAATTGGGTGAGACCTCATCAACAAATTTAGAAATTTTTGCAGTTTCTAAACTAGAAAAATGGAATTTGAAAGTAACCGAAATTGATGAGAATTGTATCGAAATTAGTTCTTTTAATTATTTAGCCGAATGCTCCGATGTTCTGAAAGAAATTCATTTGGTTAAATCGGGAAAATATTTTGGGTTGCAGCAATAAATTACTACATAATTCTCCATATAAAAACTTAAAAAATATGAATTTTCAATATTATTTACACTAAAAACCAAATGTAATTGTTACGCGTTTATTTATATATAACTATTTTTATTTAATTTATTTTACTATTTATTTTCTAGCGAGTATTATATATTTTATGAATAAATTTGCAAATGAATTGCTATATACTTACTTGTATGTAGACTTTGTTATTTAGTGATTTCAAATATGTTTGCTGTTAATGAATTAAAATGCCTATAGGCGTTATAAATAAAGGTGCGTTATATTCGAAACAAATCACAAAGATTCGAAAACTGTAGAAAAGAAAAGTTATTCGAATTTAACGCCTAGGCGTTATTTTCGGGGGAAGACTGTAGCACTCCGACGATATCCTCGCCCGACCGGTCACAAACAGAATCACTCGCCAGTTATGATTTTGATATTCCAAAAAACAATGAAATGAACTCAAAATTAGGTGAGCAACAACATTCATCAATACCTCCCAAGGATCGGTAGTCAACGGATGATGGAGATATCAATAATAAATTATTTAAGAAATAAAACATCTTAATGCGTTAGTTACACAAAAATATCGCTTCGATTGAATACTCATTAGATACCGCAGAGTCTTGCAGCTAACCAGTTGCAAAACACATCGTGATCGACCAGCTACACACAGAAATCATGGTAGAAAGCGATGAAGATGAACGAGTAATGTCGTATTTTAACAAGTACTTCCACGGCACCTTGCAGGCCACGGTGGAAGCAACGATCATCAGATTACAACAGTTCCAGAAAGAAACATCGACAATAACAGAATGTCCAAAAATCAAATTACCAACATTGGAAGTGTCAAACTTCGCTGGAGACTACGAGAATTGGAGTTCATTCAATGACATATTTACTGAACTCATTCACCGAAACAACAACATTTCGTATACAGTACAAATGTCATATCTTAAGTCGCACTTACAGAAAAGTGCAGCGGAACTTATTAGCCACCTATAAACTACCGGCGACAATTACGAAATGGCTTGGAATCTGCTACAGCCGAGATACAACAACTCACGACGGCTGACTACCAAATGTCACTTCCAACGATACAAGTTGCAAATACCGGGGTTGTCTGTTTTCAATAGCTGTCAAAACTGAACTAAATGACAGATCTGCCTGAAAATTTTAATTTGGTATAAACCTTGCGATTGTGGTGCCTTCTGTTGACATTTTACCAGACTTCTCACTACGCCCTCGTATAATCTAGTAAACCATTACACAAGCCTCACTGCAGTATCGATAAACAACTGGCCAACATGGCTTGCAACAGGAAATGCTGCAATTACAGCTTTCTGACGATTTACTATTGGCCTCGTTTTATATTGTATTCAAGATATCATTGACTTTTTACCGATTTTTATACAATGTACCGAAAATAAGTCAAGACCACTGAAGAACATTACACAACCGATTGACATTTCAGCAGAAGTGATTGATGACTTATAAAACGTCAAAATAATAAAACAAATGTTTTCCTATATCTCCAATTTAGGTGCATGGGGCGTCTAGGCTTATCCATATTACTCTGTTGGGGGGGGGGGGGTCTACAGCTTTTGTTTTCCATATTTTTTACCAAGTAGTTTCGATTCAGCTAGCTTTCTCTTCCATGTTCATCCATCCACTTGGTTATATATCACCTCAGGGTATGGACACCAATCCATCTCAACTTTCGTCCCTTTATTGCGGCGGTCTCTATGTCTGACTGATTTGTTCTTCTATGCAGTTCAATGTTAGTTATGACGGTGTGTTGGGCCAGAAGTATTTCAGTATTCGTCGAAGTTTACGAACGAACGTATAACTTCTTTCTAAC
Organism: Nephrotoma guestfalica; assembly: GCA_963691935.1. Lineage (NCBI taxonomy): Eukaryota > Metazoa > Arthropoda > Insecta > Diptera > Tipulidae > Nephrotoma > Nephrotoma guestfalica. Next base: position 99,992,762 of record OY829914.1, read on the forward strand.
TTTGTCTGTGTGTTTCCATGTTTTACACATACAGTAAGTACCGATTTCACACACGAGTTGAAACATTTCGTATCATGGTCTTGCGTGACAGGACAGAGACTTTATAATATGTAAAATGTATTGTCTGGCTTTATTTATTTATGCGTTTGATTTATTTATTATGTCTTCTCCTCTGTCTCACCTATTTTCGTTATTTGCACAATCAAGGAAGTCTATACAAATTCATTTACATCTTCAATTTGTACATTGTTACTGTGCATCGATCCGTGTGAATATTTGTGTTCAGTCTCTTCGTTTTGGTTTTACTTGATATGTTTAATCCTTTCTGCTACATGTCTGAGTGTTTTTGTGTGTGAGCAGGCACATTATATAGTCATCTTGCATAAGATATTTTAGTTTACATGTTAGTTCCCCATTGTTATGATGTCATTAGGAGATGTGGCATCCAATTTACATTTGGAGTGTTCATTGAGTTAATGAGATCAGTGCAACTTCTTCCTGGAACGCGCCTTCTTTCCATTTTTGTGGTATTCTGCCAGAATCTCATATTCACACACAAACACACACGCACACACACACACACACACACACACACACACACACACACACACACACACACACACACACACATACACACACACATACACACACAAACTTATTCACGGAAGTATATACTGCATGGTTAGTTGAGGGGGTGTTCCCTAGTAAATGGAAGGAACAGAGACTAGTATTGTTGCCAAAAGGAGACAAACCACCAGGTGAGCCGTCGTCCTGGCGTCCAGTCTGTCTGTTGGATACGGCAGGTAAAATCCTAGAGAGAGTTGTATGTGACCGGTTACAAGAGGCTATAGTTAGAGTAGGAAACCTGGCAGAGCAGCAGTATGGCTTTCGAAAGGCGCGCTCAACAGTGGATGCGATTAAAGAGGTTGTAGACACGGCACACCAGGCGATATCCGGTTCTCGATAGGTACGTGGTATTAAAAAATACTGTAGTTACATTGGACGTGAAAAACGCATTCAACACGGCGAGTTGGAGCTGCCTATTTAAAGCACTGACGCGGATGAACGTACCGAAGTACCTGCTGAGACTAGTTTCCAGCTACTTTAGCGAGAGGATCTTGATGTATGATACGGAGGAAGGAAAGAAATCTTACGAGGTGACTGGTTGAGTTCCTCAAGGATCAGTGTTAGGTCCTACACTCTGGAATGTGATGTATGATGATGTACTTCGACTTGCCCATACCAAGTGATGCACAGGTGATTGGATTTGCGGACCACATCGCGATTGTAGTTGTCGCAAAACACAGAGAGGAGATTGTGGACATCTGTAATAGGACGGTCAGACTATTCAGCAGTGGTTAACATCTGCTGGGCTGCAACTAGCAGAACATAAAACAGAAGCTGTCCTTATTACTAGTCGAAAAGTAATGAAGAACGTAATCTTAGAGATTGGAGCCCAACAAATTGTTAGTCAACCATCCATCAGGTACCTAGGAGTAATGATCGATGCCAAATATATAAGACACATCTCATTGCTACCAGCGAATAATGCCGAATACAAGAGGGGCGCGGATGATCGGCAGAATTCTGCTCGCCAACGTCGTTACATCTATAATGATGTATGGGACAGCAATTTCGTTCAACTCATTGGAGAAGAATACGTATAGACAAAGAGTAGCAACAGTTCAGAGGTTAAGTGCTCTGAGAGTATTGTGCGCATTTCGGACGGTGTCAGAAGATGCTGCTGGTGTTCTTGCGGGAATGCCCCCAATAGATCTACTTGCCAAGGAGCGCCAAACCACTTACCTGCGTCGTGGTCAAGGAACAAAAGCGGAGAACCACCAATTAGTACGTGCTGAGACGATCACTGTATGGCAGAGAAGATGGAGTGAGTTGACGAATGGTAGATGGAAACATCGCCTGATCCCCTACATCGAGGCGTGGCTAAACAGGCGACACGGTGAAGTGGATTACCATCTGACGCAGTTTCTGACGGGTCATCGTTGCTTCAGATCATACCTATTCAAATTCAAACACGAAGAGTCACCAGATTGCCCTTTATGCATCGGAGTAACGGAGAATTTAGAGCACATATTATTCGAGTGTACACGGTTTGCTGAGGAGAGAAGAAGTTTCTGTGTACGTGGGGTCGAACGAACGAAGGAAAATATAGTGGAGTTTATGCTGGCATCTCAGGATGGTTGGAAAGCCGTAAGCGGAAGTGTCTCATGGATAATGAGAGAGTTGAGACGCCTCGAAAGACGCAGAAATTCAGTGAGGAGTTAATTCCAGCCGAGCAGCGAAAGCAGAGCCTGCCTCGCAAAGTAGTACCTAACCGTAGTTCCACGGTGCCGAACGGCATGGTTTATCGGGGGTGGTGGTTTGGTTGGTATGAATCCGACACTATCACGAGTTTGATATATGGTTCACGCGTGAAGCCTATCGAAGGTTCCCCTCCTCCGCTCATTAAAACACACACACACACACACACACACACACACACACACACACACACACACACACACACACACACACACACACACACACACACACACACACACACACACACACACACACACACACACACACACACTTCTTAATGGGATTATTTATCGGGTAGCGTGGTAGCACCTTAGCTGAATATTTCGGCGGTTATACTGTCTATACCTTTAGCTTTTTATTGGCACTTTTAATTTTGCGCTCCCGTTGGTGGGGGGTTTTGCCTAGTTTCGTTATTTTCGGTGCTGTTGTTATAACACATTTTCCTCGAAATATTCTTTCCATCTCTTTATAACTTGTGCCTTCCATTGTCGTTGTTACTCTTGACCAGTAATCTCATCCCTCCTTAAATTTGTTTATTATGCCAATGACTTTCTTACACACTGGGGTAGTGTGTGTTCACATATTTAGAATTGTGCTGCTGCCTCTTTCTGCATATTTTCATAAATAACAGAAACATTGAACGACATCGCGCGGAAAAAATCTAACTCATTGTTCTAAGACGCTGCAGATCCTTAAAATAATGTGATGATCAAACTAACATTAAGTTTTCGCCTAATTAGAGAATTACATATCCAGCTAAAACGAATGCTCGTAAACAAAAATGTTTTCTTGAATTGTTATAGCTGTAGCCTCTTCTAACATATGTAGCTGCCACACTTTTTCCTAGAGGTTGAACGGCTCATTTGTCATTTAACCTTCCTTTAGGTTTAAAGCGGAATGATGAAACTGTTTGTAGAATGATTAAAAATTCCGGCATGACAGCAGTTTTAATAAATGTACTATGACCCATAAAAAGGCTTTAGAAATGATGAATAATAATTTACAGGACGTGAGAAACCAGAGGATGGCATTGGACGGTGCTACGATTGTCAGTAAGATTGTGCTGCCGGGTCAATCAGCGACGAACATTCGAAGTAGTTGAACTTCAGTTACAAGAAGTTTCTCATATATACGTATAGGATGCTTTACAGTAGGACTAAATCAAAATCTTGATTGATTATCGAAATACGTTTTAGTTCAATTAAGTATTCTTTAAATATAGCCGTTTGTTTATAATGATTACTGAAGCGCACCCTATCAGCTAGTATTTTATAAATTAAAACCGTTCACCGAGAGCCATAAAATATCTCTAGTCTTTGTTAGTGTACCGTACCATGGATAGAGTAGTTCATAAATGTAATTAAATTGCACACATAAAACTCTGCTAGCGTATCAATTCAAATCATTTCAAAACATTTAAAAATTCCAGCTGGTAACAATGTTTAATTTAAATCGACACAAACAACCACCCTTCCCTTGTCAACAACTCTTCATGTTTCACCCGACACAAATCAATAAAATGAAAATTGGTTTTATATTTTCCCACTTTTGTATCAAAAACAAAAAAAAAAATTCCAATCACGAATATTGTTGTAATTGGAACCCAAAAGCTAACTTTGATTTAATGTCCGTATAATATTTAACCTACAGACGTATGTATTCAGTAAATATGATATAGCTTGGTTAACCAAATGGCGATCTATCATCACGAAAATCCAATGCAGGCTTTTTATTTCCGAACATACCAAAAATTTATAATCAAACTTTTATTATTCTAGGCAAACCTTGTTTCTTCCTCATACGTTCAGACTCCCTCACCAAACCGATTAAAACGAGTCGTGCGTAAAGTTGTGTAACACAATAAACAACTTAAGTTGTATATATGGATTGATGATGTCTCGAAGACGATGGAAAATATCCATTTTATATGTAAAAATTATTATTAGAATTCTGCTCAAAAAGTCAAAGCTACACATCCATACATAAATAAATATAAATAAAAAGCTTTATATCATGTATGCATATAACATATGTTCTATTCGTGTATGGATGGTAAGATAGGAAGAAAATTTAAATATTCCGCTCTTCAACCACCATCATCAGCAACATACATTTGGTAATATGCAAAATGTATGTGAAATTCGTTTAAAATTTTCCGCCTGCAATACTTTCCGTAAGCCGTGTACGCTAAGTCAAGTGAAATATTGAATTTTATTAATAATTTCTCGTTATGTGCGCCGCGTTGTACCAGAAACAGCTATTTCTTATGGAAAATCTTAACAATATATTTCAATTAGATCGTAGATGGAATAGAATATGTTCGTACTTTTTCTATTATTTTTTCTAGATACATGATAATAACTCATTACATACGTACATACACATCTAGGAGAGGCAATGGTACTTCACACCAATAATGAAAATCATTTACCATATTTAGCCAAACTAGTTTTTGTACACCATAAATCACTATGCAGTGATAAGTTGAAAACTTCTTAGTTACCAAATTATTATTAATTATGATACAATGATTTTGCTGAGTCAGTGTCATGTTTTTAGGATGAAACGAAGAATGACATACCGAAATTTTATTATTCAATGTTTCAGGTGCCTATCCTATAAAAAATTAATAAATATTAAATAATTTCTTGAATATCATCCGTTAAGGAGCAACTTACTTTTCTACAGAAACCATCAAAGTTTTTTGATTAACATAATGTTTACCTACCTTCACATACACATACACAAAAACAACCCAAAAAATGTATGTACGAGGGTTGAATACAATTTATGTTTACTTAACGAAAAATACACCAAAAATACTGAAAGAAACATCAATCAACATAAAACAAAGTTATTGTGGTTTGTGCGGTTAAATATTTTACAATTTTTTCGGTTTGGCTTGTGGTATACTCGTATGTGTTTTACAACATTATCCATCTAATTGTTGTGATTTTAATAAAAATTAAAACATCAATTGCAGTTACTGGGAATTAAAGATGACAAATTAGGGGAAAATGTCTCGCAAGCACTAAATAACTCATTATTAGTAGTTTTGTTGTACCCCGTTATGCGGTTTAATTAAATGCCAAATGTTTTTTAGGAATAGGAACATCTTGTAAAAAATGGAGTGGAGAATATTTTGTGGCCAACACCAGACTTTCTTTTATCTCGACTGTACATGGATCTGGATTCACGAATACACGACACTTGTTATCTAAAGCGAAAAATTAAACATACCGGAATTTTAATAAAAACTGTCATGTATAATCAAACATCATTATTCCCACTTAAATTTCACCAAAACAACAAGGTCAACAAGGTCGGTTTTTTTTAGAAATCCTATACGTTTTACCTCCGGTGAACCGATTTCGGACAAAAAAACATAAATTTCGACTCGATCAGTCAATCTGTCTGGATTGTAGATCTTAATACATAAAAAAGTAAAAAGCGATTAAAAAACTCACATATAACCAAGAAAGATACAAACAAATCGTAGACAATCCATCGCTAAGAAGCAAATGTTGTGAATTAAACAGCTAGAAAAATTGAAACATATAATTGAAACCCAATTACGAAATTCTCTTTATATTTAAATTTTTGTTAACTTACATATTTCTAAATTCAATAAGTTCATTTCAATACTGGCATTTTTGTTTTGTGACTTTGTTCCTCGAATTGCAGGAGGCAGCAAGTAATTTATGTATTTATCTTGCTTAATTGTTGTGGCCAACACCCAACTATCTTTTAAGTCAAATGTACAAAGATTTCGAACACAACACACATAATTCCTAAATCGAAAGATTTAATCTAGTGGAATTATAATAAAAACGGTCTTGATTAATAAAAATCACACTGTGCTAGTTGAAAAAAGTGACAAGCTGTAAACCTAATTCGAGTACGCTGAATTCAATAGTGCTGGCCCAATTTCAAAGTTAGTCCCCGTTCTTGAAATATCGCTATTTCGACATGTTTTGCCTCTGAGTCAAAATTTTTTTCAAAATATACACTCATTTTCACGTTGATAGCTCTTGATCTATAACGATTTTCGTTTTGCTTTCCTCAGCAAAGTTGTTGCGCAACCCAAGACAAACAACTTTGCCGAACATATCAAGAACGAAAAACCACATCCACCATATTAGGCTAAGGTTAGGTAAGGTTAGGTTGGAATGGCTGCTTCCGCACACTTAGACCAGTAGTGGCCCGTTGTGATACCACAGGATCCTATTTCCCCTTTACCTCTGTTCAAAACCATTCGGAGCTACGCACTTAGCGCAAAATATCTCGCACTCCACAGCCCGCGAGATCTGAAAGGCTGGCTAAAAAAATAAACCGAAGCAGAGATTATTCTCGAAATCGATATTTCTAAAAAAATTAAAAAATTGGCACAATAAGGAATAGCCTGCACAGACTGCGGATTAGTTAAACTGGTTTAGCAAAATTTAATCAAGCACTATGGAAAAACTTGAATTTGTTAGTAAATTTTTGAATTTTCGTAGTGTGTCGAACTGAACTAAGTTTTATTTCCTAGAGTACTTGACCGAACTTTGCTAAACCAATCTCAACTAATCCTCAGTCTGCAAAGGCTATAAGAACTAAAAACCACTGAAAAATATTTACCACCAACATTTGAATCTGATGAAACCGGAGAAACATCTGCAACAATATATCAACCATTAAATATCACAGCGCCATGCAATCACATTGAAATCTCGCAAAATCGTTTGGATATTATGGTACGATGGTACGGTATTATGGCAAGCCATTCTTTTGTCAAAGGATTTAAAACATGTGAACATTTTGGCTCCAAATGTTCGGATATATGGAGCAATAAATCGTCATCGTCATTTTACGAATTTCAAATCAATTGAGAATAGTTCACTCACTTTTTGCACTAATATATCCGTGGTTTGGTATCCACAATGTATATAATCCCGAAGATTGGCGATCGTTTATCAGTTCTTCTTCACGTTACCAATTCAAAAAATTACATTCCAACTGCACTCAGCACAAACACAAAGGAAACTTATGCATCAATGAAAAACATTATTGATTTGATTAAATACAATGACTATCAATGGAAAGTTTAGGCAGATTTAAAAGTGATAGCTCTTTTAAGAGGCTTGCAATTGGGTTACACTAAAACATGTGATTTATGTGCTTATGGAATACACGTTTTAAAGGCGACCAATACAACGTCATCGGCGACCATACCAACGAGAACATTAGATTGCGATACGACAACATCGTTGAGGCTCCACTTGTACCAAAAAAATGTTGCCACCACCATTTCATATCAAGCTTGGAGTAGATAAAAATTTTATAAAAGCGCTGAATCCAGATGGAAATGCTTTCAATGAATTGCATCGCATTTTTCCACGGTTAAGTGGAATGAAAATAAAAGAAAGTTGGTGTTTGAATCTATTCGAATCTAAGATTTGATCAAATGAAATTTCATTCGCATCTTGTTTTATACTTACAGGAATGGACCATATATTCGTCGTTTAAAGAATAATGATACATTTGAAAATGCTCTCAGTGAACGAGAGCTTGTGGCATGGAAATGTGTAAAAGAAGTTATTAAGAATGTTCTCGGAATTAATCGATTCGATGATTGGCGCAAATATATTGAAAATATGCTAACCGCTTTTCATAATATACATTTTTTGCGTTGTCATGTGAAAAAATTCGCCGTACATTCACCAGTCCGATGAACACGACGAGCGTTTTCACTGCATCCACTCTTGGGTGAGAACTGTTGGAATTTGCAAGAGGAAAAGTTCCCGAAGACGACACGAACGAATCAGAAAATTAGAATTAAAAAAGTTAAGAAAAATGTTAATTTTTTAGGAAATAGTTAAGAAGAATCACCATAAAATCAACTGAATCGATTTAATTTTCTTTTAATAGTTTCTATTGTATCTATATTAGTCGATGCGATGTCTATTCGATCGATTTCAATCGATTTAAATTCAATAAAAGGACAAAAATAGATAAAAAAATGTTTTTCGTCGAAATGAAAAGAAAAAGCAAAACAACACAAAAATGTGAATGTAGAGATGTGGTTTTTCGGTTTTAAAGCAAAACGAAAATCTTAATGGTTCGAGAGCTATCAACGTGAAAATGAGTGTATATTTTGACAAATTTTTGACTCAGAGCCAAAACATGTCGAAAGCGATATCCCAAAAATGAGGGACTAACCTTGAAATGGGGCTAGCACTATTGAATCCAGCATACTTGAATTAGGGTTACCCCCTGGGTGCTTATCTTGTTACAAAAAAAAGTTTGCGATTCAACCACAGTGTCATTATTCCTGCTCAAATTTCAGAAAAACAACAAGGCCAACACTTGTTAAAAATTTTATCCTCACTGCAAAACTTGAGAAAGCTCCTACGGAAGCTGTCACTTCCAGTACATAGAAGTCCACCACATTTTGCATGGATCTTCCAATTTATGAAAAGCTGTAATATGAATCATCTCGATTAATCAATCAGTCTGAGCTATAGAGACGCCCAATTTACCTTGAAAAACAGTGTTTGCAAAAATCGTCATTTCCGCTTCAATTTTTGGAAACAGTTCTGAACCGGTATTGTTCGTCTGGGCTGTAGGAACACGGTATATACGCCACAGTCGGCACGGCAGCTCACACAGACACATGCACATCATATTTTACTACGTAAAAGACAATAAAAAAAATCTTTTGCATTTCCGTTTAAATTTTGGAAAACTGATCTGGACAAGTATTGTTGCAAATTTTATTTAGATTTATTTATTATTTATTTATTTAGTTAATAGTCGTTTTTCTGTTAAATAATATACTTTTCAAATTATTTGCAAACAACAAAAAAACTCCTATAGAAGCTGTCAATTCCAGTGAATCGATTTCGGCGAAAATTCACTGGGATCTCCTAATTTATAAAAAAAACTTAAATTTGAAGTTAAATTCAAATCAATCAATCCAGCTGTATAGGCCGACTCTTTCAAGGCCCTAATGCTGCACCAGCACTTGTAGCACAATCCAATGAAAATAGTACTGAAATTTTTTACATATTAATTACAACATATTGGCATATTTCAACCCCCCCAAAACTACCTCTAAGGGGTGCAATTCTTCAAAAACCATATTTTTCGTTAAACCATGCTTTTTTGCATTTCAATTAATATTTGTTGTATCATACTAAGGGTGGTACTGTAATTTTTTACTAATTAATTACAACATATTGGCCTAGCTCAACCCCCAAAAATTACCCCTAAGGGGTGTAATTTAAAAAAATATATATTTTACATCACACCACGCTTTCTGTATTTCTGTGAATTTTTGTTGTATAGTGGGGATGGTACTAGAATTTTTTTTACAAATTAATTACAATAAAATGGCATAATTAATCCCCTAGAAAACTACCCCGAATAGGAGCAACCGTTTAAAATCATTGTATCGTACTGATGGGGATACTAGAAGTTTTTACAACATGGCGGAATAGTTCAATTGCCAGAATCTGCCTCTAAAAAGTGAAGCTCTTTAAAACAAAGTTTCTCTGTAAAGGTCATACCTCCTAAATTTATCAAAAAAAGCCCACACCAATAAAAATCAATCAAAATATATCGAACTTTCTTCCTATGCAAGAAACAATTACTCCTGAATTTATTAAAACAGCCAACACCCACAAAAATCGATCGTAATGTATCGAACTTCCCCCTTATGCAAGAAAGAGGTATCGCTGAATGTATTACAACAGCCCACATCCATACAAATTAGTAATAATGGATCGAAATTAACTCCTATACGAGAAATAGGTGAATTTATTACAACAGCCCACACCCATAAAAATTGGTAAAAATGGATCGAACTTCCTTCCTATGCAAGAAAGAGGTATCCCTGAATTTATTACAACAGCCCACACCCACAAAAATGTGGAATCGATTTCTGTGGGTGTGGGCTGTTGTAATAAATTCAGGGATACCTAATTCTTGCATAGGAAGGAAGTTCAATTTGCCGGTCAAAAATAGCATCTTTTTAATTTTTTAAATCTTTGTGTGTGCGTGCGTATATCCGTGTGTGGTGCCGTACCGACAAAAAGTTTGTAGCTTCTCTACAGACGGAATGACTGATCGGGATGAAACTTCATAAAGCGAAGTGAGAGCAATATAAAGAATAAAAAGAAAATACATTAAAAACAAAAAGATTGGAGATTGAATTTCAAACAAAATTAATTGAGATAATTTTTTTTAATTTTACCGGAAATGACGTGCTTTGATTATAAACAAGATTTATTTCACCAAAATTCGGTATCTTTGTAGTGCAGGCGGATTGACAATTCGGAATAAAACCTCATATTTAAACTTTTTTCATTAATTGAGAGTTTTTTGCAAAATTTCATGTAAATCCGTCTACCGGAAGTGGCAGCTTCTATAAGAAATTTTTCCATTTTTGCAAATATTTTGAAATGAGTGTGATTTACTAGAACTAGTTTGAACTAAAAGGTTATAAATTAATTTTGCAACAATACCGGTTCAGATCAGTTTTCTTAAATTTAAGCGGAAATGTCAATCTTTGACAAAAAAATGTTTTTCAACAAAAATTCGGCATCTGTACAACGAACCAGACGGATTGATTGATCGGGATGATACTTTATAATGATTCCAATTTGATTTATATTTTGTTTTGATTTCCGAACGTCAAAAAACAATTTTTTTTAATCAGTGACAAATGTCAAGCCTATTCGGCGCTATTTTTTTATATCCACAAAGCAGTTGAATTTCAAGTGGTGGCATCTATTATCGTTTCAAAAGTCTACCAGAAACAGTTGTATATAATGTAATCGCGAACGCGTTTGTGACACAAAATTCCCCGATATCGAAAAATTGCGCTCGTTTTGAGTCGACCTTGGCTTTATTGTATTTAATGCACCGATCAGTTTTTTAACGTTTTGTGTTTTCTGCCCAGTTTTTGCATACACATTTGGCTCATTCTTAAACGACGGAAAAAGTTTATTCGCTGCATGTCGTTCAATGCTTGCGCTTGGCTTTGAGTGTTGCTGTAAATATTTTTGTAGTTGTTTTGCCATGTCCTCTTCTTCATCGCTGTTTTCAATCACGACATCCATCATCCTTCATCATCTCTGGAATGTTTGAAGGGAAGAGATGCACCAGATATGCCTTGGCTTCTTTAAATAGTTCTGTTTTGGGACATGGGTGGAAGATTGTCGACTTCTCACTCTCACGACAGCTATTTAGCGGACCGTTCAAATATTTAAAAGTAGATAACAAACGACTGCATCTGCGATCCGTTAGTTTTATTTTTAGGCTGGATAGAAACTCGTCGCTCAATTCAGTGTGCTGATTCTCCAATTTTGTGAACAAAAATTGTAGAATAGAATCCGCTGCAAGTAAATTCACATTGTGTCGGCTGAGAGCTTCAACAGCAACCCGTAAAGGTTTTACAGCATTAATGATATTTTCACAATGCTTTTCTTCTGCGGCCGTAGTGGCCATAAACGATAAATTGAGAGTATCAAGGGTTTTACGAAAGTACTTGCTAATGCGAAAGTATCTGATTAGCATCGATTCAAGACTATTTCAACGTGTCTTGCAATCCAATATCAAGTGAAGCTCTTTCTTTTCGACTTCTTTAACATAATTCTGTAAGATAGAGTTTTGTACAGGAGAGTTCTTGAATTTCAAAATAATTTTGCGGACTTTGATTATGCATTCAAATGTAGATTTAATAGTCATCGTTTTATCAGAAACAAATATGATATCGTCGTCTGCGCCATCAGAATCGTTTAAACAACTATTTTGTGGCAGTCAAATATTTTTCGTATAATAATTGTATCAGCTCGTGAAGCAGATAAAAAGTTTAACATTTTTATTCACTTCTATTTTTAACTTTTTAACTTTTATGCGGTATTTAAACCTTGTGACACAACCTTGTGACACTTTTTAAAACAAAATTTATTCAAAATTTTAACCAAAATTTCTCGAGAAAAAAAGTGGATTTCTCGAGATTCGGGATTTCCCGGAATACAAAAATTCAAATTCTCGAGATTTCGGGATTGAAAATAGACGGAATTTCTCGAGAATTCCCGTCGGGAACTTCCCGAAGCCCAACTCTAGGCATGGCGCCCAATCAAGCAAGTACGTATTATCTGTTATTGGCATCGTGCCGTTGTTGAAATAATCCAAAAAAATTTTAGTTAACTAATAATAATTGTTATCCTATCCGTATAGAATCTCCAAAACAAAAGGCAAAGGAAACGGTCAACAATCAAGCTGCCGGTTGCCGTTATAGTTTGAATCTTAAAAAAAATTAACAATCTCCATGTATACAAATTATTATTTTGTTTGTTTATATTTCAAAAATATAAAAATTAAATGTTTTGTTATAAGATGAATATTTTGGAAATCGCAATGATTTTTGCCAAAAATCGGTCTCTCGGAAATGGTAGCTTCCATAGGAGCTTTTCCGTTTTTTGCAAATATTTTGTATAGTAAAGGATAATATTTTTCGTTTTGGTTTTTCGTGTGTATGTTTTTGATACATTATGCGTGATTAGCGATATCTGTCAAAGTCAATGAATCTCATCATGGTTTTTCACCCGAACAACATTTACAAATTATTGAATTTTATTATCAAAGTTCGTTCATTTTATGGTTAGGAAGCGGAGAAAGCGGTTCAACCCATTGTGACAAAATCTCGCACCAATTTCACGTTATTGGACATCAATCCACCAAATCGTATACGGAGATTGCGTACCGAGGAAAATATTGCAAAAAGCCCAGCAAGTGTTGATGAAAACGACAAAATGTCTATTCGTCAGAAGGTGTATAAAATACAGCTCGTGCAAAACTGCAGCTGAACGACTTGGTACATCATCGAAGTTTTGGTGAATGGGCCTTAGAACATCTTGGGGAAAATCTGTTTTTTTACCGAAAAAATATATTCAGCAAAGAATCACATTTTTGGTTAAATGCTAAATCTGTCGATGTGATGAGCAGCCACAGGCAATGCAAGAAACGCCAATGCACCCAGAAATAACCACTGTTTCGTGCGGTTTATCGGCCGGTGAAATCACCGGCTTGTATTTAGTCAAAGATGACGATGGACGCAACGTTACCGTCAATGGCACTTGCTGTTGCTCGATGGTTTCGGACTTTTATTTCCAAAATGCATCAACTGAATTTGGTCGACATGTGGTATCAGCAAGACCAGAATTTATCTCACAGTATTGGTCCATTGAATTGGACGTCTAGATCGTGCGATTTGACACCTCTTTATACTTTTTATGACGCTACGTGAAATCTCTCGTCTATACCAATAAACCAACCACAATTGCAGAATTGAAAGACAACATTAAACGTGTTATACTGCGAGATACCAGCCAAAATGCTGGAAAGAGTGGTCAAAATTGGGCATATCGCATGGACCACTTAAAACGTAGCCGTGGCCAGTTGCAAACACCATACAATTTTACTGTGTTTTATTTTGAAAATTATAAACCAAATGCTTAAAAAACCGCCCGTTATATAGCACTTGCGAATAAATGGTTAAAACTAAAAGATTGTAAATTAAGTTTGAAACTAAATTTGTTCGGATAATTCTTTTAATTTTACCGAATATGACAAATTTTGGGAAAAAAACTTTATTTCACCAAAAATCGATACAGTCTAGGTGGATTCGGAATCAAATTTCATACTTAACCTTTTTTAATTATTTGGGAAATCTTTGCAAAATATGGTGGAAATCTGTATTCCTGAAGTCACAGCTTTCATGGGAGCTTTTAAAATTTTAGCAAAAAGGACAAAGAATTAAAAGATTCAAATAAATTTAAAGATTAAATTACAATATGTGTGCTGTATTCGAGATCTATGTACAAAATCGTGATAAACGAAAAGCGGGTGTTGGCCACAACAATCCATCACTCCATTTTTTCCCATGCATTCTAAATTCAATATTTTATTTCAAAACTAAAATTAACCGTATACCAGTTGTACTAACATTTAATATGTGAAATTTGTTTTGGATGCGATAATCTTTTTATAGATAGAAATAAATATTAATTAGTTAAATTGAAAGCCGGTTATTTGTTTTTCATTTTGTAAACCCTATGCTGGAAATCGTTATTTGTTTAATTTTATCAAACGCAAGCATCAAAGAGATTTATGGAAAAGCTAGTCCTCGAGATATTAGAGGTATCTAAATGAAGGCCAATCTACACTCCAACTTAAAATTGTTTTTCGATTTCGAAGCATCAGAAAGCATAATACCTACTATTCTTGTTCAGACGCTGCGTCCTATATTAGAATTTATTATAACAACATACCTAGTTAATAATTTCTAGAACTCTACCATGGCACGCTAGGCCTTAAGTTTGTAGTTGTGTGCAGACACCAATTTTAAAATCATTTTAAATCGTTGATATCTTAAATCAACAAGTTTTTGATAAATCGAGAGAGAGAGAGACGGTTAAGTATTTCGACTGATTGTATATTGCACGCTTTCTAAGTCATGTTCTTCATATGAAACTAGACGTAATATTCGGTCTGAAAAGTTGAATTTTCATTTTCAAAATGCGTGTCCCTTTTCCCAGATAATATTATAATGGTGTTGAGGTAACATTACAAAACTCTGCGTATCTATAATCGTAGTAGTTATTTACGTTAACAGAGAGAACTAGAGCGGTTGATTTTTTCCACTACCAACCCGAACCAAATACTCCCCGTAGAAATAATTATTTCAATATATGTACACGAAACTGTCCAACATCGGAAAATTATATTTTGCTTTCACAATAAATTCGTTAATTTGACCACTAAATCATATCATTTAGAAGTTTACACAAATTGTTTCAAATCAAATTTTCTCACGAATAAAATTCATTTGAATCCCACAAATAACATTTAAAAATGCACAACGAGGATATATCCTAATATATAAAAATGGTGTCTGTAATGATGGTAATAGCCTTTCTCAGGAACCAGACATCGCGAAGCTGAAATTTTCACCATAGATTACGATTTTAGCGGTTCGGGTTTTTGTTTTGGTTTGAACTCGCAACGAAGCATCTTAAGAACTTCAGATTTTAACCATAGGTTTGTTTCGTTACTACATATTTGGGTTTTTGTGAAATTTGGACTCGATAGGTGGCGCTGTTTTCTGCCTTACCACTTTGTGGTAATATAGGCCAGATATTTTTCGGCACCGCAAATTCTACTATGCAATTGCAAAAATAAACGAAAACTTTATTAAAAATATCATTTGAAATTCTAAATAAAATTTTACAAAAATAAAAGAGTACGCGAAAACATTGATCGCAAGACGCGATACATTTTCAATTATTGATTGTGTTACCAACAACACGAAGTGGCAGTTAAAGATGATTCCATTGTATTGTAAAATTAAGTGTTTATTTCATAAAAATGCGACGCTCAAATATTGGTCACAATACGCGAAGAAACCAAGCGATTAGACGATATAAAGAAAATATTAATGCTGACCAACAATTATCAGAATTAAAGACACAAGGCAGCGCAACTTATAACGTGAAATTCACAAGAAAATATAACCGAAATTCGAAGAGTTACTAATCGAAGAGCAAATAGAAATGTTCGGGCTGCGGCAAGAGCATCGAACACTCAATTCGAGCGGAACAGAAGAGCATTAGTAATTGCCTCATTTCATCTTATTGCCTTTAATTATGAAGCAGACTTCGATTATTACGTGCATCCTAAAAATGTTTATCGGTTAAATGGATAAAGAATGCAATTATTGTCATGCTTTAAAATTTAAAAATGAAACTCCTGGGATGTGTTGCTCTTCAGGTAAGTTTTTTTTGGACATTAACCACTCCTTCCCCCTTTTTATTACGTCAAAAATTCATAAAATATTATCGTAAAATGTTTCAGGTAAAGTTGTTTTACCAATTTTAAATCCACCACCTGAACCTTTAAAATCCTAGATGACAGGAGAATTAAATGATTCAAAGCTATTTTTGTCAAAAATAAGGAAATTTAATCAATGCTTCCAAATGACATCTTTTGGCGCAAACCGCATTACCAATATTGATCCTCTTGGTCGTAATTTTGCATCAACTTTTAAAATTCAAGGCCATATTTATCACCCCAACAACATCAGTATGTTGTCGATATGTATGCCAACATCGAGAGTGAACGTCTACGATACATTCGTTTTAATCAGTCAAGATTACGAAGCGACGAATAGATACACTTGCGTAATGCAATAAATGAAAATGTAGACAGAAGTATTAATGCCAATGACATCGGTAAAACTGTTATTCTTCTTTCATCATACATTGGGAGTCCGCGTCATATGCAAGAGCAGTATCAAAACGCTATGACTTTCGTTCGTCATTACGGAACACCCGATTTATTTATAACATTCACATGCAATCCAAAATGGAACGATATTGTAAAATTATTAAAGCATGGTCAACAATCGCATGATCGACATGACATTATCGCACGAGTTTTTAAACAAAAGCTAAAATCCTTAATGGAACTCATTACAAAATATCATGTGTATGGGCAAACGAATTGTTGGGTGCATTCGATCGAATGGCAAAAACGAGGACTTCCTCATGCTCATATATTAATTTGGCTGACAAATAAAATAAGATCAATCGATATCGATAACGTAATAAGCGCTGAAATTCCTGATGAAGACACGGATCCAGAATTGTTTGAAATTGTTAAATTAAATATGGTTCACGGTCCATGTGGAGCACTTAATATGAATTCACCATGTATGATTAATGGTAAATGTTCCAAAAGTCTTCCTAAAGATTTTACAATGCATACGATTACTGGAATTGATGGCTATCCATTATATCGTAGAAGGTCCACTGAGAATTCTAGAAAGTCATTCACGATAAATATTCACAGAAATGAACTTGAAGTTGACAATAGATGGATTGTGCCTTATTCACCATTTTTATCAAAAACTTTAATTTTTTTTATACAACTTTAGTACCTAAATTTTTTTTAAAGTAAATACAAAAGGGAGAAAAAATGTGATTCCCCGTTGATATAAATCGATTGTATATACTATACATATCAAAACACTATCTCCGGGTAATATCGGCTAGTCTATTAGGTAAAAGATGACACCAACGGCAGTAAATACAATGGAAAATTATATAATCCAATGACCCCCTGCCAGCAGCAAATATGCGAACCAAAAATACCATTTAGTGTGAGCACAGAAAAGCATAACAAAAAATTTCGTTCTTTTTGGTTTAAACTTGGAACAAAGAAGATCGTTGTGGTTTTGGACATTAGAGATTCATATGAACAACAGGTACAAACTAACCACCAAGTGGGTTAGTGGCAAATTAAGACAATAAATTCAACAAATACGTAGGTACACGATATAAATTAAACGTACTAATTGCTTGTTTGAACAAGTTAAAATGATTTGATGAAGGAAATTGATTAATATTTTCAACTTTTTATTTTTAATTCGTGTTGTCAGAACTGAGTGGACGTGCTTGACATTTAAGCAAAATTTTAATAAAAATAAACAGTTGAAAATATTAATTAGTGTGAAAGATGAATTTTTGTTGTTGTGTTCTTCGTTTGGTTTAGTTTCTCTTATGAATAGCGTTACGAGACCATGCTCAAATAACGGGTGATTTTTTAAGAGCTTGAGAACTTTTTTTTAAAAAAAAACGCATAAAATTTGCAAAATATCATCGGTTCTTTATTTGAAACGTTAGATTGGTCCATGACATTTACTTTTTGAAGATAATTTCATTTAAATGTTGACCGCGGCTGCGTCTTAGGTGGTCCATTCGGAAAGTCCAATTTTGGGCAACTTTTTCGAGCATTTCGGCCGGAATAGCCCGAATTTCTTCGGAAATGTTGTCTTCCAAAACTGGAATAGTTGCTGGCTTATTTCTGTAGACTTTAGACTTGACGTAGCCCCACAAAAAATAGTCTAAAGGCGTCAAATCGCATGATCTTGGTGCCCAACTTACCGGGCCATTTCTTGAGATGAATTGTTCTCCGAAGTTTTCCCTCAAAATGGCCATAGAATCGCGAGCTGTGTGGCATGTAGCGCCATCTTGTTGAAACCACATGTCAACTAAGTTCAGTTCTTCCATTTTTGGCAACAAAAAGTTTGTTAGCATCGAACGATAGCGATCGCCATTCATCGTAACGTTGCGTCCAACAGCATCTTTGAAAAAATACGGTCCAATGATTCCACCAGCGTACAAACCACACCAAACAGTGCATTTTTCGGGATGCATGGGCAGTTCTTGAACGGCTTCTGGTTGCTCTTCACTCCAAATGCGGCAATTTTGCTTATTTACGTAGCCATTCAACCAGAAATGAGCCTCATCGCTGAACAAAATTTGTCGATAAAAAAGCGGATTTTCTGCCAACTTTTCTAGGGCCCATTCACTGAAAATTCGACGTTGTGGCAGATCGTTCGGCTTCAGTTCTTGCAGGAGCTGTATTTTATACGGTTTTACACCAAGATCTTTGCGTAAAATCTTCCATGTCGTCGAATAACACAAACCCAATTGCTGCGAACGGCGACGAATCGACATTTCACGGTCTTCAGCAACACTCTCAGAAACAGACGCAATATTCTCTTCTGTACGCACTGTACGCATTCGTGTGGTTGGTTTAATGTCCAATAAAGTAAACTGAGTGCGAAACTTGGTCACAATCGCATTAATTGTTTGCTCACTTGGTCGATTATGTAGACCATAAATCGGACGTAAATCGCGAAACACTTTTCGAACCGAACACTGATTTTTGTAATATAATTCAATTATTTGCAAGCGTTGCTCGTTAGTAAGTCTATTCATTATGAAATGTCAAAGCATACTGAGCATCTTTCTCTTTGACACCTTGTCTGAAATCCCGCGTGATCTGTCAAATACTAATGCATGAAAATCCTAACCACAAAAAAATCACCCTTTACATGCATTTTCTGAATCAAATATTTCAAGATATTCTCTCGAGGCCAAAAGTATAAATCTCCAAGTGACTGATCATGTTACCATTGAATATTTTTAATCCCTCAAAACAATGTGCGCGTTGTCAACCTCGATTTCAAACAAAAATTAGTTGTTGCGATTTATTGAATTCTTTAAATTCTCATGATTGGACTTCTGTGTTCTCTCTTCTATTCCTCTCTGTCTACTCTACTCTATGATCAAAATTTATCTTATTTCATTTTTATTAATAAATCGACGCGAATTTAATCGTTTTAAATAAAAACAAATCGATAACCAAAATAAGAAGATCTAACTTCAAAATAAACCCCTGGATAACCGCATCGCTACTAAGTTTAATTAATTATAAAAACCACTTAGCTAAAAAACTAGCGAAGAATCAGACTAATGCGATGTTGAGTAATAAACTTAAAAAGATTAATGCTAAACAGTTAATTCCTCTAGCAAAGGAGAGGTATTTTAAGGCTCAGTTTACTGCTGCTGAGAATTTAATATCGAAATGGAAGGTAGTTAATAGTGTCTATTGGAAAGAAATGGAAGGTAGTTAGTAGTGGTAGTCTGAGCACTAATAAAATTACTTTAATTGCGGTTGGAGATTATAAAATTGAAAATGATCCATTTAAAATAGCGAATATTTTTAATGAATATTTCATCAATGTACCTAGTGAATTCATTAATTTAGATGAGTCTGTTAAGAGATAACTTAATTTTCTCGAACTTAAAAAATCAGAATTTTTTCCTTTCCTCAGTTTGTGAAGAGGAAATTTTTGCGATCGTTCGTAATTTAAAAAATAGTACTTCATATGGCTTTGACGAAGTTTCACATGAAATAATCAAAAATATAATTAGTAGTCTTGTTCATGTATTGGCTTTTATTTTTGATGTTTGTTTGTCTAAAGTTGTTTTTCCGAAACTACTTAAAGTTGGTGTTGGAAAACCGCTTTTCAAAAAAGGTTCTCAGTTAGATAAGCATAACTACCGCCCTACGACAGCTTTATTCATTGATATTTCTAAAGCAAATGTTCTGGGGCCATTGCCTTTTCTAACCTATTGTAATTCAATTTTATCAGCCTGGATTTGCGTGGCAATATCATTGCGTTTTCAGACATAGTTTAATAGTCAAATGTCTGATTTAAATTCTTGTTTAACTTATCATTCGTTATTTTGCAATCATACCAATTGTGACTCCCTTTGCATTTCAATTGAAACCGTGTACTCTTTTAAATAGCTCGGTTTGCATTTGGACTTTCAACTAAATTTTAAGGGTCATGTGTATAATTTAAACAGTAAATTACGGATATCACTAAAAACTTTTTACTATCTGCGGAATATTTGTAGTCCAGAATTCCTAAAATGCAAAAAAATACAAAAATTAAATTTTCTTAGTGAACAGTTCGATTTGATGTTTATGAATACCCATTGCCAGTACTCTACGAATATGATGATTTTACACAGACCCAAGCAGCGTACAGCTACCTTGGGAAAAACCAATATCTAAATTTTTCCTAAAGGGATAGCAGATAACCTCCAAATCACTTAGCCATTTAGAATTCCTGTTATGTAGCTTTTGTATGTTTTATTATATGTAGATATTGGGATGAGCCCCAAGTACAGAATTTCATCAAATTTGATTTCAATGTTCTGTACAGACGATATGTACGCTGGTTTTGATTTTATTTGATAGATGAATGATGAAGTAAATGGGAAAAGCTCATTTTTATGATTTAATTTTTTTTTTGTGTTTTTTGGATTTGATTTTTATTAGAAAAATAAAATAAAATAAATATTATTTCTCGCTCTGTTGTGCTTTCTTATTTTTCTGTTTTCTAAGAATTTTGTATTTCTGTACAATTTTTTCCCTCTAAGATGTGGATCTAGAACTGATTTTACATTTCATTGAATTGGGTATTGTATTATTTGGTCCTATTGTTGTAGAAAAAATCTAAATGAAAACTTACAATCAATACCAGTATACACTACTACTTTGTATGAAAATTACATTTTATATTATCGTAATCGACACATGCACACAACACTTACTTGAGAAATAGCGTCGAGGGAATATCGCGATAAAATATAATTTTTTTTTACTTCATGGTTTATCTTTCTTTATATCCAATATCCATAAAATTGAGATATATAATTTGAATTAGATTTGTGCGTGAATTAAATTTATAATTACTTGAATTGTTCAGAACACCAAATTCTGGTTATTTGGCTCTTCGGTAGTTATGAAATATTGCAATGAATAATAAAACCGATAACAAAAATTATTTTCACTCTACAGGGAAATCTATAATTGTGTTTAGATATTTTATGATTTAAAATTCATTTTGCATATTAAATTAAAATATTTTATCGAATCATAAATGTTTACAATGAAATTCGTAATAAATTGAGATCAACCATTACTATTATACATAATTTATTGGTAACCCTGTTTCTTCCCACCGCTATTATCAATGGTGTGAATTTACCTGGAAGTAAAGAAAATAAATATTATTTATCATTATTTGCAAAATTGTAATTGTAATCTTTGTAAATATACTAATCTTTTGTTATATACTCCATTTCTACAACAGTCTTAAGGAGATTACGGTTTGGGAATTACGTACATCAGTGGACAACGTAATTTTCGCTATTGAAGTATTAACCACCAAAAAAGTTGTATGGCTAAATTTATTGCTTTTTTCAAAATTTCGTCATTTGTGGTGTTAGCCTGCCACCCTTCGGAGAATTCGTCTGCCGGATCTGTTGTACTTCAAAACAGATATACCGATCGAAAATAATATCGATAACAAACGTCAATAATTGTTAGTAAATGGCTAAAAAATTGTATATAAAATTAGTTGACTGTTGACTGAAAAAACATTCCCATCTAATTTACAGCAACTCTAATACGAAATAAAACCGGTCACACCTGTTAGGCAATTTCATTTTAAATTTGTAAAATGTCTGAGAATGTTTACGTCTGAGCACCAATTTAAAAACGCTTATCCCCATATTTTGCTCATCTCTGTTAAACTGGTACCGCAGGTTCAAATTCTAAATTCGCACCTATTTTTTCATAACTACGTTTTTCATTGCAGACATAGTTTAACAGTCAAATTTGTTTTATGTAGATAAACCAAAACATTTCTCGATTTGATAACATTCATTTGTTGTCAAAGACAGTTTTGGAATTCTCTATTTGCCCCCATTAATAATAAAACACAATAACCATGATGCAGTTAACTAGTATTAGGATAAAGACTTCTAAAATACTAACTACTTTCATTTTGATAAATTTTTTAATTTGATCCACTGAACCTAAAAATTTCGAAATCTTAATCGCAAAAACAAATCCATATCTTGTACTATTCAAACCGATAGTAAGAAGTAAAATTGCTGTTCTGAATTATCACCGATCACATTTGTTCGAAGATATCGATGCTTTAAATTCTTTACTTCTCGGATGAAATTCTTTGCTGAGATTCACTGCGTCTGCAACAAAATTTTCTGTAAAAGCGAGTTTCGTGTAGTGACCCAACTACGTATCACACAGCTTTTGACAATTTTTCACAATTTGACGGTGTTAATGGATAATCTTGTCGGATTTCGATTTTCATTTTAACAATAAATGTTAAAAAGAAACTCGGACCCCACCGGTGTACCACTAATCGAATTTTTCCGAATTCAGCACTCGTTGGTATCGGAGCCTAGCAATCACTCATTAATTTTCATAAAAATTAAATTAACATTTTAGAGATAATGAGTTGTCTTAGAATAACTCTAATAATTCAAATGACGTGACCTATACAAAGAACGCAAAATATATAACGCAACACGAAACAACCTTACTAAATTTTATCAAAATGTTTGTCAAAATTGTTCAGCCGATAAAGTTTAAAACGGACATTCGACCGGATTAAATACAAACGAACCGAAAACTTATGGACCGAAAATATATGGACTTCATCGGAAGACTCTCTAGCTCTAAACTTTTTGAGAGATTCTTAGAATAAATCACAAATTTAAATGGTGGCAGTTGGCGCAACTTGGTTTAAATAATGCAATGACACGCAACATGATCAGCAATATGCAATAAGGTGCAACATCATGCAAAATATTGCAACAAATGATAACAACGAAATAAAAAAAATCAATTAGAAAAATATTGTAAGGCAACATGATGGTTCGCCAGGGTCCCACATTAAATTTAATTTTTCGCGCTGTGAAAAGTTTTAAAACGGACCCGAATGGCGTCGTAACACTTTCAATCAAGATTCAATCGTAAAACCCATTCTTATCAAAATCATTCAAGCCGAACCTGTTTTTATGAACCGGTTAGCACCCATGACCTGAAACCCATTTTAATGTTTGCGTAGCATGCGCTCTACTCTGCTGCGATTCTCGATGTTATAGCCACAGAAACCATGAACCAGAAACCATGAACACTGATCCTATAAATTCACCAAGGTAAATTACTTTTCGTATTGCGTGTTGATCTAAAGGCATGAGGCTCAACCCGCAGATATTGAGCAGACGGAATACGTATTCAAATAGTAGGTTAAAAGTATAGTTACGAATTCGGGCGTCCTGTCCAGATTCGTAATGGTTTTTGGAAGTAAAACGCATTTAAAATATTAAACTTTATTTATCAACACCTTTAGCTTCTTTAAAAAAAATTGTTTAGTTTGTTATATTGTACACTTTTCACTGTACTCTATTTCACATTCAATTCAACAGTTGCTAATCCCAGTACTTTCGCGTGCGTAACTAAGTTTCCGGGTTTCACATTTATATCAGAAGCTATGTTTTGTTCATGTCGAGGACATTTTGTTAACGATGACCAGTTGTAACACCAGAACATATCGCAACGCAAAAATATTTTTTCTAACAACAAAAATGTCGAGTTTTATGCCAAACAAACAGCATTTGCAGGAACTTT
The DNA here is from genome assembly GCA_963691935.1 of Nephrotoma guestfalica. Classification (NCBI taxonomy): domain Eukaryota; kingdom Metazoa; phylum Arthropoda; class Insecta; order Diptera; family Tipulidae; genus Nephrotoma; species Nephrotoma guestfalica. Next base: position 100,016,996 of record OY829914.1, read on the forward strand.
GCTTTTCTGCTTCAACTTGACAAAAAAATGCAGCTGAAGCACATTTGCTTGAGGAGGCCTACGGCGAACATGGCGATTTCGACATTGAAGACAAGAAGCTCTCCGGAAGACCAAAAATATTTGAAGACACCAAGCTACAAGCGTTATTCGATGAAGATGATACGCAAACTCAAGATCAACTTGCAAAGATATTAAACACGACTCGCCACGGTATTTCGCAATGTTTATTTGTAATGGGAAAAATTCAAGATTGGTGCCGCATGAGTTGACTGAGAGACAGGTGGAAAATCGAAGAGCCATTTGTGTAATTTTGCTTTCACGGCATGAAAGAAGAGCTTTCTGCATCGAATTATTACGGGAGATGAGAAGCGGATCTTTTATAAGAATCCCAAACGCAAAAAGTCGTAGATTTCACCTGGCGAAGCATCAACATCGGCGGCACGGCTAAATCGCACTATGAGTTGCTGAAACCGATAACTAATAACTATAAGTCAGGACCTGGATTGCTTGAAAAACGGCCCGAATGCGACCTCCTACTGCACCCGCCTTATTCGCCAGATATGGCCACCACGGATTATCACTTATTCCGGTCGATGGCGCAAAGCTTGGCAGGCCTACACTTGGCCAGTTTCGAAGAAGCACAAAATCAGTTGGATTCGGTTCAAAGACGTGTCGTTTTACCGTCGTGGTATTCATGTATTGCCAGAGATATGGTAAAAATGTGTAGATAACGAAAGACAATACTTTGAATAATTCTCTCTTTTAATATTTCTATTGTAATCTTCCATTTTTCAAAAAAACCTGGAAATTTAGTTGCACACCTAGTATGTTAAGAATAATAATTACCCAAGAAAATGTTGACTCCAACTAGGATACGATGATAAATCTTGCTGATACATACCTTGGCCAATCGACTACCAAGTATTACCTATATCTGTGGTAGAACTCATTACATTACATTATCGATAGGATCACCTTGCCTGTCTGTGGATTCTGTTTGCCATTTATGAGGAAGTTTTTTCTGAAATTAAGTTTTTGTTTTTGCTTGTACTAAGTTTTTATTTCTAAAATATATGGCAACACTGATGGCATGTAGTATTCCAATGGAAAGGGCATAAACCATGGAATTTTTTAAAACAAAGCTAATTTCCAAATAACATTAGTTTTGAAATTTTATTTGAAATAAATGAGAAGGTGAAATTTTTCACAATTTTACACATTTTTAAGATTTGGAAGTCCATAAGTTATATTTCTTAAACCAATTGCATTAAATAATAATTTATTTAGAATAAAATCACATTACAGAATACAATAAAAGTCATTTCGTGCCTTTACGACTACAAACAAAAAAGTAATGGCAAGATTTTGGATAATTAAAAAAAAACTTCAAAATACCATATCTCAGTTACCGTGGCACTTAGGACTAGGCACTTCTATGGATTGAAATCTTCCAAATGACCCCGCCAATCTGCCAACAAGTTTTGTCAGTCCACGCGCCAAACACCTTGTATATTCATTCATATTTATATGTATATTCATTGTTGCATGAGCACACATACACAGACACACACACATTGAAAAACTGTTTTAAATATTTGAATTCAAACATTGTGTTAATGCGTTCCAAATTTAAGCTCAACTCAAATTGCTTCCTACAGCAAAAGACTCCGCGATCGTTAAAAATTTATCAACTGTTGCTAGATCAAACAGAAAATGCTCAATGTACAAAATGTTTGTTAATTTTAAATTTATATCTCTATCTATTGAACTAAATTTGACCACAAATCCCATCTCATGCAAAAAAAAACTACACGAAATGAGAATACCTGCTTAACGGGGGTTGGATAACAACGTTATTTCCTTCAATAACAATTAAAAACAAACAAAATTTTAACTATTTTAACACTGTATTGCGGTTTATTAAAATTTCTCACGCAAAAATGACAAAACTTATTCACATTATATGAGTAGATTGTCACTATAATCATTCCGCTATGAAAACAAAATAAATTTAACAACAAATTATTTCCCTTTTACTCTATATTGGATTGTTCTAGTCGACGGAATGGTCTTCGAGTGACCAGTATTTGTTAAAAATTACATTTTGTTGTGCAAAAGAAATTTGTTTAGACATTTAAGACGACAAACAGTCGACTGTTTACATTCTCTGGCTTTCACTGTATTATTGGAGCTGGTTAAATATACTTTACCCGAATAACGAGTTATCTTTATGTGCTTGCGAATTGATGATTTTAAAGAGCCTAGTTGGTTTGGATGAGCTGCATCCGAACATTCAATAACAAATATTTAATATTTGCTTCAATTTGTCTTGTGGCGTCCTCTAAGTTTAATTCTAAACTTTTGAACCATCGAACTCACTAAACCTGGTATCCTAATTATCTTTAGACAAAACAACATATTTTTGCATTTCAGGTTGTGTATCACCTTCACAAGATACAAGAACACATTTTCACATTGAATTACTACTGGTAACGATTTAGAACAACTTGGTATGTTTGCGTTGCCACTACCTGAAAATATATTGTATATTGCAATTATTTTATAGTAGAAAATGTAATAATTATAATAATAAAAATGCTATTAACTTATTTGCTTTATTCAGTTTACAACAATGACTTTATAACGACTTATCATATTATAACAATTTTTAATTACTTTTACACTCCACGACACAGTTTATTTTACTGTAATTCGTTAAAACAAATCTCACATATCATATATCGCTTACATATGAAACACTTATCACGAAACTCATAAAGGTAACACTTAACAGCACATAAACACTTAACTCACTTTAAAAAAAATTATTTTATCTTATTTAGAAAAATCCCTTACTTCAGATAACGGCTGTTATGAAATGATTTAACGGCTTTTTTACAATAGTAAGCATATGAAAAAATCACTTAGCCAAAACTCGAATTAGTTTTAACAGAATAGTTTTTGAAAAAAACGCTTATTGTTACTTAAGTTATTTTTCGGCAGGAATTTCTCCCGTTAAATTTAAATGTTTATTTAAGTGTTCACTTAAGTGAATTAAATAATTTTTATGATTTTATTTTATTTTATATGTGCATATACAAAATTTAATATATTTTAAGACTCAAATAAGTGGTTTTTTTTTCAAAATAATCCAATTCGGTGCAGTTAAGTGGTTTTATTTTTAAAATTGACTTGGATGTAAATGATGCCAAAAGGAACAGATAGAAATAAAATTTGATAAAATCACTTAAACGATATTAAGTGGTTATGTTGAATTGGCACATATATATTCCAAGATTTAAGTTTTAAATAATTTTTCGGCAATCCGTAGTTCTAAAGTCATACATCATTATAGTTATAATTAAACTCATAGGCAATAAAAATTATTTAAAAATGACCACAAAATCCACATTTAAAAAAAGAAGAACACACAACCGAAATTAATGACAATACAAAACTTGTTTGCCACACCGCTCAGTAACCACAAATTTTCTTTGGGGTATAATATTTAATATAAAATCTTCCATGTAGTCTCAGTATGACCTAAGCTATTAGTAGAACCGAAAGTATTGGTTAATAGTGGAAGTTTTTGAGGTATTGGCCAAAAACTGAAAATAACTTATATGGCCGGAGAAATTCAAAAAATTATAGTAAAAATTCTAATCCATAAATTTTCCCCAAATTTTCCTTGAAGTCTCAGTATGACCTACCTGCGATTAATCGACCGACTAATTCATAGTGCTAAGTTAAAAGATTACAAAAAAAATAATAACATGAATCTATATGTTCATCTACTCTAAAAAAAAAAAAGTATATACAAATAAGTAGTAGTTTTAAAAGAAAATTAATGGATAAAAAGAAAAAAAGGAAAAAATAAGAAAAAATATATATTTAAAAATGTTTAGCGTGATGCAATAAGGAAATTAAATTTTTAAGATAATTATTTAGTGAATTTGTTTTCTAATATTAAGAGTTCTATTAAGTTTGTTAATTTGTTAATTTAAAAAAGTGAATGAAAAGTGCACGTTGTTTTTTTGTAGTGTTTCCCATGGTCGTCACCACCGTTTGCGCAGAGTGCTCTACGGATGGACGGGTGAGTTTAGTTGTAAGCACAAAAACAGTTTTCTTTCATTCATTTTGTTCAAATTTATTTTTCTTGTATAAAGTTAATATGTTCGCAAGATTTTCTTGCATATTTTTTGTATAGCGAAAGGTAAAATTACGTCGTTATGATTTTTCTTGTTTTTTGTAAATTTCCTTAAATAAATTATTGTTGTGTTGATAATGAAGTGAAATATTTTTATTAAATGGTCAATGGTGTTGTGCTGAATCGGGAAGATGAGGATGGTTGCTAGTGATTCTTTATTTTTTTTGTGATTTGTGATGACACATATTTTTGTGGTGTCTCATGTAAGCATGTCGGCAGTGAACCCCCGCATCTCCACTGAGATCTAAAGGATTTAAAAAGTGTCAACCGCGCATGCAGAGGCACGTAAAACCTACGCTATTAGTAAAACAACCTAAAGTATTGGTTACTAGTGGAAGTTTTTGAGATATTGGCCAAAAACTGAAAATAACTTATATAGCCGGAGAAATTCAAAAAATTATAGTGAAAATTCTAATCCATAAATTTTCTCCAAATTTTCCTTGGAGTCTCAGTATGACCTAAGGTATTAGAAAAACAATCGAAAGTATTGGTTAATAGTGGAAGTTTTTGAGATATCTTCCCAAAACTGAAAATAACTTATATGGCCCAAGAAAATCAAAAAATTATAGTGAAATTTCTAATTCATAAATTTTCCCTAAATTTTCCTTGTAGTCTCAGTATGACCTACGCTATTAGTAGAACCGAAAGTATTGGTTGCCAGTGGAAGTTTTTGAGATATTGGCCAAAAACTGAAAATAACTTATATGGCCGGAGAAATTCAAATAATTATAGTGAAAAATCTAATCCATAAATGTTCCCCAAATTTCCCTTGCAGTCTCAGTATGGCCTAAGCTATTAGAAAAATTACCGAAAGAATTGGTTACTACAGGAAGTTTTTGAGATTTTGGCCAAAAACTGAAAATAAACAAATAAAATTTTTTACATTTTCCAAAGGATTGGTTATGAAATGACCAAGTTTAGTCCAGCATGAACAGATCCTAGAATTTTGCACAAAACTTACTTTAAAATTCCTAATCAATTCTATTATCCAAATTTCATCGTAATTCTTTAAGCAATGGCGGAAAGACGAAATATTGTTAAATTTCATGATTTCATTTACCGAGTTCCTTTACTTCGGAGATCAATCAATTTGTCGTTTAAGGATCACTTTTAATATTTTATTCCGCTGGGATGTTTTATTTAGTGAAAAAAGAGATACAAAATGAATAAAAAATTTCAGAAAGGCCATTTTCAAACCTAAGACCCCTTTAACGGATCTTATATAATACTTAATAAATAGAAACATCGTACATCCACTCAACCAATTACAATCTAAGCTCTCATATTTTCACAATAAATTTGAATAAATCTAACACGTTTTTCAGTTGTGAACGAATCAATGGATTCAAATTGAATAAGAAAATTTCCATTTTAACGATCATTAATATTCCACTTGCTTGAGATCTTTACTACAATTGTTTATCGTACAATTTATATTCGCGCAATAATTTCCTACGTAAGATAAACTAAAAACAATAAAATTCAGAATATTATTTACAATATTGTAGTATACGAGTACATTTTACTCCCATAACCGAGGCCCACTAACATATTTAGTGTTAACCGCCATAAAATAATATTCGATATTTTATCTTTATAATGTATAATAAAAATATTACAAACACTATAACGCCAGTATTTTCATCTAATTATAATTTAATAGCATTTGGCGGGTACAATTTTACTACAATAATTTTCCCAGTTGTGATACGATTAAATTTAATAATAGCAGCATTTTGAAGATTAAAAGAAGCCAGACGTTGAATTTTAATTCTGACTATAAAACGATAAAAAGCTGTCAGTTGATAAATTGATTTGAATCTTCAAATGTAATCTTCTTTATTATCACTCACAGTAACATCATTAATTCAGGTAATGAAATATAAAATCATTAAACGAGAATCAAATTAAAATTAATTTAATTTCACTTTAAAAATAAAAAATAAAAATATAACAAAAATCCGAAACATGTTAAAATAAGAGGATGGGCTGAAATTTTTTTGGGAGATAAGCGAACTGTTTCTGGCAGTTCACAAAGTATCAAATAACAAAAAATGTTAGAATTTTTTTACAAGAACAAAGCCAAAACAAATTAATTTAGTTTCTTGAGTAAACAAAAAGCAGCGGTATATTTACCTTCAAATGTGTAGGTGGTAGTAGGTATACATAAATCAAAGAATGTAACCTCGCGAAAATTGTAGAAGACAGTAGGGCCTAAATTAATTATTTCTATAAAGCGTTTTGTAAAGTATATTGGTTTGATTGACGGAAAGTTAATTTACAAAATAACAGGCACTTTGAATATAATTAAACTTTATTGGTCAATAAAATGGTTTAAGTATGAGTTTATAGCTGTTCTAGAAACATTAAGTATTTTATAGCATAAAGTTTTTCAATAAAAGCTGTATGTATAAAATAATATCACCTGTGACCCACGAGCACATATGGTATATAAAAGTCGTATAGATCTAAAAAAAACTAATTTTTTCCTCATTGCAGCGTAGTTTTAGTATGGAAGTTGTAATAAAGAGTTTATAATTGGTCCATTAAATCTAATGCTAAAGCATAATACTATATTTGATAAAAGTAAAACAACATCAAAATGTTATATACCTGGAACTACATAAACTAACTAATTTTGGCATGTTAGCAACAAGAAAAGTTTATTATTATTGCTTACATAATAAATCATGCTAGTTCAAATTTATGAAATGTAGACAAATTAGAAATTTTTATTAGAAACCTAGAACTGCTATTCAACATCAAAAGTTGAGATTTTTATCTATGAACTTTTTCAATAATAAATAAATCAGTTTTGTAGTTTTATTGGGAAGGCCAGTAAAATGAAAAATTAAATTATATTACTTCAATTTATAAAAGTGCACGCGGGCTAGAGCTGTTGTAAGACCTAATTACAACAGCTATCGGCAAAGAAAACCAAAAAAATTGAGGTGGTCAAATCTCTAAATGATATGTACACATAGTCAAAAAAGTATTCGATCATTTAACTATGAAGGAAATATTGCTGTATTCACTACAAATAAAATAATTGTAAACAAATGTTACTTTTTAAAAAATAATCCTTATTATATTGTCAGTTTATTCCAAGTATCGATTTGTACAATAAATTCAACCTAATAAAAAAAATGGAAATTGTAAAAGTACCGTTAATTGTATGACAAAAAAGTATTCGATCATAGGTAAATTAATAACACGTATTCCGCCCTTTTGCCGCCCGAACAGCCAGAAAACGACTTCTCATTGATTTGACAAGCTTGCCAGTAGTCACATTCGAAATTTTATTCCATTCTGCCAAGATAATGGCTTTTAGTTGCCCTTTAATTGCAATTTCTTGTGTGCGTTTACGGCGCTCTAATTCATCCCACAAATGCTCAATAGGATTGAGGTCTGGAGATTGTGGAGGATGTGGCAAAACTGTATTTACGTTATACAACAAGTATTCTCTTACTATCCTTGATGAATGCTTGGGATCATTGTCCTGTTGAAAAATGAAATCCCGCTCTACTCCCAACTTCTCCGCGCTTTTTTTCAAATTATTTTTGAGGATATCTAAGTAGACAAACCTGTAATAAATAAATTGAATAAAATGTGTTGCAAAGCACTAACACCTTTTACGTACCGATCCATTGTGAAGTCAATAAAAACAAGCTCTCCCACGCCCGGTGCTGCCATACAACCCCATACCACCACACCACCCCCATTAAACTTAACTGTTTCTTTTATATTACAGTGTTCATAAGCTTCATTTATTTTTCGCCATACTTTAATTCGACCATCAGAACCATAAATATTATATTTGCTTTCATCTGAAAACAAAACCGAGTTCCAGAACTCATCTGGTTCACCAACATATTCTCTGGCATACGCGATGCACTTTTTCCTATTGGCCGGTGAAATTTTCGGTCGTTTCCGAGCCGTGCGACTATTATAACTCGCTTTATGTAAAATATTTCTTATGGTATGTGTAGAACAAGTCTTTTGAATTTCAACCTCCATACGACCTTGGATTTGTGGAGCACTTAGCATAGGGTTTTTCTTAACTTAGCGTATTATTTTTCGTTCTTCTCTAATGTTAAACACTCTTGGCCGGCCACTTCTTTTTTTATTAACCACAGTTTTATCACTTTTGTATTTGAAAATTATATAATTAACGGTAGAATAAGGCTTTTTTTGAAATTTTTGAAATATTTCTTATATACATTTTGTCTTCAAAGTGTTGTATTATCACTTTTTTTAAATCAACCGATAATTCCGACCCATCGTGTAAAACTAAACTGAGACTGAATGTTCGATTTTGCTTAATTTTTTTATTAGCAGTATTAATATTAAACAAAAGGTTGAAACAGATGAACAAAGAACACTAGATCATATGATCGAATACTTTTTTGACGTAATTTAGTACTGTGTGTATTAATTAACTTTTTTTTAATTTAATTGGAAATATTTACATTTTGTTTATGTGGAAGAAAAGGATATGTTTAAGTGATAAAGCCCTGCACATAATTTTTTTTATTTGGAATTCAGTTGTTTTTCTAATAATCATAAACAATTAAAATTTCAGACTGATCGAATACTTTCTTGACTATGTGTAAGTGGCTGAAGAAGAAAATTACTTTTCCTAGAGGCTGCTTTATGCTTCTTTCTGGTTGCATTCGCTCGTATACTTTTACCTTAAAACGTGTAGTTAGACTAATTTTAAACTTGAAAAATTGTATAAAAGCGAACGATTAATAAAATAAAAAGGGAAGTAGGGTACGGATATAGGGTGGGCCAAATATTTTTTTTTTAAATTCAATAAAACAAAAAGATCTCAATATTTTTTCAAATTTATTTTCTCATTGTAAAGAACAATTCTTCCGATTAATTATGGAATACTATTTCATTCATATGACTGCCTCATTTTCGATGGTATGCGGCATTATGTCTTCAATGGCAATGCGAATATTGTTCTTGAGAGCGTCAATCGTTGCTGGTTTATCGGCGTAACACTAATCTTTGACGGCACCCCAAAGATAATGGTCCAACGGCGTCAAATTACAGCTCCGAGGCGGCCAAATCACATCAGCGTTTCAGCTGATAATTCGATCTTCGAAGACAGTGCGCAAAAGATCAATTGAAACGTGTGCTGTGTGACACGGAGCGCCGTCTTGTTGAAACCAAATGTTGCCTATGTCATCCTCTTGAAGTGCCGGGAACGAAAAAATCGTTTATCATAGCGCGGTTGCGCTCACCATTGACACTAATGGCGGCTCCTTGCTCATTTTCAAAGAAAATGGCCCAATTTCAAAATCCGCACCAAACAGTTACTCATTGAGGATGCATCGGCTTCTCTACGATCATGTGCGGGTTCTCCGTGTTTAAAATGCGGCAATCCTGCTTGTTTACATAGCCGCCAAGATGGAAATGCGCCTCATCCGAAAAGATTATTTTTTTGCCAAAATCGGCATGTTCTTCAAGTCGATCGCAAACCCACTCAGCGAACCGAAAACGCAATGGATGGTCTCTTTGCTTCAATCCCTGAACCAATTGAACTTTATACGGTATCATACCAAGGTCTTTATGCAGAATTCGTCGCAATGCTACGAGTTGACGTTCTCGGCAACTCACGCACATTCTCGGCTACAGCATCAATATTTTCGGGGTAGGCTTGGTTGGCTGCTTGGTTCGTGTTGGTTTATTAATTAGCAAGCCTGTTTCTTTAATTTTATTCACAAAATAACGCACATATGGAGCTCCCGGCGCTTCGTTTATTCCGAAAACCGCAAGCAATTTTCGCACACATTCTGCAACATTACCATGATGTTCGAAGTAATGTTTCAATATTTCCCAGCGTTGTTCAAGCGAATACACAACCATTTTCGTTCAGTGGATGGATAAAACTAACATTCTGTCAAATCAGAAGTGACATAACCTTTACCATACTCAAAATAACCGCTAGTTCAAAAAAAAGTTAGATGGCCCACCCTGTATATTGTTTGTCTCCAAGTCAAACTCTACATTGACATCGAAGATGGATCAACACTGAGTTCTGGATTCCAACAAAGGATCATATAGTTGTGCTTATTACCATCACCGATCGTAAACAGATAAAGAAAATATTCGCTGTTTCAACCTGATTGTGGTTCGATTTGAACCAAGGCATTATTTGCTCGGTAAACGTAGTTCATTATTTGCCCTTAGGTCCACTAAAAAGAGAGTATGGTTATACGCAAACTAGAGTGAACAGTCGGAGTTGGAGGTCACGAAGAAATGGAAAACACCTCCTACGCAGGTTTCATTGGTAACGGAAGAAATGTCATACGAAGCTTCATAATACGATCTGATATGAATAGAATGCTTTACGAAAATATTAATTTTTGTACAGATTGTACTTTCTATTTGTAAATTGAGACAAACATTTCAAAATATGTTAATTAGCATATCATTTGTGCATTAATAGATGCTAATTAGTACGCTGTAATCCCATGGAGATTAAACTCATTAATTGAATAATAGGAGAACATGCTGATGAGTAAAATTGATGAATATTTTCTATAGAACCAGTAATGAGTTGTTTGCTGTCTGATATATTATACGGTTACGAGTACAGTATTATTAAGATTTAGGAAATAAATCCAAATTTTTTAATTTTGTAACGTAATAAAACTGTTGTTGCATGGGGCGAGCCCGCTATGACTAAATTTAATTTAAAAAAAACCTAAAATACATAGATGATGATTACGTGCAGCTAATTTTGTAAACAAGACTAATTATTATGTTAACAACAAGATAACATTAATTTATAACTCTATAACACGAACCATGACACATTTCTATTAATCATTTTGGAGTTTGAAGACATCCTAGAAAAAGTTATTTATTTTATTTTATCTATGTCTAAATTCAACTCACGCACTCCCCGTAATTTGGAAACATATTTCATTCGCATCTTAAATATAAATTTTATCACCACCTAATATTACGAGTAAACCGGTGGCAAGATTTCATAAATTCGAATTTTATGAATGATTTCTGTATACAAAAAAATTTTATCATAAATTTTCGAAATCCACATAAATTTTCTAAGTGCTTGGGTGCGAGCGATGCTGTATGAAATAAGTTTTTTTTTCAAGATGATTGTAAATTTTTGCAAAAGAAAAATCCGTCCCAAATAATGGTTTAGTTTCATTTTACGATCTGTGTGTGTGTGTGTGCGTGTGTTCGCGTAAAAAATTATGGCATAATTTAAGAAATTACGAATTACATGCTGCGGAACAGATTTTGCACAGTCGTTTTACGATTATTTACCAATTTAGAATTTTCCGTTTAAATAATAATCATCTTTTTAGTGTTAGGGCATGATTTGAATTTTCAAACATGTTGTGTACAGTGCGATTTTTTTTATTTTATTTGCGTGCTCAATATTTCAACATGTCATGCTGAGAGATTTTTGTAAACAATTTAAAGTAATGTTTACCTCACATAATAGCTCTTCGCCGAAAACATGGGGAGAGAATTGATTGCAATATTTTTAAAATCTGATAAAATTTGTTGCACCACTGGTTTTTACTTCTTTAACGTTTTGAGGAATCTTCAGTCATAAAACAATAGTGATGTGCGGACTTATTCTAACCGGATCATTTTAATCCGATACTCAAATTGTCCGGACGAAGGCCTCCGGACAATGGAGTACTTTCAAAACTATTCGGCTAAAATGTGAAATCGATTCAAAATGAAACATCAAGTTTTGGTTTTGCTTTTCATTCTCCATTTCGTTTGTTGTAGTGCAGCTATTTTTGCGGTCGAATATTTAGTTGTTTTTCGTTATGTTTTCTCTTTTCTTCTCTCAAAAGATTGGTACACCTAAAATTACTTACCGATGAGATGAAAACAAATCACATACATTGGCACTGCAAAAATTTTTTCTTTCTTAGGTTGAGATGATTGATTACTATCTATCCAATAAAAACTGTATATGTGTATCTTAAATCTTACCGCGCCATGATTGTTTTAGCACAAGTAAAGTATTAACTAATATATTTTAAATTTGTTTTGTGATGATTAGATTTAGCGCAATGAATAGTGTATTTTTAAATATTACTCAAATAAAAAATGGCACCAAAAAAGCGAAGTGAGGCTTGGTTGCAATTCACACCGATCGTAAGGCCAAGTGTGATCTATGCGAAAGTGTCTTTTCCTATCAAGGTGGGTACTTCGGACTTAAAGCGCCATTTAGAATCGCGGCATCCAACCGCCCTTCAAAAAGTAGCAAATCGAACAGTTATTGCTTCCTCAATGGATTCAGTTCCTATTCCGGATTCGAACACTGCATCTCAACGCAGGTGACTTGACAAATTCAAAATTCAAATCGACGACCATCTAGTTCAAGTTCATCTAACAGGAACAACTTACTACAATAAACTTAAGCTCCTTTTATTATTAAACCAGCATCGATTATCCGGCAGAAACGCCTAAATAACGAATTGCTCAAGTTAAGTATTAAAGATTTTCAGCCATTTTCCATAATGGAGCACCAAGGCTTTCGTAATTACAGCAAAGCGCTTAACCCCACTTACGAGCCGCCCTCAAGATCAACGTTGACTAAGTTGCTATTGCCACAGCTATGAATCGGGCCAAAATAATATTTAAAAAAATATTAATGAAGTAGTCAGTATAGCGATAACAACTGACCCTTGGACATCAATAAACAATGAAAATTACATGACAGTCACAGGACATGTCAGCACTGGAGAGTGGGAAATGCGCAGTGTACACCTCAGTTGCATTGATAAGTTGCGTGTCTTCACGAAACACCGCCGAATTTTTAAAAAACACTTTGGAAGAGTGCTTTCTTTCACACGAACTTGAAAAAAGTATCCGCCGTTGTATCTGATAACGTCCGTTTATCAAAATATGAGTACCTCAGATGTTTTGCTCATTCTTTAAATTTGATCGTCCAAGATGGACTAAAAGAAATTTCAGAAATACACAAAAAAAACATTGTTGACTACTTCCATCGTAGTACTTTTGTCACGGTCACGGACAAACAGCTACAAGTGCAAATAAGCGGAACATCAGGTTACCTAAAATTAATAATGGATGTGGTAACTCGATGGAATTCGACCTATCATATGTTCGAAAGGTAAATGGCCCCTCAAGAGCGTTAAGAGAATAAATAATTTAAATTCAAATTCATTATTATTAATTACAGATTTTGTCTTTTGTGGAAACAGCTTGAGGCCGCATTAGCTTTGCTCCATGTCGAATATTTAGAAAAGCTGTCAAGTTCCGAAATTGATGCTTCAACAGAAATTTGTAAAATTCTGAAACTAAGGCTGAGGCTTCAATTGCTAGACCAATTGAACTTTATAGGGCCACAAACCAAGATCTTTACGCAGAATTCGTTGCATGGAAGATGTTCATTTCCGATGTACGTTGATGAATTGATGTTCTCGGCCGTTGGCGTATATTTTCGAACACCGCGGCGATAATTTCGGCTGAACAAACAGGACGATCACGAGTACGCGTTGGATTGTCGACTAGGTAGCCCGTATCACTCACTTTATGCACAAAATTTTTGATACCGTAAGGTGTGAGTCCCGTGTTTTGACCAAATTTTGTACGACATTTTCTTGCGATTTCGAACCGATTGTCTTTGTTGTGGAAGTAAATTTTCAACATTTCCCACTTTGGTTGAAGCATTAACCAACTCATTTCGTCAACTAGAAATAATATACTGTATTTTTGTCAAATAAAGAATGACATTAGTATTAGCAGAGCCAAAATAACCGATATGGCAAATCTGAACCGGTTATTGTGACACCCCCTATATTGTCAAATCAACTAATGAAGAATTTGTGCATCAACAACACAAGAACAATTAGCCTTCTTCAATGAGATACAATCGTGCCCCAATCAATGGAATTCGGGCTTCTCTCCATTGGCATCGCGACTACCATAATCATCATTGCCGTCATATTGAATAAAAGGAAAACACTACGCATTACTAATTAAATCAACAAGAAACCGCTGGATAAAGTAATCATCGCCACTCGAACAAAGGTACAGAAACAAAGATCATGCAATAAAATGCCTCAGCAAATGTATCAGCTGAAATAACCAAGGAAGCAGAAGTTCCTCCCAGAAAGAAGATCTACGACACTTCATTTTTCTAAAACCATCAAATGAGATATTTGAACCTAAGAGAGGAAGAGTTAAAACATTCAACAGATCGGTTCCCATATCATAGTGAGGAATCATATTCCCTTAACTGCGATAACACAACAAGCACGTTGAATGACACGTTTTAGCGAATCATTACTTTCTTGGACATCTAACCATTTGACTTGCGATTCAATTAGAATAAGAAATTAGTTGTAATCCAGATCTTAATTTGTTAAGTTGTTAAATTGTAACAAATAATATTGAGTCTAAAGTTAAAGTTTATATTATAAGTAATTTGTATTAAAAGTGTATTGAAAGTTATATTCAATAAAATAAAGAAAAATTAAAGAAACAAAAAAATCACAAATTGATTTTTTTAAATTATTTGCAATAACAAAGAGAGACGAACTGGATCCTAAAGAAGAACAAACAGTCCAGGAAGAGTAAGAAAATAAAATCTGAATTGTCACCAGAGGCTGAGCAGTTAAATGGCAGGGGATAATCTAGTCCAGATTCATAAAATGTTCTACCCAAAGCTCCAAAGCCAAAAGCTAGTAAATCTACCAAGAACATTACACCAAATTTGGTGCAACCGAAAGAAAAATCACCCCCACCAATAAATATTGTGAGTGTAACCAGTTACCCAGAAATTCAGTCACTGATGAAATCGGTTACTGACAAAGACTATAAGGTAACAGCGTTAAACAATGACGTTTGGAAAATTAATACTCTGGACTCAGATACTTATAGAACCTTATCCATGAAATTGAATGCTGAAAAGTATCAGTGGTTCACTAGTTCACGAAAACAAACAGGCCCGACCTATAGAAGTCATGGCAAGAGGTTTGCATCACATTTGCTCAAGCAAAGAAATAATGGAAGACTTACAAAATAAAGGTCTTAAAATACTATATGCTGTGAATATTGTTAAAAAAAGAGAACTGAAATCCAGGAAGGAAACCCAATTATCAGTAAAAGGGGACTCCCTCTTTTTATGCTAGTATTTGACAACAAAGAGAATGTTCAAAACTTTTATGGAATAAAAGGAATTCTTCATATGAAGGTGAAAGTTGAACCAATGAGGAGAACCACAACACGCATACCCCAATGCAAGAAATGGCAGGCATTTAATCACACCCAAAGATATTTCGGCCGGGATCCAAGATGTGTAAAATGCTCAGGTAATAATTTTACCCAGGCATGTACAATAGGGAGAGATGTGCCAGCCAAGTGTACAAATTGTAGGGGCCAACATCCGGCTAATTATCGAGGCTGTGAGGTTGCTAAACAACTACAAAAATTAAGAGATAAAACACGAAATCAACCGAAAAATCTCGTAAATCGAAGGGTTAAAATATCAAATCAGATGAATCAAAACCCACAATCAAGCAATACAGGGCAACGAAGTTCATTTGCGCAGGTAGTGAAAGGTTTGGGTTCAACCAAACATATGGGCTCTGAAAGTAACCAAATTATGGAAAACATTATGAACAGCATTACAGCTATTATAACAAAGCGGCTAGATGACCAACGTAATCTGAATAACATGATACTTGATCAACTGAAAAAAATGCAACTCCGCCAACGCAATCCAACAAAAAGTGTTATGTAAGAACACAACTTTCAAAAAATAGCAATCTGGAATGCGAATGGCATTATGCAACATATTCCAGAAATAGAAATATTTTTAAATTCAGAAAAGTTGACATAAAAAAATTAAAAGTTAAAATACGGGGTTATAACTTATAACACTCCATTCATCCAGCGGAAAGAGCAAGAGGTTGTTCGTCATTACTAATAAAAGAAAATATAAAGCACCATTTAGAATCAAATATCGAAGAAGAAACAATGCAAGTCACTACTGTAAGGATAAAAAATTAAACACAGACAGCTTACTGTCTCTGCAATATATTGTCCTCCTCGGCATAACTTGAAAAGAGAGGACTACCTTAAACTATTTAAATCGCTTGGACGTGATTTTATTATTGTACAGAATTGTTTCAAGCGGGGCAGATATCAAAATGTGAATTTTACTCTGGTGGTTCCCCAACATACTGGCCCAGTGACGGAACGAAGATACCTAAACTAATAGACTTTTATGTAGCAAGAGGTATATCCCAGAACTACATTCACATTGAAGACAGAAATTCTCTAGTATCGGATCATTCTCCGGTTATCATCACAGTCAGTGAAATGGTAATTCAAAGAGAAAGTGCACCCAGATTAACAAATTCAAAAACAAACTGTGATCTCTTTCGTGAAGTATTTAAGGAAAAAATCAATCATCAGGTGCCGATAAGAAATCCCCACCAGTTGGAAGATGAATTAGAACAACTCAATGAAGCAATTCACTATGCTGCTTTGGCAAGTACCCCCATTATACAAAATAAGAAGAAGCTTAACATATCCTACCCAATGGAAGTTAGAGAGCTGGTAAGACAAAAACGACGGGCACGTAAAACCTGGCAAATAACTAGGGAAAATAACACCGGAGAACAAAACAATTCTTAACAATTTAGGTAACAGTCTCAAATCTCTTCTTAAAGAAGTGAAAAATGCATCAATCAACAGATATCTAGTTAGCCTAACCGATGAAAAAAATTCTGATTATTCTCTGTGGAAGGCGACGAAGGGATTTAAAAGACCCAAAATGCAAGTGCCTCCACTTAAAAAGGAGGATGGAACCTGGGCAAGAGGTCCTAAAGAGAAGGCTGATCTGTTTGCGGAGTATCTCGAGGATACCTTCCAACCACTACCAAGACAAACGGCCAATCAAAATATAATATCAATCCAAAAGCTAGATGATTTTGATATACGCCCAGTAACTCT
This sequence comes from Nephrotoma guestfalica, assembly GCA_963691935.1. Lineage (NCBI taxonomy): Eukaryota > Metazoa > Arthropoda > Insecta > Diptera > Tipulidae > Nephrotoma > Nephrotoma guestfalica. The sequence continues at coordinate 100,034,196 of OY829914.1, forward strand.
CAAAGAATTTAAAGAAGAAGTGAAAAGCAACATGAATGTTTAAAAAGCCCCAGGATATGACTTGATTACTTGCCAAATAATCAAGGCTCTACCAGATAAAGGACTTCGTAAGCTATTACACATAATCAATGCAAGCTTTCGGTTAAAATATGTTCCGTGGCAATGGAAAGTAGCAGAAGTAATCATAATAGCAAAACCTGTTAAACCATCTAACGATAACAAATCATACAGGACAATTTCATTGCTGCCAATTATGTCAAAACTCTTTGAAAAATTATTACTAAAAAGACTTAAACAAATAATTGAGGACCGACAACTAATCCTCCACATCAATTTGGATTCAGGGAAAAGCACTCCACAATTGAACAGGTGCATAGAATTACCAACGTTATTGAAAAAACGTTAGAACGTAAAAAAGTATGCTCCAGCATATTTCAGGCCGTCGCCCAAGCATTCGAATAAGTCTGTCACAGTGGACTGGAATTCAAGGTGCCTAGAGATCTGCGGAGGCAATTCTATGCCATACTAAGATCTTATTTATCCAATAGACATTTTCGTGTGGAATATGAGGATGAATACTCCGAACTAAAGAAAATCTCTGTCGGTGTCCCACAGGGAAGTGTCTTAGGACCAATCCTGTATTTATTATGTACAAGGGATATTCCAACAACAGATGAAGGAACCATAGCCACCTTTGCAGATGACACAGCAATCATGGCCATTGGAAGTAATGTCGCTGATGCAACGAGCAAACTCCAGAAGATTACCAATGCGGTTTGTAACTGGACTAAGCGCTGGAGAATCAAGCTAATGAGACGAAATCCACGCATATTAACTTTACATATCAAAAGGCTTCCCATCTACCGATAGAAATTATCTCACGACCCGTGCCATATGCAAACAAAGCTAAATATCTGAGCATGACACTCGATGCCAAGCTCAAGTGGAGAGAGCATGCCAAAAAGAACAAATAAGAACTTAATATTAAGTTCAGAAAAATAAATTGGCTCATAGGTAGAGGCTCTGAGCTTACAATACACAACAAGCTGCGGCTATATCGGCAAATACTGAAGCCGATATGGACCTACGATATTCAACTCTGGGGATGTACTAAGCAAACAAACGCCAAAATGATACAGACGTTTCAAAATAAGGTTCTCCGTAGCATGCTCCGTGGTACACAAGAAATGAAGACCTTCACAGGGACTTACAGATGAAATACATCAAAGATGAACTAAAAAAGCATGCCGCCAAACACGAAATAAGGCTCCAAACCCCTATATTCGCCATATGATAGATAACCCTGTCGTTGAAAGAAGACTTCAAAGAACGAGGTCACTTGACCTAGGAAACATACCAAATTAAAATTAGTATTTTGTTTAATTAATTTTGGGACTAACCATTGGGTTTCACCCCAACAAATCAGAATCGTTTAAGAAATGTAAAATTTGTAAATTTGAAAGATAAATTGCTAGATGAGCACAGTCTCAGTTGTAATTAATAAAGGAAAAAAAAATTGAATGTCGCTGGTTCCGGAGTTGAGATATTGACCCAGAAGTCAGTCTAGCCCAGTATGAATATGATTTTTTTTTTGAACCACTATATAGAACCTAATTGTTTTACAAATTCAAATTAAGCAAATTATTTCAAATGAATTTACATAAAATGTTTTTTCAAATAGAACACTAATTTTCAAAAGTAAATTTAATTAAAGAGTTTTTTGTACAAAAATTATATTTTGTAACAAAAATAGTTTATAAAGCAATTCCTAATATTTATTAAAAATTTCATCCTAGAAGAAAAACTTTTGTTATAATAATTATGATAATAGTTGTTTGTGTAAATTATATATGCCATTGTTTAAATTAGAATGTGACTTGAATATCATCTTGCATATGTGTCGTGTTTCCATATTTTCTTTTAAAAGTTATTCAGGGAAATATTTGTGCTAAATTATTCTAATGGAAATTATTTATAGTTTGAACAGAATCTTCAACACAAAAACATTTTGCCAAGAGTGAGTTATTTAACAATTTCGATTATTTTAATATACTAGGAAATTATGTCGCCTCAAACGTCTAGAACTAAAAAAATATAGCGCAAAAAGTGGCATATACCTATTTAACGCTAATAACTTTCTTGGCATAATGCCATCACAATGCTTTTGCAAGTTCTTCAAAACAGCAACAAAAAAAAAGACTTAAATGCTTATCACCACATTATGAGTCAATATCACTAAAACTTAGATACAATAAATAATTCATACAACTTGCAACGACAAAAAATAGTGATCGGCCTCCGAACTTCGATTTTTTGTTCCAGTGCTGGCAACAATCAACGAAATTGCCAAAAAAATTGTTTCTAGATTTTCATTTTTTTTTTTAATCAATTATATTCGTTTAGAACGTAAACATCATACCACACGTTATAAGATAAAGTTTATGGATTTTCTTAATAGAACTGGAACAGGAAAACAAACATCAAAATATTCTCTAACGTTATTATCACGTGCTTTTAAGAGCGCAGAGACACACAACGAGGCACAAAACATAATCTAATATAAGATAAACATATAACAATTTCATATAATAAACTTTGGGAAAATTAAATTTTCCGAACACAGGAGATAGCTATGTAATGTTAATGAACCATCACAGCTTAAATAATATTATACGGTGCGGTTTACGATATACTACGGTTTTCTATAAATTTGAGAAAAGTTTCGGAGCAAAAAATCGTATAATAAAGAATATTAAGTTTTGAGAAAATGGAAACGAATTTTGTCTTCGGTACACTGAAACTACGACTTTTCTTCCAGTTTGGTGTTTGACTTACAAAACGGAACGATAAGGCACGAGTGTTTTCACTATACACGTCAAAACCATAAATGATGATTTATATACGTATTTTTAAAGGCGTATGCAACTTTTCCGAGAACCACCCGTACTCCCCTCGGTAGTATTTAAAACACAACGGGGAATAAAGACAACAACAATAAAAACGTTTAGAGGAAATACTCCCTGATTATTACTTTAGCGAAATTAATTTATATTAATATTTCTCACACTAGGGGTAATCGCCCTAAATATTTTCGGTGTGTGCCTGTTGTACACATTTTCGTATCATCATGGTACTTAGTTATCATTTTGTACAGAATTAGAAGATTTATCATTTTTAATCTACATATTTCGTCATGTATATTGCATAAGCCTTAAAGTTTTCCGTTTCGTTTTCTTGTACATTCTTCTTCTGTCTACCGCCTCTAACTAAAAAATGCGAAATAAATCATGTCACGTCTTAATCACACGACGTCTTATTATCATTATTATCTTTTTCTGTTGTGTAATAATATAAGTTTATAATTCAATTTTGTACCTAGAATTTTGCAATAATTTATGAATTTGGTTTTGTTCACCGCCCCTTTTTGTTAAAATTAGAATATCACCTCAATGTAATGTAATCTTGTCAAAAATGAGTTATATAAGGTTTCATATTTGGTAGAATAACATTAATATCTCCAATCTATCAAAGATTGTAGAATTAAAGTTCGTTACTCTGGTACGGTTTGTACAATTTTTTAGAAAAGTCGATATTTTAAAGAAACAGTATTAGATGGGAAGTAATTAGTGGGTCCTTCCCGGGAATTCCCGGGATCGAATTCCCGAGATATTTGTTGATATTTTATATCCCGATTCCCGGGAGTTTATGCCCGGGATATGTTTGAAAATTGAAAACAAGAAAAACCAAGAATATTTATTGAATGCAAAGGGACTTCCTTCCACCAGTGGATTAATTCGTCATCTATCGGCTGTTCATCCGGAAAAGGCAATAAAACGTAAGGAAAATAAAGCTAACTTAGAACCAGGTTCATCATCTTCCAAAATTTCTAAGGTTCAACCGACAATTTTAAACTACAGTAAACGACAATCTATGGCACAAATAGCAGCTAGATTATGTGCTTTGGACGGGTTTCAATTGCTGGTGTTTGTAAAAGTTCGTTTATAAGAGAAAGTTTATAAGAGAAAATTTGCAATCATCATTTATATGGTTCACCAATTATGCTTAAATCATGGTATTCAACTTGCAATTTGTGATATCATTTACAAAAAAAAAAAACCAAATCCCAAAACAAGTAATTTATATAACGATGTTTTAGAGTTTTCTGCTGTAGAAGAATCTGATGAAGATTTAAACTTGAAAACTGTGACGATGATTTTATAGAAGTAGAGGAGGATGTTGATACTGCAATTATTTTGGAAAAGCAGGAAGATTTTAAGAACAATGTCCGCCAAATTGTGAAGTTATTTAAAAAATCAGCAGTAAAAAACTGTGTGCTTCAAAAACGTGTTAAAAATGAGCATGGAAAAGAACTCAGTCTGATGTTGGATTCTCAGACTAGGTGGAACAGTGCAATACTGTTCAATGTTGGAGCGGTATTTATTGTTGAAATCCTGTATTGGAAAAGCATTGATAGACCTAAATTCTTCAGTAAAATTAAACGAAGATGAGATTAAAAAGATGCAGGAATTGTTAAGTGTCTTAAACCGGTACAATTAGCAGTTGAAGCACTGGGTTCAAGAGATTGTAATCTTGTTACTTCAGCAGGGATTATAAAGTTTCTCTTCAATTCTGATCGAAATTTACCTAGTACTTTAGCAAAAAACTTATTGGAAGCTTTGAAGAAAAGGCTAGCACAAAGTCGTTCAAAGATTTGATTTCGCTTGTAATGGTTTTGGCAAAATCCAGAAAATTTAAAACCTGCAGCAACCGATACCGAATGTGAGTTCAATAACTATGGAGACTTTTTTGCTAAATCATCAATTTCGACGATATCTAAATTAGCAAAAGACTTGGTAATCCAATATTTTTCTGATGATCGGGACATAATAATTGATGATGATTGGGGTTCATCCGATTTAATTGATGAAACAACAACAAATGATAGTAGTTTACCATCACCATCAGCTACAAATGATTTGTTGGAGAAGTCTTTGGCAAGGGCAATAATTACGTCACAGAAAACTATGGAACCAGTTAAAGCGGACAAAACTACATACTATACGAGGCGACTGGAACAATGACACATACTCTGAAACGGATTTATAAGTCATTAGTATTCGTAAGCCATTAATGACGATCAAACCAACGTCGACCGAATCGGAGCGGATTTTATCAATTTCCCGCTCAATCGTAACAAAAAACGGGTGGTTCTAACAGACTATTCAATTGATGTGTTGTGTTTTTTAAAAACTTATTTTAAAAACTTAGAGGCTGAAAAATAGAAGCATTAAAATTTTATTTTATTTTGGTTTTTATTATTCTTGTTTTTTTTATAATACAAATAATGAATTGAAAATGTAGAATTTGTAAAATTTTATAAATTTTCAATCTCGAATCCCAGGATTGAAAAAAAAATCGGAAAACAGCACCCAATAGTAGTAATTAACAAAATGTATGCTTAATATTTATTCAAATGGAATGCTAAATAATATTGTGACAAATAGCACTAAACCCAAAAATACAACATCATAATACTAGGTGTCTAACTCACACAGTCCATTAGGTGCTACTCACCTACAAAAGTTCGTTAGTTCGAACATTGAAAAAAAAACGGCATAACACATTTAGTAAGATTTTTCGTTATATGGGCTGCTAAACTTCCGTTTTCAATAAACATAAGCGCGCTTCAAATGAAATAATTACTGCCCAACTATGATCAAACGCTCCTGTCATCCTAGCGATTCATCGCAGCACAAATATTTTCTCTAATCCTCAACTGTAGACTCACCGAAGTGACACGATACAAAACGTAGCAAAATATTCCAGCGCTGAATCACATAAAATTCCACTATCCCACTGTCCACTTCTAAAAGAAAATTGACCAATTTATTTGTTAAATAAAATGTATAGTTAACAAAATTGACCAGGTGTATGGTATTGAAGTTTATACTAAATTTTACTAAAATCATTTAGTTTTATTTTAGTAAAAACTTCATCGCCCTATATACGGGATTGAACTTTTTACTAAATCTTACTAAATACCGCTTCCTATTCATTTGCATATATTCAGGCGCAAATATTTTACATCTTTTATATTATCAAATATATTTTAATTTATTATTTTGATGTACAAATGTATTAAATAAGTAGTTAATTATTGTAAAGAATTTAGTTATTTAAAATAATATATTAATGTTTAAGTTTAGATTTAAAACCGTTTGACCGCAATTTATTTATTACCAAACATATAGTTGTGTTAAATGAACAAACAGCTAGGCTAAATTACCATCTGCCACCCCACTAAATAACTGAAAATAACGATTATTTATTAAGTTTAATCGTCAATTAGAATACTTAAGGTAGTTCTTCATTGAAGAATACTTAAGGTAGTTCCGCCAAATTACCATCAGTCCTACACTATTGTTACGTTAGCTTATTAGTAATACTGTAAGTGTAAATAATTTCAAGACAATCCCTTGAGGTTTACTACCCCTACGCTCTAAATAACTGAAAATAGCGATTATTTATTAAGCTTAATCGTCAATACATTGAAGAATACTTAAGGTAGTTCCGCCAAATTACCATCGGTCTCACACTAGTTTTACGTTAGCTTATTAGTAATACTGTAAGTGTAAACAATTTCAAAACAATCCCTTGAGGTTTACTACCCCTACGCTATAAATAACTGAAAATAGCGATTATTTATTAAGTTTCATCGTCAATACATTGAAGAATACTTAAGGTAGTTCCGCCAAATTACCATCGGTCTCACACTATTTTTACGTTAGCTTATTAGTAATACTGTAAGTGTAAACTATTTCAAGACAATCCCTTGAGGTTTACTACCCCTACGCTCTAAATAACTGAAAATAGCGATTATTTATTAAGTTTCATCGTCAATACATTGAAGAATACTTAAGGTAGTTCCGCCAAATTACCATCAGTCTCACACTATTTTTACGTTAGCTTATTAGTAATACTGTAAGTGTAAACAATTTCAAAACAATCCCTTGAGGTTTACTACCCCTACGCTATAAATAACTGAAAATAGCGATTATTTATTAAGTTTCATCGTCAATACATTGAAGAATACTTAAGGTAGTTCCGCCAAATTACCATCGGTCTCACACTATTTTTACGTTAGCTTATTAGTAATACTGTAAGTGTAAACAATTTCAAAACAATCCCTTGAGGTTTACTACCCCTACGCTCTAAATAACTGAAAATAGCGATTATTTATTAAGTTTCATCGTCAATACATTGAAGAATACTAAAGGTTGTTCCGCCAAATTACCATCGGTCTCACACTAGTTTTACGTTAGCTTATTAGTAATACTGTAAGTGTAAACAATTTCAAAACAATCCCTTGAGGTTTACTACCCCTACGTTATAAATAACTGAAAATAGCGATTATTTATTAAGTTTCATCGTCAATACATTGAAGAATACTTAAGGTAGTTCCGCCAAATTACCATCGGTCTCACACTATTTTTACGTTAGCTTATTAGTAATACTGTAAGTGTAAACTATTTCAAGACAATCCCTTGAGGTTTACTACCCCTACGGTATAAATAACTGAAAATAGCGATTATTTATTAAGTTTCATCGTCAATACATTGAAGAATACTAAAGGTGCTTCCGCCAAATTACCATCGGTCTCACAATATTTTTACGTTAGCTTATTAGTAATACTGTAAGTGTAAACAATTTCAAAACAATCCCTTGAGGTTTACTACCCCTACGCTCTAAATAACTGAAAATAGCGATTATTTATTAAGTTTCATCGTCAATACATTGAAGAATACTAAAGGTGCTTCCGCCAAATTACCATCGGTCTCACAATATTTTTACGTTAGCTTATTAGTAATACTGTAAGTGTAAACAATTTCAAAACAATCCCTTGAAATCCCCCCTAGTAAACCTCAAGGGATTGTTTTGATATTTTTTACAGTTACAGTATTACTAATAAGCTAACGTAAAATTAGTGTGAGACCGATGGTAATTTGCCGGAACAACCTTTAGTATTCTTCAATGTATTGACGATTAAACTTAATAAATAATCGCTATTTTCAGTTATTTAGAGCGTAGGGGTAGTAAACCTCAAGGGATTGTTTGACATTTTTTACAGTTACAGTATTACTAATAAGCTAACGTAAAAATAGTGTGAGACCGATGGTAATTTGGCGGAACAACCTTTAGTATTCTTCGATGTATTGACGATGAAGCTTAATAAATAATCGCTATTTTCAGTTATTTAGCGCGTAGGGGTAGTAAACCTGAAGGGATTGTCTTGACATTTTTTACAGTTACAGTATTACAGTTGTCTATTGGTTGGTTGGATTTTTATTCTGTGTGATTTTCTATTTTTTTATCAAAGGCATGTTTGTTAATAAATAAATTATGGTCAATTAATTCTTAATTCTAAATCAATAAATTTACATAATTCGTCTTGATAAATTATCCTTTTTAAAATAATTAAATAATTATTTATTAAATTTTTAAATCATGTTGCAAAATAAATTATAATATATTTCATATTTGAAAAGAAATTAAATATTTGCCCCTGAATATATGCAATTGAATAGCATGTGACACTTAGTAAAATTTAGTAAAAAGTTCACTCGCTTCCAGGTGTTTCTTGTCTATATATTTACTAAAAGGGATTCCAATTGTATTCGGTTTTTGTTTCAAGTTTTCATCTATTGCGATTGAAGGATTTTGTTATACTTTGAAAATGTAAAAAAATCTCAACCGAATATTTGGCCTAACGAGGCCTTCTTGTTGGCCTTCAAAATCATATGTTTGCGCTTGTTTAAACATTTCAAATCAATTAGAGGAGATTCTGTTAGATGACCCTTGATCATAACTCGTCGATCAATAAGTCCCAAGGCTAACTACTAGAAAAACTTTTTTTGGGAAAATTCGTTTTTATTCATCAACATAGTTTCCTTCAAAATAGGGGTTTGGCCCCATAAATCCCTTTCCATGGGCCATTTTTTGAGGTCCGCGAACAGCAGCCGGAGTCGGAGAATTTTGGGTGTGGGGAAAAATTCGAATTTTTCAATTCATGCAATTTCGCCATCGAAGCGAACAACTTATGACACGGTGCATTGTAGTGGTGAAAAAGCACTTTTTATTTTGCATTTGGGCCGTTTTTTCGCAGCGTCTTCCTTCAAACGCACCAATAACGTCAAATATATAATATTGGCTGTTGGTGGTCTTTCCTTTCTCAAGATAGTCGTCGAATCAAATGCTTTGCGCATCCCAAAATGCGGAGGCCAAAACCTTAAAACGATTTGATTCCAGAGTATGATGGTGGATCAATTTTTCATCATATCACCTGTCTATGCAAAAAACTCTGTGTATTACCATTAAACGTTCCAAACAGCGCTTTGAATCATAGGCGCGTTGCTGTATTTCATCCAATTTGAGCAAGCGTGGCACCCACTTTGAACAGAGCTTTCTCATGAACAAATGTTTATGCAAAATAGTGTATGTATATACTACTGCCTTTTGATATCTTGAACGTGTGAGCTATTTCACACAACTTCACATTACGATATTTCAAAAGGATTTTGTGCATTTTTTTAACTTTTCTGAAATAACTGCCGAACTCGGGTAACCAGAGCGTTCAGCATCATCAATGTGTGTACGACCATGTTTAAACTAAGCGAACTAACGTTCGACGTTGTTTGCGAAAATGATGTTTCTGAAAATAACATGAAATATCATAAAATTTTGATACAAATCGTTTGCAGGTTCGTACTTCCTAAAAGCCGTGTGAGATTTTCATTAGATGCGCCATCTATTACGTGTTAGCGTCGGGACTTATTGATTGATGGATAAAGCAATCTCTCAGCTGCATATTATAGTCAATTGGACACCAGTATTCAAATTTTTTAACGATTACGTCACTAACTCGATTCTGGCGGAGAGTGCGATAAAAAATTCGTCCATCAGAGTTCCAACGATTAAACTTCTTCGTAATATCAAAAACCAAAACGCAATTTTTATTAGATGAATGAAACGTTTTTTCATGACATGGTCTAGTAGCATTAAACTAGATTTAAATTTAAAAGCTGCATGTATTACATTAAGCCAAGACACAATTTTGGTGACCCCTCATTTTGGCGGGCTGTACTCTGCCTCCCCAAGAGGTAACTTATTTGAATTGGTCGGTGTCCACAAATAAGTCGGTGTTTGGAAAATAGCCTAAGTATACGCCTCAACAAGTATATGAACATTTCTCTAAAAATCACAAAAACAACATAATTTAAAGAAGGTTTTTAATTTCAAGTTTATTAAAAACGAAACGCTGTCATATCAAAGTGCCTGTGGGAATCAAACTTCGCTTGACAACTGTAAAAGTTCTTCCGCTCTATGTTAAATTATTTCGTAAGAGTTTCTAAGCAAATTTAGTTAATAATCGCACGTTCGCCACTCAACGTCACTTATATGTGACACATTAGTTTAAGGATAAACTCACGTCAACAATAACAACAAATAACAAAATTCTACAACTTTGTATTGCTATAACTTTGTTGTGGATTGTGATACGAGTTTTTACTTTACGCGATAGTTTATAGGAGTGTGTGACACGTATTTGTGTCGATCGGTTTATGTGTACGAGTGTTTCTTAGTGTGATATTTATATTTTTCTGGGACTTCCCGAAATGATTTTGGAGAAAAGTAAAACGATATATTTTTCGTTTAGTGTGTGTGTCAGTTGATCGAAGATTTTTGGGTGGTGCAGATGTATTTTTTTTGTGGTTTTATTGTAATTTAAATTTGCAATTCTATAGTCTAAAGAATTTTTCTGGAAATCTATGTTTGTAGTCAAAACTTCAACAAATCCGGCAGTATAGGCCAAGGGCTCGTGAATCGCCTGTGAGACGAGATTCAAACGACTATATTCAGATACTTCCAGGTAAACTTTTCTGAAAATCTCTCAGTTTGTAGTCAAAACTTCAACGAATCCGGCGATATATGCCTAGGGCTCGTGAATCGCTTGTGAGACGAGATTCAAACGACTATATCCAGATAATTCCAGATAGGATTTTTGTGCAAATCTTTCAGTTTGTAATCAATACTTTAAAGAATCCCTCGGTATATGTCTAGTGCTCGTAAATCACCTGCGATGAGATTCAAATGACTATATCTCGTTAAGGGGACAGATTTTTTGTGCAAATCTCGCAGTTTGTAGTCAAAATTTCAAACCACTATTTCCATAAACAAAAAATTAAAATTTCAGGCTTAAAGTTCTTTCTAGCTTCATAGTGGTCAATCACGTAGTGCTAATTGCTGTTCCGCATTGTCTTTTCTAGCTTAAATCAGGGTTGTATACATAAAAGTTATATTTATAATTTCGAGCTGAATGCTCTAAATATCATAACAGATTATCATGAACACATTTTACTGTCGCGACAATATTTTTTAGGGCTGGGATATAAAACTTTCTCGATAGTTATAGTTTAGTGTTGCTATCGGGTTTCTTGAACTGAATATCCGGCTAGCTTCATATAAATGAATCGTTTAGGTCTAACTAGGCTACCTAGCAATAGTAATATATCTTAAAAATACATAAAAATAATTCTAAAATTTCGGGCTGAACTTTATAAATTTTATGACATTGCATCATGATATTGTTTACTGTCGCGATAGTGACATTTTTTCGAGCTAGGACGATAGTGATAGTTTAGTGTTGCCATCGCGTTTTTTCGGGCTGAGTATCGGGCTAGCTTCATTGGGATGTACAGCCAAGACTAAACTTTTATTCAGGATGACGCCGGTCTTGAATTAATACAATTTTTCATCTATTTTGTTTTGTCTGAAATATTGTGTGCAACTCAATTGCAAAGGATTTTGTTGCTCTTACGAAGCTGATTGCTTCGCTTGGGCAACAATTAAAAATTATGTATCAAGGGAGTAAAATAGGAGCTTATTGCACGAGTAGAGAAATTCAGGGGTAACTGAACAGGAGGAATAATCGACTTTTACTCCCGACCTGCATACTATTTACGAATTTTAAGTAAAAATATTATGTTTTTGTCAGAAGCTTGTAGTAAATACATTTTTCATACATAAAACACACCGACGAACATTTTTTATATTACTATCAAGTCTTTTTTGAAAATTAGTTTTTCATAATTGGATATCTAGTAACCCATCTACTTTAGTATCTAGGGAGTAAAATACCTCATAATTAACTTATGTTTGCTCTATGACATAATGATGGGATTTTTTTTTGAATTTTAAACAAATAAAGTAGTCCTTTTGGTCAGAGAAGATGCAAACAACATGTTAGTTTTAAAATTGAGTATCACAACACACATTTTCGGTATAATTTAAATTTTTGTTTCCGGAAAAGGAAACAGAGCTGGGGAGGCTTACAAAGAGAAATGTCAAGTTTATGATGTTGATTGCACAATAGTTTTTGTTGATTGCCCAATAATTTCGATCTGGAGATTTTTCACTGAAAGATAAGCAACGTTCAAGTTGATGATCAAGTAAAAGTCATAATAACTGTTCGAGAGGCTGCAATTTAAATCGTAGATTCGTTAAGAAGCTCGATATTTGGGTGCAAGAGAAATGTCGAATTATTATTTGTATTATTCTTCTCGAATAATTTGAAAGAAATTAATTTAATCCCACAAATTAATATTTGCAATTCGCAAGTGCAATGAAGTCGACCCTTTCCGAATGGAATTGATGTTGATGTTGAAAATGGGTCATTTACACCAACATCGTTCGAAAACGATCGTGGTCCAAACGTTACGAACCAGCACAAGTCGCAGCGGATGCTGATTTGCATAAAAAAGATCGTGTTGTCAGTTTGGTGGAACTAGATAGTTGTAGTGTATTTTGAGCTGCTTCCAAGAAACCAGGCGAACAATTCAGATGCCCACTGTTAACTCGTGATCAAACTGGATACGTCAACCAAAAGATAGTCAGTATTGATAATGTAAAGCCTCATACATCTTTGGCAACTTGTGGGTAATTAATGGAGCTTGGTTGGAAAGTGATGTCGCATTATCCATACAGCCGTAACCTGGTGCCATATGGTTACCATTTATTTCGAACTTTGCAAAACTCCTTGAATGTAAAACTTTCACCAAGGATGATGACCAGAAATCACAGTTGGTTCAGTTTTGGCTGAAAATGCCCAGAAGTTTTCAACCTGTTATTAAGTATTTTCCGACGAGATTTTATTGGGTGTGTGAATATGAATCCACAGTTTCCCAACAGATGTCGTTTCTAGTACTGCTTACATGTACTATAATTTGGCAATACTGGCATTCTATAGTACCTGATGTCGCAGTATGCGACACTTGGTTGAAGTGTATACAACTAGTATTTTTGACTCCCTGAAAATGTCGAATTTTATTCGAAATAAACATCATTTACCGGAAGTGCTATTACATTATTTTATTGCAAAGAAAAGTACAGCGGAAACTTATCGACAATTTAAAAATGATGATTTTGACGACGACTTAAATGCAAAACCACATGTTGCAAACGTTGTAGAAAATTATTCAAATCTCTCCACCCGCCGTATTCAAAATACATAGCTCCTTCAGATTACTTCTTACTTCGATCGATGCAGTCGTCTCTTTCTGAACAGCGATTCATGTCTCGCGCAGAGATCGAAAAATGGCTTATGATTGGATCGCCTCCAACCAGAATTTCTTCAGTGAGGGAATCCGTAGATTGCCTGAATGTTGGGGAAAAGTTGTAGCTGCAGATGGAACATACTTTCAATAAATAATTCTTTCATATTCTAAACAAGCAAATGTGTTTTATTTTAATAAAAAAGGGCGGATTCGTATTCACATATCCAACAGGTTTAGTTAGAAGAGGTGCCACCAGTATTCGCGTAAAAAAATCTGCTTAAAAAATTTGATGGACGTGTAAAAGATAATTTAAGTTGAATTGCGATTTTATGCAAGATAAAGATGACAGAATATTTCTACATATCGATGATTCAAAAATTTTCCTAAAAAATTAACAGTCAACGCGCATAAACTAATATGACGGAAAATAGCGATGAAATTTATATATTTTAATGTACTATTAAAAGTTTAAAGAAACTGGATCACAAACATTTTTAATTTAAATAACTCACTAGCCCTCCACAATTAATAAAAACACAAAGTTGTGCACTTGTTTTGAATATAAATATCATAAAATGGTTGTATCGGCGTTTCCAGTGATACAAAATAATTTTTTATCAACACACGAAACTCCTTTTATGACCTTCCTTGCGAAAATATAAAAAATGTCTCTAAAACATCTGCAACTCAATGAATAATGGTCGAAATGTCATGAAATTTTAACTCAACGTTGGATATACTTCATAAAACTCCCAGTTGGAAACTTGACAACATGAATGTGATTAACTTTTCTTCGAAAAACATACGAGTACAATTTTTGATGGTATGTTGGCTAAATGACTAATTTATGACAAGTCACATTAGTTTTTCAAATCACTCATCTAATACCTGACCACGTTAGACAACGAATGTGTGACATGTCATATACCGTCCTTCTTCATGGTAATGTCTTAAGCGAAACATGTATGACATGTCTTCCACATTTCTCTTTCTATAAAAGACCTGTCATAAAGGATTCATATCAGATATATCACATAAAATTCATCTCAAGCAGATCATCGAGATCCATCTATGACATCTCACATACATGTCACAAACGATTCATCTAAGATGCCACAAGCGAACATTTATTGTTAAATGTCTATATACGTAATGGTGTCACTAATGAGTCAGTAGTGTGTCGTCAGTGACTTTCTGCTGGGATAATATAGATTTATTACAAGAAGCGCCATAAATGAAACCAACCTGGCGTCTATGAGCTATCAAAACATTTCTTTTTGTTTTAGACATTTGTATGAAAATTCGGTAATTTTCCTGCAATATAAAGTTTACTACGAAGCACTTTCTGGCTTAGACGAAGCTAATGTTCTAATTATTCACTTTCAACTAACAAAACTGTATGTCGTTTCGAAAAAAATCTCGGACTCGCACGGTTAACAACTTTGGCTTTTTTCTCGTTTTAAATATTTATTTTTACATTTTTACACAAACTATTTTTATCAAATTCCGAATAGGAATTTAAATTTATGAATTTTTTATCATTTGTCATGTTTTTCCACTAAGTTAGAGCACACAATTTTGCATTTTGGTGTGCTTCACATAAAATATGAATGGGAGGTTAGTAAGAAATATTAATGGGGGAGATTCGTAATTTTAGTTTATGTTAAGATCTTTAAAATACCATCATTTACTTACTACATACCTCCACTGCATGTTCCTTCAATATTTTATTTTAATTTTAGTCGGATTTGGGACTTACCTGTAAAGAAAAAAGATCAAAATTAGTTTCAAGCTTGTTTGAACTACATACTCGTATAACAATAAAAATATATAATTTCTGTGGCAAGTGGCAAAACTACCCCTAAGCAATCGAAAATTAAAGAAGATCAATGATTTGTCTAATGAAACAATAAACGACCATCGGGTTTATAAATTATATCAATCCATTTACATCCATTATATTGTCAATTTTCACACCCGAACCACCATCAAAAATGCCGTTACTGGGACTATTTTATCTGGCATTATGGCATTTTTATATAATACCAACTCATGCATTGTTAATCTAAGCGGCCAGATCTTTCAATGAATTTTGAAAAAATAAGCTACCAAAATACGGTTATATCAAAGTGTCACATGCCAAAGACTGACAGCAAGCAATATAGCATATTAAATGATCATAGCAGCATAACCTAAAGCGCCAGACCACTAAATTGCAAGGAGAATAACAACTTCTAAAATACTACCAAATTATACCAGCATAATACTTGCTCCACAAATGGTCGATCAAATGTCCATAGTGAAATCAAGGCAAAAATAGATTACTCTGCTGAATTACGGGTCATTAAGTTTTCTGAAACTGATATGGAAATATTTTTTTCGTTAAAATTTTTTTTGTGAAAATAGAAAGGTTAACATCCACAAAAAGACTTGTAAAACTCTACAGGTACTACACGCCTATTTTTTCGGGTTTCTCGGTTCTAAAGTAATTTTAAATTATTAATTTCATGAAATTTGTACAAAGCAATAGGTTGAGTTCTTTCAACTTCCAAATAATTTCAACCTTTATGGATCTTTAGTAGCACCGACTTAAAAATCCTGATTATTCGTTTGCTGCTTTCTGCTAATTGCTCTAATAAGGGCCGAATTTTCCATACATTTTATATATCTATAGCCTCATACAGTTCTTTGAAACTTCATAATTCAATTTTTTTTAATATTAAGGATCTATAGCGAAAAGTAACTTTAGTGCCACCGTAGACTTTGGAAACATTTACCCATGAAGCTAAATGCCTTTTTACAATAGCATTGTTGCCAACTCTATCGAATGCCAACTCGATAAAATTCGGTTGGGATGAAACTCTGTTTGTATGTGAAAAAGGTTATGTATGTGGTTCTGGAAATTGATGAATCAATTTGAATAGAATATGGCGGTGGGTTTTAAGAAATTGTAAGTTTCCCACTAAACTAGGTGGCAAAACTAATTTTGTAACGCAACAAAACAAGCCCAGTTCGAGCAAAAAAAATGATTCCAAAGAGCGTAGTGTAGAATATTTTCGTCCTGAAAAAAAAAATTAAAATTGTTTGGCCAGAAAATAATTTATCATTAATATTTTTGATTTGTTTTGCCTTGGGAAACAAGATAATTTTACAAATAAAAACTTTCACACATTGCATTCGTAAAAGCTTGGTACATCCGGGACTATATTTTATATTCCAAAAAGCTAATTTTAACTTAATTATTATATTATTTTGAATTATTTTCATTTTATATTTTTGGGTGATTAGTCAGTTAGGTCTGTGGGAGTATCTAAACTTCCTCTCTCCATCCCATGTGAGTAGAACATAATGACATTTACTAAATGTTTGAGTACCAAATTAGATGAGTTAAGTGTTTTCCCGGAAATTAATTTCAAATTACTTTTAAATTCACTATCATTTTAAAATATATGTTATAAAAAGTTTTCCAATAGGGATGATCCAATTTAAAAATTAAAAAAAAAAAACACATAATTTATTCCGTGAAACCAAAACTTTTTTTTATTTGAAAGGTTACATTATGCCATTATGTATGGAACTACATTCTGTCAGCCCAATTTATCATGCACGTTCAATGTTGATTTTTAATTGCTCAATTGCTGTTGAAATCTTTTCTTACAATTCTCCATGTGGTTGTTTGAGAAAGATTAAATTGTTGAGAACGACGTGGAACCGATAAATTTGGACTTGCTGCTACCAAATCAATATTCTCTTGTGTGCGTGCATTTCTTTGTAGTACTGATACTCTTGTATCGTGTAAAGAAAATTTACTTTTAAATTTGTCTACAATACGACGAATAGTGACTCGATTAACTGAATAATATCGTCCATGAATTCTTCTTAAATTTCTTTCAGTATTCACAAACGAGCACTGATTTTGATACAACAGTTTAATAATTTCTAAACGTTGTTGAAGCGTGTATCTGTCCATAATTAAATAGCATAATCTACTGAATACAAATGACATAAGAAATGTCAAAAAATAATTCTCAGTGTTACCATTATAACCACTTTAAATTGTATCATTCCTATTGGAAACCCCGTTATAATTTCATAGCCATTGAAAAAAAATTCGCAACCAATTTAAAAGTAATGTAGGTATCAAAATAATCATACTACGAGTATTATGTTCTATTTTGCCGCGCTTTTGTTGTAAATAACAACCATGCCTAGACTATTGTCTGGAGCTCATAAATAAAATTTCCATCGAATAATAATAAAATCAACGTTTTAGAACATAACTTATGTGGAAATTTGTTCCTCTTAGAGCAAAAGCGCGTAATACCATTAAGGAAATATGAAATGAAAATTGGTCTAGGAAAAGCCACAAATTATAACTACGTTTTGGATGTATTTTTAATAACTGCGTGAAATGTGTCACGTCACATCAATTCGTCCAATTTTCGTTAATATATAAATAAATTTGGCACAAATATCGTACACGAGTATGTTTTGGTAATACGATATTTAATAAACTTTTAGGCTATTTCGAACCCTGACTAATTGGTGTTGTCATAATTATATAATAATAAAGTTTTCCATACATATTAAAAATTAATTTCATTGTAGACCACCACCGTAACGAAAACAATAAGCCAAAGCCATATCAAATTTTCTTTTATCCAATCAAATTATCGGCCATCCAGAACAATCAAACGTCTAAATGATGTATTGACATATAAAAAACAAAAATATCGATTTTCTTCATCATCTATATATATAAATAATCAGAGTACGCACACCCACCCTATACCCACGTAACATCTTTTCTATCATGTGGAAAAATAATAATAAATATTTTTCCAACGAACTTAAAAAAAATTGATTCAAACTTTTCTGAAAATTTTTCTAAGTTTATATCCTTTCCAAGTCACTTATGATTAAATTTGATATTAAGCAAATGAATTTTACATAACAGAAGAGTAAAGCAAAATGCTTAAATAAAAAATTGCAGATTAAATAAATTTTCAATATTTAAAGAGTGTGTACACAGCCTAGTTTATAAATACCCCATTATCAACTATATTTTGTAATGTGGGGCAACACTAGGCGTTTAATGGATAACCCAAAATTCATATGGTGTAAGCTATAATTCAGATAGCTCCTCTCATTTCTACGCCCTTGATTTAAATTTATTTATTTTACTGAATTGCGAAATTTGAGAATATTGTTTATATTTGTACAATTTATTAGTATCCAGACAAATAACAATAAAATATAATTTTCCGATTTTCCATCTACTGTTTACATAAAAATCTAAAACAAAAATATGATGATACTGAAAGAAAATCGGTTTTATTTATTTTTAATTACACGCGGAATCATTTTCAAATTATTAAATAAATACATTTAAAAAAATTGTGTTATTATTAATAAATATTTAGATTAATAGAAATCTATACATATTTTATTGGAAATTAATAGCAAATGATTTGTTCTTCGATTCCAAAACAAAAAACAGTAAACAGAAGTGTTTTCTGTTGCCAACTAAAAATGTATGTAAGATTATACGTGCACGAGTTCAAGGAGGATATCAGAGTTGATATCCGTGCTATAAATATAACCACATCGTTTATTTAAATTTACTAATAGTGTTGAAATTTGAAATGATTAACATAATTTAAAAGATGTGGTTATTTACAACAACATTGTATAATTGGGGTGAGGGGAGGGGGGGTTCAACTCCAATTTTCAATAAATCCGTATCTTTCTTGTAAATGGAAAACTTATGAATATACGAAAACATAACAAATTATAATTTCCATAAAAATTTTGAAAATTATTATAAGAAGTGGAATTATATTTCTTTATTATAGACAATGGTCTAGACATGATGTGCTTTATGTTATAAATTACAACAAAAGTACGATAAAACTGTGTTACCCATCATTTATCTTGATTACAGCATTATTTCAAATTACTTGTGTTAGCATATTCGAGCGGCAGTAGTTAACACGTAAACTTATAAATTGTACACGCTTTGTAGTGTAAGCACTTTCAAACAAAAGTCGAGATACTAATGGGGCTTCCGCTTTTTCAAAAAATATTTTCCTTAGTCGTTAACTTACCTCCATGCACAATGCAATGTGGAAATTGTTATTATAATCGGAAGTGGTTACTATTTAATTGCCAACGATATTATACAGAAAATTTTTCTTTACCGTACCTAATGAAGATGGTATTAAGAACTGGTGTGAGGTATGTCCTAACTTTGTTCTTACTTTTTATCGTGAGTTTGTAATATTATTGTAGTTAAACTCCCGTTAAAGTGAATTTGCAAATTTGTAATATTTGATGATAATTCTTTTAAAATATATGAATTTTATAGTATGAGTAACACCTTATGAGCGATTCACGAGTTTCCGTCTTATAATTTAAAACAACTCCAAATTGCAATGTTAAAGGCAATTAACGAACACGAGTCGAAGCAGACCGGTGTCTACTCTTTTTTTCGAAAAAAATGAAATAATGGTCGGGTTTTGTTTAATGGGTTAAAATCTACAATCTAAACTAACTTTGTTGTGCTAAAATCATCGCAAATAATAATTAAAAATTACATTTGGTAACAATACGATTCTATTCCAAATATTACTTAGAAGCAAAATCGTTCTATTCTATTAGGCGTTGCAAATTTGGCTGACACGAAGTGTTACCAAAACAAAACGCCATAGAATTTTTATTTTTGGTGAATTTTATTGAATCAAATCAAAAATGTTCAAAAATATTTAAATTCTCGAATTGCATTAGCAGTTTTCGATTTGGCCACCCTTAGCCGCGATTATGTTCTTCAAACGGCAGACAAAGCTATTGCATGCAGCACGAAAGTGGCTCTGCAGTATTTTGGCCCATTCCCGGCGAAGCAAGCACTTCGCCGGGAATGGGCCAAATGATCGACACTTTGGTATTTTTTTGTCCCAACCTTGCTCCTCAAAATATTCCAAACCGAGAAATCTAGCGGATTTGCATCCGATGAATTTGGTGGCCATTGGGCAGCGGAAATGAACCGCGGAACGTTGTGTCTCAGCCAATCTTGTTTGACGCGCGCTTTATGACTCGGCGCCGAGTCCTGTTGAAATGTCCAGGCTCTGCGGCCGAAATGTTTTTGTGTACAAGACTTCAACGCTCCCTCCAAGACATGATCCCGATAAATTTGAGCATTTACCTTGATGCCACGATCCAAAAAAACAAGCAGTGAACGGCTTTCGGCCGTTACGGCGGCCCACACCATCACTATCGGCGGCGCTTCGAGTGGCAAACCGTTAGTCCAAATTTTCAATAGAACGGCCGGGCAAGTAAATCCGGTCGTTTTGCTTGTTCATAAATTCGGCAAATCGCCACTTTCGTGCAAACGTAACAACTCCGTTGCTCTTTCCACTCTAACTTTTTTTTTGAGCGTCGGTGAGACCACGCGGTTTATGGAATTTCAAGGCCTTTAGTCCAAGATGATCTTTCAATATGTGCTGCATCCGTTCGATCGAAATGTTCGCCTCACGAGCCATTTTTCTGCCGCTACGGCGCGGATTCCGAGTCAATTTGGCCTTCATCTTCGGAATGATATCCGGCGATGTTGCAGTGCGTTTCGGTCCACCACCATGGCGTTTTGCAATGCTGCCAGTATCGTTATAACGACTTATGGTGCGACACACAAACATTTAATTCACATGCAGATGTTTTAACTGGTTAACAATCTGCGGCTGTGGTTTTCCAGCCAAATATAGAGCAATCACACTATTACACTTGAACTTCATTGCGGATAACTTTTTTTGTGAATATTTTCCACTAAAATGCTTTTGTACGCTTGTAAACAATGGAATGATCTATCATTTGAGCGCTCTGTCATCACTGGTTTGACAGAAATGACAGTCTGAAGTTGGTAACACTTCGTGTCAGTCACCCGGTATATGTTGCATATCCAGAACCAAATTATATTTTTGAAAGGGTTCTCAATTTTTTTCTAAAACCTCAATTGTTTAATGTTTTCACGGAATTAAGTGATCAAGGGGACCATTATTAGGTTTCCACACCATTCATACACTTGCAATTGATAATGAAATCGCCTCAGTGAACAGAAGAGAATAAAGATATATAGATCCTTAGAAAGGACACCGTAAGATACAACAAGAAAACGATCGAAACAGAATGTTTTTTTCTAGAGCTGCATAAACAAGTGAATAAAGTTTCTGGAAAACATTCGCTTACTATATTCGATCAATAGAAGTAGCGGACGATTAAGAGGATCCTGGTCTACAAAAAATAGAATTTTTCGTAAAATAACATATGGAATGAAGATACGTAGCCATGCGGAACCATTGAGGAACCAAGAAGCACATGACTAGCAAATTAGACAAGGCTAAGCTACTGATTACTGAGTATATTTTACTGAGTTGAGGATCGACAGCATTGCTAAGCGCATAAAGGGCCTCAATTTGTGACAATACTTACAAATTCAGCAGAAGGGATGAACTTAATTTAAGTTAAGTTACTTTTACTTTTCCACAATGGGTGTTTTATGTTTTTTGACAAACGGTACAAAACGAGAATTTTATGGGCAGCTCAATAAATGTGATCATATGTGTTGCTGCAATACTACCAGAGAGGATTATCAAGTTAAGTGCAACAACTGTCTATTATCTATGGGAACGAAACGCGAGACAAAAATGTATTTATAATACGAGGAATTCAATCAAGGAGGCAACCAAACCAAAGTCTTGATCTTTTTGCTGACTGTAGAAATTCCAACCGAAACATTAACTGTAACTATGAAGCACCACATAAGGGATACCATCTCATAAATTCATACTTTCAACTAACCATAATTTATCATCCAAGGTATTTCAACGGCTCTAATGAGTCGCTCCACCCTTCGCCCCATTTAAATACCTTAGACTTAGAATTAAGTAAATTTTAATATAAAATTATTCGTAAGCTAACTAATTTTATGAGAAACTGTTATAATTTATAAAATAAGATTAAAACTGTTTAGAGTCGCTAGAAATTGGTTCTGCACTAATCAGTAATAACTGCAATTGTGCTAATTTCGGAAAAAGCTAACTTTTTAACTATACATAATTTTATAAAACCTTTTGTTGTAGGGTATATAATTGAAGGATCAAACTAGGTAGTTAAGTCAAGTTTTTGTAACATTATTAAAACAAAAATAACAATTTTTAAAATTAGAATGCTCCTATATAATAGTAGTCAATAGTATTTGAATTTATTTAGTTTTAATAAGTAGGTTTAGTTGCTCGGCTGAGACTATCTCAGGGTGTGGGGTGTCCGCCACGTTTGGCTATCCGAAACTGAACCACTAATCCATTTTCCGCTAAATATAGCATGAGATATCTTTTCCTCTCAGAAATTGGGTTTTCCCCACACTGTACCGGGATTTCGATGGATCATGTTAGCGTTCAGTGAAAGCTGAGGTTTTTCCCGTTTCAGAATCGCCAAAATTCTTTTAAAAATATGACAATGTGTTCCCCACCTACAAAGAAAAGTTATGTGTTTCCTACCTACAAACTTTAGCTATATAATTTAATTAAATTTCAGCACAACACCTGTTGCACCAGCTCCTTTACTTTAGAAACGATTAAGTGTGGGGTGAGAGATTTTCAATAATTTAATATCGTAAACTATGGGGAACATGCAACTTCCCAATTAATCACCAATATAGATAATTTTATTATATTACAATACACTTAATTATAATTGAATTTACGATATAATTTCGTATTAACCCATTAGTTTTGACTTTATGGTTCCCAATTTTAATACTAATTAAGAACATAAATAATTTTTCAGCGACGCCTAATAATCGATTACGACACGAACAAGCAATGTGTGCCCACCAAATTATTTAGAAGGACCACCACCACTTGTATCATTTCAAAATTTTTATTATGTGCTTAAGATAGTTTTGATAACTATAGCTAACATGCTATCCTTGGTAATTGAGTGTGATCATTTAATGACTACATTGTAACACGCATTTTAAAAATAATTCAAATTATGAAAATTACCTTACCGTTCATTCCCATTTATTCTAATTTTGATCGATAATATCAAACATTACTCCTGTTTCTTACCTCTGTTGAATAAACTAATTACAGTGGAGCACACAATTGTTCGACAATCTGTGGAAGTTCAATTTGTACAATGCAATACGTATGTACATACATTGGTGGTTTGCGGCAGACCTCAACAGCAAGTAGATTTCACTGTTCGGGAAATATTATTTTTGCTCATTAATTATTGTTCACTGCTAAAATTATTGGCATTAACAGTCATTCCGCAATTCATTTGTAAACCAGAATAGGCCCACCGATGACAAACTTAAATTTTTTTTATTAATACATGACTTGATTGCAATTACCGGTAATAAAAGAATTATATATGGTGGATCCGAAATGTGATTTTTAGTGTGCATTTCGAAAACGTGAATTATCGGAGTAAAAATGTGCACTTTCGGAATAAAAAATGCGTATTTCTATTTTTCGGTATGCGAGGTCGTGGTGAGAAGTCTGGTAAAATTTCAACAGAGGGCGCCACAATCGCAAATCCCAGATGTCATGTGTCAATACCATCTGTCACTAGACCAAAATAAAATTTTCAGACAGATCTGTCATTTAGTTCAGTTTTGGCAGCTATTGAAAACAGACAACCCATTGTTTTTTTGCAAACATGGAAAAAAGTGAATTTCGTGTGTTAATTAAACATTATTTTTTGCGTGGAAAAACAACGCAAACCAAAACAAAGCTTGATAAATATTATGGGGACTCTTCATCATCGATTAAAATGATTCACAACTGGCTTACTGATTTTCGTTATGGTCGTACAAGCACAACTGATGCTAAACGTTCAGGTCGCCCAAATGAAGTCACCACACCAAAAATGGTTAACAAAAGCCATGATACAGTATTGCAAGACCAGAGAGTGAAAGTGCGCGAGATAGCTGAGATGGTAGGCATCTCAGATGAAGGTGTGTGCAATATATTACACGAACATTTGAATATGAAAAGCTAAATAAAGCTAAATAAAAAGGAGTTTTTATGTCGTTTCATAACTGTGGATGAAACATGGCATCACTATACACCGGAGACCAAAGAACAGTCTAAAAAGTGGATTTCTATTGGCGAATATGCGCCGAAGAAGGCTAAGGCGGTTTTATTGGTCATGTGCAAGGTCATTACCACAGTTTTTTTGGGATGCACGCGGCACAATCCACATCAATTACCTTCAAAAGGGGAGAAAAGTCAACGGCAAATATTACTGCAACTTATTGGACCGTTTTAACGACGTTTTCAAAGAAAAATGACCGCATTTGGCGAAGAAAAAAGTTATTTTCCATTAAGACAATGCACGGGTGCACACGTGTGAAATTGACATGGCCAAAATCCATGAATTAGGCTTCGAATTGCTTCCACATCCGCCATAATCTCCAGAGTTATCTCTCTGCGACGATTTCCTGTTTTCGACGATTTCCTGTTAACGCCTATTTTGAAGGGTTGGAGAAATCGTATTATTCGGAAGGGATCGATAAATTGGAAAAACGTTGGACTAAGTGTATCGAGCTAAAAGGCAACTACGTTGAAAAATAAATTTTTTTTGACCGAAAATATTATTCCTTGTTTTACTTTTACCAGACTTCTCACTCCGCTCATGTATCATAAAAAATTGTAAATGGAACACACTTCATTGTATACCTATCTGTCAAAAAAATAATTTTAAAGAATGGATACAGTAGCCAAATAACTTATAATACTAAAATCGTGGCTAAGGGAAATCGTGTCAATTTTCATAGTTAATGCCAACGACAGTAAGATTTCGTTAAATATTAGTTTCGGAGAAGATTTCTAGATGGCATATCAAACGTTTTTAACGAGAACAATAGATGGATTTAATTTAAATTAAATTTAAATCATGATGTTGCTTTAGATTTAATTGAAGTCGAGCTGGATGAATACTCGTGTGATATTATTACTTATTTAGCAGGGTATATTGAAGCCAAACAATTTCCTAAATTTTTAAAATGCAAGGAAAAGCGCATGGTTGGAGCTAAATCTAGCTTTATTTAATTTACAAAAAATGGGGTAAATTAATGACCCCATCATTAAATACATATAAAATATCAAATGGCCAACAATTCAAATAGCCTCCACGACTTCTTCTGCAGGAACGAATTCGATTAACCCAATTTTCGAGCACTTTTTCCACTAAATCAAGTCGTATGTCATGAATAGCACATTCAATATTAACTTGTAAAGCTTGAAGAGAGTTTGGTTTATTGCTAAAGACCAATGACTTCAAATAACCCCACAAGAAATAGTCTAACGGTGTTAAATCACAACTTCTTGGAGGCCATTCAATATCACAATTTCTTGAAATAATCGAATCTCCAAACTTTTCTCGCAATAATTCAGTAGTTGCACTTGCTGTGTGGCACGTAGCCCCGTCTTCTTGGAACCAAATGTTGTCAAGATCAACTTCTTCCAATTTCGGCCTTAAGAAGTTGGTTATCATCGATCTATACCGATCTCCATTGGCAGTAACGGTGTTACCAATCATTCATTTAGAAAAAAAAATACGGACCGATGATTCCACCAGACCAAAAACCACACCAAACTGTTAATTTAGGTGAATGTAATGGTTTTTCATGAATAATTTGTGGATTTTCTTCACACCAGAATCGACAGTTTTGTATATTTACCGCACCACTCAGATGAAAGTGAGCCTCATCGGATGATCGGAAGATGATTTTCTTAAAAAAATCGTTATCGTTTTCAAGTTGTTCCAAGGCAAAATCAGCAAATTCACGATGTTTATGGTGGTCCAATGGCTTCAGTTCTTGAGTGAGAACAATTTTATACGGATGCAAACCCAAATCCTTTCTCAAAATCCGCCAGGTTGTGGTTTGAGACAGTCCCAATTCTTGAGAACGTCTTGGAATCGACAAATTGCGGTCTCCAGCTACGCTTGCCTGAACGGCAGCAATATTTGCATTACTTCGAGCGAATCTTTGTCTTATTGGCACTTCAACATTATGTAAAGAAAATGTACGCTCAAAATTTTGAACAATTCGACGAATAGCGAGCACACTTGGACGATTATTACTACTATAACATGGCAAAAGCTCACGAAAAGTTGCAATTGGAGAACGATTATTTTGATAATAAAACTGAATAATTTTCACCATGATGAAATTGTAAACATTACTGAATACAATGAAGCAAAAAATGACCGATCATGACATATTACAAATGGCCGAAACGTCACTTAAAAATCATATCATTCCTATTGGAAAACCCTATATGTATATAAATCTAAGCCCATTTACTTCAACAATTTCCAATTTCGATTATAAAATTAAAATTTTTTGTTAGATTTTAAATTTTGGTTTCGTTAATAATTCGTTGAATATAAAAAACTGTAGTTAAAAAATGTAAACATTTCGTACAACTACTACTAGTGCCATCTACTAATCTTCTCCGGAATTATATCATGTTGGCACATGATATCGACGCGATTTCCCTTATAGTTATTATAAGTTATTTGACAGTAGCTGTAATTTATTTTAATTTAAATAAAATTATGCAGCACAATAATTAATAATTATTTAATATTTATAATTGTTTGTAATTGTAACACAATTAAATAAACGCGCAAGTTATAATATAAATAAAATAAATACAATTCATGTAAATATAATTTAATTAATAAAAAATTCAAGTACACGTAATGTTTTACAAAAATTGGTTTGGTTGTGTCATTTTGAAGGCAACATATTTTTCGAATGCAACGACAGATCTTCCCATGCTCATTATTTTTTTCATAAGATTCGTCACCTCATCCAACGCAAAATCTTTTGGCTTATTGCGTTTCTGTTTCGGGTTCTCTGACGCGCTTTTCTCGGAAGAATGTTATCACAACCAGTTTCAATTTCATCATCAGCAACAATTGAGTAATCGCTTTCGATTACATTAAGCCTATATGCATTTGGTGTAGCCGATATAAGCATTGGCGGTGTAATGCTATGTTTTGGAGACATAAAGCGTCTAATTCCGCAAAATATTCCCAATTAGATCCAGTAGTGTCATCCATTTCTGTCCCTTTACCACTTGGTGGCTTCTTTAAATTTTTATATTTCGTGATCAATTTTGCCATTTCCCTTTAGCTTGCTTTACTGAAATTGGCAACCCCAACTCGTCGATTATTTTTTGATAAGCTCTTGCCGCTTGTTGTGCGGAGTGGTTTGGGGATTGGGTATTTTAAACTTCATCTTCACTGTTACTGTATTACTTTTTGTTAACACTATTAACTAAACATGTTGGAGAGGTATTATGATTTGGATATGATTTTTGTGAATCGTTTAATGATTGATTTGCTATAATTTCAGTATTTGAGCTCGTTATCTTATTATCTAAGTGTGTTGGAGAGATTTCTGAGTTTGAATAACTGTTATGTGGTTGATTTTATGATTGATTGTTTGTAATTTGAGCGTCGGGGCTCGTTGATTTATTATCTAAATATGTCGAAAAGGTTTCTGTGTTTGAATGATTGTTATGTGATAGATTTGATATTTGGTTGGTAATTATATTATGAGCGTCTGGGCTCGTGTACTTATAAACTAAACGGGTCCAAGTGGCGGCTGGACCTGGTTGATTGTAAGATAATTGATTTAATGATTGATTAGTTTTATGTTGTGAGCTTCTGGGCTCGGTTGCTTATAAACTAAATTCATTGAAGTGGCGTCTGGGCCTGATTGGTTGTTTGATGGTTGGTTTGATAGTTGGTAGATTTGATTTTGAGTGCCTTGGCTCGTTTGCTTATAAACTAAATATGATGGGTTGGCGTCTGGGCCTGGTTGGTTGTTTGATAATTTGATTGATGGTTGATTGATTTGTGTGTTATGAATTAGATTATGAGCATCTTGGCTCGTTTGCTTATGAACTAAAAATGTTGATTTAACGTCTTGGGATAATTGAACGATTAAATGGATTCGTTGGCTTCTTAACTATATGTATATGATGAATGGTTTTCCGCA
This sequence comes from Nephrotoma guestfalica, assembly GCA_963691935.1. Lineage (NCBI taxonomy): Eukaryota > Metazoa > Arthropoda > Insecta > Diptera > Tipulidae > Nephrotoma > Nephrotoma guestfalica. The sequence continues at coordinate 100,062,882 of OY829914.1, forward strand.
TTTAATCGATTTGTGTCATTGATTCGGATTTGTGTTTGTTTTAAACTGTTGGTTTTCAATGATTTAGTTCTCACAGTTAGAGTGTTGATGTTGGTTACAATTTGGCGCTTCGTAGTAACTTATTCATTGCTCTGGTATAACAGGACTGCTAAAATGACTCCATGTATTCGGCGATGGGTAATATATTTGCTTTTTTCTCTCTGTGTTTATTCTAGTATGACAAATGTCCCAAGTATGATGAAATTTTCGACAGTAGTTACATCTGATTTGGTATGATCGTGGATATAATTGTTTACTTTCGATCGTTGGTAGAGCGAGTGTTGATGATTCGTTTAGCTGTGTTGTTGGTATGCCTGTTATCGAGTTGACCACATGCTCAGTTTCTTGCTGGTTAATATTTTATTTTTAATTATGATGTTGTATAGTCCTCGTTTGAATGTTTGCACGGCTTGTAATTCTAGATGTTTGTTGTAAATCTTGTCAATTTGTCCGTATTTGATTTTAAAGCTGGCCTTGTATTGGTGAAGTGCATCATAAAGTCTGTATCCATAATTTCTGGTTGTTTCGCCATAATATTGTTTCGTTTCCAAAAACTTCCGTTCCAATTCTGTTACAGAATATGTTGGTAAATAAATATCCATAAGCGTTTTTCGCAAAGTTAGATAGCCGTTTATCTCTCTGTGATAAATTCGAGTGAGTGCTTCTTCTGTTGAGCGGTTAATCTTATTAATTTGTCGAATAATTGCTTTTCTATGTTGAGAAGTATTTCATAAATACTGTCTGCAATGGTTAAAAAACGGTTGAGTTCAATTGGTCTGTGTTTTGTATTAGCTCCACTGAATTCTGGAATAAGAGCGATGCACTTTAATATTTGCAGCTGGTTCATTTTGTAAGATTGTGGTGTGTCGAAGCTCGGTTCCGATAAGAATGCTGTTATGCTGGCGATGGTTCTGATTCCATTTTATTATTTTTGGTTGAAGTCGATGTCATTGATTGTTAAAGAGTTGATAACGATGACTTTTGTGTTATTTTGCTACATGGTTATGGTTTGCTCTCAATGACGATTTAGTGGTAGTTTTTAGTTTTGATGTTGATAATGGTATGGCTCGTTCTGCATTGTTAACAGCTCAGTTTTTCTATAGCGTGGCTAGATTTTACTTTGATGTGTTTTGTGAATATCATACGTTTGTTTGTCCGCAGGAACTAATGAAACGCATAAGTTTTCGCCCGCAGGATCCTGTCTACAGCGCCAATGTTGTGCATGTGTAATGTTGTACAACTTAAATTTAAACACTTTAAATAATTTTTGATTCTTAATGATTAATTACATATTACTTAAAATTACTGTTTATGACTATCCATAATAACTGTTTATGATTATCTGGCTTAAAACTAAAATGCTCGTCTTAAATACTAAAATTTAGAGGAAATGAAAATGTTATACAAGCACTACGGAAAACAAATGTACATTTTCCGAAGTTGCAAGGTTGCATTTTCATATTTTGAACGCAATTGTGTTTATTTTGTTAAAATTTAATGACCTTACTGAACAATGCGGAAAACAAATTAATGGATCGACTTTTTCCGGTATATCACACAACACGCTGTATTTCGAGTTCCTGAAAATGTGTGATTCCGGGATATGCGAGCTTCAATAAATTTGTGGGTTAACATTTATTTTATTGAATTTTTTGAGGTTATAATACAAATGAATATTTTAATTTTTACTTACATTGTAAACTCATTTTTAATTATTTTCATCGCTAAATTTATTTTAATTAATCAAAATAATTTTTTAGTTATTTAAATTTTAAATTAATATAAAAGAAATTAGTTTTCTTAAATTTTACTCATGTCATTCTTTGACCAAAATGCATAAAAACTACATCGCATGCAGTTTTGGAAATGCACGTTTTCTAAAATAAAATTCGGACGTGATTTGCTTTCGAACTTCACTCCGTTTAAAAAATGCACAATTCTTATTAAATACACATTTCGGATCCACTCATCGTTTCGGAAAAATTGATTTCACGAGGTTCGAATAATTTTTGTACATACTGTAATTAATTATATACGTACATTGTAAAAGGAGCAACTATGGTTCGGTAAAAGAAATGGAAACATAATAATGAGTTTCTTAGCATATAGCGTAAAGCGTAATTTAATAACGTATAAATAAGAAACTTTATAGAACAAAAAAATGTAATTAAGCGATTTTTATGGTATAATAATTAATAAGGAAATTATGTTGTTGTGTTTCACTATTAATATTAATGAATAGTATTGTCGTGTTTCATGTTTGTCTGCGATATAATATATTGATCGGTATGTAGTTGTACATAGCATTATTGATTTAGGTTGAAACTAGAACGAATTATTTATCCAAATGTGCAACGGCCCAATTGACTTTTTAAAAATATAATTAAAGCTTGTTGGCGCCGGTTTTGCAAATGTTTTGGTAGCTTAAATTTAGGGTAGCGAAACTCATTACAGTGGAACCCCTTTGTTTTCGAACTTTATTTGATATCCCAAAACTATAGAACAATTATCCTTGTAAATTAGAGGTTTCTTAGATTTGTGTATAGTTCGCGGTTTTCAAATATTTGACATAAGTTTTGAGTATTGGTTTTCTTTAGTGAGGTTTTATGGTTTGCGGTTTACAACTCTAGCTCAACTCGTGTCTATATGAACTTCAGCAAGTGCTCACACTGCCAACTCGCGAAGGCGTACTCGGTGTGAGGGCTGTGGTTGGGCTAACAATACAACCATCATAATCAATTGTTACGACAAAAACATCAGATAGTTAGTTCGGATTAACAACAACGACCACGGACTCTTAGTAAGAATAATGTAAAATTTGGAGCATGGAGTGCATTCAGCTTAACCGCCTGGTGAGCTTAAACCATCAAGGCGTAGATGGCTCGGCCTCTTTCTAGGAGAGGCCCTCTCTTCGGTGGATGGATGACGTTCAACAGGACATTCAAAGTTTTGGTTATCGTGTCTGGCCTCCCTCTTGTTGCAGATCAATTTATATGAAAGTGCATTGTTGAGGCGGCCAAATCCTTTCATGTGATGTAGCACCAGCGCTTAGGAAGATATTTTAAGTAGGTACACGCATCGAAATATCCATCCCATAATGGAAGAATCTATTACAAGAGCTCCTATCTCAACATCAAAACTAGTACCTTTATTTCGAAGAATGACCCTGCATCTGTTGTGCATTAGTCCAGTTCTACCGATGTCGCAGCGGTCCTCATTTCCCTTAATTCGAGCTTGCAGCTGATTTATGGATCAGCCTTTCTTCTCTATAAAGGTACTTCCCACACCGACGTAGCAGCTCATTTGTTTAATATTTTGGAGCAAGGATAAATAAATTCCTTTAGTTATTGGTTGTGGCGAGCGCCCATGACTCTCTGAAGGGAATTTCATCTTTATATAGTTATCCAAGCTCCGATATTTCTAAAATTTAAATACGAGCCAATCTTTGTTAAATCTATTAGGCAGGAAGTCATTGGCATCACTTTATGTTCTATGTCTATCAGTGTCTTAATTTGCAATTGGGGAGTGACTTATGACATTATTACATAAGAGGGGAAATAAGAAAGAACGGAATTAGGAATTATTTATTCCCCCAAAAATTCGACTATCGATTAGTCCCATCAGAGGCAATTTGTACGCATTCGTATCTAAGGCAATCTCAGGTGCATTCAAGATTGATTGGTCGTTGGCCCGCATGCTAACCGACCTCGACGTTCGGAACTAGAAATTTTTCTCCTTTGTAAAGGGTTGTCCGATTGAGACGCAGAAAAAAAACGCAAACTAAAACTACAAATATTTATTTTTGAATGAAGTTGGGTACTGTATTTTGAAGGTTTATTGATCCCATTAATGTATGAAAAACGATATCACTCAAATGTTCACCACGACGGGATTTACAGACGGCGATCAGATGGTTAAAATGTTTATAATATTTTCCAATAGGGACGTTTCTATGACATTTATCTCGGCAATGATGCTGTTTTTGAGGTTATGGATGGTGACTGGACTGGACTATCAACGTACACTTTGCTTTTCAAAAATACCCATAAAAGGTAATCTAATGGCGTTAAATCGCATGATCTTGCAGGCCAATTCACATTTCCGCGACGTGAAATTAAGCGATTGTCGATCAATCTTTGCAATTCGTCGATATTTCACGCGTAGTATGATGACCAGTTGCACCCGTCCTTTTGAAAATAAACATCATTCAAGTCGATTCCATAGCTGGGGCAAAAAATAGTCCGTTATCATTGATTGCATGGTGTCGCATAGAATTGATGATAACCGCCCTGAAAAAAAAAGGTCCGATGATGCCTTTTGAGCACAAAGCACACCACCACGAACAGTCACTTTTTGAGGATGCAACGGCTGCTCTTGATGGATTCTCGTTGGCCCAAATGCGATAATTTTGCGTATTTAACGTCCCATTCAACGTGAAATTCGGCTCATCGCTGAAGATGATTTTTGATGAAAATTGGACATCAATTGCACGGTGCTCTAAGAGCCAACCGGTGATGGCGATCAAAATATTCACGAATTGCGCGAAACGTGATTTTTATTGTTTCATCATTTTTGTAGTGCTCTTGAATAACTTTAACATCATCCGTAGGATGATGACCTAACAAGTCGAAATTAATCGAGTAATATTTTAAACATTTTTGGAAAAAAAAAAAAAAAAAAATTTTTTGTGCGAAATAATAAACAAGTGTTTTAATGTGTTTATTAAGTGAATCCTGTGAAAATGGACTTTGTATTATTGAAAGGTTATTCGACAAGAAAGAGTTTATAGAGACACTTTCCAGCTAGTGTATTTGGTGCATTTGTTTGTTAAGGTTTCCTGTGACTCTTCATTATTAACGAACTCCGTCTTTAACTTCAAAAATCTGGATTTGTTCAATGTTGTTCAGCTGAATCTGTTTTACTAGTTTCAGGTAAACACTTGAATGTTGTAAGCGCCTTAATGAAACCCGCGCTCCTTATTGTAGTGATCTGCATATTTAAGATTTGCAGATTAAACTTCGAGGACCAGTTTACTAGATTCCACAAAACGAAGAAGTACTAAAGTAAAGCTACTACCGTATTTGGAAATGTAAAACATAATATGGTAATTCTTCAATCGGCCTACAGCAATGGTGACTTTCACTCATAAATCGCAGATTTCACCTATGTTATGAGGGATGCCCCCATTGTCTGGTGGCCAGCTATTACATCGAAGTTTTCAGTTACAAAATTTAACTATGTTAAAAATATACTCTCGATGCCAATTCTTGTTTTTCAAAACATTTTGTCCCTACCACTCCTGCAGTTCTTCAATTTAGGCACAGTTTATTGTTCTCGACTGCAGTGTGGTAGACTCGCGGTGCATTTTAATTACTACCAGGTAGGCAACACCTTTCCAAACTAGTTAAGGATTGAAAATTCTTTTCAACATTTGTTGGTCCGATAATAGAGAACCGGCCATGTGGATTCCTACTCATTGAAGCAAAAAAGGTAATAAGACTGGCTACCTCTTTCCGAAAACTGGTTCACACGTTTGTCCCCTAACTGTCGTAAGGTGAAACATTTTAATACTGGGTAGAATTTAGGTAAAACTATGTACGTCCTTTTTAGGGGCAAAGCCCTAAATTCATAACTCCGTCACGGCGAGTCATTCGCACCCTAAATCCAATACCAAATCAGCGTCTGGTGTATATCTTGTAGCAAGCTGGTTGCTATGTAGACGTGTTGAAGGTAGGACTGAGTACTTTTAAGATGCATCACCTGTATGTAACCCAAACACGTGAAAAATAGGTTGAGCGGCGGGCCAACTACCTAATCTCACAAAAACCATCAAGTTATCCTTGTCCTTTACAAAGACTTCGGATTAATTTATCTGATTCATCAGAGTAATGAGTTCAGAAAATGTACACAAACAACGCTATTAAAATGAGAACATGTAACGTGCTAAGCCTTGTAAGACCTGAAGATCTCCAGAACCTATCGAACCATGCGGAAATTTACACAATAGGCGTGCTTGCATTACTAGAGCTTAGGTGGCCTGGGAAAGAGATCCTGGGGAGAATTTGGAGCCGGATTTCTCGTTCTCCGGCGAATTAAGCGATATATAATCGACTTCCGCCCTACCGACATGTGAATATGTACGGTTAAATTACGCTCCGTGGCAAGCTGCCCAGTCCGCTATGATTGCAGGAGAGGAAAGTAAAATTGGTTCGACGAACAGTGCCGTCAGCTCATTCAAAATAAACGAAAACTGCGCGAAAAATAATTGGTCGCAAAACTAGGAGCTCTCACACAGAATATCTCTGCGCCAGGCAAGCCATATCCAAATTCCAAGACTTCCATCTAAGATCCAATTTTCAATTTTCAAGACTTCCATCTAACATCCACAGCCATCCATCAAAAACACGGATGGAGAACAAACGTGGCTAATGTTCTCTCAGTATGGTAAATCTACTAAACCAGACTGACGAAGTAACCACTATTTGAGTTGTTGCTCCACTGTGTGCACCCCAGACTGTGTGTCCGATCGAGATGAACCTTCATACTTAAGCTATCATTTATTCCAGAGATTTTCGGCTGAAATCGGCCTACTGGAAGTGGCTTCCAAAGGAGATTTTTGGTTTTGGTTTTGAAACTATTTCGGTCCAGATCACTTCTCCAAAATTTAAGCCTAAATGACGACTTTTGTTAAAAAATCGTTTTTCAGTAAAAATTGTGAAGCCCACACGGATTGATTAATATGGATGAAACTTCAATGTTATGCTTTTTTATAAATTGGGAGATCCCAGTGATTTTTGGCGGGAATCGGAGCAGAGCGGACTTTTGGAACTGGAAGAGCTGCTGCACCCAATTCGCGATTCTTCAAGTAAAGGTTGATAGGTGCCTTAAATTATTGCGTTTTTTAGGCCAACGGAATATACAGGTCCGCGGCTGAATCTCATTCAGTAACTGCAGAGCAAAACCATATGCTCAACCCAAAACTTAACAACAAAGTTCTATACATGGCCTCAAGCTGTTCTTGCTAATTTGAACACCAGGCAAACGAAAAGAGTCATCTCACGAGTACATATTCTTTTATTACAAAAGGTTATTCGTTGCGACACCTTTTTCACAAGGATGTGCATATTTGTATTTTTTTTTTTCGTTAATCTTGGACCTAATTTCTTCCTCCCCCCATTCAATATTGTACTCAAATCGGAATTAAGAGAATTGTCAATTTCTAGATGTTCCATCTCGAATGAAATAGAAAAATGCAATGCGACGTCATCAACGAAGCTGTGGATAGGGTTAACAGTGCTTTCCAGTTAACCATTAATGTGTAACAAAAACCGAATCGGTGAAAAAACTGATTCCTGAGGGACTTCGTTATCAAATTCTTCAAGTTTACAAATTCTGATCGCAAACCTTGTCAAAACCTTTGGACATATCTAAAGCGATTGCAAAGGCCTCACCATGTTGTTCTAGAGCAAGCATTTGTTTGTGACAGGAGTCAAGAGCGAAAGCCTTACTGTTTATTCGAAATTATTTTGTTAATTTCAAGATACTTCACTAGATTTTGACTAATGCATTTCTCAAAAACTTTAACGACGGCTAACAAAATTGATATTGCCTAGTAGTTTGGAGGATCATTTTTATCCCAACCACGTTTTTCAAGCAAGTATGTTTATTGTATTATGACCTCTGATTCCACGTGTTACTTTCGAACTTCCCAAGCAGCTGATGATAATCCGTAATCGATCGTGTCATGATGTGTCGTAGCGACCCATGAGCTACATCTTCCCATAGATTTGATCTTGGATTCCGATGGCACCCAAAATGCCTCGTATTAAGCTCTAATGCTCATTCAACCAGCCCAAATGGAACCTTTTAATCAGAATGACAATTATGAAAATCAGTGAAAACTATAAATTGTCACTCACCTGCCTAGCGGTTTAGGTTCAGGTCCCGATAACAACTGAAAGAGCTTATAAAATTGCCAATCTAACTAGTTTAAATTGAGTATCAAACGAGATAGCAAACTTAATACCAAATTCTGCATATTTAATTTGAGATTGATTGAAAATGTTAATGTCCATAAACTCTCCTTTTTAGAAATTGGAACCAAGGTTTCGATATCAACTGAAATGGCTTAATAAATTGAATATTTAACCAGTCCAAATGGAACTTACTTTCAACTGCACTTAAAATAACGCATTAGCTTGATTATCCAAGCAGCCTAATTACAGGGTAAGTTTTTTCATAAATGCCATGCTTTTATGACGCCAGGCGATACAAGATAGGAAAAAATTACTTAAAATATTGTTCACTGTCTAGGAGGAGGTGTAGTGGTGATCTTGAATGACTTAGAAGTTAGAGGAATTTTTTTGTTTTAATGCAGATCATCATATCTCTGAAACCATACACTTTTGATTGCTTAATCAAAACATGCACTCAAAATTACAGGCTCCAATTTAAAAAACAATTAATTTCGCCTATATCTCCCAAACTTATGACTTTCGTCCCCATCTACAAAGGATAATTTTTATTTTAAGTAATTATATCCTATCTTGCACCGGTCCCGGCATGGAAGCCTGTCATTTATTAAAAAACTCATCCTATAGAACTTCCTAATCAGGATAGCAAACTTGATACAAATTGTTGTATATGAATATAAATATGAGTGAAATTTTTAAGTGGCCATCAACTCTTGTTTCAGGCCAAACGGCACAGTGGTAAAAGATTTGACGTTTCCCGATAGGGGCAGGATGCAAAAGGGATTTTTCATTATCTGATTACAATCAGTGATGAAAATTAACACAAATTTGAAGTTGTCTAGTTAGTACTATAGGCTGCCATGGAGCTATGCAATGTCTGTCCGGACGTACGTCCTCGATTTGGTAAGCAATGCGTAAGGTAGGACATAAAAATCGAACCACAGAAGAGTTGTTTGGGAGTGTTTCGAACTCAGAACATTGCCTAGATTACAAAAATTACAAAAAAATTCAAAAAAAACTCTGGTTTCAAAGATTTGTCCTCAGGTTCCGATATCACCTGAATCAGCCTTCTCATATACCCATCTAATCAGTCTAAAGTACCACCCAACAAAGATAACTAGACTAAAGAGAACTTGTTAACCAAGAGCGTCAGAGAAATTGTTAAATAACCTCTCCTTCCCAGAGATTTAGACCCAACATACGACAGTACTTGAAATGGATTAGAGATTTTATTGTCAAGCAAGCTAACGAGCAAGCTTGTTATATAATGAATTGTATCCTTCTGCAACATAAAATTGTTTTATCTAACTACAAATATTAGATTATATTTAATAATAATTTAGTTTAACAATGTGACACACTCTGTGTGAAAAGGGCATAAAACAATCGTTATAGTTAAATACGCGAGGGTTCCCGTACTCGGCAGTTCCAGCTTAATTACCGGATTTTAATGAATAATGCCTCCGTTTACAACCGCCAAGCTGCGAAATTATAACTGAGGGATAATGTTAAAGATAAACATTTGTTAGAGATGAACACGAACCTCACATAGAAGAAGAAAATGACAAAATAATAGTCATCAAAGGTTGTTGTAGTCTTGCATAAATTAAAGGGGAGCTTCTGAAAAACAATAAACAGAGAACTTGACTGGCAATAAAAAATTGATACAAAATTTGAGGAGAAAATTAAATATGGCATTCTCTTCAGTATCACTAATGAATTCAAGTTTCGTTTAACTAATTTCACCAAGGAAACAAATGTGTTCGTTATTTACATATTTGAACATCAACCATTTTTTCGGCTTTTCGGACAAAATATTACTTTTTCTAGTCATAGAAAACAAAGAGGTCATTTACTCACAATATATCTACCACAAAAACTAGAAAAATTTACTCCCCCTCCCCCATTTTTAATCCCAGGGTTCTGGTGTACAGATACACAAACTCTTACAAAAATAAGAACTTCCTTAGGTCTCTTCTTGGCAACTTGGTTTCGTTAAAACAATCTTAAATTAATTAATTTCACGGACGATTATAAAGAATTTCTTGAATTTTACAATACATAGTGAGAATTTCCAGAAGTTTTTGTTTCGGTGATATAATTCGCCAAATCGCTAAGTTCTTGTTTTGTACAAAGCAATAGTAGCATTTTTGCAGTTTGATCGTTGCAACCTGATGAGTAGACCAACTTTTTATCAGTATGCAACCAGGCTGCCAAGAAGAGACCTAAGGAAGTTTTCATTTTGATAAGGGTTTGTGTGACATGAGGAGGAGTAAATTTTTTTACTTTTTGTGGTAGATATATTGTGAGTAAATGGCCTCTTTGTTTTTTTATGAGTAGGAGAGTCGTAAACATTGTATGTATGCCATTAAAAATAATATTTTGTCCGAAAAGCCGAAAAATCTTAAATAAATTAATATCACGGACGATTATAAAAAACTTAACCATTTAGTTTTAATCGTAACCCATGAGGAACTCTATTTTCGATTCAGCACTTGGGAAGTATGTTAAACCGTTTACAAATAAGGTTCTGCCACCATTGTCCTTGAAGAACGCTTTGAAAATGTCAAAAGGATAAACATTCTGATTGAGAATTTTTTTTATAAAGCCCACATTATCCAATATAAAAATATAGGTAGAACATCAATGGAAGACAGAAAAATGTGTCTTGAAATCGTAACTAAATGAAAATTTTAATGACATTTCCAATTGAAGCGTATGTGAATTGAGGGTATATGGATTACAGTTGGCCAAAAGCGTATACCATATATAACAATTTGTGATCTGACTAAACAGTTACGGTACCAACTATATCTGCCAGAAAAGAGGATGAAACGAACATAAAAAATCCGATTGCAATAACATCGACATAAAATTTAATATTCATTTCAATACGTTCCCTATTCTCGTTGGGTTGTTGGGTGGCATATAGCGTGTACTGAGAAAATTGAGAAACAGCATGAAAGATAGCAATTTTACAAAAACTTAAATATTTATAAAATCAAAATAACACTTTATATTTGAGAACCTAATCTTTCGTTGATTGAGTAATCGATTTCGATTTGTTCGCGATTATTAAAATAAAACATTTTGACATTTTATTTCAAAAATTTGTTATCATTGTCTTAGGTATAGATTTTTTCATACTCCTATTAAATTTAGAAGAAACGGTAATTTAAATTTAAATTGTATTTTTTGATTTGTACCGTACCGCAGTAAATAACCTTACCCCAACCCCGAACACTAAACATCGAACACCTGAAAACTCTTATAGCATATAACATAAATCTAATCGGTTTCTCCTAGATCTAAAAGCATTTGGCGTTGAATAGGTGTGATTCAAACGATAACAGTAAAAGTTTAAACTTTTAACGTAATAAATCTTTGGTAAAAAAAACTTTTTACATCGGAAATGGAACGATTTATACAAAAAACTTTTGATGTTTTGATAAAATTTATGAATAATCTAGGCAATGAAAACTGAATCGCTATATCTCTGAACCCACGTAACAATTTTAGTAGGGAGACTTTACTATACAAATTGCCAATCAATTTTATTTAAAACTACCTAATTGAATTTCATTTTATGTATCGTGCTAAATTAACTTCTTCTTCAAATATAAATTCGGATTAAATTTTATTTTGTGTCTTTTTCAGATTTAATTTAATTTATAACCTTAATTAAATTACACAAATTTATTGTGCCCAAAATAAATTTATTTAACAAAAAAAAATCGAAATTTATAACACTTTTTGAAATAGATTGGTTTAAATCGAGATTATTTTTAAATTGTCCTCTCTTAATCCGGCAAGCTACCCTCGTAATATACAACAAGCAATTTTAAAATTTATTTGATATTGAAAATAAAATTAATGGATATTCCCATGGCAGTTCTGAGTATACAGGCCGCCATTTGATATACGAGTATTTTTTATCGAAAAATCTGCGGTGGCTAATTCCGTTTTACCTAGGCCATTTGTAAATTGTATAAAACACTGCAATCAACTTGAAAAAGGACAACTGATTTTTCCGAATATTTCACAATAAGCGAAGAAAATATCTCCTAATTTTTTACGAAACGTTTAGAATTTTTTTGCTTCTGGTAAAATGGGATGGAAATTTTTTATAATTTACAAAGCCATTTATCTATTATGTACGTACATATAACTAACAAAAAAAATTATGACTTAAGCAGACACTAATAATGGGTTTTTAGATATTCAATTCGTACAGGGGTAAATGTGCTTTTCAAATTTCAGTTACCTTTGCCGAATTTTCGCGCAACTTTATAATAGTACAATTCCCAAAACTCCATCCACAATTGCTGGTGGACACAAAAACCCATAAAATAGGGGACCATTTCATTGAGGAGGGAGTAATGTAGCGGCCTGTTTCTTCAACTAAAAGAAACACCATACAATATACATAATTACAAACGGATAATTCTCTTAGACTGAATTATTTTTTAACAGACAATTCTCCGTATAAATAATCATATTCCAAAAGAATATGCAACAACAGTCTTGTTACATAAAATCGGTATATGCAACCAAAACAATTTTGTACACAAAACAAAATTGGCAAATTTCATTATCATGCCGATTTTAGATGCCCCCCATCATCATTAAATAATTGTGATAACCAAGACACAATGTATTAATCACATAATTAACTCGATGGAGTGGCAATAATTAGCACTAATAAACTTATCATTGCAATAGTGTTCATAGGCGAACGTACGTCTATAACTCAAACAAATTGGTTTGGTAACCAGCTGAAACCAGATTTGGTGGATGAAATGCAATATTTTATTATCTTGCTTCCCAAAAGCGAAAGCACTGGATTAAGCCAGCTGGCCAGCCAGCTGGCTTACAAATTTTTGTATATAAGTCATGCAAAAATTTATCTTTTTTTAGTCAGTTTTTAACTTTTTATATTTTTAATAATTTGAGAAATGAAAATAGTAAAGTTCAAAAAATTATTTATATCAAACAAGTGCATGTACAGTGTTTTATTTTTTTGTAAATTTAAAAAAATACAAAAAAATGACGAGTTTTATGAAATAATGGCCTAAGCTCCCATCAGTGGTAAGAAATACGTGTCCAATCCGACACCATTTCTAAAAATTCGTGATCGAAATCCACTTATCATACCAATATTTTTTTTCAGTGCGATTAAATAATATTTAAGTGTGTGAAATAATTAACATCAAAGCATAAGCAATTCATTTTGCGCATAAACAAACATGCTCCATGATGAAAATAATCGGCAGCAACAAGCAAAAGCCCAACCTGAGATAGCAAAGTTAAAACATTTGATAAGGCTACCAGCGTTTTGGGAAACCAATCCAACATGTTGGTTCTTGACAACCGAAATAATGTTCGACGCGCACAAAATCATTAGCGACAAACAGAAGTTTGCGAATACTGTGCTATCTCCCTCGGCAACACAGGCGGAGAAGATCAATTACACCTTAGAATATACACCAAGCCAAGATAGATACCAGTCAATTAAGCGAGTACTAATTGATCGCTACTCCATTTCCGAGGAGCGTAAATTAGAATTAATACTCGGCACAATTGATATAGGCGCTCAAAAACCATCGGACATGTTACTCCGAATTAAATCGTTGGCCGGCAAAAAATTCACGGTCAATGTTATTATAAAACTATGGATCAGGCAGTCCCCTGATTACATACAAACAGCATTGATCCTGCAACAGGACAGACCTGAAGAGGATTTCGCTCGTATTGTCTACAAATTATTCGATTTAGTTAGCAATTTCTGTTCGATTATATGCTTAAACAGATTAACGATAGGTTAATTAAGCAGAAATATTTCACACGCATAGCGACGACCGCGATAATAATCGACCTGGAGACAAACACCCCCCCCCCCCCTTGTAAATCGCAATCTCCATCAATACAGGAAAGTCTCATTCGCAAACGCAACCAACAAACGCCAAGATACCAATTTCCTCACAACTGGTCTTGCTATCACGACAAATTTGGCCACGCAGCATCAAAATGCAATCAACCATGCACTTTTGTTAAACAACAAAATGGATCCACAAATCGGTTCCTTAACCCAATAAGTCTTAAGGTCGCAGCGGCAGACTTAAGACAAGTGCAACACAGCCGCTTATTTATACAGGATTCGGAAAATAATATCACGTTTCTGATTGATACCGGCGCTGATTTAAGCGTAATCCCGTACCACAAATTCTATCGCTACGGAACAAGTCACAATCCCGATTTAGTTCTATCAGCAGCAAACGGAACCACAATAAACACGTTTGGTATCAAATTAATCAACGTTGACAATGGATTAAGACGTTCTTTCAAACATACATTCATTCTTGCCAACGAATTTCCTAACGAAATTCGGTTTGTTAGTGGATCTGAAAAATTGACTGATCCATCCACTAAGCTTACTATTAACGCAACATCAGCACTCGTTGATACACCAACACCACTGTTCTACTTAATCAATAATGGCTACGGAGCATTGTTCAAGAAATTCCCTTCTTTAACCCACTGAACTATAACTCTCCGGTAAGGCACAATGTAGTATACCACATCGTAACTACAGGCCATTTACCATTTGCGAGACCACGTAGGCTCGATCCAATTCGGCACAAAGCGGCATTCCTAGAATTCAAACACATGGTGGAACTAGGAATCTGCCGACCTTCTTCAGCAATATCATGTCTATTACACATGGTCAAGAAGAAGGACAACGACTGGAGACCATGTGGGGACCATAGCAGACTTAACGCGGTCACAATTCCTGACCGTTACTCTATTCCCCACATCCAAAACTTTTCCATGCAATTACATGGATGTTTAATTTTTTCAATATTCGGTCCAATTGCTCCTGATGACATACATAAAACTGCAATTACCACACCATTTGGCTTATTCGAATTCACCCGAATGCCATTTGGACTCAGAAATACTGCACACACATTCCAGCGTTTCATCAACGAAATTGTGAGAGATCTCAATTTCGTTTTGTTTATATTGACGACATTCTCGTACCATCTAAAGACGAGAAGCTACAATTACTCCATTTGGAACAACTCTTCCAAAAATTATCAAATTATGGCGTCAATATTAACACAGCAAAATGTGTGTTTGGGACAAGTAATCTTGACTCCCTCAGTTACAAAATTACTCCTAATGTCATTCTGCCGTCCGAAGAACGAATTAATGCAATTAGAGAATCCCAGCGCCACAAACCTTTAAGCAAATTCAACAAATTGTCGGTATGGTAAACTATACTACCACCGATTCATTCCAAAACTCGCTGAGATCCTTGCGCCAATTCACTCACATTTGGCAATACTTCTCAAGAAACCCAAAACGCCTCAACAATTTTCTTGGCCTGAAGAATGTCAAAATGCATTCCTTCAGCTCAAGAACGCTTAAAAAATATTGTTCTTTTAGCCCATCACTAAATGCAACAAAATATAGCAGCACTACTGATGCATCTAACACAGCTATAGGCGCAGTCTTACAGCAATTAAATAAAGAGACTTAGGAACCTCTTGGATGTTTTTCCGCGAAGTTGTCGGATGCCCAAAGAAAATATTCCGCATTTGATCGTGAATTGCTTGCAATTTTCCAAGCAATTAAACACTTTCGCTATTTTTTCGAAGGTCGGCAATTCACAATTTTCACCGACCACAAACCGCCTACTAGAGCCATTACCTCTACGCCACTTAATTTAAGTCTCTCAGTTCACGACTAACATACAGAGCATACAAGGTAAACACAATGTGGTCGCCGATACACTTTCTCGGTTTAGACTCTCTCAGCAACTCGCTACGAGATCACAACAATCGCAAAAGTACAAGCTTGCGGTCAAAAACTACAACACTTACTTACCAGTTCTACAAGTCGGCGCACTGCCAAATGAAAATTAGATAAATTTCCATTAGCCGATTTCAGAGATTTAGATATTAGGAGATTTAATGACGATATTCAAACAGATGTTGCTATTATTTTTAGTACCACAGATGGAGACCCACCTTTTGAAAGGAATATTGTTGCATTCAATAAAATTAATTCTACCGTTCGTAACATTTCTGTGTTAGATAGTTTTTTAGATCCTTTGGCGTATTCTTTTATATTCTCTAATGGTGATACTGGATGGCATAATAACATAAATCATAACATAGCAAGAACATCTAATGCTGTTGCGCATGTCCGAGAAAATTTTAGTAATTTCTTTACGAACTGTTTAGTACAATTTTTAGTAAAAATTTCTTGTATCGGATGGATCATGAGAAGTTTTCACTAAGCCACATTTTCCTTTATATGTATTAGTTAGTTCACCCTGTATAAGACGAAAGCTTTTGATTTTAAATTTTATTTAATTTCAAATCTCTTCCCACAGAATTTCCATTCTCGGACTTTTTCGTTCTAATTATGATAAAATGAACGGGCCAAAATGAGGCAGCCTGACGATCTGCATTGACATGTGCCGTATTTTCACGAAATTAAACGTCTTTAATCTATTGCACTATGTATGTGGCTATGTACCAAAATCTCCAGGATTCGCTCCACAGAAATTCCATTCTCGGACTTTTTCGTTCTTAACGGGAACTGCTATATATAAAAGAATATTGATTCCAAGAATTAATTTAACATTTTCTGGGACAATGCTTCCATTTCAATTTCAAGGAACTCAGTTCCCAGTAATACCTGCATTTGCTATGACCATAAACAAGTCCAAGGTCAAACTTTTGATAAAGTTGGTATATTATTGGGACGTCCAATGTTTTCGCATGGACAATTATATGTTGCTGCAAGTAGAGTTCGTTTGATAGTTTGAAATTTTACATTTCTAATGACAATGGTCAAGGCAACTTAATAGAATTTTTACAAAGAATATTGTTTACAGAGAAGTTTTACGTTTAAATTAATTTAAATTGCATTGAAATTTCACATTCAACTTAATTTTTAATTGATTGATCATTAAATTTTGTTTCATATCAATAAAATTGCGATTTAGTGTTATTTTATTGCTTTTATTTATTACTTAAATATAATGGTACTGAACTGTTTTTTATTGTAATATATGGTCATAAAAAATATATGGTCTCAGATGAAGAAACATGCAAATTCATATATTCCTCAAATATTCAATAATGTTTATGGTCGAATTTTAACCACTGGGCGAACACTGGTCTTTAGAAAATGTCGATCGTCAGCTCAACATAGCCAACATACCCGTAAAACATTCTCCGTTCATTGCGACATTTTCGCCTCTTTTTGAGTCAAAATAAATGAAAAAAACAGGGAGGAGACGGAAATGCTCTTTTAACTTTAAACCAAAAAATTTATTTTGCCAAAAATCAGTCAAAATTGACTTAGAAATGGATTTAAAAATGAAATGAGGTATGAAAATGACTGAACTACGTAAAACAAAAGAAAAATGTGTGCAAAAAATTATGTGCGAAAAATTAAGGGTCGATATGACTATATTTGGTACTAACAAACAAAAATTTTGTCTTTCTTCCTAAAATTTTTAAAATTTTTCGTTTCTTTTGTTTTATTGTTGCCTTTTATGGTCATTCCATTGGTGTTTTTTATTCTGTGTGAAAAATTTACACTTTTAATTAGTTTGAGGTTGAAATTTGGGAAGTTAAGTATCGTTGTTGTGTGGGAAATATTAAAAAAAGTGAAATTTGTTAGTTTTAAAAAAATATAAACTTATTGGTGCGAAAAGAAAATTACAATTAGTTTTGATTAACAAATCCAAAATTGTTTGAAGAAATAATTACGTAAGGCAAGTTTATAATAAATCAAAGAAAACATTTTATTTAATTATTAAAAAGAAAGCCAGCTAACTTGATAATGTGTAAAAATCACTGAAAATTCACCATTCGACCATTAGAAGGCGAAATAGGTCAAATGTTGGTCGATTGTTCGTCTAATCCTTGCCTGAAAATGAATGAAATTTTATAGACAATTCTGTCTCAACAAATACATAGGACTTCCATTCGACGGCCGAAACTGACTGACACTAGATGTTGCGTAATGAGTTTATTTCGTCAACGATTTCGGTATTTCAATAAGTAGGAGGAAAGGGTTGCAATAAGTGGGATTGTTTCAATATGTATATTTGTTAATATAGATATTTGTGTATAGATAACATACATTTTAATCATTAGCTACAGACAACGATGAAAAAGAGGAACGGATTTACGAAATTTCTTCCAATTCGGAATCAGAAGCAGCCCACAATAGAAAACAGAATCAAAAAATTTAAACATTTAGACTAAACGAGATGTTTAATTTTATTCCGGCACCAATGGCGAGTCCAGTAACTACTTACAATGTTTTTAAGATAGCACCGCGAACAGAATTCAACTCCCCCTCATATTTAATTTAATTTATTTTATTTAAATTTTTATTTATTTTATATTGTCCGGCCGAATGTTCAAATTACAGGATTAACCATATGGACAGTTCGATGAGAAATTTTTCGAAAATCCTGTCAGAATTGCTTAGTTTTATAAGAAGAACGGCACTTAAATCAATTAAAGAGGATCCCTCATTTACTATACCACACCTATGTTAAAATCGTTGCTGCTGTAAACAATTTTAACACACAATTGTTTAACAAATCATTTTCTGAACAAATGGTATATATTTCTTATAGTTTATTGTAAATAAATTTTATAAAAATCTTATTTTTCCTTATGCTTAAAGCTAGCTGCTCTTTCTAAAAGTAGAAGTTAAGGGCAAGAAGTCCATGTAATTCACGAATAACATGGACAGGTGCAAATAAAATTGCCAAAGGTAACTAACTACATATATGCTTTAATAAACCATAAATTCAAAATTGATTCAGTGAAGTTCGCAAATTTTATGTAAATGTAAAAAAAATTTCAGAGAAAATGGTTTAACACTGTTAAAAGTATTAAGTACGCCAAAAAAACACAACTGAGAGATCAACCTTTATATTTAATATAAGTTGGTTGTAGGATTATAAACCTTACCGGCAGAAAGTAAATTCAATGGGCAACCCACTTAAATCAAGTATACTTTTTTGGAGAAAAAAACCAATGATACGGTGTGTCTTTTACTCTTCTCTTACATAAATCCTGTGCCACCCACGAAATGATGTTTCAGTTATACATCTCAGCTGAAGGCCGTGGGAATTTATTTTGTATGAACAATTGCATAAGAATTAAATTTTTTGCAGAACTATGTTCCTTTGGAGAACTGATAAAGTCGTGTAGTGGACAAAAGGTTTCGGTACTAGGTTGGGGTTTGAATCCCCCCAGGAAATTAAAAATTGGATGGAATTTGCTCATCAACTACGATCAATGAATACCCATCATCCAATTCAGGTTACTAGCTGATATATATGGAGATCATGCAGATGGTATACTATAATAGTGTGATTAGATAAATGTTTGTCAAGATTATATTTCCTTCCTATCTAAATAAATAAATAAAAGTTATATATTTATTGTAAAATCGGGTAATTTAATAAATTGTTAGATGCCTGTTATTCACCCTGATGAATTATGTAGCCTACAACGCCTCCCCCCTCCCCCCCCCCCCCCCCATAAAATAGATACTAGCTATACGAAATTTGCTGAGTGTACGGTGCTCGTATTTAAATTGTTTATTTGTATTGTTTATTACTACATTTCAGAAAAAAGGATACTCATTTTTAGAGTTATCGAACCTAATTATCCTGGTTGAGGATATGATCAGCTACCGATTCAGCGAAATAGGATACGCGTGAAATTAGTCAAATTGATGTTCGAAAATGCTTTGTCGAATTTTTAAAACCAGCCGCCAAGCGGTTGAGTGGAACATGACATATGACGATAACAGCAACTATTTGATATAACTTTGATGCCATTACTGGTCTGTGAACTAAATAACTATTAGCTTTTGTTATACAAACAAAATCGCAAAGAGACGTGGCATTCATTTAGGCAAACAAAACATTTGAGAAAAAAAATCACGTTCCGAAAATAAACAACAATTTTAGTGTTAAGTTGATTCTAAAACGTAGATTTGTAACTTCCTAAACTTGTCGTTATAGTTGGCGGCGCTACTATTTTATTAAATGTTGCGTATGACTGAATTTAAAAATTTAACTGTCCTCTATTTAACCTTACGATCCGAGCTATCTTATTTAGGATACTACACTGTCAAATGATCGCCTGATTCGAGTCGCATTCGTTGGTTAATATCGATGTACTATTGGTGCATTTCTGTATTGATAAATGACCATCGGAATTGGTTCTCATCTGTTGGTCAAAGTTGCCTAACTATTATCGGACGGTTTTCGCTTATAATTTACCATCAGGAATGTTCTTACCTATGTCGGTCAATCATGACTTACAAATTTGACAAAAATGATTAGTATATTTGACCTACCAAAGTTGGTCGGATTTACCTAGACATAATTGACTACGATTTTCGACCAATATCCGGCAAGGATTAGACGCCCAAATGACGGAACATTTGTAACCTATCAGATTGATTCTTGCTTCTAAGAATCATAAGCCATTTAGCGGTCAATTTTCAGACAATACTTGTAGCAAAATGTTTTACGGGATAGCTGTCTATATTTGAAATCAAATCTGGTCCTACCGTAAAGTCAACACCTTATCAAATGTTGGCCTTTAAATCAACGAAGCGAAAATCAAATATATTGCTACTTCAAGAAGGAAAAACCGCAGAGAATTTATTTAGAGGAACGCACGATAGACTTTAGCAGTGGCGGAGTTTAAATATTTGAGATCAGTAGTAGCGGAGCAAAATTCAGATCAGAGAATCTGATTGAAAGAACAAAATAATTCAAAAACAAGTCGTTACTCTAAAAATGATTTTTTGAAATCATGAAATCATGAATGTTCAGATTTATTAAATAACCCGTAGCAAATAATAAATATCTTTTTTGATTTAGCAATGTCAGTGAAGTTAACCCATAAACGATCCCGCAAAATGCGATAGCAACACTAAAATACAAATATCACGAACTATTCGATGTTATCCCTAAAAAATATTTATATCACGATATGTTTGAATGTCATCCCGGAAAAATATGTCATGACAGTTTTTTACTATATCAATTCTTAAAATTGTATAATAATTTGTATTGAAAACTGATACCAACCCGGAAAAAATTATGTTTTCCAATAATTTCCTAACCAGAAAATAACATATTTTCGAATACAAAAAACGTGTGATGGTACGAGTAGACAGAAAGAACACAAAGATCCAAAATAATAATACAAAAAAAAAATTCTATCATTGGCGAAAAAATTCTATGATTTAGAGCTCCGCTAGAGTCATCTGAATTCGGAGAAGATGTCGATTGCCCGAAATCGGACTATATACCTAGGT
Organism: Nephrotoma guestfalica; assembly: GCA_963691935.1. NCBI lineage: Eukaryota > Metazoa > Arthropoda > Insecta > Diptera > Tipulidae > Nephrotoma > Nephrotoma guestfalica. The sequence continues at coordinate 100,084,280 of OY829914.1, forward strand.
TTTGTAGTTCAGCGATGGCCTGTTTATGTAACAAGTGGCAAAAAAAATTCTATGATTTAGAGCTCCGCTGTAGTAGTCTGAATTCGTAGTAGATGTTGATTGCCAGAAACCGGACTATAAAGGTTTTGTAGTTCAGCGATTGGCCTGTTTAAGTAACAAGTGGCGAGAAAATTTTATGATTTAGTGCTCCGCTATAGTCGTCTGAATTCGTAGTAGATGTCGATTGCCAGAAACCGGACTATATACGTTTTGTAGTTCAGCGATTGGCCTGTTTAAGTAACAAGTGGCGAGAAAATTTTATGATTTAGAGCTCCGCTATAGTCGTCTGTATTCGTAGTAGATGTCGATTGCCAGAAACCGGACTATATAGGTTTTGTAGTTCAGCGATTGGCCTGTTTAAATAACAAGTGGCGAAAAAATTCTATGATTTAGAGCTCCGCTATAGTCGTCTGAATTCGTAGTAGATGTCGATTGCTATAAACCGGACTATATAGGTTTTGTAGTACAGCGATTGGCATGTTTAATAAACAAGTTGCGAAAAATTCTATGATTTAGAGCTCTACTGTAGTCAGCTGAATTCGTAGTAGATGTTCATTACCAGAAATCGGACTATATAGGTTTTGTACTGCAAGGATTGGTCTGTTTAAGTAACAAGTGACAAAGAAATTCTACGTATGATTTAGAAGAAGAACGAAAAATACATCAAATTTTTTTCCCATGATTGACACAAGAAGATTGGCATATTTTTTAAAAATTCAAAAATAATTTGATTAATTTATGCACATGTCATAAATGTGTCAGAAAATATTTTTCATTCTCCTGAGAGTAAATTTTGAATGATAAAATTCTTGCTGCTTATACCACAGCTAAAAAAGCACGACATACTCATAGCTCAGCTAGCTAAAATAGCACTGCTATAGCAACATTGATATACAACAATGATATGTCAAAATGGCAGTTTTTATTTTATTGTTTACAAATAAATTTACAAATTTTGTAGCTGAAAATGTTCCATTATTTAATTATTTTGTTCTTTCGGAAAATTTAGAGAGAAAAACAACAACAAAACCCTAAACCGAAAAAACAGCGAAAAACATACAACGTGAAATTTTATGTTTTTGACAAATGAAATGAAACCAAATGAAAATTTGGTTCGACGTATTTACTGTTATCAAACTAAAAATAATTTCAAAATATGTAATATTGTGATGCTGAATTTAAGCAAATGTATGATAGCTATCAGCCGCACCGACCTAAATAGACGACGCTAAGCGCACAGAATGTATTAAAACAACACAAAAGTTGTAAGTGTGTTTACAATAATTAAACGTTGTTGGTTTGAATACTTCTCCATATTCTTAAATCGCGTGGTCTGTACGTGACAACTGTCAAAAAAAAAATCACGTTCGCAAGGACAAACGCCGAATCGAGATAGATAAATCAATTGCCAGGCGGACAAAAATCTGGTCGGTCCTACTCTTATATTCATCATTCGGAAATGTGATCCAGTCCCGTTAAAACTGCGAAATTTATCAAGTACCCGATGCCCAGCATCGTAAAGCGGTAGCTGATTCATGAATTAAGCGGAGAAGCACAATTTAATATTAATACTTTCCGGCTCTAGTCATTCAAGAGTGCGCCGAAATTGTATGGTGTATTGTTTCTTAATAAAGTTGGTAATTTGTGTGATCTTGAAAATGCGCTGGGACCGATACAGGTACCGCACACTGAACATTACGTTGACCAATAATACCTTTTTACTGCTTGATACGCGGAATAAATGATTTTTTAAGAAAGGAGTCGTTATTATTAGAATGTAAGATTTCTTCAGTGTAGCGCTTTTTAGTAAATTTTCTGTGGAGATTGAAATTGTTTGTCATACGGCTAAATTCGCAGGAAGCTACTAGTAGTAGCTTAACTAGTATTCATTAAATATTAATTAAACTGGAACATTAATATTTTTTAAAATATAGTTTTTAATTTGTGCTCTAGTGAAAAGCAAATTAAAAAATGTCTTTAGCTATTTATTTTTAATTTCTCACTCTATGGATATGTGGCACCATCCAACGTAACCCCACCGTTACCCGACAATAAACTATAATAAACGGCAAGAAGCAAAACAGGAAATGTTGAATATTGATAATCTTTTAAACGACTGAAATCAAAAGGACATCATTGCGAATGCGATTTACCAAACAATCTTATTTCATCACGACCGAATTTATTTATTACGCTAAGAATCTTTGCAGAAAGGATTTTTTAAACTTAAAGTGTGCTGCTAAAGCTTTGGCGTTTTTCAGGATGCAAAAGCAATTTTTTTCATCTGACTACAATCGATGATGGAAATGAACACAACTATGACCCTAAGTCAGAGTACAATGTTCCATGTTAGTACTATAGGCTGGCTTGGAGCTATGCAATGTAGTGGGACACTGAACGCATTAAAAGTATTTTATCCTAAGATATTTCTAAGAGGTTACTACGGCTGGAATGGATGTTTTCACTACAATGTTTCGCACTATTAGTACTAAGATATAATTAAAATTAAAATGTAATCTAATTGATGCAGATCGTGTTGTTCTAAATTGAACTGATGATATACCAAATTTAATAATAATTTACACTGTTAAATTACGTTTAAAAATAAATTTTGTATTTAAGAAAGTTTAGGACAAACTTCACTTGACTACTAAATTTGTTTGAGGAAACACCACTCTTAAACTCATTGAACAACGTCACCAAGTGGACACAATTTATAAGGATTTTAGAAAAGCATTTGACTCCATCAGTCACAGCAAAGCGTTGGCATGCTTGAACTCCTTTCGCTTTTCTGCGGATTTTCTTGGTCTTTCTCATACCTGTAGGATAGATTACAATGTATTGAAATTTGAGAGCAAAGATCAAATACACTAAACGCCTCCTCTGGTGTTGGACAAGTCTTGCATTTGGACCCATGTTTACTTTGCGGATAATTTAAAAATCTCCAGAAGTCTTGCAAACCCGCAAGATTCTAAATTACAACAAGACGACATAAACAGAATCAGCGAGGGGCTTGATGTCAACCAATTGCAGCTTAATATCGAAAAATCGGAAATTATGACCTTCCACTCGAAAACACCACCAATTACTGATTATAACGTTAAAACCATAAAAAAGCGTAAATGAGACAAAGATTTGGGCGTGACGTTTGTTGGAAATATGTCGTTTAACAAACATTGATTTAAATATTGATTATGGCCAAGGCGAATTATATGTTTGGTTTCATCAGGAGATCGACCAAGGGCTTAACCGATCAGCACACTTGGAATATGCAGTCCAAGCCTAGAGCCCTTTCTATTAATCTCACATTGATAGAATTGAAAGTACCCTGTTTTTCATTTATAAGCCGCGGCTTGCCTGACTGAAAATTACTTAAAACCTTTACGAAAACCTCTAATTAGCCGCATTCCGTTAACAAGCCGCACCTATTAGAAGCCGCACACTAGTGCGTACTAAAAAGCCTTTAAAACTTTTACGTTTTATATCAACGTAAAATGATCAAGTAACAAAACCGCAATCATTTGTTTTTTGGGTTTCTTAAGTTTTTTGTATTCTTCTCGATATGGTAATGCACCAAGGGAAACTTTTTGACAGACAATTCATTGTTTTCGTGTTATTTAATATCTAACGTTTTTTGGTAACGTAAAATGCCATAACATTAAATTTTAGTGAATAGTTTTAATTTGGTTAGGTAGTTTTATTGTAACGTACAAACTGTGTTTGCGTACTTTTGGTAGTACCTAAATCAAGCTAAAGTTTATATAGAATGCTTAGATGTTGGCGGGCGTGTGAAAATGAAGTAAAAATAGTTCCAGACAAAAATAAGAAAACCAAAAATCGACAACGTCGGGCAAAGTGGCCTTCATTAGAAATGGTTGTAAAAAATGGGTTTTGATTGAACGGGCTATGGGGCTGCAAATAACTGGTAAACGAATTTTGCAAGAAGCACGTTCACGTGCTATAGCAATTAAAATCGCATTTAATGGATCACCGAAATGAGTACACAAGTTTATGAAGCGACATAACTTAGTTGTAAGAGCGGTGACATCAACAGGACAACATTTGCCAGAAAATTGGCAACATAAAATGTGTGACTTTAAAACATTTGTCGAACCATTCAAATTGAGAGTAAATTTGAGTCAAATTGCAAACATGGATGAGGTTCCAGTAAGTTTTGATTTACCATCAAAGTTTACTATAACTGAGCGGGGATCATCGGATGTCAAGATTATCACAACGGGGAATGAGAAATGTAATTTTACTGTTATATTGGCTGTTACCGCTGATGGCAAAAAACTGCCTGTATATATTATTTTTTAGTGAAAAACCATTCCCAAAGGAAAATTTCCAACTAACATAATTGTATCGGCTAATGAAAAATGGTGGATGTCATCCGCAGAGATGATATTGTGGTTGGAAAAAGTGTGGCGGAAACGACCACAATCATTTTTTAACAAAAAATCTTTTTAATATTAGACGCTCCACCAGGTCATAAAACTGAGGAAATTAAATGGTTCTGCAAAAAAATCCAGACAATTCCTACTATGATTCCAGGTGGGTTGACGAGTAACCATTAGCAACCATTTGATATTATTGTCAACAAATCATTTAAATCGAAATTAAAAAATCTTTGGGAAGAATGGTTGTTGACTGGCTACAAAGAGTACACACAAAAAGGGGCCATGAAACGAGCGGGATATGAATAAATCGTTGGTTGGATAGCATCGGCTTGGGACAGTGGCACTGACAAGTGACAATACAATAAAAAACGGGTTTAAAGAACCGGTATAATGTTTTACCCTGAAGAAGACACTGTGTCGGAAATTTCATCAGATGAAGAGTCAGAAGATATTGAACAGGATGCTGCTGAAAAATTAGCGATTTGTGATATACTAGTTGTTGGTTTTAGACAGATAGAGAGGGAAGAAGAGCATCAGGAATAGGATAGAATATAGTAAACTAAGTACCTATACCTAACGTGAATTAAGAAGTGATTTTTTTATTTAGCAATAAACTTTTTGTTTTTACTTTTTAAATATAGGGTTTTCCAATAGGAATGATATGATTTTTAAGTGACGTTTCGGCCATTTGTAATATGTCATGATCTGTCATTTTTTGTTTCATTGTATTCAGTAATGTTTACAATTTCATCATGGTGAGATATACGCAAGAACAACGTTTACAAATTATTCAGTTTTATTATCAAAATAATTGTTCTCCAATTCCAACTTTTCGTGCGCTTTTGCCATTTTATAGTCGAAATCATCGTCCAAGTGTGCTCGCTATTCGTCGAATTGTTGAAAACTTTGAGCGTACATTTTCTTTATATAGTGTTGAAGTGCCAATAAGACAAAGATTCGCTCGAAGTAATGCAAATATTGCTGTCGTTCAGACAAGTGTTGCTGAAGACCGCAATTTGTCGATTCCAAGACATTCTCAAGAATTGGGACTGTCTCAAACCACAACCTGGCGGATTTTGAGATAGGATTTGGGTTTGCATCCGTATAAAATTGTTCTCACTCAAGAACTGAAGCCATTGGACCACCGTAAACGTCGTGAATTTGCTGATTTTGCCTTGGAACAACTTAAAAACGATAACGATTTTTTTTTAAGAAAATCATCTACTCCTATGAGGCTAACTTTCATCTGAGTGGTGCGGTAAATAAACGAAACTGTCGAGTCTGGTGCGAAGAAAATCCACAAATTATTCATGGAAAAAACATTACATTCACCTAAATTGACAGTTTGGTGTGGTTTTTGGTCTGGTGGAATCATCGGTCCTTATTTTTTTCGAAATGAAGCTGGTAACACCGTTACTGTCAATGGAGATCAGTTTAGATCGATGATAATCAACTTTTTATGGCCGAAATTGGAAGAAGTTGATCTTGACAACATTTGGTTCCAACAAGACGGACACAGCAAGTGCAACAATTTTTTTAAAGAAATCATATCACTCTTATTGGAAAACCCTATACATTCTGTGAATTACCTAAAAAAAACGTGATATTTTGAAAATTTATTTTGTTTTTCTTCCGATTTCTTTATTAAGCCGCAGAACCATAATAAGCCGCACTCCTTTAATAAGCCTTTATTTTTTAGAAAAAAAACTGAGCAACGAGACGCGGCTTATAAGGGAAAAACAGGGTATTCAGAAACACGTGTTCCTGTTTATAATGAAAATAACTGATTGAGACTACGAGGATGATCTTCCTTACCACGTAGACGTAGCTCGTCTTCCTACTTACTATACCAGATGTAAAAATATAAGGACTTGACTCTGGCTAATAGGTGTAACGGAATTCTATCCAATTCTATTACCAACCCAAATCTAAATATTTAAGAATATCCTATTGGCATAACCTTCAAGATAACACCTCAACATTATATCATAAATGAATGAACGCAAAGGCAAATGTTTTTGGGGTAAATGGCATGAGTAATGAACTCTGCTATTGAAAAAAATTAAAAATTGCAAGCATCGTGCAATCTAATTATCTATGAAAGCACAAAAATCGTCCATCGAATATGTATAAAGAGTGAATGAATTTGTTGCGGGAACAGGTGTTTTTTTAAGACAGCGAGCCGAGTGGTAGTGAAATTAATTAATTAGAAGTTAAAAGTTTTTATTAAGTTGTGTTTTCTGTTTGAATAAATTTATTTTTGTTGTTTTATAAAAGATTGACTGTGTTTTTGTGTTTAGTGATTGCGGGTGGAGCATAAAAGGGTACAGCCGAGAACGATCGGTAAGTATAGGGATGTGGTAGACCTGAGACTTAAAATCAATTAGTGGCGAGGTCCCTTGGTTGCTCTAAGCAAAAGCTAAGAGCGGGAGCTTCGAAAGTAACCGTGCTCATAGGCTGGGCACTCACTGCGGAAATTGTGTTTGCCGTTTTTTTATTATATTGTTTTCTTTTAACATGATAGGTCTTTAGGGATTATGGCAACCTAAGGAACCTAAATAAATCACTACGGGTGTAAGCCCGTTTCTCATGATGGTTTGACATCGTCAATTTTGGGTCCGACATCCCACTCAACCCTTTTTCCTTTTCTTTCATTTTGTAAATTGTTTTTTATTCCTCACGGTAAACTAGGCCGTTATCTGGGTACCCCAAAACCCACGACCGTTCCCCACTATCAGACTGAGCTGCGGGAACCAATGCCGCATGGAGTACCAGGCAGGTAATGGCAATTCTGTGAAACTGGGTTGGCTTTAGCTGTAGCTAAAGGTTAACCAACCCGTTTTATAGGCGAATGTTACTTGAGTTCACGCTCGTTGCAAATGTACTCCTGGGAAAACGATTTAGATTTATTCTCCTACCATGAATCTTAGACAATACGATTTTTTTAAAGCAGAGGCACGCATACAAATAATTATGGTGACCATGAACCAATTAATGAAATGAAAAAAATGTTTAATGAAAAGCAAGCCTCATGAGACTTCTTTATATCTGCGGCGGCTTTAAAAGATATCTTCCAATTTTTAATTTAATTTAGTTTTTTAATTTCATTATTGAATCATGTTATTATATTGTGAATGAATAAATAAATTGAAATTCAAAAAATCCGCGCTGAATTGTCGCCACCAGACCAATTTTTAAATATTTATGCTGATTGGCTAACTCATACGGTCTCAGACGAGGCAATAGCATGGTCAGCTAGAACCACTGAAAGTCAAGCAGGAACATAGAAAGCCAACCGTAGCCATATTTTTTAAACCCGAATCCATCCAGTCCTTTTACAATAAGCATCGTCCTTTAAGCGTTCAGCTGGAACCTGAAAGAATTTAACCAGCTAAAGCCACTCTGCGTTTGCAAGGTAAACTCCGACTGCTATTTTAAAATAATTTGCACCACTTTAACCTTCATTCAATAAAATGTCAAATAATTGCTCTTTGACGACATCATAGGACGTACAAGTAATTTAAGTAAACATCTTGACGCTGACATTAAACTATATTTGATAATTATTTTCTAAATATTATTTTCCATCATTTTTAATGCAGAAGCAATTTAAATCATTTCGAAATATTTACACCCCATTGCAATTAAGCAAATACACGTCGTGTTCGTATTTCAAGAGAACGTTTTGCAAAGAATATAACTGTCATTCAAGACAGTTAAATAATTTAATTATTATTGGAAATTTCACATCGCTACTACAAAATATCTTTCAACTCATCATCAAGATAAAAATATTCGTGTTGAATGTAGAATACAAACTCTGATTTTTAACAGTACAAATCAATCAATAAAACATATTTTTCTTCAGTCAATAAAATATTTAAATATCACACAATATAATATGACTTTGCACGCATATGGTCGTATTCGTATGTATATATGCTGGAGAAGATAGCAAGAAAATCATATAACTTCCTATACGTCTATCGCTAATGTATATTTAATGGCATTTCTAATAGAAAAAATAATCACAGAAGAAACGCTCTTAGACGACATTGCCAAAGGAATCTGCTAGCAAGTGTGACGAATAGAAACAGCGCACTGAAAATTTATTTGATCTTATTTTGCTACACGTTGGATTTTAGAAGGTACATATGGCTTGCACACTTTCTCTTAGCGTCAAATATTATACTTATGTAATTAGGGTACGCGATAAAATGTTCTATTATAAAGGGTGTTTTTTTAAGAGGTTGCCGATTTTTTTTTTGAATAAAACACATATAAAATTATGAAATGACCAAAATTTTTTTTTATTTGGTAGATAATTTTTTGGCATTTAACATTTAAACACAATTTCTGGCATATGGCTACCACGACTATTTTTCACAAATGTCATTCTGGAGGTCCAATTTTCCAGCAGTTTTTCAAGCATTTGAGGGCGTATGTCAGCAATGACACGTTGAATATTGGTTTCCAAAGCGTCAATCGATTGAGGTTTATCCACATAAACCAATGACTTCACGTATCCCCACAAAAAGTAATCGAGTGGCGTCAAATCGCACGAACGCGGAGGCCAATTCACCGGACCATTTCTCGAAATAATGTTGTCGTTGAAAGTTTCTTTCAATAAGTCGATTGTTTCACGTGCTGTATGGCAAGTGGCACCATCTTGTTGAAACCACATTTCATTTATATCCATATCTTCAAGATTTGACAACAAAAACTCATTTAACATGGTTCTGTATCGATTTCCATTCACGGTAACGCGTCGTCCTTCCTCATTTTTAAAGAAATATGGACCGATGATCCCACCAGCCCATAGACCGCACCAAACAGTACATTTATCAGGATGCATTGGTAATTCTAGAACGGCGTGTGGATTATCTTTGCTCCAAATGCGACAATTTTGTTTGTTGACGTATCCATTTAACCAAAAATGCGCCTCATCACTGAAGAGAATTTTACGGTAAAAAAATGGATCTTCGTTCAATTGATTTAACGACCAATCACTGAATTCACGGCGCAAACGATGGTCGTGTGGCTTTAATTCTTGCACCAATTGAATTTTGTATGGCACCAAACCCAAATCTTTACGTAAAATTTTCCATAAAGTCGATGGACAAAGTCCAATTTGCTGAGCACGACGACGAATCGATAAATTGTCGTTTTCTTCGACACTGGCCTCAACGACAGCAATATTTTCTTCTGTACGAACTCTTCTCATTCTTGTCGGTGGCTTGGCATCCAAAAGAGTGAATGTAGACCGAAATTTGGTAATTACGTTCTTTATGGTGGTCTCTGACGGACGATTATGTGCACCATAAAATTCACGAAGTGCTCTATAAACATTTTTAATTGAACACTGATTTTGAAAATAAATTTCCACGATTTGAAAACGTTGTTCTGGAGTTAACCTATTCATAATGATTTGCCAAACAATACTGAGTAGAAATGCCACTTTGAGCTGTCAAAACAACTGTCATAAAATAAAACGACATCTATCGGAAAAACAAACCTCCTAAAAAAACACCCGTTAGCTATTCACGTATTTGCTTCATCCGTAAGATCATACCCGTTTAACAGAGCAAAAAAAATTAATAATCCAACCCCGTAATACAGGTATATTATATAATGACATTAGGGAAAATTACCTGTTGATTGTATAACCAAAACTGACACAAAACACTGTAAAAGGTCGATAAATAATCAACCACACGCATGTACACGTACAGGTATGTAGAGCATAATCTGTTCATAATGTATGTACATATAGAGAAAATCATTAAAAACCACTTTTGCTCCATATGTGTTTTGTACAGTACGTACATAGAGTGTTTCTCCAAAATTTCACTGTAAAATATTTCGGTTTCCAATGTTTTATCATTTTATACCACACGAACGTACCTATTTAAAAAACAATAATTTGTTATGAGACATAACGTAGGGTAGACACATAATGTTATTATTACATATATGTATGTACTATATGTACACCCACCAATGTTTATTTAATTAAAAGAAATTACATAAAATGAGTTTTTCATGTTGTTCTGCAACATGGTCACAAAATATTATTTTGTTCTTCTAAGTTGGATAATCACAAAAATTCAAGTTTTTGTGTAACCAGTTAAAACATCCGAAATTGGTTAAGTTGGTGAGCGCAAATGGAAACATCAACTTTAAATTACATTTGTCAATGACTTATGTATGTAAAAGTCATTGTTGACAAAATCATTTGTTATAAATTAAAAAATTTTCACAATATTCATTTTGTGATAAATTGGCTTATGTCATATTTCTGTCAGCATACACAAAATAATAATTATATTATCACAAGATAGAAAATTTGTTTTTTCGGTTGAACTCATCTTGTATGTGATGATGAGTAAAAATAAGAAGAACTTAAGGCATCACATCTGTAATATATCATCTGACACAGCATTTATTCTGGCTGCCGTACAAGTTGCTCCATTCTACAGCAAAAGTAAACGATTTTATTTTTTCATATAAAACGAAAAATATTCATTTTTAACAAAATATTTTATTTCATCATTACCATCGCACATACTTCATACTTTTCTTAATCTCGAACCACCTGTCAAAAAAATTCTGGTTTTCTTATTATTGTTGTTATATTTTTAGAAAGTCGATTCCGAAAAGATTGAACATTGAAGAAAAATTTGAAACTGTAACATTTCGAATTACGTTTGAATATGAGAGGAGTGCTATCGAATTGAATTTATCTGTAAAGTTAGTCCTGAGCACACTTATATATTACATCGCTTGAAAAGTTTCCGGTCTGACACATAGATGGTGCCACAAATTTAAAACCCATATGATTTTTAAATTCTATCAACCTTCAAACGATATGTGGCAAAAATGCATTACATTCCGACTATTATTTTACAAGTTACAGTTGTTTTAGTGACGCTATTTTGGTAATTTCAAAACAATGAAAAAAAAAAGAATTTCGTGTGTTGATTTGATTGATGGGAATAAATACCGTTCAAGCAAAGCAGTGGCTTGATAAGTGTTATCCGGACACTGCACCAGGAAAATGAACCATCACTGACTGGTTTGCTGAATTTAAACCACCGATGATGCACCACGCTTTGGACGCCCAAATGAGGTTGTAAACATAAAAAAAATCCAAGAAATTGTTTTGAAAAGCCGTAAAGTGAAATTGCGTGAGATAGCTGATATTGTAAAGATATCAATGGAACGTGTTGGTCATATTTTGCACGAACATTTGTCCCGCCAACGATTTTTACTTGTTTGCAGACCTCAAAAAAAAAGCTCCAGAGAAAAAGATTTGGTTCCAATGCAGAAGTGATTACCTAACCTGAAACTTATTTTGAAGTATCGCTCAAAATAAGATTATATCGCTCTAGAAGGAAATTATCATCGACCTATCAGTTAACTATCGTATCTAACATTTATCGAAAAATGCGATTTTCATATACGAATGCTCGTCGTGAGAAATGTCTCTGAATATAGAGTTACATCGAATGATTTTTTTGTTCAAGTTAAGTTTCCTTGGAGTACGGGATTGACAGCCTCCACGAAGTATTCATTAATGGATACGAGCGTACTCTGGGCAATGTTTTGTACAACGAACGGTTATGGTACCCAATCCCTTCGTAGTAATGAAGCAGAATAGCTAATTAGTCAATCAAAACTATGCAATGGTACTAACAATAGGAAATAACACCCCAGGAGGTGCACCAATATCAACATTGGTAAATCCACTCTCTGTGGAGACTGGCCCTATGGATTCTGGGGGGGGGGGCCATCTATTGCATTATCAGGGAACATCAAATCCGTTCCAGAGAAGACCAAATTTACAAAGATCACAGATAAAGAAAAATAGAAGCAAATCGGCAGCTGACCAAGCCGATACTTTCTCTAACGCTATACCTAGTCAAACATTAAACGAAATAACTGATGCCACCGGAAATTTTACTTTGCAAATAGCCGAATCTAGTAAATCAACTATAGACCTAGAAAAGGAGAATATGAATCTCTTGGCGAGCAATTATTTGTCAAGCTAAGCGAAGAAATTGAGTATCTAAAGCAAGAAAATGAAAACCTAAAAATGAATCGGGATTCAAAAGAAGATTGCGATATTGGAAGCATTGAGCCAGACAAACTAATCTATTACTGATGAAGATGAATTACAAAGAGAGACGGACTGGATCCTAAAGAAGAAAAAACGGTTCAGGAAGAGTAAGAAAAGAAAAGCTGAATCGCCACCTGAGGCTGAGGAATAAAATGGTATGGGACAATCTAGTCCAGATTCAAACGATGCTCTACCCTAAGCCAATCAACTAAAAGGTAGTAAATCTACCAAGAACATTACACCAAATTTGGTGCAACCGAAAGAAAAATCACGCCCACCAATAAATATTGTGGGTGTAACCAGTTACCCAGAAACTCAGTCACTGATGAAATCGGTTACTGACAAAGACTATAAGGTAACAGCGTTAAATAATGACATTTAGAAAATTAAAACTCTGGACTCAGATACTTATAGAACCTTATCTATGAAATTGAATGCTGAAAAGTATCAGTGGTTCACTTACGAGAACAAACAGGCCCGACCTATAAAAGTCATGGCAAGAGGTTTGCATCACACTTTCTCAAGCAAAGAAATAATGGAAGACCTACAAAATACAGGTCTTAAAATACTAGATGCTGTGAATGTTGTTAAAACAGAGACAACCGAAATTCAGGAAGGAAATCAAATTATCAGTTCAAAGAGTTCAAATATCAAATCAGATGGATCAAAACCCACAACCAAGCAACACAGGGCAACGAAGTTCATTTGCGCAGGTAGTGAAAGGTTTGGGTTCAACCAAGCATATGGGCTCCGAAAATAACCAAATTATGCAAAACATTATGAACAGCATTGCAGCTTTTACGAAGCGGCTAGATGACCAAAGTAATCTGAACAACATGATACTTGATCAACTGAATAAAATGCAACTCCTTCAACGCAATCCAAAAAAAATGTTAAGTAAGAACTCAACTTTCAAAATAGCAATCTGGAATGCGAGTGGGATTATGCAACATATTCCAGAAATAGAAATATTTTTAAATTCAGAAAAAATCGACATTTTTTTAATATCTGAAAGCCATCTAGTTAAATCGTCGTTTGTGAAAATACGGCGTTATAACTTATATCACTCCATTCATCCAGCGGAAAAAGCAAGAGGTGGTTCGGCATTACTAATAAAAGAAAATATAAAACACCATTTAGAATCAAATATCGAAGAAGAAACAATGCAAGTCATTACTGTAAGGATCAAAATTAAACACAGACAGCTTACTGTCTCTGCAATATATTGTCCTTCCCGGCATAATTTGAAAAGGGAGGACTACCTTAAACTATTTAAATCGCTTGGACGTGATTTTATTATTGGAGGTGACTTTAATGCGAAAAACACCTATTGGGGATCTAGACTTACCACGTCAAAAGGTAAAGAATTGCTTCAAGCATGGCAGACATCAACATGTGAATTTTACTCTGGTGGTTCCCCAATATACTGGCCCAGTGACGGAACGAAGATACCTGACCTAATAGACTTTTATGTAGCAAGAGATATATCCCAGAACTACATTCACATTGAAGACAGTAATTCTCTATTATCGGATCATTCCCCGGTTATCATGACAAGCAGTGAAATTCAAACGGAGAGTGCCTCCAGATTAACAAATTCAAAAACAAACTGGGACCTCTTTCGTGAGGGATTGGAGGAAAAAATCAACCTTCAGGTGCCGATAAGAAATGCCCACCTGTTGGAAGATGAATTAGAGCAACTCAATGAAACAATTCACTATGCTGCTTTGGCAAGTACCCCCATTATACAAAATAAGAAGAAGCTTAACATATCCTACCCAATGGAAGTTAGAGAGTTGGTAAGACAAAAACGACGGGCACGTAAAATCTGGCAAATAACTGGAACACCGGAGAACAAAACAATTCTTAACAATTTAGGTAACAGTCTCAAATCTCTTATTAAAGAAGTTAAAAATGCCTCAATCAACAGATATCTAGTTAGCCTAACCGATGAAAAAAATTCTGATTATTCTCTGCGGAAAGCAACGAAGGGACTCAAAAGACCCAAAATGCAAGTGTCTCCACTTAAAAAGGAGGATAGAACCTGGGTAAGAGGTCCTAAAGAGAAGGCTGATCTGTTTGCGGAGTATCTCGAGGATACCTTCCAACCACTACCGAGGCAAACGGCCAATGAAAATATAATGCCAATCCAAAAGCTAGATGATTTTGATATACGCCCAGTAACTCTCAAATAATTAAAAGAAGAAGTAAAAATCAACATGTATATTAAAAAAGCCTCTAAAATCAAGACTCTACCAGGTAAAGGATTTCGTACGCTATTACACATAATCAATGCAAGGTTTCGGTTAAAATATGTTTCGTGGCAATGGAAAGTAGCAGAAGTAATCATGACAGCAAAACCTGATAAACCACCTAACGATAAAAAATCATACAGGCCAATTTCATTGCTGCCAATTATGTCAAAACTCTTTGAAACATTATTACTAAAAAAACTTAAACCAATAATTGAGGACCGACAACTAATTCCTCCACATCAATTTGGATTCAGGGAAAAGCACTCCACAATTGAACAGGTGCATAGAATCACCAACGTTATTGAAAGAACGTTAGAACGCAAAAAAGTATGCTCCAGCATATTTCTGGACGTCGCCCAAGCATTCGATAAAGTCTGGCACAGTGGACTGGAATTCAAGCTGCACAGAGATCTGCCTCTCGGCAGCAATTCTATGCCATACTAAGATTTTATTTATCCAATAGACATTTTCGTGCGAAATATGAGGATGAATACTCCGAACTAAAGAAAATCTCTGCCGGTGTCCCACAGGGGAGTGTCTTAGGACCAATCCTGTATTTATTATAAACAAGGGGTATTCCAACAACAGATAAAGGAACCATAGCCACAGAAGTAATGTCGCTAATGAAACGAGCAAACTCAAGATTACCAATGCGGTTTGTAACTGGACTAAGCGCTGGAGAATCAAAGTTAATGAGACGAAATCCACGCATATTAACTTTACATATCAAAAGCCTTCCCATCTACCGATAGTAATTAACTCCCGACCGGTGCCATATGCAAACAAAGCTAAATATCTGAGCATGACTCTCGATGCCAAGCCCAAGTTGAGAGAGCACGTTAAAAAGAAAAAAGATGAACTTAATATTAAGTTCAGAAAAATGTATTGGCTCATAGGTAGAGGCTCTGAGCTTACAATATACAACAAGCTGCTGCTATATCGGCAAATACTGAAGCCGATATGGATTAAGGTATTCAAATCTGGGGATGTACTAAGCAAACAAATGCCAAACTGATACAGACGTTTCAAAATAAGGTTCTCCGTAGCATCGTAAATGCTCCGTACACAAAAAATGAAGACCTTCACAGGGACTTACAGATGGAATACATCAAAGATGAAATAAAAAAGCATGCCGCCAAACACGAAATAAGGCTCCAGGGACATGGAAACCCCTCTATTCGCCATATGATAGATAACCCTGTCGTTGAAAGAAGATTTCAAAGAACGAGGCCACTTGACCTAGTAAACATACCAAATTAAAATTATATTTTAAATAGGTTTAATTAATTTTGGGACTTACGATTGGGTTTCACCCAAACAAATCAGAATTATTTAAGAAATGTAAAATTTGTAAATGTGAAAGATAAATTGCTAAATGAGCACAGTCGAAAATCGATAATGTTATACCATTAAGGTCAGCTGAAATATTACATCCGAAAGATCGAAAAATAGATAATGCAGATAGTGGCTTCGCTTTCCCAGCCGAAAATAAACAATTTCGACATTATTGATTGATTGAAATCGAAATATATCAACAGATCTGAAGCGCCAAACCATTCAATGAATTTTCAACATATATTGAAATAGCGAAATATTGCCAAAAAGTTACCAAGCCACCAAGTATCTTCGCCATAGAAATCTCAAAATTTGAACCAAAGTTCATCAATAATATGTAGCGCCAGATCATTCAATTTATTGAAATATTGCCAAAAAAAACACCCCCGCACACACATCAGACTTTCTTCACATTTAATCCAAAGTGGTACAACAATATAATCTATCCAATAGCCAAAGTGGGATCAATGGGGTAGTTCGTTAATCTACGTGGTTGTTATAGGTGTGCAGTGGTGCTTACGAGCGACATGTTGCTGACGCAGCTGGTTAGAGACGAACTGCATGAATGCCAAATTTATTTTTGTTAAAATAAATTTCTTTGTTGTACTTTGTTTATAATTGTCGTTTCGTTCTTGTTTTCGTTTTGGAATACTCGTTGTATTATTGATTGGTCATTTTTGTAATAATAATGTTTACCAAGAATTGTGGTAAGCAACATGGGTAGCGATTTCAAAACGAGTCACGTTTTATGTTGTTACCAGTAAAACGTGATAAAACAACCGGGTGGCGATTTAGATTTGTGCTTCTAATTGCGATGAGATTAACTTTGGTGCAACATGGTACACATGATGCAATATCGTACAACACCAAACAGCACGATGCAACATTCTGCAACATGACCCAGCCACATGCAACATTGTGCAACATCATGCAACATGAAGGCCCATTCGAAGGACTCCGTAATGAATTATCCAGAAATCTGAACTCCTTGTAATCGTTTCCTAGATAACGAAAATTCTCCCGCAGTTATATCAAAACCGTTCAAGTCAACTAAAATATTGAAAAAAAAGATCCCAAACCAATTCATGAAAATCGTATGAGCTGATATATTAAACATTTGAAAAAGGCACCCACTAGAGGAACCCCTAAACGAATTTTCCTGAAACCCATACCCATTTCAATTGATTTCTCGTACTCGAAAACCCCCTTTTAACAATGTTCTTGAAAATCGATTAGGTCGTATATTGAAAAAAGCGTTGAAAAAAGCTAGTTATTATTTTTTTTCATCAAAAGATGATAATAATAAAAATATAGTTTGAGTTCGACAAAAAATAAAATAATAATTATCTATTTAACAAACAGTTCAAATAAATTGTAAATAAAATATTTATTAACTAAAAAATGAATTGTGATTGTTTTTTGAATTAAGTGATTCTTGTGAGTTGAACGCTCTTGACGTCAAAAGAATAAATAGAAGGCGGTATCCACAAATATCATCCTCAAACTGATAACCCCGACGTGATCAAGATCGTCGTATTCCAGCCGTGTTCAACATTGGAGTCATACATTTATTATTTAACCGGCTATTTTGGGTGTTTTTTTAAGAGGTTTTTTTAAGAGGTTGCCGATTTTTTTTTTGAATAAAACACATATAAAATTATGAAATGACCAAAATTTTTTTTTATTTGGTAGATAATTTTTTGGCATTTAACATTTAAACACAATTTCTGGCATATGGCTACCACGACTATTTTTCACAAATGTCATTCTGGAGGTCCAATTTTCCAGCACTTTTTCAAGCATTTAAGGGCGTATGTCAGCAATGACACGTTGAATATTGGTTTCCAAAGCGTCAATCGATTGAGGTTTATCCACATAAACCAATGACTTCACGTATCCCCACAAAAAGTAATCGAGTGGCGTCAAATCGCACGAACGCGGAGGCCAATTCACCGGACCATTTCTCGAAATAATGTTGTCGTTGAAAGTTTCTTTCAATAAGTCGATTGTTTCACGTGCTGTATGGCAAGTGGCACCATCTTGTTGAAACCACATTTCATCCATATCCATATCTTCAAGATTTGACAACAAAAACTCATTTAACATGGTTCTGTATCGATTTCCATTCACGGTAACGCGTCGTCCTTCCTCATTTTTAAAGAAATATGGACCGATGATCCCACCAGCCCATAGACCGCACCAAACAGTACATTTATCAGGATGCATTGGTAATTCTTGAACGGCGTGTGGATTATCTTTGCTCCAAATGCGACAATTTTGTTTGTTGACGTATCCATTTAACCAAAAATGCGCCTCACCACTGAAGAGAATTTTACGGTAAAAAAATGGATCTTCGTTCAATTGATTTAACGACCAATCACTGAATTCACGGCGTAAACGATGGTCGTGTGGCTTTAATTCTTGCACCAATTGAATTTTGTATGGCACCAAACCCAAATCTTTACGTAAAATTTTCCATAAAGTCGATGGACAAAGTCCAATTTGCTGAGCACGACGACGAATCGATAAATTGTCGTTTTCTTCGACACTGGCCTCAACGACAGCAATATTTTCTTCTGTACGAACTCTTCTCATTCTTGTCGGTGGCTTGGCATCCAAAAGAGTGAATGTAGACCGAAATTTGGTAATTACGTTCTTTATGGTGGTCTCTGACGGACGATTATGTGCACCATAAAATTCACGAAGTGCTCTATAAACATTTTTAATTGAACACTGATTTTGAAAATAAATTTCCACGATTTGAAAACGTTGTTCTGGAGTTAACCTATTCATAATTATTTGCCAAACAATACTGAGTAGAAATGCCACTTTGAGCTGTCAAAACAACTGTCATAAAATAAAAAGACATCTATCGGAAAAACAAACCTCCTACAAAAACACCCTTTATATATATATATATATATATATATATATATATATATATATATATATATATATATATATATATATATATATATATATATATATATATATATATATATATATATATTATATAGCTATATATATATATATATATATATATATATATATATATATATATATATATATATATATATATATATATATATGTATATATATATATATATATATATATATATATATATATATATATATATATATATTTATATATATATTTATATATATATATATATATATATATATATATATATATATATATATATATATATATATATATATATATGGGCGGAATGAATCCGTCGGAAATAATTATTGATTATTTCAACTTTTTGTTTTAAAATAAAAAGTGACATCTCTGGCTAGAAACTCAAATAAACTGTCGTGAGGACTCGAGATTCCGCTGTCATCCATCACTTGCCACACTAGAATCTACTCACCCGACAACATTAAAAAATCAGGTAATAAATTTTTTTATTTTTATTATCATCTTCTGTGTACTACAAGATAGGCACAGAGTACGAGTATCTACGGAAATAGTCAACCATCGTGTACTACTAAATAATCACGGGAAGACGAGAACCGAAAATTTCTTTGTCATTTGCGTACTACCAGCCAGGCGCAAATTCACGAATTTTTTTTATATATAATTGTTTCACTCGATAACCGTCAAAATAAACAAACGATTTATAATAGACTTCCAATCATATGAGTAAGAAAAGAAAATTTGAAAATCTTAATTGGTATTAGAAACTTTGACCAAATAGAACCCTTAATTGATATTAACATGGAAGAAATTAAAGATCAACTAAAAGCCATTTCTGACCAACTAGCTAAGTTAGGTGAAAAACAACGAGAACCCGATCAGGTATTAACATACCTTAACCAAAAAGTTGTAATGACAGAACCCGTTCAACAACCTGACATTCGGGAAAAGCTGAATATCTTCAATCTTTTGAAGATCTCTGACTCCATAAAATCTATTCCGCAGTTTCACGGGAAAAAAATTGTCTGCATGGTTGACAACAGCAGACGACACTTTAAGAGTGTTCGAGCCGTTGGCCACTCAACAACAGTTTGGGCTGTTCATACAAGAACTATCATTCTATCAATCTCAATTATGGGCCACAAAGCAAGACGATTTATCAGAGCACAACTATTTTAACAAAGTGAAAGAAATTGTTCAAAACATTAAATCGCTGGCAAAACAAAATATTTTATATATTTACGTTTTGCCAGCTATTACGGCATTTATTGAGGACGATGCTCTGGCAGTGTTCATTTCAGGGCTAAGAAACCCGTATTTTGGTTATACGCAAGGTGTAAAACTCAAAAGTTTAGAGGAATCCTACGCTTTCGTATGTAAGTTGAGCTCGAGACGAAACGAGACTATATCGAGCAACTCAAAAAGAGTTACCTTAACACCGAAAAATAATTTCCAAACAATAAATTCAGAACAAAATAATTTTAAAAAGGCTTGAACCGACCAAGAAAAAAACGAAATTACACCAATGACCATCGATCCGTCTTTCAGAGCGAGAAAAACCTTTAATAAAAAAAACTATAAATACCCACGAAATTATCTCGGTTTATTTTCCTTTCGAAGTGGAAAACCCAAATTCACTGAAATCTCAAGAAACTCCAGATATGGGAAACTTTTGGGAGGTCACCATTCCGATTCAGAAGATCGACATAGGGGCTAATAAAAATATTATTAAACCCGGAATAATACCAAGCCACCTGCTAGTACTAGAACGAGCATGAACACAAATTGCACGCAAAATTAGGGTGGTCATTGAATACCGGTAATTAAACGACAAGACGATCGATGATAAATTTTCGAAACTGCAAATAGAGGAAATTTTAGACAACCTGGAAAAATTCACTTATTTCACTACGCTAGATTTAAAGTCGGGATTCCATCAAATCTCTATGAATAAAAGCACTCCAGCCACGTTTCAACGAGCTATGAATAATGTCCTACACGGACGAATTGGTAAAATTTGCTACGAATGCCAGGGATTACGTACACCAGGTATGCTGAGAGGTTTCAAAAACTCATTTAAATATTTCCACAGTTCGCCATCATTTATTACGTAGTATATATTAGATTAGGATTAGGATTCAATCCAGATCGAGCCAGCTTAGAGTTAACTGGGGAATGAAATGTAGTTATTCTTTTTAACGCATATATCGGCGAGTCATATTGAGATCGATTAAGATTTTTTAGGATTGAGTTAACTCGACTCTACAAATGTTGAACTCTTAGTAAATACAGGGTAGTACAAATTCTAAAATTTCTAGATTTTATGCCAATTTCTAGATCTATAAAATTGATGCAAATATTAAAACTGCACTTTTAGAAATTTATATTGATTTTAACTTAAATACTATTTATTGTACCTTTAACAATTATTGAGCGAATATTTTATATGGCAGCCTCTCGATCCTCAACAAATTTCAAAAGTTGTGATTTTGGTTTTGAGTTCAGTTTATTTATAAACCTCAATGTAGCGTTGTAGTTCAATACTAAAAGGTTGTTCGCAGCAAGCGAATACCGATTATAAAAGCAAAAGATGGCCAAGAAAATCATACTGCTTCTCGTCTCGAGATCTTTAATTTTTCCAAAGATTCTCTAATCAGGATCTACTATCACAGACAGGATTCGGAAACTACTGCTGTTTGTACAATCTTACGCCATCTAGTAGGTAGATTTAGGTGAGTACTGGAGCAGAAGCATGAAATCCGAGCGGAAAATCCATTTATTCCAAAACATTTGCTTCGTTTATTCTTCCACAGCTAAATTAGCAATGCTGTATGCAAAATGACAAGTGTAATACCGATATAAACGTGACATTTCCATAGATCAGCCAACTAAAATTTCGATTTTATATGAAAATGACATATGGAATAAACGCAGCAATCGATGAATAAAATAAAACATATTTTATAAAAATGATCAAAGTAGGTTTGAATATTTCATAAAAGGTCACAAATAAACTTTTTCATTTTTTAATTTCACGTCAAAATTTTTCCCCAGGCAGTTTTTTCAAGTAGGTTTGAAAATCCTTTTCAATCCGTCAAAAATTTCCGGTGGCTTTTTATGAGTCCAGCCCTGCTTTCTAGGCTGAACTAATAGCACTCGCACTTTGTGTGATTGGCGCATCTAAACTCGCATATGCAAATTGAAACATTATTCTGTGTACAAAGAGAGATTGTAAACCATTTATAAACTTTATTTTTTCAGCAATAGAGGTACGATGATATGGGGCCCTGTTGTGTTCTACGCTAGATCTCTATATTTCTAACCTTGGTTCAAATTCATTAAATTAGAACGAAAAATCGTTCAACAAAATGTGTTCACATCGTGTCTAATTTCCACAATCTAGTATATATAAATCAACTAAAAACGCCCTTGTTTATGCTGTCTGACTTGAAAAAATGTATGCACAAACATAACCGTATATTATTATCTGAAAGGTTGAAACTTTTACTGTTTCAATGTCTAGCGTTTATTCGGATACTGGTGGATACACCGCCAAATATAAAATAAAGTTAAAACAAAAGAAATGAAAATTTCAAATAAAAGCTGTTAAGTGAAAAACGAAAAGGAAAATGTGGCAAGTTCTATTTTGTGTGTGTTTTCCACTTATCACTCCAAAATTATCACTCATTATTATTTATCACTTTTTATGTTTGACAATATTGGCGTCACTTATTCTTCAAAAGTATGTTTCAAACTGTTAGATTATTTAAGTAGTGTGAGTGAGGTACAGAGAAAATCTGGGTAATAATTTGAGGTCGTAACCTACAGTGCGTAACTCGCAGGTAAGGGAGATGTATATATATATATATATATATATATATATATATATATATATATATATATATATATATATATATATATATATATATATATATATATATATATGTATATTTATATTTACATAATACTTGGAAACAAAGATTGGGACAGTGAACTTAATTTAATTTAATAAATAAGTACCGCTGTGCAATATTTTTGGCAAGAAAATTATTTTAACCCTCAAGACTTTGGTAGGATTTTGCGATATTATATCCATCCACCGACGTATAACCATTTTGAATTTTGATCAAAGGGAAAAATCATAAATGTTATTAAATTTTGATATCAGTACACAAATTTTAAACTTTTCGTTTCGTTTTCGTATATTTTAGGGAAAATTTTATTAAAATATCATGAAATTATTGAATGAATTTCCGCTTCGTAAACTTCTACGTACATAATCAAATCTAAAACTTTCCTTATAAAATATTCTGAAGATCGCATAAATCAACTTTATGTTGTTTTTGCTAAGTCATGCATTTCCAATGTCGGTTTATTTTGTTTGCTTTAATTTTACGATGGTAAATCTCTAAAGAACGAACATCTTTAAAAATGTTTAGAAAAAAAAAATCCTGGAAAATGTTAGAAGTACAAGTAAATGAAAATCATTTTCGTTAGATACGAGATGTATGATTGTATGTATGTATAATGTATGTATAGAACATTAATGTTTAATTTTGTTGAGAATTTTCGTTTTGTTTTGCTGTGCTTTGGTTAAGCTCGAAGGCTTAAGAAATTTTGTTTCTATGTGCATGCATGTTTCTATTTCCATATACAATAATATAACTATATGAAATTAACGAACAATAAAAAAAAATATTTGTATATACGGTGGTTGTTAGGCATAATGTATTCGCCGCTTCTGTATCAAATCCCCAAATTCCAAATAATTCACCGACAAGAACTTATCCATCCATCAGTAAAATATGTCGATATGGGGGATAACATTAAAATTTGTAAACAATAACATTCAAAGTTAACGGAAAACCTCAATGAGTATGTACATGTATGTACGAGTATGTATACATACATATAATTCGCTACACTACACTAATTACATTACATGCGAGTCGAGGGTTCATAAAAAATAAATTTACTTCGGAAAATTAGGAAACATAATTATGTTTCGGTTGGTGGTGTTGTTGCTTTGACATATTTAGGGGATTTAGCTATTTTTGATGTTGGTGAGAATTAAGAAAATATTGTCAAATTAAATGATTTATGGTCGTACAAATATATTATCATATAAATCAGTTTAAAATGATTTATGGGCGTGTGTTTATATTTCGAATATACAATATAAATAGCAAAATGTGTATCGGATCGGATTTACTTTTATTCTGTAAATAGCGGCTTTAAAATGATAAAATTAATTTATATCCCAAAATATTTCACTTTTATGTGGTCAGTATATCTAAATCATAGCTATGTAGCCAGATTTATTTTTTTAGTAATGACATAATATTTTATGAAAATGTAGGTGTGTATGGGGTGTAGCGGCTAGGTTTTGTGTTACTAACGAATTCGGCTGGGGTTTGTTTTGGTTGGTAAAAAGTTACGCAAAATTTCAAATATCAAAAAATAAAACAAATATATTTAAAAATAAATAAATTATACTTGATAAATTAAATTTATTAATATGGAACGTAATTCCTGGTACTAAATTTGAACTATAACTCCTAAAAGTGACGCAAAAATAAGATAATTCAGATTCTATGAAATATGACGATAACTCATATTATGAAGAAGTAATTTATAGTTATAAAAATCAAACAAAGTTAACTATAATACGTATATGTATGTGAAGTTATCCCCGGATTTTATCCCCGAAAAATGCGATGGCAACACTAATTATTGCTATCATGACATTTTTTATTCTCAGCCCAAAAACTATCCACATTTTTACTCTCAGCCTCGAAAATACTTGCTATCACGATAGTTAAAAACTGTCATGGCAGTTGAAATTTTCGGGGCTGAGAGTATAAATAATACTTATAAAAACATGTTTGGGAAATAAGACCATTTTTATGTATGTGGAAATGACATTTTTGACTATCAGCCCGGAAAAATGCCACATTTTTACTCTCAGCCCAGAAAATATGTACTGTCATGGCAACTAAATCTATCACGACACATAAAATTTTCGGGGCTGAGAGTAAAAATTAAACATTTTCATTTTTGGGGCTGGGACAAATAAATAGTATCAATTATTTGCTACGAGTTTTTTTTAGCAATTTTACGTGATATATTTTATGAACGACCTATCGAAATATGTCTGGCGATGGAGGAAGATTTGAAGTAATTGCAGTGAATTTTTTAGAACTTTTTTATGGGGTAGAGTTTAGTTATAGTCATTTATAGAAAAGTTCTAAAAAATACACTGCAATTACTTTAAATCTTCCTTCATCACCAGACATAAGCCGATAGTCCTGCCAACTGGATGTTTCTGCTTCCGAGGAACTATACTTCTACTTAGCTCCTTAAAATAACTTTTTTAAGTGACATGGTCTTTTTGGGGCTGTTATTTATGCTATATATAGATGCTAGTAAAATTTGTATCTTGATTTGAAGATTTTCTCTGTCATTATAGTTTTTGGAGAGTTTTTTCTTAATTTAAACGTCCCAACTTATTTATCCCAACTTTTTGTTGTTTTTATTATACTCATAATATTTTTATTTATTTTTTAGCTATAATTCGGAAATACTTATTTCATAATTTAGATCTTTTGTTGCTTGTACAGTATTGCCATAAGCAACTTTTTCGATTTTCGGGTATAGAAATTTGGGCTATCTTCACAAAGGTGTGAAGTTATCCCCGCCCCGTTTTATGTTATATTTTATTCCAAATACACTTCATATGTGAAGTTAGCCCCGAATTATATGTGAAGTTAGCCCCGAATTTTATTATATCAAACATAAAAATGTTTATTAAAATTATTTTAATTCGCAAAACACACAAAATAAATGTAATTTAATAAAATGAAATAAAATAATTTTCAAATTGGCTCATAAATCTGTCAGATTATGATAATTTGGTTATAAGACGGAAAAACACATATCCCACATTTAGGAAAACACTAAAAAATCGTACCGTTGCAACCTAGCGAAATTAGGCTCAGAGCAAAATATTTACATGTAATACATTTTTCGCCAAAAATACCATTTCAATTTGACATGTAAAAAAATTCATTTGTCGGATCAGAGCTGTGTGGTTTTGGAATTAATTAAAATGTTATTTTGGGTCCAGAACATATTACATGGAAATATTTTGTTTCTATCCTAATTTCGCTAGGTTGCAATGGTACGATTTTGTTCATACTTTACCAAAAGTGACGTATGGCTCTAGCTGTTCCAAAATCACACAGCCCTGATTCTCCAAATTAATACTTTTTACATGTCAAATTAAAATGTTATTTTTGGTCAAAAATGTATTACATGTAAATATTTTGCTCTGAGCCCAATTTGGCTAGGTTTTTCCGCCTTATAACCAAATTATCGTAATCTGACAGATTTATGAGCCAATTTGAAAATTATTTTATTTCATTTTATTAAATTACATTTATTTTGTGTGTTTTGCGAATTAAAATAATTTTAATAAACATTTTTATGTTTGATATAATAAAATTCGGGGCTAACTCCACATATAATTCGGGGCTAACTTCACATATGAAGTGTATTTGGAATATTTAATATAAAACGTGGCGGACATAACTGCACACAAGAGTTAGAGTGATATAATTATGATAGTGTTACCTGAATATTTTTTTTTTAATTTCGGGGATAAAATCCAGGGATAACTTCACATACTTCTCTATAATTCGAAAGGCTCGGATTTTGCACAAAAGTCGAGCAGTGGATTTTATTTCGATTACTTGCCGTTTATTGTATCCCACAGTTCATTTTAATTTTTGCACCAAATTGCAAAAGTAAAGACGAAAAAATTAAGCAACTGTCATAATTAGACTAAGCCAAGGTTGACCTCATGGAAAGTTTCAGGTCCATCGGAACACATTTAGAGGTCGCTCTATTTGGTTTTTTGCAAAAAAATACATTAAAACGATCCTTAGTGACGTTTTCTCCTCTCTTTCATTTCAGCTCGTTCAAGTAATGCCAGTTTAATATTTTCTAAGCATTTGTAAGTATGCCGAATCCAATGAAATGATAAAAGTATGGTTGCCGTAGTAGAAAATTTGTTGTCGGGCTGTTTCTTTTAAAAAGAGTCATTTTGCCGTATCTGTGAGAACACACCTATTTTAGGATTTGTACTTATTAAGTCTATTTCTGTGGAGATAAATAAAGTGCAATTAAACTCATGTACTCTTATTTTATGTGTTCGCCTACCTAGTTTTATGATATTGCTTTCCGATGACTCATGATGAGTAACGCATTTATTACAAATGATGAAATTCTGTATAAAATAGGATCAGTTTAGTTTAAACAATGACTATTCTTTTAGAAGTTTTATAAAATACAAGGTTATCCAATTCAAGCTTGCTAAAGTAAACTTAAAAAAAACACACAAAATATTCGGAATGTATTGTAATTTTTATTTCATTTTACAGATTGATCCTTGCCATTTTTAGTTAAACAAGATATCATTCAAATGTCCTCCACGGGACTTCTTACAGGCCTTGATTCTTTTGCGGTAATTTTCAATGACTTTTCGGCACATTTCGGGCGGTATCTCGGCCATTACCTTACGAATATTAGTTTTCAATTCGTCAAGAGTTTGAGGATTGTTTGCGTAAACACGATCTTTCGCGTAGCCCCACAAAAAGAAATCCAAAGGCGTTAAATCACAGGATCTTGGAGGCCAATTGACATCAGCCAATCGCAAAATCAAACGTCCAGGAAATTTCTCTTGCAAAAGATCTCGATTTGCTCGTGTTACGTGACTGGTTGCTCCATCCTGCTGGAACCACATATCGTCAAGATCATAATCTTCGATTTTCGTAAAAAAATAATCGGTTAACATGCGGCCATAGCGCTCAGAATTGACGGTAACGGTTCGTCCATGGTTGTTCTCAAAAAAATACGGCCCAATCACACCACCAGACCACAATGCGCACCAAACAGTGACTTTTTCCGGGTGTAATGGCTTCTCTACAATCAATTGTGGATTTTCTGAGCCCCAAATTCTACAGTTTTGCTTATTAACGTATCCACCAAGCGAAAAATGAGCTTCATCACTGAAGAAAATTTTGTTCGAAAAATCAGCATCGACGGCCTGTTTTTCCAACACCCAATTTGCGTATGTTCTTCGTTGTCCATGGTCAGCAGGCTTTAGCTCTTGTGTCAAATGGACTTTATACGGATGAAGATGCAAATCCAGATGCAAAATGCGCCATAATGAGCCATAAGATAGGCCTAAATGTTGAGCTCGACGAGGAATTGACAAATTTGGATCTTCTTCCACACTTTCAGCTACAGAAGCGATATTTTCAGCATTGCGAATGTTTCGATGATGCACAGACCTTACAATATCAGTAACAGATCCAGTTTGTTCAAATTTATTCACTGTATTCAATATGGTTTGCTTTGTAGGACGATTATGACGACCATAATCTGCTCGTAAAGCGCGAAATGTGGATACGGCAGAATCACTATTTTTATAATAAGATTTAATAATTTTAACGCGTTGGTCGATTGTTAAATGCACCATATTCTTAAATGGCAGAATGTCAACTAAATAAATGACAGCGTACTTGACGTTTATCTTTGACAGATGTCGGTATACAGATTTCTACTTTATCAACCTCGAATTGGATAACCCGTTATAATTTGTTTTGTTTAGTTTTACGTTTAAAAATTTCATTAGTTTTTCAAGAAGTTTCTGAAATAGTTTTGGTTGTTAATAATCATGGAAAATAACGTACAGACCGTATGTTGGTTGATTGGTAAATTTTGTCACTTAGTATTTTAATATCATCTCTGATATTTTTCGTTATAAAATTGCATAGATGAATCTATTCAAAAGGTATAAAAGATAATCTTCCAACGGATCGAGATGTAATTAGACGATTCCTTCACAAGCTGACAAATACTAGTATACGTATACAAGCTAGCACTGTCGCAGATGAGATAGTTACCATTTGGCAGAAGTTTGGTATTTGCCATCAAGAAAAGAGAAATATTATTAGAAAAATTATTAAATTACACGACACATATCGGAATCTCAAAAACAAATATTAGCAGAAAAAGTGAAACTAAAACAAGTAAAAGGGAAGTTTTCTTACAAGTTGGATGGAAACTCTTTGACATTGGTCATGGTATTAATATTGAAAAAAACAGAAGATCCGTCAAAGTTGTGGTTTCTCGAGCAACAACGAAATAGTAATGCTTTTAACATTCGTTCATTACGATCAATGGATAAAAGTAATTCCACATTTTCGATTAAAGATCCACAACCTTCAACGAGTAGATCTCAAGAAACAGATATAAACTTAATCATTTCGGACACCAGCTCACTTACATTGTCTTTAGCGGAGAATATAGTAGGTACGTTGGATCGATCAAAAACCAATCAATTCAGGAGCCGCTCTTCTAATCGCCACCACTGCAAATGCATAAGGGCATGATTTAGAATCAATTGCAGTTTCCACAGAGACCATACGTCGCCATCGACAACGGCTCAGAAAGGAAATCAATGACGAAATATTTAAGTCTTTTAGTCCTGATTCTATTCTAACCGTTACATTAGGATGGAAAAATGTTAGAATATATAGCAGAGAAAACAATGGTTGACCGACTGTGTGTTATAGTATCCGGTTATGGTAACACAAAATTGTTGGGAGTTCCAATGATTACAAATGGTATATAAAATGCTTGAAGACTGGAATATAGCAGCAACGTCGGTATGCTGCGAATTAATTGTATCTGCTGTTTTTAGTAGCTTGTTAAAGGAAGTATCAAGTGGGCCCAAGATTTTTCAGAGTTTTAAAAGGCGGTGGAATTGTTTTAACCACACCCAAATAAGCTTCGGTTTAGATGACGCAAATGTTCAAGAAATCTTCAGTTCACCAGAGAGGAAGAATATTATTACCTTTATTAATGATCAACTTGGAAATAAACGTAATGGGCGAGATGATTATAAAGAATTGTTTTGTTTATCACTTTTGTATCTTGGAGAACCACCTACATTTACAATTCGGCCGCCATGTGGTCGAATTTGGATCTGAATCCAAAGTGCTGCGTGACTTCAACTACTTTATCATTAAGATTTATTTGATAAAATGGTTTACATGTACCCAGCTTCAGCGCCCAGAAATAATTTAAACTTTTTAAATTTATAGAATTTAAGTGATACTCTCATAGCTTTTTCATTTTTTGATTAGGATCTAAACAGCCAAAAAAGAATGGCAATGATTCGAAAGTTAGAAGAAGAAAACCCATATAAAGTTTTACATTTGAAGGAAGCGGCCGTACCTGAGAATGTGGAATATGCCCAAATAGAAGATTTTGTGTCAAGAAATACAAAGCAGTTTTTTGAAATTTTGGTTGGAATCATGCCAAATTTTATTTTAAAAAAACACCCTAATACATGGAAGGATGACACGGAATATATAAAAATGCAGGAAATTGTAAGGTATTGGGGTATTGGGCTCTTTAAAAATTATAACGCGATTGTAACGCTACAAGAGGAATGCAAGCAGTGTCTACTACACTTTGCAGAAGATCACTATAAGAGAATTCCTTTAAAAACAAATATTAAGGCTGCTGTGCAAAAGAAAAACTAGTAAAAATATCAAATATAAAAATCTTGTTAATTACATATGCAATGTGTTTGCATTTTAAATCTTTCCCGAAGCCTTTAACCAAAATTTCATCTTTTAAAAATATGAAACCTAACTTCTCTGTGACAAGCTATGTATCTTAGAATCATTGTTAAGGCATTAATTAATTGTCAAAGACAGTACTAGTAACATTTCTTTATCTATTTAAGTTTCTCTTTAATTTTTTATTAATAAATGCTAACCATTGATTTAGCAAGTGGCAAACAATTATTTGAAATGTGTCCCTCGTGATCGTTTAAGGGCTATACACTTGTTCATATTTTTCGTGTTTCATTGCTCTATAATCAGAAATAGTGAAAAGTATAATAAAACAACAGGTACTATAGTAAAAATTAGCTGAAACTTATGAGCTACAATTTTTTTGCGAAAAAACCCTGAAAATTAATTTTCTACTAGGCCAACTACCTTTTTTATTATTTAATTTGTACGAGCTGAAGTGAAAGGGGGGAAAAACGTCACTAAATTTAGTATTGTTTTTTTTTTGCAAAAAACCAATTTGAGCGACTCCTAAACCTAAAAATTTGCATGAGGTCGTTTCTAATAGAAACGAATATTTTTAGCCCTGAGCCCGGTAGAAAATCAGACATGAGGAAAAATGGGTAGCCCTACTACGTATATTTTATACAATATACAAAATCGCAACAAATAACAGTTGTTTCTTTAATTCTGAATGCAAAATAATTATGATTAATCAGCATATCGCCAAAAAATTTAACACATTCCTTTGGTTTCCAAGGGCCAGCGTTTTTTATGCCTCAACTTATGTGATCGTCATTCCTTTTCGAACTAGTAGTTTGCCAGAGTTAAACCCCTCGATGGCTTTTCATAGGTGTATTATTAAATAAGTTTGCTTACCAGCAGTTAATAAAATAATTGCGCTACAGTTGATAATTTCATAGTGCCAACCGAGTTCCATACTATTCATTTGAGAGAGGTCTTCGTTCCATCTAATTTACTCAATTTCCAAAGTCACATCCGGGACTCATTTTAGAATGCAATGTTTAATATACAAAAAAAGTTTTATCCTAATCGGTAGTATCCGATTTTGTAACCTGAGATTTAATCCATTCAATTGGGGAATGACTTGGAACTATTGTGGAATACGACACAATATGACGATCGTAAACTAGAGGAGCCCAAAACAAAATTCCCGAAATTTAGACCCATTGCAGACATTTCATGATACTCGAAAATTCATTCTCAAAACCTTCGAGCTGCCTAGTTTAAATAGAAACCCAGCCTCCGTCCGAGAACCCCCTAAACAAATTTTCCCGAATTCAGAACTCACCAAATTGTATGACATTTAAATATGGTAGATCGACCGACGAAGAAAGAAACATTAAGTAAATTACAAATAATACAAACCAATATTGTTACCTCATAACGCAACCAAAGCAACATGGCATAATATGCTGCAAAATAATAACAGACTTCTATGAACAACATCCCGAACGTGTAGAGAATTACGCAACATGTGCAACATCAACCAACATCACAGGACAACAAGAAGTTTCATCAAAATCATTCGATTCGAAAAAAATCAAAATCGGAACTAGGCCTTCACACCGCAACCATTTTTGGTACTAGAAAACCCCCTATTAGCAATTTTCATCAAAGTTAAATGAGCTGAGGAAAAAAGTAATGGGAATTATACCGGACTCCACTGAAGGACCTCTAAACGGTTTTTTTTAATTAGCACAGATCGCAATCGATTCCTGGTTTTAGAAATTCCTTCCTCAACAATTTTTATCATTATCGTGTGAAGCCCAAAAAATTCAAGAAATGTAACCTGAGCCCTATCGAAAGACTCCCTAGATGAATTTGCCCGAAACCAGGGCTGATCGCAAACAGTTTCTGGTACTCAAAACGCCTTCTCAGCAATTTTTATAAAAATCGTGTGAGTTGAAGAAAATAAAGAAAGAGACCCGAGTCCCTCCGGACGACATCAAAATCGGTTGAAGCAGAAAGAGATGTGAAAAAGGAACTAAGATCAAAATATTGTTTAGCTACTGAATTCTCCAAACTAATATTGTTATTCATAACGCAATATGGCGGAACCTTCCGCAATTTGATGGAACATAACACCAGACATATTATTAACGCAAAATACAAGACCCAACATGAAGCACAGTGCAACATGGTACGACATAACGCAGCAATGTGATAAACATTTTTTTTTTTTCAATAAAATAGGACCAGGACCTACTCAACGGAATTTTTCAAAATTAAAACTAATCACAAACCGTTTCTGGCCTTGGAAAACTCTAGTTTGAGCCACAAAAAATAAAATATATTACCTGACTCCCTTAGAGACCAAACGAACTTTCCGGAAGTAGCACCTACCTAAACCGATTCCTAGAATTTTAAATCACCACCCGATATGAGTGGTAACATCGCACTCGACTTTTGGTACTCGAAAACTCCCTCTTAACTATTTTTATCAAAATCGCAATTAATTCCTGGAATTCAACATGGCAGTCTCTTCATAGAACTCCTAAATGATTTTTTCGAATATCTTCCTTACACTATAACTCCCTTTCTCGCAAAATTCCATCAAAATCGATCAATGCAAATAAAATGTTAAAAGCACACTCCAAACCCGACCAAGAACTCGCATGAATAAGGACCTATCGGAATTGGGTCCTGGTACTCGAAAATCACTTCAGCTATTTTTATCGAAATAGTGCAAGTTAAATTTTTTTCAAAAAACGGATTCCGGGCCCCTGCCTTAAACGGATTTTGCATAACCGAATTAGGACTCAGAATACCATTATCACTTCATTTTTTATCAAATTCGTCGGAGCTGAAATATTTTTAAACGGATCTCAACACTCACCGGATGATTAAATAAACGAATTTTTCGAAAATAAACACTTATTGAAACCGATTGCTCACATTTAAAATTCCTCTGTCAACACTTTTTATCACAGCCGTGCGATACGAAAAGAAATTAAATAATGGTGCCCGGCCTCCATCAGATGATCCACTAAATGAATTTTTCCGGAATCCGGGTTCATCGCAATCGGTTTCTAGTAATCGAAAACGCCCTCTCAGTAATTTTTTTTAAAAATCAAGTCGTTTAAAAAAATTAAAGAAAGGGACCCGGGCCCGGCCGAACATATCTCTGAACGGATGAACGGGTTTTCCCCGGAAATTAGCACTTATCGCAATCGACTGCTGGCACTCAAAAACGCTCCCTCCCTTATATAAGCCGAAAAAATTAAAGAAAGAGACGCGTGGTCTACCGGCCCGGCGCTTGAAAACCCCATGGTGCAACGTGACGGCTTCTGCGGAGGACTCTTAAATTAATTTTCCGGAAATCAAAACTCCTTTCTCTCCCAATTTTATCAAAATCGTTTAAGTCAAATATATTAAATAAAGTCTCCAAACCCAACCAACAAGCCCCAAGAAGAAGAAGTCATCGGAATCGATTCCAGGCATTCGAAAACCCCCTGAACAATGTGCAAGTTAAAGTTTACGAGTAAAGAACGATTAAGTGAGTTAAAGATTTTTTCAACAAACTCCACCGGAAGACCTTCTAAAAGGATTTTTTGAAATAAGAATTTATCGCAATCCATTCAAGGTATTAGAAAACCCTTATCACCGTAATTTTTTTTATCCAAATCGCATCAAAAATTTAATAAATAAAGGCCCGACCACCAACCTTTTGTTATCAACAATTTATTTAACAACTTCCACAATATATCCACATTTCGCATATCATTTAATAGGTTTTGAAGAATGTGTTGAACAAATTTATTTGGGAAATCTTAGTGCTTAAAACTACTGTTGTTGCGCTGGGAGCAATTACATTGATGCCAAAAGGAATGTGAAAATCTTGTGGCATATCGTTTGAAAAATCTAGGAAAAATCAACAATTTAGCCAACAGTCCTTTAGTTGATAACTCCTCCGTTTTGGAGCTGATATGCAATTATTCCTTTCTTACAGAATATGTAATATATGCTGCATATTCTTTAAACGGTGTTTAAAAATGTCGCAAATTTAGCTGAAGCGGTTTACTACTAAAAACTATCTAACTAGAATATTTTTCTAGGTCGTTTTGCGCCGAATTTTGTGATGAAAATTTTCGATTTTTTCGTGATTTGCGGGTTGGTACAATGATAATTATATTCTTGGAAAAGTTCTTCCTTTACATTGCATTTCCTACCAAGTATCAAACAAATCAGAACACTTTTAATTATTCGATTCATTGAGTGTCACGAAAAATTGTTAAAACTAATTTGAGTTTTTACGATGATGAAAAACTATTTTTTTCAAATCAATGATGATCGTACGTTTTCCTTCAGCTTGATCATCCTTATCGTATGTTTTGCCGTGCATTCCAGTTGATTTATGGCTTCTCCCCCATTGTTATAGTCCCAGCCAATCTTACCTAAAGTTGCAAATAAAGAATTTTCTCAAAACAGCTTTCAAGCAACGATGATGTACAAAATAACAATATAGGCAGCACGGTTAAAAGATTTTGGGAAGTGGATTCATATGGTTCATCAGCTAAGTGGTGGGAAGAGGAAAAATTTTATGGGTCGCATTTCGAATCTAGACGATAGTGGAAAATATTGAATACAGCTATATTTAAAAATTATGCTGATGAGCTTGGACAATCTTTAAAATTAGCAGAACATTCATGTTTTTGGAATCAAAACTGAGTAAACGTCCTGAACTAAAATCTTTGTATATAACGTTTATGCGCGAGTATCTTAATTTCGGTTAGCCTTTATGGCTGAGTCAAGTGCCACAAAACTTCAACTGGTATTTGCCCCGACACACACACAAAATCAGGATTATCATTGAATGATGAGTATGCAGGTCAAGCTGTGCAACCCGCGGACTCGCGATTTTGATTATTTTCGTGTGCCGTAACCTATGGTATACAAAGGATGTTCAGTCAGATAAAGGTAAGCAGAGATCAATGTCGGTTCCAAAAACTATTATGGCGCAAGAAACCTCTTGGGATATACGATGCAGCCATTAGTAATGATAGTTTTGATTTAAGCAACTGAATCGTTTTATAGGTAATTATAAAAATAGTTGACCCTTTGAGTTTTGCAGCGGACTGTATTTTAAAAACTAAAGTATTAATACCAAAAATGTGAATTTTGAAATTGGGATGGGATGTTTGCTTACCGAAATGTATAGTGCGCCAAGATACATCCAGAATGGAGTTTCATGGGTTTGCAAATGCAAGCTTTGCAAGGATATGATGCTTAAATAGTAAACGATTAAGTAGTTGTTTGAGTGGCTGAAACCTTAATTTGAAGATAGAATGGAGAAATGATAATAGTAAGCAGAATATTACAGATGTATTAAGCAGAGGATCAACACCCAGTAATATTAATATCAAATTGATTTCATTGACCAAAATACTTGACCAACGAAGTTAGAGTGCCAAAATTGAATTAGCGTGTAGTTGTGTTCACCCAGTACAACAGTTGCAGGGATGTATTTAAAATTAAAAGTGTAGTTCGGATCAAAGGTTAATTAATGTTGTTTTGTTTTATTTTAGATTTATACAGAATTGGAATATACCCAAGGAAAACTTTTGAAAGGTGCATTGACTATTGTTAATAATCAAATCAAGCAAAGGTGTTTCATCTGTTTCAAATAGTAATCGACACGAGTTTATACGCGCACGTCAAATTGTGCATAAATGTATAGCGTGTTATAAAACATGACCAGTTCTTGTTGGTGGGTGGGCTTGTCATTGATGTCAATTTTTTATTTATTACATTTTATTTGTTTTGGTTTTTCAGCCAATTTTACAAATGTTTATAACTATCTTTTCTACATATTTATTATTTATTCTTAAATATTTCACCGAATTTATGGCATCATCATGAAATATTTTAATTTATTACGATTCTAAAAAATTACAAATTAATGATTAATAATAGCGATACCTGTAGAATCGAATCCTGCCAGCCATTTTACAGTGTTGGAGTGAATTTTTGAGGCCTATTTTCGATAAGATACAAAAATCAACACAAGGTTACTTACCTTAAGGTATAAACTTATCTTTGTATATGCAATACAATAAAGGCTGTACATTAAGGCACATATTTTCTAATTAATAATTTCTTTACTTCTCTTTTTTTATAAAAATACCTTAAAGTAAGCACATTGTGAATTGTGCTTTATAATTCAATATAAAATTGTCGTTGTTTGACTACAGTTCATCTCGCAAATTCATCATTTGTGATAACAATACATAACCTAACTTAATAAAACTTCGAAATTCAATGTCAGCTCCTCTCTCCCAAATACGAAATATAACAATCAAGATCGAAGCCACTTATACGTAGTAGTGTAACATTATAACAGGAATCCCCAGCTACTATCTCAAACAAGAAACATTCAAAACAACATCGGCATAACTCATAAAAGTCAACACCAAAAGCAATTTGATTCTATTCCCTAACAAACAAAAATTCAAATGAACA
This sequence comes from Nephrotoma guestfalica, assembly GCA_963691935.1. Classification (NCBI taxonomy): domain Eukaryota; kingdom Metazoa; phylum Arthropoda; class Insecta; order Diptera; family Tipulidae; genus Nephrotoma; species Nephrotoma guestfalica. The sequence goes on from OY829914.1 coordinate 100,121,482, forward strand.
GAAACTTCTTTACTACACCGTACCACATTTTAAAAGCAATATGCAATGCGTTGTCGCCACCAACCACTAAAATCTAACAAAAGCAATAAGAAAATACCGTCCACTACTCATCATGAAACTTTTATGGCTTAAAGCACAAAAGAAGAGAAAACATCACCCAAACAAACAAACATACGCTGTGTACTCGCTGTGTACTAAAAAACAAGTCCATTACGATTTGTCACCAATGACAAACTTCCAACTTTTCTTTGTCAGTTACACCATAAGCAAACAAAAAATTGTTTCCTTATTTTATTAAAATTTTCTACTTTTCTGAATGGCAACCCATTTCGTGGTTACAAATTATAGTTTATTGGGTCAGTTTTATGGTAAAATGATTACTTGTAATTTCCAATTTAGTTTTCTTGTTTGTCTGCCAGCTGTTGCCAAGTCATGATCTTGGGAAATCATCCCCAATGTGGAATCGCCCATTGTATAGAGTGTTTCTTTAGAGGTTGACATCTTTAAGTTGGCAAGCTGTACAGCATAGCATTGAGGAAGACCCAAATCAATCAATTCGACATCGTTCTCAGCAACTGAAGATGTGTCCATTCACTTTATGGAAGATTTTATCTAAGGATCTTGGTTTACGTGCTTACAAAATTCAACTTGTGCAGGAATTAAAGCCATCCGGCCATCGCACACGCCGCCAATTCGACCAAAGGGCTGAAGCACAAATTGACATTGATGTTGATTTTCCAGACAAAATTTTGTTCAGAGATGAAGCTCACTTTTGGTTGAATGGGCCGGCGAAATCAGAGGTCCATATGTCTTCAAAAACGATGATCGGAATGTTACAGTCAACGGTGAACGATATAGAGACAGTTGAAATTGAAATGGAAATTTCATTAATCCAGGGATCCCAAGGGGGATTTGGATTAAAAATTGTTTGTTATAGTACTTCTTCTGGAGGCTAATCTCAACCATTACTTCAATTATGCTTAATAGTACAAAAAACTCCACCTCATATTACCGGAAATGTTCTTCATATGGTGTTCTACCAATCATATCACTTAAAAAAGTTGTTGATGGTACGTTAAAATATTAGTATGTTGAATTCTTGAAAGAAATGCTGAGAAAAAGATTATTAAGTTCCTGAATGTTAAATTCGTATATAAAACACTTCTTTTGAAGATTTTAAGCAAATTAATAGTTAATCAGATTCATTATCTTAAAATGAGTCTGAAAAATGCTTGTTTTATCTCAAATATGGAAAGATGTGAATCTGCGAATCTCTTTGTGAAAAGTTATATAAAGTGAAATTAATTAATACTAGTTTTAAAAAAAAAAAACTATTTTTCTAAAACTTTTCAACTTCCTCCTTAATAAGTATGAAACTCTTTAATAAAATTTTTAATTTTAACTAAATTCATTTAACTTATTATAATAAAGGTAAAACATTTTAATAGAAACACATTTGTCTTCGTTCTTGAAAGTTTTCGTAGTAAAAGCTTTAATTGTGTTTTCGTTTATTTTTTTTATTAATAATATTAACAATTATTGTCGATTTTAGTTTCGATGAAAAAAACTTTGGCTTCGTCTTATTACTTCCTATAGTAAATTATTCTTTGAGCAAGAACTTTGTATCTCATTTTATGACCTGCTTAAACGTTATAAAATAATCCTGTCACCAGTCTATTGTTAACCATATAACATAATTAGTAAAAATGTATTCTAGGGAGAAGAGCCTAAGCCCGATTGTTTTAAATGGTGACACCGCTCAGTGCAACTACTCATTAAAATTCAACTAATTTATTATCCAAGCCGATGCTTTTTCTAACGTTATAACTAGATGTACTGGACAAACATTACACAAAATAAGTGCTGCCGACGGAAATTGCAAAAACAACTTGTTCTAGAAAAGGAGAATATGGATCTCTTGGTGAGACTAGAGCATATGGAGCAATTATTTGTCAAGCTAAGTGAAGAAATTGAGTATCTAAAGCGAAAAAATGGAAACTTAAAGACGAATCGGGATTCGTTGAATTACAAAGAAAGACGGGCTGGATCCTAAAGAAGAAAAAACAGTCCAGGAAGAGTAAGAAAAAAGATGATTCGTCACCTGAGGTTAAGGAATTAAATGGTAGGGGAAAATCTAGTCCAGATTCAAAAGATGTTCTACCCAAAGCAAATCAACCAAAGGGTAATAAATCTACCAAGAACATTACACCAAATTTGGTGCAATCGAAAGAGAAATCACACCCACCAATAAATATTCTGGGTGTAACCAATTACCCAGAAATTCAGTCACAGTATCAATGGTTCGCTTACGAGAACAAACAGGCCCGATCTGCAAAAGTCATGGCAAGAGGTTTGCATCACTCTTGCTCAAGCAAAGGAATAATGGAAGATTTACAAAATAAAAGTCTTAAAATACTAGATGCTGTGAATATTGTTAAAAAAGAGAGGACAGAAATCCAGGAAGGAAACCAAATTATCAGTAAAAGGGGACTCCCTCTTTTTATGCTGGTATTTGACAACAAAGAGAATGTTCAAAACATTTATAGAATAAAAGGAATCCTTCACATAAAGGTAAACCAATGAGGAGAACCACAACACGCATACCCCAATGCACGAAATGTCACCCAAGGATATTGTGGCCGGGATCCAAGATGTGTAAAATGCTCAGGTAATCATATTACCCAGACATGCATAATAGAGAGAGAGATGTGCCTAATTATCGAGGCTGTGAGGTTGCTGAACAACTATAAAAATTAAGAGATAAAACAAGAAATCAACCGCAAAATCACGAAAATCGAAGGGTTCAAATATCAAATCAGATGGATCAAAACCCACAACCAAGCAACACAGGGCAAAGAAGTTCATTTGCGCAGGTAGTGAAAGGTTTGGGTTCAACCAAACATATGGGCTCTGAAAGGAACCAAATTATGGAAAGCATTATGAACAGCATTGCAGTTATTACAACGCGACTAGATGACCAAAGTAATCTGAACAACATGACACTTGATCAACTGAAGAAAATGCAACTCCCTCAACGCAATCCAACAAAAAATGTTAAGTAAGAACACAACTTTCAAAATAGCAATCTGGAATGCGAGTGGGATTATGCAACATATTCCAGAAATAAAAATATTTTTAAATTCAGAAAAAATCGACATTTTCTTAATATCTGAAGGCCATCTAGTTAAATCTTCGTTTGTTAAAATACGGGGTTATAACTTATATCACTCCATTCATCCAGCGGAAAGGGCAAGAGGTGGTTCGGCATTACTAATAAAAGAAAATATAAAACACCATTTAGAATCAAATATTACCGACCAAATGGCACAGTGGTAAAAGCTTCGGCATTATGATCGGGAGGTACCGGGTTCGAATCCCGCTAGAGGCAGGATGCAAAGGGAATTTTCATCAACACATTACGATTTGTGATGAAATGGAACACATTTATGACTCCCTGTCGGAGTGCAAAACTCATGGACCGACCCATCTTCCATGCCAATATAGACCGGCATGGGGCTATGCAATGTCCAGATCGAAGAAGAAACAATGTAAACTACTGTAAGGATCCAAATTAATCACAGACAGCTTACGGTCTCTGCAATATATTGTCCTCCCCGGAATAACTTGTAAAGGGAGGACTATCTTAAACTATTTAAATCGTTTGGAAGTGATTTTATTATTGGAGGTGACTTTAATGCGAAAAACACCTATTGAGGATCTAGACTTACGACGTCTACCTTTTGACGACGAAGAATTGCTTCAAGAAGGGCATACATCAAAATGTGAATTTTACTCTGGTGGTTCCCCAACATACTGGCCCAGTGACGGAACAAAGATACCTGGCCTAATAGACTTTTATGTAGCAAGAGATATATCCCAGAACTACATTCACATTGAATACAATAATTCTCTATTACCGGATCATTCACCGGTTATCATGACAGTCAGTGAAATGGTAATTCAAAGGGAGAGTGCACCCAGATTAAAAAATTCAAAAACAAACTGGGATCTCTTTCGTAAAGTATTGGAGGAAAAAATCAATCTTCAGGTACCGATAAGAAATCCCCAACAGTTGGAAGATGAATTAGAACAACTCAATGAAGCAATTCACTATGCTGCTTTGGCAAGTACCCCTATTATACAAAATAAGAAGAAGCCCAACATATCCTACCCAATGGAGTTGGTAAGACAAAAACGACGGGCACGTAAAACCTGGCAAATAACTGGAACACCGGAGAACAAAACAATTCTTAACAATTTAGGTAACGGTCTCAAATCTCTTCTTAAAGAAGTTAAAAATGCATCAATCAACAGATATCTGGTTAGCCTAACCGATGAACAAAATTCTGAGTATGCTCTGTGGAAGGCGACGAAAAGACTCAAAAGACCCAAAATGCAAGTGCCCGTCCACTTAAAAAAGAGGATGGAACCTGGCAAAAGATCCTAAAGAGAAGATTTATCTGTTTGCGGAGTATCTCGAGGATACCTTCCAACCACTACCAAGGCAAACGGCCAATCAAAATATAATATCAATCCACAAGCTAGATGATTTTGGTATACGCCCAGTAACTAAGAAAGAAGACTAAGAACTAACTTAAAAAGATCCCCAGGATATGACTTAATCACTTGCCGAATAATCAAGGCTCTACCAGATAGAGGATTTCGTAAACTATTACACATAATCAATGCAAGCTTTCGATTAAAATATGTTCCGTGGCAATGGAAAGTACCAGAAGTAATCATGATAGAAAAACCTGATAAACCACCTACCGATAAAAAATCATACAGGCCAATTTCATTGCTGCCAATTATGTCAAAACTCTTTGAGAAATTATCACCAACGTTCTTTCACGTTAAAACGCAAAAACGTATGCTCCAGCATATTTCTGGGCGTCGCCCAAGCATTCGATAAAGTTTGGCACAGTGGACTGGAATTCAATCGGCATAGAGATCTGCCGAGGCAATTCTATGCCATACTAAGATCTTATTTATCCAATAGACATTTTCGTGTGAAATATGAAGATGAATACTTCGAACTAAAGAAAATCTCTGTCGGTGTCCCGCAGGGAGTGTCTTAGTACCAATCCTGTATTTATTATATACAAGGGACATTCCAACAACAGATGAAGGAACCATAGCCACCTTTTGCAAGTATCGCAGATACAACGAGCAAACTTCAGAAGATTACCAATGCGCTTTATAACTGGACTAAGCACTAGAGAATCAAACTTTACGAGACGAAATCCACGCATATTAACTTTACATATCAAAAGGCTTCCCATCTATCGATAGAAATTAACTCACAACCGATGCCATATGCAAACAAAGCTAAATATCTTGGCATGACACTCAATGAGCATGTCAAAAAGAAAAAAAGAAGAACTTAATATTAAGTTCAGAAAAATGTATTGGTTCATAGGAAGAGGCTCTGAGCTCACAATATACAACAAGCTGCTGCTATATCGGCAAATACTGAAGCCGATATGGACCTACGGTATTCAACTCTGAGGATGTACTAAGCAAACAAACGCCAAAATGATACAGACGTTTCAAAACAAGGTTCTCCGTAGCATCGTAAATGCTCCGTGGTACACAAGAAATGAAGACCTTCACATGGACTTACAGATGGAATACATCAGAGATGAAATAAAAAAGCATGCCGCTAAACACGAAATAAGGCTCCAGGAACATGGAAACCCATACATTCGCCATATGATTGATAACCCTGTCGTTGAAAGAAGACTTCAAAGAACTAGGGCACTTGACCTAGTAAACATACCAAATTAAAATTAGTATTTTAAATAGGTTTAATAAATTTTGGGACTAACCATTGGGTTTCACCCCAACAAATCAGAATTATTTAAGAAATATAAAATTTGTAAATTTGAAAGATAAATTGTTTAATGAGCACAGTCTCAGTTGTAATTAATAAAGGAAAAAATGGCATTCTTAAACCATGGAGGGTAAACCAACAAATCATAAGGAAAATTAGCAGATATGACTAGAATTTCACACAAGATGCCTGTTCTTTAAACATAATGTTCGCAAAGACATCACAGCAAATTTCGTCGAATGGTCCAGGATCTTAAGCAAATATTACTAGGCTGGACGGTACCTGCGTTCATTGGATTAAGCCCTTTAAATTGACGCCTATATGTTTTGAGTTTAGAAAACTTATTTTGAATCTGTATTACAGGCTTTTATTGAACACGTGATTACTATAAACCTCTACTATATAAAGTGTTTTCAACAAATTTGAATAGCTTGCTATTTGGGCAGCTGTCAATTTTGAAGCTGTCTTCTTTTGACATTTGACAAGTAAAAACCACGCCATTACTAAAAATGGTACGATACACGCTTCAACAACGCATTGAAATTGTTAAAATAAACTACAAAAATGGTGAAAATTTTGCAGTCACAGTTCGCAAAACTAAAGCACTTTTGGGTCGTCGTGAAGCACCTTCTCGGCCGGCAATAGTGAAACTGGTGGAAAAATTTGAGCTCTTACAGGTTAGTGATGTGAAGAATCGAAACCGTGTGCGTAGCTCAAGAACAACTGAGAATATTGCTGCGGTAGCCCGTAGTGTAGACGAAAACCCAGGTTTGTCGATTCCTCGTCGATCGTCGAGACTTAGGTCTTAAGGCTTTTAAAGTTCAGTTAACACAAGAACTCAAGCCGGTCGATCACCATAAACGTCGTATCTTCGTTGATTGGGTCCTTCAAACGCATCAAAATGATCCGGATTTTCATCGAAAAATCACCTTCAGTGATGAGGTCTATTTTCACCACGAAGGTACGTTAATAAGCAGAATTGTCGCATTTGGGGCGCATAAACTCCATGAATGATTGTTGAAAAGCCTCTCCATCCTCAACATGTCACTGTTTGGTGTGGTTTTTGGACTGGCGGTGTGATTGGACCTTACTTATTTGAAAATGAGGCTGGTGTAACTGTTACGGTCAATGCATTGCGCTACCGAGCTACGATTAATGATTTTGTATGGCCGGAATTGGAAGATATTGATGTGGACGACGTTTATTTTTAACCAACAACGAAACAATCGCAATTTTGCAAGAAAAGTTTCCTGACCGTGTTATTTCTCGAAGAGGTGAACACAATTGGCCACCGAGATCTTGTGATTTAACATATTTAGACTTTTTTCTTTGGGGCCACGTGTAAGATCAGGTTTATGTCAATGCTCCGCAATCGATTCAAGACCTTAGAGGACATACAGCGGTCATGGAAAATTTCATGAAAAGGATATGGTGCTTAATGGCATACCTTCCTCTTTACAATGAAATAAACATTCATTGATTTCTTTAAAGAATACTCGTTTTTTTAAATATCAAAATGAAACCTCTTATTGGAAAACCCTTTATAAAAAATTAGATCCAGGAACTTCTAGTTTTAAAACAGATACCTTAAGAACTTGTGTTCAGGTCTCTCTGCTAGCCAAGGATCCGTCCATGTGTTAGGTTTAGTGCCGGATTTTGACATTTCAGCCCCTTTAGTTCACTGACGTTCATAGATGGCACTAAACAAACCACAAATTAAAATTTGCTTGATAAGAGCTTGCAGATTCGAACTTAATATCAGATACATTTTGGTTTCTGAACATTAGAGACATCTATCAATAATTGGAAAGAACTATCATTAAAAATCCCATATGGGGAATAAAACTACACACGTTTAACGAGTTATAAATTATAGCGTTCGATACAATAATTGAGAATGACGTAAATAAGTAATGAAAAATTTATACCGTTTGCTAAAATTCCCAATTAATGCACTTGTATTAATTGCACGAATACACAATTCAGATAACATATCAATTTCCAAATAATAAGTTTGTTTTATGGTTTCATTGAATGTACATAGAAGTACAACTTTACCTTAATATTTACCTAAATTTTTAGATACCAGCAGACCCCGATTCAGCATTAACGCAGAAGATTAAATTTAATTATTTGTGTCAGCTTCATAAATCGTAATCATGGTAGATACTGGGCAATTGATTATTAACGTCATAAATTTAATTACTTTTGAAATTCCGGTTGTTTGTGGAGCTGGCTAAAAGAATTTTGGATAAAGCTCTGGATTAATTCGCAAATTGAATAGAACCTTACCTAATAACCTCTCAGGATAACAAGTTTTATTAAAAAGACTGATTTCTATGTTAGTAGTAAATGTATGTACTACTACAAGTAAACAAATGTATCAACAAATTAGAGACAAAAGTCGATTTAAATTAGTAAAAAAAATTGTTAACAAGATTGTTACAATTGAACTGAACTTCTTATGAGTCAAAGACACCATAATAATCTTCAAGGTGCTTGAGAACACAACAATGAGAAGAGATTCTTATAAGACACTACACACTGTAGGTGATTTACAATGCTATTTCAGCTCATCTCAGTTTTTCTATTTAAACTTGTATAAGACGAAAATAAATTTACAACTTTTAACTCCACAACAAAATATCCATCCCAGATTTGTTCATTAAATTGTTGTTTTTGTACTCTACGTGTATAAAAATAATTACAAATAGTTTTTTTCTAAGTAAAATGATTTGTAGGTAATAATTGCTTGTTTTGATTAAAAAAAATGATTGATAATGTTTTGAGATGGTCCATATGGCATATAAGCATATGAGAATATCGTGCCATCCTCTTAGAAATATGATTTGTCGGAAATTATTGTTTATGTTTTAAATAGCTTTTGATAAGGACTAACTGTGGCCAGTCGGACACTACCAGCCGTATGGTGGGATTCGGGCAATCATAGCTTCCTTATATACGAATTAACAATTATTCATTATACAGCTCCCGACCAAATTATAAAGCTCCTGCCAGATTTTTGATGTAGTCTGATTATTTGGAGGTGATAGTAGAACTAGGTTTATCGAGTAATATATCTTTCGTCTGGGGTAGCAAATACACTATCTATATTACCATCTTTCGGCTTTAACTTTAATACAGTCCTAATGGATATTACTATAATTTCGAGTATATATGCCAATTTGGAAATGCGATGCATTGACGATAAATTTATATGTCATCGAGTTGATTGCCATTTGATTTTAAATGTATTGCCAAGCAATTATAAAAATGTACAAAATTTGCCATTATCGAGATGTCAACAATACAGGAATTCTGACTTTTTAAAGATGGCTTTGATGTATGCTACTGAAGTTAGTCGAAAATTTCAACCGAACAAAGCCTGCATTATCGACATATTTTGTATCAAGTGGTAGTACAAAATTCTGTTGATATTAGCCGAAAATTACAGGTTAATGTAGTTAGTTTAAAGATCATATGAACTGGTTGAAGTTAGACCAATTTGTAAATAGCTGGATCCCGTATTTATAATTTGTCGTGTTAGGGGGCTAGGTAGTCTACTTCACCCAGTAGAAATTACCCCTAAACATGCGTCCAGCTTTTAATTTATTTCACTTTATATGGCCTGATTTTTGGCACAGGTGTTCACTGTTAGTGCCACAACTCAAATTCATAGCCCCCTAACACGACAAATTATAAATATGGGATCCAGCTATTTACGAATTGTTCTAACTTCACCCAGTTCAAATTACCACTAAACCACAGCAAATATACAGAAACGAGAGTTAGAAACCATAGTTTTTTGACAATACCCTTAAAGTAGTTCATACGTACGTCAATAGATGGCTCTAATTAAAAAAAGTTATGAACATTAAATTTTTTTAGAAATGTAAAAATAAATTCTCTCTCTTCGACTATCTGTCAAATTGTTTGTGTCTTGTGTCATCATTTGTCAAACAGTGAGCGAATCAGTACTAACGACTGCCGGGAAAATGACATTAATGATAATTTGTCGGAAAAACATGCACTTTGCAAACAAAATATGTATGTGATACAACTTTTACCCAAATAAAACCACTTGAAATACATTTTCAGAGCCGTACGGATATAAATTCGTTTAAAAATGTGAATCGCGAAACTATTCGATTTGACCAAAATTACACCAAACCGAAGACCACGATACATTAATCCAATCCGTTATTAATGATATCATACATGTGAAAAGACTTGTAAAGGGTGGTTAAATTTAAGGGCCGATGTTGATTTTGAATAAAACACAAATTATTTAGTAAATTATTGTCAATTCTTTTTATTATGATACTATGGTATGGTTCAATTATGTATGGAACAAAATATCGGCCAAATGGCCGCCGCGACCTCGGCGGCACTCCTCCACTCGATGGTCCAAATTTTCGATGAGGCTTAGGCATAATTGAGGTTCTATGCCGTTAATGTGCCGAATTATCTCATCCTTTAGCTCTTGACATTGCCACCACGTGAGTTAACACGGCCATTGAATTTGTCGCGCAAAAGAGCCATTGTTTCGTTAGCTGTGTGGCAAGTGGCACCGTCCTGTTGAAACCACATATCGTCCACATCTTCCAATTCGGGCCATAAAAAGTTCGTTATCATCTCACGATAGCGAACACCATTCACAGAAACTGCTTGACCGGCCTCATTTTTGGAAAAAATACGGCCCGATGATGCCGCCAGCCCATAAACCGCACCAAACAATCACTCTATGTGGGTGCATTGGTTTTTCGACAATCACTCTTGGATTATGATTCGCCCAAATGCGGCAATTCTGCTTATTGACGAATCCACTGAGGTGAAAATGTGCCTCATCACTGAAAATGATTTTCTTCGAAAATTGATCATCCACTGTTGCCATTTCTTGCCACCATTCTGACCATTGACGACGTTTGGAATGGTCAAGAAGCTTTAGTTCTTGAGTCAATTGCACCTTATAAGCGTGTAAATGCAAGTCTTTATGCATAATGTTCATCAACGACGAGCGTGAGAGGTGCAATTGTTGGGCACGACGACGAGTTGAGGTGGACGGCTCTTCAGCCACACTATCGCGAACAGTTAGCAATATTTTCTGCTATACGAGCGGTACGAGCATGCACTGACCCGGTTTGCTCAAATTTTTGCACGATTTTTCCGATTGTACGCACATTTGGACGATTAATTTGACCGAAAAAATCACGAAGTGCACGATATGCATTTTGATTTGAACGCCCATTTTCATAATATGCCTGAATAACTTTAACGCATTGCTCGATTGTGTATCTTTCCATGGTTCAAATTGAGTTAGTATGAAATTGAGAAATGTCAAATTAAATGCAGAAAAAAACTTGACGTTTAGGTGTGGTTCACATTCAACGTCGGCCCTTAAAACTTAACCACCCTTTATATGCACAATTTATAGTAAAGGTTTTTCCTGATCAAACAAACTTGTTTGCGATCGAGGTTTAAATGATTTAACACTTCACATTCGGCGGTATACTGGAGAAACCCCATACGTTTGTGGAATATGTGGGGATTGGTGTATTCAGGATACCGTTTATTCGAGTGCACCGCCATTATGAAGAAAACCAACCAGCGCCAGTTACGAGTATTAGTGTAAATAATCCTAATCGGTATACAAACGCGAATCGCAGAGAAATGCGAGTAAATCGCATTGAATACATTCCACTAAATACTACAACGGTATATCGACTACAAATTCCGTTATAAATCCAATGAAGACGTTCCACACCAAATATTAAAAATGTATATATGAGTCTAGCGCACCATCGCCATCCATCAATATACCTATTCGACTTCACCAAACTTAGTGCAACAACAGCGCATCAAATGAACTCACCAATGCCAGTAAATCATATGAATAATATACATTCACCAAGATCCCAACTCTCATCTAGCTCGACAACTTCTACTCCGATCGGGAATCCCCTACCTGTAAATTTAGTGGGGACTAATAACATCCATAATAAGCCATCTATCCTACCATCACCTCATCCCACATCACAACGAATTCTACCGAATCTTGGATTCCCAGATGCTCCAAAACTAGAATTATTCACAATTTTGGAAATGTAAATAAATACAAAACTATAATTTCGTTACGACTATTAAATAAAAAATGTAAACATTTCTATTTATTTTATATTAAAAATAAAGAAGTGATTTTAATACACCAAACAAATAAATTGTTAAATTAAACTATATATTTAAACCGTGCCCCAACATTTCAGTAGTAATTGCAAGTAACTTCCTTAATATTTCGCTGGCATATATATTTGCCAGTGGTGGAATCCCCTTTGTTCACCTCTATCACTTCCTTCATATAGAATACGAATTGTTTCCAATGTGTTGGTTTTCATACGGGTGATATCCAACGATTGCGATTAATTGTCCACCCTTTGTAACATTTAATTTAAACCCGTATACGAAATTAGGGCAGTTTGTACCACAAGAACAACACATTCACATGGTAAGAACACATTCTGATTTACAGATTTCTATTGTGCCAATAATCGATAAATTCTTCGTATCGATTTGTATCATCGTATCCCACAATACTAATGTAACATCTATTCAGCAGCAGGATTCCACCGTCTTTTAAATGCTGTTTTCGTGCATAAAATACTCGGTCGAGCATCCCTTCGAACGGTACAAAGTATACCATCCATTCCGACACAATTACATCAACTTTGTCTATAGTAAGTTCACAATCCCAATCCGACGATAATATTCATGCCCTGCCATGCATCCTATATCGAAAACAATTTTATTTATAAATAGATCGGTATTATTGAGGATGGCGTCCCGGTACTTCATCCGTTCACATATTATGATGAATACCGTAATGAGCATACGATAAAAAATATCCCTGGTCAACTTCTGGTAATAAATTACCAACACTTTGAATATATCACTATCTATTTTACGGTTTAATCGATCGATTGTTTTTAACTCCTTTTCTAAAATTAATTTAAATGATTTAAAAATTAAGCATACAGGTTGATTAGAAGTGATTGAGATGTATCACCACTTACTATAATGCATTCGACAATATTCAGTATATAGTTTAAGTTGAGCGAAGTAGTATCCACACTGAATGCTAATGAATCCTGTGTTGTATTGTTATTAAATATTGATTACGTATCACTTAGTCTCATCAGATTTAAATCTATAGCAATGTCTTAATTGTCAGTGACATTTGAAATTGAGAGAGCCAATTGAGGGGAAATTTTAGTTGTACACTGCGAATATTTTATAAACAATTTTAATTTTTTTAAAACTACCAGCGCTATCTATTATCTACCTATTTAAACTATTATTACCACTCCTATTTTGATGTAGAAGGCCAAATATTTCAGTCGAAAAAAATTCTTACAAAATTGGAGTTATGTCGCTTCCGTATATATTCTGTGACATGCATCCAGCTTTTCATTTATTTTACTATGATGCTAAATAAAATATAGCCTCATTTTTGGCACAGGTCTTTACTGTTACTGCCACAACTCAAATTCATTGGCCCCTACTTCGCTCGGTTATATGACCTTTAAACATCCGAAATATGTGGTATTGATTTTTCAAAAAAAAGTCGGCGAAAATTTGCTGCTAACTTCAATGACACGAAATTTTCGGCTAATATCAACAGAATTTCGTACTACCACCTGATACAAAATATGTCGATAATGCAGGGTTTTTCGGCTGAAATTTTCGCTAACCGGGTAAACAGGATTTGATATGTAGAGTAAAAGAAACGGACCTACTAATGTTGCTTAACCTAGTAATTTGATTACCTACACTGCGGTTCACTTGATTAGACTCAATTGCAATTTTACTTTTAAATGTAAATTTTACTGCAATTTTTCGTGGAACCAAGAATATGTTTTTATTGAGAAGAGAGAGCAATTGATACTGAGTAAAACAGTATTGAATAAAAAATTAAACAAAGCAATCTAACTGCACTTTCCTTGTTTTTTTTTTGGAATATAATTTATATTAAACAATACACGCATTGTAAAATTTAAGTTTTTGTGAATAAATTTTGATGAAAGTTGCTAAAAATTGTTCAATATTTTCCAAATAAGTATTCAGTAGCTGATCAAGAATTAAAATGGGTAGAAAAATATTTTAAATACGCCAGAAAGGGCAAAAAACGATGTCTACCACTTGGAGGGATTTTCAAACCGCGCTGTAGCTCGTACAATCGAGCGCAGCGAGCAAAATCATTTAAAAGAGTGCATCATATGGAAGCCTACCAAGGAAGAATGGCAACAGTTCTGACGTCGCAAGATACAAGAAAAATGCATAGGATAGCGACCAATTCAGCCCTTTCCACCAACAAAATCAGAACGGCAGCCGGGCTTAATACCTGCAAATCAATAGTCCGAAGAGCAATTTAAAGAACACCACTAAACTCTGTACGCGAGCAACAAATATTAGAATGCTGCACATAAGGGGTTGTGCATCCGCAAACAATGAATAATAATTGGAAAAAATTGTTTTTGGGATGGAAAAAATTTAACTTAGATGAATCAAATGACTATAATATTATTTTCATGACATTCGCAAAGAAAAACAATTTTTGATTTGCCCTCATGCCAGAAACGGAGGAGTAATGGTATTTGGTGCAATTTCATATTGGGCGCTATTAAATTGAATCGTATTAATGAAATCGTTGAAAGTCGTGGATTGCGAGGCAAAATGTTGAGTTATTATCATGGTCACCTTATTTCGCCGATTTAAATATCATCGAAAACGTTGCAAAGTTTATGAAGGTTACAAACAATACAAATCGAACGAAGAGCTGATTGCAAGAATTGAAGCTGCCTGGGCAGAGATTCCGTTGAACTACTTAAAATCTTTAAATGATTATCTCAAGAACAGGAACTTTGAAGTAATTTTAAAGAATAAATTTGAACTTATCTTAAAAAAAATGAAAGGCAAGTTAGTTTGCTTTTTCAGAATAATTATCGATTATGAATTTATTGAGTAGAGATTTCTCCCTCTTCTCAATAAAAAAAATTTCATGGATCCGCAGTGTATATTTACTCGTGGAAATTATAACGTAAATACACAAATTGGTTTGACGTTTGACAATTATAATCATTATTTTCACATTGCTAATATTATTTCAAAACTGAATAAATAATTGTATAAATATTGTATTAATATAAATTGTATAAATATAATAACTGAATAACTAATAAACACTGAATAAATAATTGTTCGCCGAACTTTTTTAAATTCAAAAACGGTATAGTCAAAAGGATGTTGGTCCACCTGGTAGCGAATATATTTTCTTTAATAAAGTTACGGCTTTTCATCATCACTTAAAATTTTCTAAAAACTGAAAAACAAAAATGTTTGAAAACACTCATTTCGATTCGGCTAAAATTCAGAACGAAAGTACGACTGCTGATGACAAAAAAATGTTCGTATGGCCATACTGATGAAATTTAAAGTCAGTTTGATTTGGATAGCGCTAGTTTGATCACTGTATAATTTAAATGTTTTTTAGTGAACTACCAATACTTATTATGAAAGTTATTAATTCAAGTCGCCTTATTAATTTATTTACTGAAAAATTCAAATTAATTATTAGGGCTACTAATACCTCTGAGCTCACTCGTTCACTTCAGAAGGGTACACTACATCTACAGGCCATCAAAATTTTCCAAAGGCACCATCTACTGGCAAACATAATTTTTTTAAATTTTTTTTTATTATTATTTACACGAAACTATTCTATTCCATTCCAATTTTTTCATTTTATACCTCTATAAGACGATTTAAATTATAAATGGACAAGTTCCAAAATCTCAGGTTAAGTTAAATACAAATTTGTATCTCTTAAGAACATTCTAGGCCTGCAATTATTCCTTAGTTTTTGAGTTGGTAATAATAAGGGCAAACTATGGTGAGCACCCCAGTGCCAGCCGTATGTTAGGATTGACACAATCTTCCAGCTTCGATATGGCACCATATAAATTTATATGAAAATCGTCTATAATTTCCAAACCTTTCCTATGGGCCGGAAATAGTGATTGATGTTTTGAGATGGTACATAATTAAGTGATTGCTGACCAAGTGGCCAGCACCAGCCGTATGTTCAAATTTGAGTAAATGAACAAGTTCCAAAATCTCAAGTTAATTTAAATAAAAATTTGTGTCTCTTAAGAACATTCTAGCCCGGAAATGATTCTTTAGGTTTTGAGTTGGTAATGATAAGACCAAACGATGGTGAGCACCCCAGTGCCAGCAGTATGTTAGGATTGGTACAATCTTCCAGCTTTTATATGGCCTCATATAAATTTATGATATGATATGATATGATAGAGGCGTGTACCAGGCCAGCCATAACGGCGATCCTAGGTACGTTACCATAATCCTGAAATATCAACAATCAAATAACAAATTATATCTGAATGCGAATAATATTTCAGCATCATGCGGGCCCAGCCCCTGCCTGCATCCTTAACAGATAAGGTTAGTTAGGAAAGGATGTTAGTCACAGAAACGACTAGGGCGAACCGCAGCAAAGTCATTTTCTAACTACTTAAATATATTAGAATGTTAGTCTTAATTAAATTCACACTCTCTATGATTCATCATTTGTTAGTTAATTAATGTAAGTTAGTTGTGTTTGAGGTAAAGGATAATAATATTCATCATATGTAATCGGCATCAGTCCTACTAGACTGGTTAGGTTATTTAACCACATCTATGGGTCATCTCATCACATACTGCTTGTAACCTTATTTTGCCCTATCCTCCCATCCAACACCATCTAACCGAGGGACTTCACGTTCGTAATGACACGGCAGTATTATCATACATATGATCACCTAAATATTCCGTCAATAATGTCAAAAAAATAAAAAATAAAAAAAAAAATTAGATTCGGTATTGTCATTCAGCTACCTATATTTAAATTCATCCAACTAAAAGCAAGGTTAATTTATATCTAACATTCACACAACTTCACTAAAACATAACCTGAATTCAACCAGAAAGATCGTCGAAAAACAACATTCCATAGCAAAAAGTCTTTAGATCGTTAACATATTTGATTGTATTGAGTTTATGCTCAAAGCGTAAGTAATTAAATAGACCCCCTGATCAAAAATGTTGCAATCACAATCTTCCCTGACCTTCCGGTATGTAAAAAAAAAAAAATAAATAAATAATAAATTTTAAATAATAATAAAAATAAATTGAATTATATTTGCCGACAACTTTATTGTTTTAAATCAGAACTTTCGACAAAATTTCAATTTATAGAATTGTTTAAAGTAAGTGAAAATTATTAAAATAAGTTATGAAAATGTAATTAAATTTAAATAAAAACCCAAATGGATAACACAATCCAACATATTTCAGCTCAAATGATAAATTTCCCGTGGCAGAAAACTGTTTCCTCCTTTCATTAACATTTTATATATTTATCAATTTATATTATTCCACAAAAAGTCATTTTTGTCACAATACGGTGGCAACCCATTTTGAGTATACAAATTTTCGCTTATTGGGTAAGTTACAATTCGATCTGTTGTAATTTCAAATTTTGGTTTCTCGAATACCAATATTTTATGTACTTAAGTACATACAAAGGGAATTCCCTTGAAATGTCAGTTTCTATGTATACGATTATAAATTACCGTTCACATATATGTAAATAGTTATAATAACAATAACAATAATAAATAATTAACTTTTATATAATTAGAATGAAAATTAAAATAAAAAGATACTTCTCTGATTGTATATGTGTTGGACGTAATTTTCATAATAACTGTCTCAATTCACCTGTATTAACAGATGAACTTCTAAAGAACAAAACTCAGTCAAAAATAGCACATAACTCTCACACTACACATTCCTAAACTGATTTGAATTAAAATATTAATAATAATTTATTTAAAGGAGAGACAAAAACACGTCTTTCCTCTACGACGATCAGTCGATCCTCATTCTATATGGCCTCATATAAATTTATATGAAAATCGTTTAAAATTTCCAAACCCTTCCTCGGCCGGAAATAGCGATTGATGTTTTGAGATGGTATGTAATTGAGTGATCGCTGAAAAAATGGACAGCACCGGCCGTATGTTTGGGTAAATGTCCAAGTTCCAAAATCTTAGGTTAAGTTTAGGTTACAAATTTGTATATCTTAAGAACATTCTAGGCCGGAAATTACTCCTTAGGTTTTGAGTTGGAAATGATAAGGACAAACTATAGTGAGCAACCCAGTGCCAGACATATGTTAGTGCTGGAGTGCTCACCATAGTTTGCTCTTATCATTACTAACTCAAAACCTAAGGAATCATTTCCAGCCTAGACAGTTTTTAATAGATACAAACTTTATTTAACTTAACCTGGAGTGTTTAGAACTTAGCCATTTACTCAAATTTGAACATACAGCTGGTGCCGGCCATTTGGCCAGCAATCGCACAATTACATATCATTTCGAAACATTAACCGCTATTTCCGACCAAGGAAGGCGTTGGAAGCTATTGACGATTCTCTTATAAATTTATATGGGGCCACATTGAAGCTGGAAGATTGTACCAATCCTAACATACATATCTGCAAATTTGAACATACGGCTGGTACTGGCCACTTGGTCAGTAATCACTTAATTATGTACCATCTAAAAACAGTAATTGCTATTTCCGGCCTAGGAAGGTTTTGGAAGCGATAGACGATTTTTATATAAATTTATATGGTGCCATATCAAAATGAAAAAACTAGGGTGGAATAGAATAGTTTCGTGTAAATAATAATAAAAAAATTCCTGGGATGAAAAATTGGGATAACTTCACATGCTTTCGTTTGGGTGTACTGGCTTCTCAATTGCCACGAGTGGAATTTCTGTGCCCCAAATATGGCAATTTCGCTTGTTTACATAACCGCCGAGGTGAAAATGAGCTTCGTCGGAAAAGGTGAGTTTTTGGTACAAATGCTCGGTCTTCTTCCTCCTCATAAATGCATTGATGTGTTATGCACATTTATTAGATCATGTAAAATTTCATTAAACATATACACGAGTTTAGACCCGGGCAGATTCATCATAAGTTCATCGATTACTTTTGGGTAGGGCATTGAATGAAACTCATAATAATGAATGATATATGTAAACGATACACGAAAATTTATTAATTATAAATTTAGTATTTTTTATTTTTCTATTTTATAATCTTGAAATTAACAGAATATCTAACTCTTTCAGTGCTAAAAGATTTTTTAAATCGAATTGTATCTATTATGAATTAATTGTATAATGTGTAAATATCAATTCGTTCGCCATTGCAATTTGAAGAAAAAGAGTTATTAATTCAAAATGAGCGACATGGAACCCACTGATGTCGCCAGGGCTGCGACAGTGATCGAGAATGGATACACTTACCGCCAACTGACCAGAAGGTCCAGAGTGTTCAGTCTACCATTAATCGGTCTGTACCAATACAGGCAAATGGGTTCTTGCAAGAGAAGTAGAGGCCAAGGAAGAAAATGTTGTACTGGCTCCAGAGATGAGCGTTTCATTGTTCTTGAAACTACTAGTCCAAAGGACATCTACTACAGAGAAATGGTAGAATTTTGCTCAAGTACACCGATTTTGCACTTTGAACCGAATCTATATTTTATTCACAGATGAGAATCGTTTCTTAGTGAACTCGATCGATGGAAAGCAAAGAGTATGGAGACGACCAGATGAGCGGTATACGGTGGAGGCTCAATTATCGTTTTAGCCGGTAATTGTTTTGTATTTGGTGCCAGTGCAGAATTAGTGATTATTGATGGCGGATCTCTTCAAACCTACGTGACATACCATTTGTCCCATTTATCGGAGAAAATTGAGTTCAATGCACGATAATGCCCCGCCGCATACTGCAGGCTCTGTAACAGTTTTCTATATTTGGATGTTAATTCTACCACCTATCTTAGATATTCATAAATCAACGTTTATTTGAATTTAAACACCGTTTTTACTTGCTCAATTCCATAATAACTAATCAATCTGTCATAACCGTTGATCGTGTTATATGTAAAAATCTGTGTGGATGGACCCGGTGTCGATCGAAAATCTTAATTTAGGTTACACTTTCCAACCATGAAATTTCAATAACATTAATATTATTCTGGGAATAAGCTGCCCCCTTACACACTGCAAATATTCAATGACATAAAAGAATTAATTTGTGGCATGCAAAACGCCATTTTAGTACCTAATTTAGTTGGCTCAATCAAACTGAATCGGAATTGCTAGACGGCTGGAGACTTGTATTTTGTTACTATTGAAATCGGTGGAATGGCTAAATGTAGAAAAGTATTATCTGCTCATAACTCTATTCCATTTTTTAATGTTATATGTTATAAAATATATTTTTTATTTATATTATAATTTTAATTGGTCAATTTCATTCTGAGTTCTAAGAAATTCACAGTAGAAATACAACAACAAAATTGCCAATTGAAGATAAAATTGATTTTTAAAGGACT
Source organism: Nephrotoma guestfalica (assembly GCA_963691935.1). Lineage (NCBI taxonomy): Eukaryota > Metazoa > Arthropoda > Insecta > Diptera > Tipulidae > Nephrotoma > Nephrotoma guestfalica. The sequence continues at coordinate 100,141,841 of OY829914.1, forward strand.
ATAATCTTATACGACTTAAACAAATTAAGTTATTTACTGGAACGCAACGAGTTTTATTAGGTACTCTTCAATTATAATGCTTTGTGAATATCAATTACGTTGAATATAAACTTTAACAACAACTTTAATAACGTCGAGTCGAAAACATAAATTTAATAATTTACTTTCGTAATCTTTCTTCAGAGATTGTAATAAAAAGTAGGTGTGCCTATGCTTTGTACTAGTAGGAAATATAGATCGGATAATTAAGTATATAAATATTTAAACTATTAACAATTTAAAATTTATATCGTTCATCATATCAGACAGCTCACAAAAATATTTATAACCGGCAAGTAGATTAAAATATTTGGGACCACTATAATCCAGAACAAATAAAACCATCACGCCACTCTAAAAATTGCTAATTGCCACCTGTTTAATCTAAATTTATTAATCTAAACAAAACCAAAAACAATCAACTATCATAAATTATTTTTCACTCAAACGTCATGTGTCAAAAAACACTCATAAATTATAAACAAAATTAAAGTTTGAAAAATTACCTTAATGCTAAACGTAATCGTATTTTCAAATATTTTTTAATTAAATGAAATTTATCCAAAGTATTTTTATAAACTTATTAAATATTAGTATTATGAAAACTTATTTTTTTTTTTTTTTTGTAACAGAGAACACACCAAACAAAAACAGATTTATTTTCTACACTTTATTCTGTTTTAGAAGAAAACACCAAATTTTTAATTTCACATAACACACATAATAAAATTTTAATTTATTCCACTTTTAAATTTAATTTACATATTTTTGCTTACAACTTTTTTTCGAAGACAACAATATTTATTTTAAAAAAAAAAGTTACAATTTAAAATAAAATTATTTTTAAATAAAATTATCACTTTCTAATATGAACTTTTTCAATAAACATATTATGTACATAAATATTCCAAAAAATACGTATTGATTCGAGAAATTCACTTAAGAAAATTACAAACAACAACAACAAACCATCATCTTTCTTACAAAAACGTTAGAAAACTTTAAAAAAACCGAACAAAAAAGACAGTTTCCGTTTTAGCTGGTGTGCACACTACATATACAACAGTAATATAGTTTCTTGTATTTCCCGCTGTATAGGTAGGTATTTACAATTATTTAACCGAAAACTAACAACCGTTCAATAGAAGACTAAAATATCAACTGATAAAAATTTTCTCGTGAACATTTTTTTTCTGAAATACAAAAACAAAACACCGGGAAAAAGAACGCAAAATAAAAGAAAAACTCGACACAACACAATAAACATAAATTTTGAAATTGTTGTATTTTTTGTTATGATTTTCTTTTCGGTTTTTTTCTTATTTGTGTGTGATAACAATCAAATGGTAATAGAAAAAAAATTCTATCTGTACATATTTTTGTGATATATTTCGATTCTTCTCACGATGTCTCAATTTACTCGAACTCTCTTTAGAATATTATCATAAATTATTGGAAGTGAGATTAAAAATATTTTCGCTCACTATTTAACAAGCAGCACCGATAAATACTCATTGGAAGTAATTCGGTGGGATTAGATCATGCGCACAATTATTTTGGAAGTACTTCCACATCCCTACTACTTTTTGTGTTGTTACTTGTTACACACGCCGTGAGAGTAAAATTCCGTCCTTTTGTATAAAAAAAATCGGCAAGACTTAAAGGGATACAAACATGCTTTAATAACCCAATTTTCCAATTTGCTTTTCTTGTTTCATTTTTTGCTTTGGTTCAGTGAAAGTTTCATTGGATTTTTCTTTCACTTTTTAATTAGAAACTGAGTAAATAGTAACGGGTTTTCACGATGGTTGTGTATTTTTCTATAATCTATCTATACGATATTGTTTGTTTGTGTACATTCGAGTATATGCGGCTGATAGAACCATACTTTGTATTCTATTTGTTTTCTGATTAGATTTTTTATTCGTTTGGTACACATGTCTGCTATATGTGGCACAAAAGTAAATCGAATTGAATAATAATTCAACAAGTGCCATATAAAACATTCATTATGTACATCATTGTACTTCAATTAGTCTGGAAATTCGATGAAGTAAAAATTAGAATTGTGAATTCGAGAAAAAAAGAAAAAACTTAAATGTAAATTTGCATATGTAAAGTACAGCAATAATAAATTGTCTAAGTATTACTGTTACCTAATAATACACGTGGTGCAGTAGACGGAAAACATATAAGAATCAAGCAACCGCCACATTCCGGATCAAATTTTTTTAACTTTAAAGGTTTCCACAGTATCGTTTTACTAGCAATTAGCGATGCCCATTCAAAGTTTATTTTTATTGATGTTGGTGCAAACGGAAGGGCCTCAGACAATACGATTTTTGAAAACTCGGCGTTATTAAAAAATATCCCGAGTTTGCATATTCCGGCGCCAAGTTTTTTAAATGGTGAAACCATGCCAGTTTCAAACTATTTTATAGGTGACGATGCGTTTAAATTGGATTGGCACATGATGAAGCCTTATTCCAGGTGTCAAATGTTATCGACAAAACAACAAATTTTTAATTATAGGATCTCTAGAGCTAGGCTAACAGTAGAATGCGCATTTGGTCGACTGGCCTCCAGGTTCCGGATATTTCACCGGCCTATTAATGTAAAAATAGAAACAATCGATATGATTGTTAAGGTATGCTGTGTTCTACATAATTATTTAACCAAGCCAATTTAATTCGGTCACCATTTAGATAATATGCAGCCAAATGAATTACCATCAAATTTTTGTGATCTACATCTACAAGATCAAAGTACAACAAACAATATTGTGTTGGTCAGGGAGACGTGCCATTTCAATGGAAAAAATTTAATAAAATTGTAATTGTTAAAATTTAAACTAAATATGTATGTATAATATGAATTAAATAAAATCTGAACTTTCTAAATTATTTATAGGAAATGCTGTTTCTTCATTTATTTCAAAATTATTTGTAGTGGTTCTTAGCACTATTACCTCGTCCAAAAATAACAATTCATCGAACAGAAACCACTTAGATTTTGGTAAATCGTCGACTCCACTGCCAGATTTCTTATCTTTCAATATTTTTTTTTTTTGTTGCACATACGTGTTCCTTAAATTCCTAATTTTTTTTTATGTCTTCAATAGACACATTGAATTCATTGGCAATTTTGTTTAATGCTACATTTTTCAGATCGGAACGCCTATAAAGTTTACTGGTTATTTTCCATAAACATTCATTTTCTCTATACAAATTGCGACATTTTTTCGAACAAATATACTGTGAAAATAATTATATTTATTCCACTTCATAAATAAAACTAAACTGAATTCATAAATCAAAGTACCGACATTCGCCGCAAAACGCAAAAATACTCAAAAAAAATTAAAATGTAAATAACCATATACCGCCATGTTGTTTTAAATATTTTAGTGTGTTCACTCTACAATAAATTTTACAAAATCAAAAAAACATAACCTATAAAATATAACATTTCATAATAATTATCATGATAATTTTTGAGAAAATATCAGTCTGATAATTTGCTGATAGTAAAAAAATTGTATAGTATACTCACACACACATTGACAAAATTACTAGCATGATAGTAAATATCTGCAATTTTGCATATTGGAGACACCGGGTTAGTCATAATTTGCATCTACAATAATGCAATCCATATTTTAAACAATGGCAAAGAAACCGGAAATTTCATTGAGGTGCGAGCAGCGATTGTTGCGGGGTATTTTGCTGGAGTACCAATTAAAGAACTAGCCAAAATGCACAACTGCCATAAGAATTCGGTACTCTACCAAATCAAAAAATCAAAGTTCCAAAATAGTTTGAAAAATGTTAAAGGAAGGGGTAGAAAACGAGCTACAACTACCAAAAAGGATAATAGAATCGTTAAAAAATTAAAGCGAAATCCACAGGAAAGCCTCAAGTGCACTCAAAACGATCTAAATAACCTCCGCCAAACAAAAATCAGCCTAACTACTGTTCGAAGACGGCTTCGTGAAGTGTATGTTAAAGCATACGTAATAAAAAAGAAGCCCTTTATAAACGCACGAAATAAAGAAAACCGGCTTAAGTTTGCGCGCAGTTACCTAACTAAGCCCGCGGAGTTTGGCACAATGTATTGTGGACCAACGAGTCTACAAAAGAGAAGAATGCACGCAGTGGTATCATGCCAACTCGCTATAGTGGAGGAGGAAAAGTGATAGTATGAGGCTGTTTTTCTTATAATGGCGTAGGCGATCTGATTTTACTGCCTGAGAAAGTACCATCCAGCACGTATTTTCGCGTACTCAACGATAATGCTCTTGTTTCCGAGTGCCAAGGGATTGGCCCACACTTTATTTTACAGCAAGCTAATGCACCAATTCATAAGAGAAGAAACCATCGATTGGCCGCCTCAAAGTGTAGATTTAAATCAATTGGAGAATCTATGGCATTACCTAAAGCAAAAGATGACCATTGTTATTGGGAGACAGTCCAACGAAGCTTTTGTCGAAATAAAAGCTATGTGGGATCAAATTCCAAAAGAAATCCTCCAAAATCTAGTCAATTCAATTCCGAGCCGCCTACAAAAAGTTATTTCTAACAAAAGAGCAAATACTTCATATTGATTAAATCAAGTTTTAGATTAAAATGACATCCCTCTTGTTTTTCGCTCATTTTGTTCTCAGGTACAAACAATTTTGGCGCAAAACCCTGAGGTACAAACAATTTTGGCATTTTAAATTTCTTTGTTTTTTAATTAACTGTACTAATTTTTTTAATTTTTATTTTTTTTATATGAATTATCATTAAACAACAAGAAAAATGGCAAATAAAATTTTTGCGTTAAATAGAATTTTTCAACTAAATTTTTACTTTTTACTTAGATCATTATGAAATTTGTGTGAAGTACAAACGATTGTGGCGTTGGCTGTGTTAATGAATGAACAGATTAATTAAAATATTTTCCATCGCTGCTTACGAGTTTTTCCCATCTCTCAGGCAATTTTCGACTTCCATCTCGGAAAAATGTTTTCAGTATTTTCAGGCGATCCAAGTTTGAACCCAATTTTCAATTTCTTCGAAAGAAGTGAACCGGTGACCTGCCAATCGTGTTGCGTCCGTTGGAACAATCAATAATCAGAAGGAGCATTGTTCGGAAAATACGGCAGATGCGGTAAAATATCCCACTTGAGCGTTTCCAAATATTTTTTTACGACTTTTGCAAGGTGTGGCCGAACGTTTTCATGCAGAAGAATAATTTTATCATGCTTTTCCTCATATTTCGGTCATTTTTCTCGTAATGTACGGGTCAAACGAGTAAATTGTAGCCTGTACCACTCGTCCGTAATGGAATCACCAGGTTGTAGCAGCTAGTAGTACACAACGCCTCTTTCGTCCCACCAGATACACATCCTGACCTTTGAACCATGAACGTTCGTCTTTGGTGTTAATCTTTAGGTCGACGTATTTTTTCCTCTTGGGGTTATCGTAGAAGATCCACTTCTCGTCACCAGTCACTATCCGATGTGAAAACCCTTTCTTGTTTGCATTTAAAACAACTGCTTGCAAGAAAGAAATCGCCTTTCCACGTCTCTTAGTTTCAATTCATAACGGACCCATTGCCTTGCATTTGAATCATGCCAGTGTTGTGCCCTATTGTATACATCGCGTAGATAATTAATATTCTACATTTGTAGACAATGTATGTTAAGAAAATGGCGTCGACAATGTATAGAATGTAGCAATTATCAAAATTTTGTTGTTTCTTTGTAATCCAATCCATTTCATTCTTTCTTCATATTGAAAAATTTGACCCACAGCTTTTATTTGGTAATGAAACACATGTTTATGTTACGGTTAAAGTGCGAAATCGGGAAATGTGCAAAGTTAATTTTTTTAAATCGTTTACACGATAAAAAATCGGTTGCAAATAGGGGCTATGGTGGGAGGATTCAATGGTGAAAACGGGTTGCAAGAACTAGCCGCATTAATCTTCCATGGTAATTAGCCACACACCACTGAACAATTCACAACAGATTTGAGAATACCTATCAACTATAACCTAACAAATTTCAAGCGTCCCTATTGAAAGACCCTTTACAATGTTCAACATCATTACCAGGCTTCAAAATGGTAAACTTTGAGGCAAATACTGACCATAAGAGTACAAGTTCCTCGGGTTCATAATCCTAATAAATGCCAAAATATGACCGAAGGCTCACTTGATATTTTAAACAATATTTTTTCCCTTTATCTCCAATTTAAGAGCACAGGGAATCGACTGGACTGGACTAGCAAACTCTGTTGGATTCTATTGAGTTCTATTGCTTCGATTTCCACCCACGACTTTCTGAGTTGTGTCACTTCTGCTAACATCGTTCGTTTCCAGGTTAGAGCTAGTCGTCCGACTTTCCTTCTCTTTTGGGGTTCCATTTCAGAGACCTACTTGTCATTTACTTCTGCGACTTCCTTGTTGTGGGTAATCCATCTCGAAGATCTTAATATTTGTTATTTTGATGGACCAGAAGCACTTCAGTATTCTCTTAAGGCATTTATTTACAAACACTGAGTTCACATACGAATTAAACATTCTTAATTTGGTGTATGCGGGATAGGACAGATGTGTTTCAGGCTTTGAGTAACATGTTCATTGTTGCTCTGGTTTTGTTTCTTTATAACTTCATCTGTGCCACCCGCTAAAGTACAACCAACCTATACTATTTCATTGATGTGTTTACTTCTTTTGCTATATCTGAGTAGGCGCAGTGGTGAATTTCATTCATTAAACTGCTCAATGAAGATGCGTTTTGTTTTAATTTTATCATATTAAATTGGTGTACCTTCGCCCTGGTTTAAAGCCAGCCTGTTCCTTTCTTTTCGAGTTGACTGTCGGTAAAATTCTATAGAGGATGGCCATTGCTAATATCTTTATGGTTATGTTGAAGAGGAGATATATATATATCCTGCCAATTTATACATTCTCTTAGGTCACCTTTCTTGAGAATCGTTGTGATTATTGTACACCCATTGATTGATGTAGCACGCACGTGTTTTGATCTAGGAGATTTGCTTCTGAATTCTTGGCACCCGACCCGAGGCTGTTGGTAGCTGTTTCGATATAGGTTTTTCAGATTTGTTTCCACTGTCACTCTACACTGATAGCTGCTTCTTCAATGGTTTCGCAGAATGTGTCTCTTGTGCCCGGCATCTTTTAATCTGTCGGTGTTTAGTTTTTTCCGATTTGTCGTCATGCGTTTTCAATGAATTTAATTTTGAATTATGATATTTTACCAGTTGGTGGTCACTGTAAATCTCTGCACCACGCGTTGCCCTGACATCTTGTAATGACTTGAGAAATTTCGTGTTGGTTATTACGAGATCTATTTGGTTCGGTATTCTACACTTCAGCTGATGCCCATATGTGCTTGTGTTTTATTTCACCACTGTTTCATCTCACTGCAATGAGGCCGAGAATTTCGTTTTTATTCTTTCTCTAAATGTTGCTAAGCCTTCACATTTCTGTTAGAGTTTGATGTTAAAATTTCCGATTTTATTTTATTTCCAGACTCGCTCCCAAATTCAAGAAAGATACCTGAAGTGAAAAAGGACCAGGAAACGTTGATAAACGTTGATTGATAATCAATTGGAATCTCTGGGACAAATGTAATCCTGAGCTAACCTGAGCAAAATGGTATCGCTTACATTAAAAAACCCCTACCTGTATTCTTGTTCAAGACAAGATCATTATCTCAGCTAATTTTGATCAAAATACAACCAAAAACAGTAAACAATCAACAAAACATATTAACGCTACAAGTTTTGCAGTAACCCCAACTGAGTTCCTCAAAAACGGACGTTAAAATCCGAAATGACGTTTTTGTTTCGAAACTGTTTATGACAGACGTCACATTTCGCAATTCGAAACCTTAGCCGAATTTAGCCTCGTAAATATCTTATGGTTGTGCTAAAACTAAAGACATTGATTGACGGAGACTTTCAATCTCACCTATTTGTTTAATAAAAAAAAGAATTTTAACTGCCAAAACATAGGTAAAACCCAATTTAAACTGAAAAACTAAAAGATGACGACTTAAAGAGTAAAAATTGTCCACGAATTGTCTACATATTCTACCAATTCTGAATATTTTATACACAAAAATCAATTGAGCAGTTAAGCAGTTAATTGACATTAAAGTAACATCTTGCTCTGGCGAAAGTCTTTTATACGAATGGAGCTGGCCTACTTGGTTCGTCGGCAAGTGATATTTTTAGTTTTCCAGTATCTAGGCGAATAACTAACTTTTGGTTTACCGGGAAGGCAACTCATATATTGGGCGAGGCTCCTAATGTAACTGAGAACCGTTGAGTAACACGTTCGGAATCCAAAATTATATTGCCTATTCCTGGCCTACATCGTAGAGCAGAACAAAATAAGAAGCAAACAAAAAACTGAAACTAAAATTACGCAAAAATAATATTAACCGGATGTGTCCATTGTAACGGAATTCTATTTAATTCCGTTACTAACCTATCCCAAACATAAAATTATTTTCTTATCGGCATGACTTTGGAGATAACATCTCCAACTATATCTAAGTTATTAGTTATTAGTCATGCTATCTCTTCACATTTTCCTTTACGTTTATTTACTACAAGGCCATTTAACTGATTCATGTTAGAATTTTGTTAGTGAACTTCGGTTGAGTAAGCGTAATTAGATGTCAACCTATGTAAAATTAAAACCATTTGTATTTGTTGTTGTATAAACTTCCACAAGTAATAAATACAGATCGAAAATCTACAAAACGCGCGGTTTCTACAATTTTTTTGGTTAATCATCAAAGAAAATGTAAGTTGATTAAAACAGCACTTTTAATCACTGTGCTAAATATATTAATTCCTTCTCTCAACAACCAATTTGTTTTGAATAAATACCGCGAAATTTTCTTGGAAAGGGGTCAGTCTTTTGAAATTAACTACCACGTGAAGTAGCTTGTGCGCAACTGGTAGTGAAGGCCTGTGTGATAATTGTGTGTAAGTTTTTTTTTGTGATTAATAAAAAAAAAATTTGTGTCTTCGAGCAGTTTTTAAAGAAAATTATTTTTTTATTGGAGTTTTAGACGCAGCACACAAACTTTGGTGAGTATAACAACCTACTAACATTCTGGGGACCAGCGGTAATCTGTCATCCGACTATCTCTAGGGACGGAAATTGATGTTGCTTGCAACTCCTTTTCCGTATGTCGGAAACATATTACTGTCTAAAAAACATCTTACTAACCCCAACAAAAATTAGGTTTTTAGCACTATTTAATGTTACGATTTGATATAAAATGTTAGTGTGAAACCCCCTCACCATATACAACCAAGTTGGTTCGACCTTCGTCATGGCTTGGTGAAGTCAAACTTACTACTTCGGGGTCCGATACCCCCACTTTTCCTTTCCGATTTTTATTTTTTTTTCGATGCGGTTACCAAGGCCGTTATTTGTGCTTCTCCTAACTTCACGACCAAGCAATAACTCCTTCCGGCTGAGCTACGGATCAATGCCGCGGGGGTTGTAATACAGGTAAAGGCAGATTTTCTATGAAACTGGGTTAGCCCTAGCTTTAGGTAAAGGAACCGGAATGACCGGATCTCCCCGAATGACAAGTGCAATGCCTGCTGAAGAGACCCCCGAATGACCCATCGACCTCTAGAGGCCGACGTCCAGCCACAACGAAGCAGCATTAGAGGGTAGGAACATCGCTCAAACAGACAAAGCCTCTCTTCATCCGAAGAGACCTCTAGGTAATCACCCACATTACACACTCCAACAGCTTGAGACTGTCGGAGTGCCACGGGGAGACCGTGTAGATTTTACCGTGTAATTTTAATAAAAATTGAAAACCCGACTAGTTTTACTCCAAAATTCCAAACTAAAAACTAAAAATAATTCTCACACCAAAAAGACTAGAAGCATATTTTTCTTTCGTTGGCGATTTTGGTTTTGTTTTCGTGCGCGTCACTTCCCTTCTCATTCTAACCAAGAAATTACTGGGGCAACCGAGCTATTATCTATCGGTCTTCGATCGACTGCCCTTACATATTTACCTCGCGGTGAATCCACCCTCAACGGGGATCGGCCACGATATGATGGGTATCCATTTTCATCTGCGATAGTCTCGCTGATACAATTTTTCGGGAACCTTTTTGCCACCGTCTATCTTTCTTGCAAGATGAATTTGATATTAGCGCCAATGACTTTAGCGATCTCGTTGTGCCTGATCGTTTCATTCATGAGACACTTCAACTTTAAATAAAACACCCGAGAGATCTAGTCATTCCTGTCGTGCGATTTCGGACCTTCAAGGATCTCGCAAATATTTCAGGCCAATTATAATTCATATCCCGACCATCGGGCCGGCCATTTTTTCCATATAGCGAAAGGCGTCTTGCGTGCGTGCATATATCGCGAACTTCCGATAGAAGAGAATAATTATCAAACGTTCCGTTTTAATTTTAGCATAGTGATCCACTATAAACTAATTGAAAAGTGCACGGTAGCGATGCAATTGGGGATGTTCATTCAAACGAAGCTGAATTGCATAACTATAAAATTGCGTAGTAGGTTTTTTTTAAATTATGATTTGGAGTACCTGTAGCTGGATCGAAACTGTACACTGCGAATAGCTATCCTCTCGAGAATAAGAGAGAGAGAGAGTATGAATGAAGCATCTCGCTAATCCTTTATTGCATGAGTAGTCAACCAGTAACACGGCTACCTCGCTGGTCGTTGGGGCATTGTATACTTTCCTGAAAGAACTGAAGTCTAAACTTATAATTATTGCTCTCGTCATCAGACACGTTAGTGGGTAACAAGGGTTCGAAATGGTGGTACATAGATGTGTCTCTGTATTTTAAAGGTTGGCATTATAGAGCTTCAATAGTAGGTCCCAAGATTGTTTAGAACTCCTCGGATTTTGGATGTGCGTCGAGTTGCTCTGATGGTCAACAGTGCATTTATCCGTATGAGACCATAGTCACTCTACAATGATATCAGAGTGAACTCGTGACGCTCCCGGCTAGAATCCCGCTGTACAGATGTTTCCGGGGACCGAGATACTCTCATTATTTTTTAACTTTTGACAATATGACAGACAAAATAAAAATAAAAATCCCTAAAAGAAAGAACAAAAATCCAAATGAAAACTTGAGAATTTTTCACTTTTTTTTCAAAATGCCTATTAGCTTGATATTAAATAGGAATATCGTGAAACCAAGCATCGTCGGCCCTATACTTATCCTTTTATTTATAAATATTCAATACCAAAGCATTATTTCTCACTAGCGTCAAAGTGGTATATTTGTGAACTAAAGTGCTGCTAACAAAATTGTTACTTAGTCCAAGATATGGAAAACGTTATGTGACATGATTATCTCGGAATGAGAAAAAAAAATCTGGTTTCAGCACCACCATAGTAATTTGGAGTACTAAGATGCTTCAAGTAAATTTGTGACATCCTTACGCGTATGTATCCTATAATAAATTAATAATTAGTTACCAGCGTCGAAACGGTGGATTTGGTTCTAAGGTGCTTCAGCAAAATGTGTGATATTCTTCAAAACTTGTCTAACGAGGTACGACAGCGCCAAAACGGTAGATTTATAAACTAAAATGGTTATCGTTAATTGTTGTTTGATCTAAGGCCTTTCAAACAACATACAACGCGGAAAAATTGGAAAAATGTAAAGAAATATCGTGTGGATTGGTCGCTTGGACTCGTTGATTCAACGTAAATTGGTTTAATAACATATTTATAAAATTTAGTGACATCACGGTTTAAGTAGTGGCATTAGAGTAATTTTATAGCAGTTTAATGGTATTGCAGTTTGGTTGCTATTATTCACAGACAATCTAGAAGTAGAAGGAATAGATGCGAAAGTAGGTAGAGGGAAAATTATAAGTGGTGTAAAATTGAAATTAGTGGTACGATTAAAAATAATGGTAAATGGTGACTTAATTCATAATTATGGGAATTATTTGTTGTGGTGTTTTAGTATTTTCGGGAATATCCCAGTGGTAAGTGTTAAGTAAATATTGAAATTATTCAAAGATTATTCCCGATAAATTCTGCAAGATTCCGTAAGTGGTGTAAATTACGAGAATTTGTGTTGTAATCGTGAAAATGTATTAACAGGACAAATTCGTAACAAAACATTGCACGTACTAGATGGAACGCATACTAGTACGGGCAAATTGGGAATAATAAAAAAAATGTATTAGAAAAGCATGAATTTTGTAAATCCAAATAAGATACTTGCATAGTGCAGCTTACACATATTTTCATAATATTGATGGTCATAGAAAATTTAAACGAATCGTGAACAGTAACCGCATAAATTTAATCAATGTATCTGATTGGTAACAAAGGTTTGGAGAATTTGAAGGTTCGTATCAAAATTATTGGTGAACGAATTTTCAAATGTACAATTCAGAGAATTTAAAAATACTGTGGGAAAATTAACATCTTCATTTTCGTTTACAATAATTGATTAAAATGAAAATTATTGAATTTTCAGCATGTTATGAATTTGGACAATGAATGATGGCATCTATAGGGTGCATTGCTATAAAAACATTTTCAATCAATACATTTCTTGAAGGCATATAATATACATACAATTATTGCTATAAATTTCAATGTTTGATCTGTTGGATTGCATTTTACCATCACCAATATCGAGCAGTTGCTAGGAAATCGTGCAGCAGATGGATCATATTGAATTTGAACACACATGTTTTCATCAACATATATATGTTGAACGTGGTATTTGTCAGAACTTCTAGACAGTCAAATGAGACCCCTATCGAAAAGTCGCTTTAGCAAGTCCATAATGCTTTTTTATGATGCAAAGGGCTTTTATATTCGTTTGTAAATTTAAACGTAGTTTTAATCCGGAATGTGCTGTTCTTCCTCCATCTAGTAAAGTTTCAGCAGTTCCAGATAACGCACTAACAATAGAACTTAGACATTAGAACAGGTTGACATTGAAAAATAGAACGTGATGAGAGTCGAGAATGATGTCATCAAGTCAATCATCAGCAATGATAACACAAAATCACAAGATAAGAACTTCTAAATTAATTGAATGATTGATGATGATCCTGAGACAACAAATTACGTGTGTGGAGTAAACATTACTACATTACTTCAATACTGAAACGAAATGATTATGAATTGAAACAATATAAGAGACTTGACTAATATTTAATTGCCTGTTAAACCATTGAGAATAAAATTTGCTTGATATCTCGAGGGTTAATGAAGGAGTTCATAAATTAGGATAAACAAATGATATGCTATTTTTGAGAAGAAATGAACTCGTATACTTTGCCGAGTTAATGGAACTGAGCCTTAACGGAATATCCATTTTAAACGAACTGAAAAATGGAAATATGCAAATGTCGGCCAGTTGCATAGATTTAAAAATACCAAGCATTCTCGACTGTGATAAATTTCCTCCATTTATCGTTTTTGATTAGTCAGAAACATCCCAGAGAGCGGTGGTGTGTAATGACGATTGATTGTGCAGACATTTCGATTTATTCACAAATCTTAAATTAAATTTATATTTAACAGTTTATTGTTTGACTTCTATCTTTGTTTTACATTGATTTATGAGGATTTTTCTACAATTTGTTTTCGATCTAAATACCAATTTATTTCTTAGCATAGTCTACTTGCAGAGTGATATCATCAGTTCAACGCTTCTCCGACTTCCCCGAAAGATTTTTATAGAATGAATTGTCCAAGCCTTTAAAAGTGGCGTTTGATTCCGCTTCACTTTTTGATTTGGCACAAATTATATCGTTCTCTAAAATATCCTTATTTAAATCCTTAATCCCCATTTAATCCTTAATTTAAGAAAAAAATTTAAGAGCAGATAATAATCGCTAGAAGCCAGCTCTGGCGAATGCGGTGGGAGGAAGAGCAATCCGAACTCATTCAATTTGCCATCGTTGTCATCGACTTGTGACACGCCTTGCGTATATGTCAACATATTCTTGTGTCTTTGGTCGCAACTTTTACCTTGTTCTTTTCACTCAGCTGACTGCCGTTTTGCTCAAATATGCCGTATTTCGAAGCAATGAAAGAGATCAGTTTTATCGTTAAGTCGTTGTTATCAAAGGCTTAGCAGCCAACTTGTATGATTAAAAGAAATCTGAGTGGCTGTTAAGAAATTCAAAAAAGTATGTGCAAACAACTGGATCGTAATGGAAAACTAACCATACCAGACCTTACCCACCACTCGTTCATCCGGATACAAAATTATCATCGAAATTTCAATTGAGTGAACAAATCCTTTAAAGAAAATAAGCGATTTCTTACGAAAATGAACGTATTTTGAAAATACAAAGGCAGTTGAATCAAATTTATCAACCTACAGACAGCGGACAAATTCAATTTAGATCAATAATAGAACCATTTATACAACGATTTGTCTTATCTCGAAACCCCGTTATACGAGTTTGTGATATAACCGTGCAAATTATTGATGAATCAAAACATTATATTTCTTTGGAGTATGTAATCTGTCAGCTCAACATTGCTCAGAGCAAGTGCTTGTATTTATACGGGGTTATCCAATTCGAGGTTGATAAAGTAGAAATCTGTATACCGACATCTGTCAAAGATAAACGTCAAGTACGCTGTCATTTATTTAGTTGACATTCTGCCATTTAAGAATATGGAGCATTTAACATACGCAAATTGGGTGTTGGAAAAACAGGCCGTCGATGCTGATTTTTCGAACAAAATTTTCTTCAGTGATGAAGCTCATTTTTCTGATGGCTGATGTCAATTGGCCTCCAAGATCCTGTGATTTAACGCCTTTGGATTTCTTTTTGTGGGGCTACGCGAAAGATCGTGTTTACGCAAACAATCCTCAAACTCTTGACGAATTGAAAACTAATATTCGTAAGGTAATGGCCGAGATACCGCCTGAAATGTGCCGAAAAGTCATTGAAAATTACCGCAAAAGAATCAAGGCCTGTAAGAAGTCCCGTGGAGGACATTTGAATGATATCTTGTTTAACTAAAAATGGCAAGGATCAATCTGTAAAATGAAATAAAATTTACAATACATTCCGAATATTTTGTGTGTTTTTTTTAAGTTTACTTTATCAAGCTTGAATTGGATAACCCTCTACTATAAGGTTTCGCTGATGAGTCATTAGAATCAACATTTCTACAAGTTGACAATCAACAACGAAACAAAAACCAATTACATGGTATATTATTGGTTTCAAGATTAATCATGTGATGAAAAAAAATGTATAATTATAATGCTCCATTAAAATATTAGTCATAAAATTTCTTTCAGTAAATGTAATTAATTGTAACGAGTTAACCCTTGTTTTGTAGAGCTTCGAAAATATCGGTCAGTTGTGTTTTCTTTCATGAGTAGGTGGATGAGTAATCCGAAATCGATATTTAATAATTTAAAAAAAAAAACACTATCACTATAAAGAAGCTTAATAAAAATTTAAATTCGAAAATAATTATCGTTCATTAACTAGACAAGTCTTCTAAAATGACATTTTACTTTACATTCGTAAATATATAAAAATGTCGACGTTAATGTTATTTGGTACTAGGCCTATTTGTTTATCTCTGTCTCTAAGATTTCCGTTAATACCAGACTGACGGCATGGAAACACAAAGAAGAATATTCTAAAACTCGGGCATAATAAAATTATAGTAGTAGTAGTAATAGTAAAATAACTTTAATATCCTAGGATTCCAAAAGTTTTTGTACCAATTGCTAAAATTTGGTAGATAAGGGAAGAAAGGCTAGATTAAGTTTTCTCTGTTTAATATAGTTTAGTTAACAGATTTGGGAGTTGAAATTTAGTATTGAACCAAACTCTGAAATATTCCCAGTTGTTGAATTTGGACCCGAATAGATGGTTAAAATTATCTTTACCGTTTTAGCCAAATATACATAATTCGGAAAATTGAAATCGTACCCTCTCTCTCTCTCTATGTATCTATAGATCTATCTATCTTCCATATCTCATGAAGGAATTTTGCCACCTGCACGCTGGTCCTCCAACTATCTGGATTCATAACTCGTTCCCTCCACATCCTATTATTCTTATATTTTGTTCGACGTCGTATCACCAGGAAAGTCCAGGTTTTCTCTACACCTACTGGTAGATGATATAACACGTTTCTTATCTTTCGGTGACCCAACTATAACTTAGTAGGATTTAATGAATTAGATAATATCGCAGTCGCTCGGCCCCTGTTGAATCGGTGATCTATTTTAAAATTTAGTGAGACATTTTGATATAAATGCCGACAAAAAACAGACAATAAATGGATAAACGAATAACAGAAAAATAAAATGTTAAAATTTATTCGAAAGACCGAAGGCAAACAATGTCCAAAACTCAAGGCACAAAAATTGTAGTAGAATCAAATTTTCTAAAACTGAACTTAGGGGAACTGGTGAGTTCCTCTAATAAGTTCATTTAAATTTAGAGAAAAAGAATACAAACACTTGGATAACATAAGTTGGGTATCTGACATTTAGTCATATTTAAAGAAGGTCGATAGGCGCAATTGGTGCAATTAACCGGCACTATTTATTTGACGGATTGCGATAAACTAAATTAGCAGACGCTCATTGTATAGAAAATTGCTCAAATCTCCGAGATATCTCAGAGATAAAGCACCATTAACTGTGCCAATCAAACAATGCATATAAAACACCTCATCGTATCTAAATGGGAATAATTTTTATTTGTCCAGGGCGTCTTCACCTAACTACACAAGTTGTTTGTTGGACATCTCTGTGAGCTGGTCAATCTTCGATACAATGAACGTTTAAATCCGTCTTATTTTAGTTTGGCAACAATTGATCAAATTCTGTATCAATAGCAAAATGCGTCTACTTCATCATATCAAGTCTTCAGCTAGCTACGTATATATACACGTCATTCGTTGGATATAACGTCATTCGTTGGATATTAATTTAGCGCTGGAAACACTAGATACTCTATTACTCATATTTCCCAAGCCAAATTTTTAGATAAAAATATTATTTGCATAATTATTACTAAAGTACAAATAAACTTAAAAATATTGCAAATAAAATATAGTGCGGATTTACATAAAATTAATTAATTATTTTAAAAGTAATAATAAAACATCACCATACTGTAATTAAGCTACAAATTAATTTAGGTTTATAAGATACCAGGGGATGATAATTGACTTTTTAATTGGGTTTCTCATCAGCAACATCTAAAGAACCTGAGCATTCACCCACCACTAGGAATAACCGGTATATTCCAAAGTTGTTGAATTCTTGCCACTCTGTCTACTCACTCAAAGCAATTTGTCTGATAATGACTTATTAAAAACTAATTAATTAACTAGTTAGTTAGTTTAACTAATTAAACTAACTAATATGCATTTGATATTAATCTATTGTAATTCCACATTCCATTCCTATCTAACAGTCCTGTTACGAAAAGGCGCACGTACTAGACGAGTTAAACAAAATTATGGATCAATGACTAAGCGACAGGGATATAAACATAATTTAGGAGACATGTAATTTATCTCTGCCACGTCCAACCTCACAGTACAACCGTCAACGTTCAATCAAAATATTTTCAACACTGTTTTCAAAAATATACTCGTATAGTCCAAAATCACGTGATTTAGTTTTGTTAGACGATTCTAATGTTCACCTTGGTGCTAATGATTCTTAGGATCTAATGAAAATGGCATTTCATTAGGTTTCCTTGCCAATTCAGCCAATCTTTATATTAAGACCACCACAGGGCGAAACAAGCCGATTTACACATGGACCACTATGCTCATAGCCGAACATAGAGGTTGATCATATCTTAACAAGATAAAAACCTATTTTTTTTATTATCCCTACAATCTGTTCTGGGGACAAGGCTCTCCCAACTCTCTCACGGTATGGTTTTTCCGTCCATACTTTTACGCCAGTGTCAGCCAATTCGAGGACGTACGGTTATAACGGGTGATTTTTTAAGAGCTTGAGAACTTTTTTTTAAAAAAAAACGCATAAAATTTGCAAAATCTCATCGGTTCTTTATTTGAAACGTTAGATTGGTCCATGACATTTACTTTTTGAAGATAATTTCATTTAAATGTTGACCGCGGCTGCGTCTTAGGTGGTCCATTCGGAAAGTCCAATTTTGGGCAACTTTTTCGAGCATTTCGGCCGGAATAGCCCGAATTTCTTCGGAAATGTTGTCTTCCAAAACTGGAATAGTTGCTGGCTTATTTCTGTAGACTTTAGACTTGACGTAGCCCCACAAAAAATAGTCTAAAGGCGTCAAATCGCATGATCTTGGTGCCCAACTTACCGGGCCATTTCTTGAGATGAATTGTTCTCCGAAGTTTTCCCTCAAAATGGCCATAGAATCGCGAGCTGTGTGGCATGTAGCGCCATCTTGTTGAAACCACATGTCAACTAAGTTCAGTTCTTCCATTTTTGGCAACAAAAAGTTTGTTAGCATCGAACGATAGCGATCGCCATTCACCGTAACGTTGCGTCCAACAGCATCTTTGAAAAAATACGGTCCAATGATTCCACCAGCGTACAAACCACACCAAACAGTGCATTTTTCGGGATGCATGGGCAGTTCTTGAACGGCTTCTGGTTGCTCTTCACTCCAAATGCGGCAATTTTGCTTATTTACGTAGCCATTCAACCAGAAATGAGCCTCATCGCTGAACAAAATTTGTCGATAAAAAAGCGGATTTTCTGCCAACTTTTCTAGGGCCCATTCACTGAAAATTCGACGTTGTGGCAGATCGTTCGGCTTCAGTTCTTGCAGGAGCTGTATTTTATACGGTTTTACACCAAGATCTTTGCGTAAAATCTTCCATGTCGTCGAATAACACAAACCCAATTGATGCGAACGGCGACGAATCGACATTTCACGGTCTTCAGCAACACTCTCAGAAACAGACACAATATTCTCTTCTGTACGCACTGTACGCATTCGTGTGGTTGGTTTAATGTCCAATAAAGTAAACTGAGTGCGAAACTTGGTCACAATCGCATTAATTGTTTGCTCACTTGGTCGATTATGTAGACCATAAATCGGACGTAAATCGCGAAACACTTTTCGAACCGAACACTGATTTTTGTAATATAATTCAATTATTTGCAAGCGTTGCTCGTTAGTAAGTCTATTCATTATGAAATGTCAAAGCATACTGAGCATCTTTCTCTTTGACACCTTGTCTGAAATCCCGCGTGATCTGTCAAATACTAATGCATGAAAATCCTAACCACAAAAAAATCACCCTTTATATATGAGAGTTGACAGTGAACGTCTAAATTTCAGTTATTTTACTTTTGAAAAAATGTATCAATTTCAGAGTCAATACAAATGAACCTACTTCATCGTATCAAAATTGGCATAATTTTTGTTTGTTTAGGACATCTTCAGCTACCTGCGCATATACACGTTGTCCGTTGGACATATCCGTTTTCTGGCCAATCTTCGATATAGTAAACGTTTAAACTCTATTTCCAAGTATTTTACTTTTGAAGAGATTGATCAACTACATCTTTGATTAAATGATTTATAGCTTGTTGACTGTTACCAAACTGTTGTGTAGTTTTGGTTCTCTTAGATATCTCTGAGATTTGTCCTATTTTTACATAGTGAACAGCCCCTACGTTATTTAAACATGCATATTCACCGTCAACGACCAAAGATTCCTTCGATAACTGTTAGATCGAGGTTCGGGGTGGTTTCGTTTGATAACTCTGTACTCTAACTATTCATATGTGCCGATGTTTGAGCAATTACAGTATACAATGTAATCGTCCTCTAATTTATTTTATCGCTCATATCATCTTTAATAAGAAGTGGGTTTGAACAATCATTTTCATTTAGTGAATTTCACGATGTTTAATTATCTTGCTCGAAATCTTTTGCCTTATTTCTTAGACTCTTGAGTGTTTTTTTCATTTCAAAAATCCTTTCTTCAGGTTTCGCAATAAAACATTTTTCAAATTTATATACTAAAATGTAAATACAACATTTCAAATTTCGTATTAATCTATTTATTTTAATTATCATTTCCGAATTTACTAGTTTTATTACTAGTATTACTAGAAAATTTATAGTCGTTCATAGAATTTCGAACCCCTGTCACAGATATAGTATTTAATAGTATTTGGTAAATGAATACTGTTCTACACGAAAGCAGTCATTCATAAGTACTTTAGGATGGATGAAGAAGAACTCGAATTAGGTATCTATAGCAATATATATTAGATACATGAAAATAGTATCGAATATAACTTCTGCTTTTCGATTAATCCTTTCACGAATTTACAAAAAAAAAACAATCCCTTTAGCAAAAGTGGTTTTCCCGTAATGAAAATTTCTTTTGTTGTTGATACCTTCTTCAAACTACGTAAAATTGCGGCAGATATTATGTTACACAAAAGACGATATAAAAATAAAATTCTGTAGAAATAGGTCGCGACCAAAAACCATTAAATATTAAGTCAAAAGATTTTAATCTAAGAAATAAAAAGAATTGCTACCTACATACCTACAATAATGTTTATTCCGCTTCCGCCGCACCCCGTACGCACATATTTTGCCAATCTTCTGTACATAACAATATACTGACAAAATCCTGGTAAAAATAAAGAACAACAAAAATTGGCATTCGTCTTGACAACCACATTGATTTTTAATCTTTTTTAAAAGGAAAAAATTGAATGAAGATGAGATAAAATTGTTTAAGGATTCCTGGAATATTTAGAACTTTATACGAGTATTTACAGTACTTTGCAAAATTTAAATCGGTTAAAAAATCTTCTAAGTAATGGAATATAAAGTATTCGTTTTTTTATTTTGAAAGAATATTGATTTTCCGGCGGATACTGCATTTGTAACTTATGTATATCACCGCTACAGCTGTGGGCTTATTCGAGTTTTCTTACCTAGTAAAGAGCCACAATTAAAACAATAGAATATCCTTTCTTGTTAGGAGTGCTTAACCTCCCATATAAATATTGATATGCGGATTGCAGATCTCCACAAATAAATTTCGTTATCATAAGCTTGAATATAAGAGTATATGTAGTGGTTCTCATACATACATTATGATGCTTATGTTCTAAATCCAATAAACCAAAATATTTCGAAGAGATCCTAATAGTAGATTGTTACGTACAGTAAGTATTTGGGACTACGTAGGACGAAGTTCACATAAAATGAATCCAATTTGTTTGTTTTAAATTTTCTCACGTACTTTGGAACAAAAATTCATATCATATTTGTTGCCTACATATAAAATGACTATTTATCTTGTTTTCTGTAACTTTATGGTTTGTCGTATTAGACTACACATTACGGAGTTATTTTAAATTATAGCATTTTGTGTATCCGAAATATTTTATGCGGTGTTGAAAATTTGTTATTTATGTAATAAAGGAAAATCGATTAATGTCACTCGTTCGATACATTTTTCTAGCCGGAAGAATCTGGTGTATGATAATGTTCATCTGAAGCTGTAATAATTAATACTTCTTTGTGAAGATTGACTTAATAAACCATTTTATAAAATACTCTTGACCTTTTCTTTATTTTTGGAGACAATTTATTTGTCTATTATGTCAATAAAATATCTGCGAACTTTAGCAGTCAAAAGGAAAGATAAATGTTCTAAACATAAAATGTGACTAATGTTATTCTCTACATGTCGCATACAATTTACCAAAAAATGTCGGAAGAAATGCCGCCAGAGGCAGCACTATGACAAAAAAGTCGATATTTTTATGCAGATAACTATGTGCCTCCAGCCGTGTGTTTAGCCCGACTAACTCGATTGATCGATTGGGCATCTTACAGGCCGTAATTGGTTCACGTGACTAGCGCAGCGCAAACTAAAACGCAGCAAAACATCAAAACAAAACAAAAATGAAAACAATAAAATTGTCAGATAAGTAGGGTTTAGAAAAAAACAATTAAATTATGAAAAACAAGTGTTTATATTTGGATTAGAAATAGTCTGAAACTTTACTTGGATAAATTATGATATGTCTTTGAAAAATCATAAGAAAACTTAAGTATTTAAGGAAATATAAACGAAATTAAACTTGCCTGGCAAAAAATCCCATTAATTCGAATTTTTTTATCTATGGAAAAGTATAATCGCGATTGCCTGTCACAAACACTAACTCAACGATATTTTTTTGTGTTGTCATGGCCATTTATATAGCGGCAATGTATCCTTTCTAACGTTTAATTAAGATTGATTTGTCATCAATAAACGATACTCACGATTGTTATAATAAGTATTTCGTGTTGTAAAATGATATACAAAACTTTTAAAATAGTTCATTGATTGATGATTGGACTGTAGCAGGAGGCAAAAAGAAAAGGTATTTATTTTTAGGACGGATCGACCCGGTTGCACAGGCACCTAGCGAACGTACGACTTAAGGCAACACAATTATAATGTACTATAAAGAATGATAAAGGCTAATCGAAAATACCTCCAATCGACTTATGTGAAAGCAATAACTCATTAATTATTATGATACTCAGAACAGGAAATATTATATTGGGTGCGTGAATATGTCTCCGCCCTTTCCGCATAAGTGCCGTTACTAGTACTTCTTACGTGTACTATAAATGGGTAATACTGCTACTCCATAGTACTTGATGTCCGCTGTCAATACGCAGTATGCGACATTTGGTAGTATTTTTAACTCCTTGAAAATGTCGAATTTTATTCCAAATAAACATCATTTGCAACCGTATCTTTTCGTTTGCTTATGGAAACTTACAGTGAGCATGCTCTGTCGAATACAAAGTGCAAGGAATGGTTTCGATGATTTAAAAATTATGATTTTTGCATTGAAGATAAAGAGCATGGAAAACAACCAAAAAAATTTGAAGATGCTGAATTGGAAACGTTATTGGTTGAAGATTCTTCTCAAACACCATCAGAATTGGCTGTAGCAGTAAATGTTGATCGATCAACTATTGTTTAAACTAACGTTTTGTTGTTTGAATCGGAATGGTTTTTTGTCCCCCAGAGATTTTAGTCTGGGTTCCACATGAATTAAAAGAAAGAGACTGCAATTACTGGAGTTGCTGGAGTTACTGGAGATGCAAACTGGATTTATTATGAGAATTCCAAACGCATCTTGGGTGAAGCCTGGTGAAGCTGGTCCATCGCAACCAAAGCGAGATATTCATTGCAATAACCTTATGCTTTTTATCTGATATGATCCGAAAGGCGTATATTATGAACTGCTGGACTCAGGTGAACCTATCAATAGCGATGTATACCGACGATAACTAATACGTTTGAAGCGAGCTATAGAGGAAAAACGACCAGAATGGGTGAATGGGTGACACAACAAATTAATTTTTCAGCACGACAATACAAAACCACATATTGCAAACGTTGTGAAAAATTATTTAAAAGGAGAGGACTGTGAATCCGAAAGCATTTTGAAAAGGAGAGAGGTTCATCCAATATATAAACTAAAGTACCTCATACACAGACGCATAACTGTTGAAGAACCAAAGGAAAGGTCCGGACCAATACAGTGAACTTTAAACTGCAAAGAATCAACTCAAGGACTTATTGCATGTTGATATTAGTGTACGTCGTATGTGCTGAACTACACCAAACTAAAAGTTGGCCAAAAATAAGGAACACCTCAACAGAAAATAAATGCAGTAATTGCGGTGGAAATGAAACTGCAAACTACTGAATACCTTCGCATACGCTATACGCCAATGTTACTCTAGAAAACCACTACGATTCGATCATCTAACTTATTTGCCTACTGAGCGTCGGAAAATTCCTGACCTCCTTGATTTTGCAGTGACAAGTAAAATAAACCGAGAAATAAACAACCATCTAACAAACACTTTCACTAACTGGTTGAAATTCAAGATGTACATCAGTTCATATATCGACCTGATGTTTACACTGCAAACGGCTAACGATATAAACATTGCTAGGGAAAACTTTAATGATTTACTGATCAACGCAGCTATTTCAGTTTCGCCTAAACCAAAGGGCAAACATCCAGTAAGGTACACCATAACTTCCGCTGAAATAGAAAAAATGCTAACAGAGAAACGTCGCTTAAGACGGATCTGACAAATTAATCGATAGCTAGATGCAAAATACAACTTTAACCAGGCGAAAAGAAAACTGCAAAGTCTTCTACAGAAAAAACGAGATAGATTAGATGCAGAACTGTCTTATCTCTTCATTCTGACACAAACTGTTCATTATGGAAGGCCAACTTAAACGGTCTCAGAAACCAAACCCGCCAATTCGCCTTTCTAACGGTGAAAACACTAGAAATGACGAGGAAGAAACTAAAGCCTTCACCTTGAAACTGTGTTCACTCCAAACATTAGATTATCGGTGGTTCAAATAGAAAATGAAGCAATCAGACCTGAGAGGAAATTGAAGATAAAGAAACCGCTAGTAAAGTTTATTATTGCACATCAAACTCAATTAAAGAAAGCCCCTGGGTTTGATCGAATTAAAGATGAATTGCTTAAAGATCTTGCTGAATATGCCTTTGGACGACTGGCTTAAATATTCAATTCAACTTATGACTCAGAATATACCTCTGAGTGCTGGGAACTGTCAACTATAAAAATGATCTCGAAGCCTGGCAAGGATCCTACCAAAGTCTCGTCATATAGACCAACAAGCCTACTACCAATCATCTCGAAAGTATTTGAAAAATCAAGTATCAAAAATATTAAACCAGGGCTGGGATGTTGTACCATCACTTTTTTCGACTTTCGACTTAGTTAATGTCTCAATTTTCAGGAATCATTTAACATTCTTTTTCTCGTAAACAACTATATATTTTATAACGCGATTTCAACCACTTGATATAATTGTGACCTTTCTCTCTTTTCTACATTTCGATAAACGTATCATGAAATAATTATTTGGTGATAAATAGAGTCGATTAATCTAGTAGTCTTAGAAATTGTAGAAAAGAAATAGAGTGAACATTAGAAAACGCATAATTTTGGAAGTGAAATAGGCTACCATTTTACTTGTCAAAATGAGACATAAACTAAGTCGAATGTCGAAAATAGTGATGGCACAACATCCTAGCCCAGAACTCCGAAAGATCATCTGAAATTTATTGTGCTTTCGCAACGATTTTGAACAAACCTCCAAAACAGACACCTTCCAAATTGGTTGTTGTAAACACCCTCTTCGTCCGATGCAATGCTAATTAAGTGGACTGAGTTAGTACAATTGACCTTAATAATTTGAGATATGAATGACAGCTTGTAATTTTTTTTTATTTTTTATAGTAATTTTTATTTTGACAAACTATTTGTACGGCAGCACGATTACAACTCCCTTACAAAAAAATAACTTTCTACTTTAGTAGTGATTTATGGTTCATAAGTACAATACATTTTATGTAGGTGTCGTAAAGGCGATGAACCATCTCAATCATCAAACGCACTCATTTTTACGCAAGTATACATTTGTAACTACATTTGCAATGTTAAATGTCAAAATGATTGTGCTCGACATAAACAAATTGGTAAGTATTTTAGTTTATAGATTTTAAAATTAAATAACTTAAATTAACAACTTTGGAAGCTAAGTTTTAATTATTTTCTTAATTCTAAATTATTAGTAACTGATTCTTCTTCTTTTTTTATTTACAGATGCTGAATGAAATGGTGGTGGTGAATTCTCAACAATTGTGTATCATTTTAGACATCATCCCTAATCATTAATTTAGTTTAATGTAAGAGCCGAGCAAGGAACCATTGAGCAAGTGCACAGAATAGCTACAGAAATAAGATCAGCGAAGAGAAAAAAGACTGCTCGCCGTCTTCTTGGATGTTGCCCAAGCATTCGGTAAAATTTGGCACCAGGGTCTGCTTCATAAAATTAATCTTAAATTGCCAACAATTTACTATGAAGTCATATTTTTCAAATCGCAGATATTATGTCAAATACAGTACCTCTGAATCGGATGAGGAAAACATTCCTGCTGGAGTATCACAAGGCAGCGTGCTTGGCCCAACGTTATATTTAGTTTTCACTTCAGACCTATAAATGTCTTCGCAAATTATGATGTCTACTTTCGCAGATAATACTGCAATCGTATGTAGCCATAAAAATCCACAAACGGTGTCCGAAACTGTTCAACAACATATCTATGACATCGAAATTTCTCTAAAGAAATGGGAGATAAAGGTCAACGAAGAGAAAACAAATTGAAAAGAAACGAGACCATATCAAATTAAAAGTGGATAAAATGCACTGGTTGATGAGGAAATATTCAACCATTGACCAAGAATACAAACTTATCCTCCATAACACAATGATTATACTAATTTGGTCGTATGGATCTCAATTATGGCAATCAACCTCAAAATTGAATATTGACATTGTCCAACGAAGTCAAAAATCCTCATAATGATTACAGGAGCACCCTCGTTCGTAAAAAACAAAAATATACATAACGAATTATAAAAGATGCGGTTCAGCTATGCAGGGAAACTAACATCTCATCCGAATTTGCTGGCGCGAAACCTCAAAGGTATACCTATGTGTTCACAGAATAGACATTATTTAAAATTATCCTAGAAATTAGCAAAATTAGTAAAAAATTAGTTCAGTAGTAAAATTAAAATCAACAAATATACGAGTATAGTACTAAAAAAAGCTTTATTATTTGTTATGAGTGCCATCTATCTAGTATTTAAGAAACAAAAACAATAAATGCTCATACATAGATGTCACTTACTTTACTTTCTTAAATTATATTAATTTAGCGCTGGAAACACTAGATACTCTATTACTCATATTTCCCGAGCCAAATTTTTAGATAAAAATATTATTTGCATAATTATTACTAAAGTACAAATAAACTTAAAAATATTGCAAATAAAATATAGTGCGGATTTACATAAAGTTAATTAATTATTTTAAAAGTTATAATAAAACATCACCATACTGTAATTAAGCTACAAATTAATTTAGGTTTATAAGATA
The DNA here is from genome assembly GCA_963691935.1 of Nephrotoma guestfalica. Taxonomy (NCBI): domain Eukaryota; kingdom Metazoa; phylum Arthropoda; class Insecta; order Diptera; family Tipulidae; genus Nephrotoma; species Nephrotoma guestfalica. Next base: position 100,168,950 of record OY829914.1, read on the forward strand.
CCAGGGGATGATACTTGACTTTTTAATTGGGTTTCTCATCAGCAACATCTAAAGAACCTGAGCATTCACCCACCACTAGGAATAACCGGTATATTCCAAAGTTGTTGAATTCTTGCCACTCTGTCTACTCACTCAAAGCAATTTGTCTGATAATGACTTATTAAAAACTAATTAATTAACTAGTTAGTTAGTTTAACTAATTAAACTAACTAATATGCATTTGATATTAATCTATTGTAATTCCACATTCCATTCCTATCTAACAGTCCTGCTACGAAAAGGCGCACGTACTAGACGAGTTAAACAAAATTATGGATCAATGACTAAGCGACAGGGATATAAACATAATTTAGGAGACATGTAATTTATCTCTGCCTATGTTCCACGTCAAACCTCACAGTACAACCGTCAACGTTCAATCAAAATATTTTCAACACTGTTTTCAAAAATATACTCGTATAGTCCAAAATCACGTGATTTAGTTTTGTTAGACGATTCTAATGTTCACCTCGGTGCTAATGATTCTTAGGATCTAATGAAAATGGCATTTCATTAGGTTTCCTTGCCAATTCAGCCAATCTTTATATTAAGACCACCACAGGACGAAACAAGCCGATTTACACATGGACCACTATGCTCATAGCCGAACATAGAGGTTGATCATATCTTAACAAGATAAAAACCTATTTTTTTTATTATCCCTACAATCTGCTCTGGGGACAAGGCTCTCCCAACTCTCTCACGGTATGGTTTTCCCGTCCTTACTTTTACGCCAGTGTCAGCCAATTCGAGGACGTACGGTTATATATCCGATTTTGACTTTTTCAAAAAAATAAACTTACACTATTGAAAAAATCCTGATTCACAAGCCAAACATCAAAATTTGGTAAAAAATAGATCACTTTTACAAATTTACAACAAAACAAATTGAAACACGAGAGGAAAAATTTTAACAAATAACAAATAAGTCATTGTATTAGTGTTACACTGTTAACTTGATTACTAATAAGAATTTTGAGTGAAAGGATTGTTCTAATATGCCATCAAGTCGATAAAATAGTTTCAAATGAGAAAAAATAATATGTCCGTACCCCATTTATAACGTTCTCCTGAATTCTCAATTTTTAGTTTCTTTAATATGTATGAGACGATTTCTAGAAGGTTACAATAGCTCTATGTACTAAGTAATAAACTGTCTATTGTAACTGAGCTACTGTAACCTCCTGATGACGTCTTAGAAGAATCGCTATGATCCTCATAATATTAGTCGAAATATAAACTACTCAAACAGGTGAAATCGGTATGCCATATAAATTAAATAAAAAATTGAGAATTGGGGAGACCGCTGGAACATGCCAAATGAACAGTTTATTACTTAGAAGAAAGAGCTGTTGTAACTGTTAACAGTGTACAAAAAAATAATAATGACAGTGTTAGCAAAGGAGACGTACTATTAAAACAATAGAATAAAACTTACTTCTGATTTGATGCAAAAAAAAAAAATTTGTAACGGATTGATTGATAAATTATGATAATTTGTGGTGTACTAAAAATCAAGAAGATGGCAGACGAAGAACGTTTTAAACTGAAATTATTTGATGGCTGTGATTTTGACAATTGGCTTTTTCGATTACGAATTGTGTTGGATGAAAAAGAACTCGTTCAATGAATTGAAAATGATGCTTCGATGGCTAAAAATGCAGAAGGTGTAACTGAATTACAGAAGACAAAAATCAACAAAGAAGATAAAGCATGTAAATCAATGATTGTGCGCCGTGTAGCCGATAGCCATTTAGAGTACATCAAACATAAAGAAACGGCATATCAAATAATCGCATCACTTCGCGGAAACATTTCAACTGGCGAGTATAGCCAGTGAAATTGGCATTAGAAAAAGAATGTTGTTGATGAAATGTGGTGTAGACGAAAGTTTACAAGTGTTTACGGGAACTCAAATCATGTGGTGGAGACACAAATGATCGTATGGCGGTTGTGACATTATTAGTAACACTTCCATCGAAGTATGATATGGTTGTAACGGCACTTGAAACAATGGATCCAAAATCGTTAACATTGGAACTGGTTCGCAGCAGATTGTTGGATGGTGAAAGCAAGCGAAGTAACAATAACGTTATTGATGGTGCACCTGATAATAATAATCTTGCGATGTCATCGAATCTTGGTCATCGAAAATTCGAGTGCCCGAAGTTAAACAAAACTGGCAACCGTGATCAGCAGCATCGAGAACAAAATAATTACCAAAAACAAAATATGAGAATAGCAAATATTGCTGACGATGAAATTTTATTTTTTGCCAATACCGTTAGCCATGCATTGGAATGTCATGAAAATACAAATATCAAATGGTATATTGATTCGGGTGCTTGTGAGCATATGACAAATGATGAGTCATTGTTTATTAAATCGAAAATTTTGTATAAACCAATATCGATTGGTGTGGCCAAAAGTGGTGTTTTGATTTTTGCAACAAAAATTGGTATGATTCGTGGAACAACATTGGTAAATGGTTTTGAGAGAAATTGCTGTATCAACGATGTTTTGTATGTGAAAGATTTGAAATGTAATTTGTTCTCAATTAGCCGGCTATAAAAGGCTGGATTTGATGTTATGTCCATTCAAGGCCAAATTTATGTTCGAAAAGATGGCGTTGAGTTGATTGTCAGAAAGCGCAGTGGAAATTTGTATGAATTAGAAATGAGTATTTTACGTGAATCATGTGTGGTTAATCGCGTCGTCGAGAGCTTGGAAGAAGATAGCAAAATGGAAGCTGCTAAGCGCTGTGAGGTGAAAACCAAACCAAGTGGCCGAGCATTACTCGATGAGAAGAAGAAAAATCAAGCAAGTATGGAATTCTGGCATAGGCGAATGGGGCACCTAAATTCAAATGATGTGCAACGATTGTCATCGATGGTGGATGGAATTGGTCAATTTTTGCAAACAAACACGAAAGCCATTCAATAATTATGGTGGAATGAGATCATCAAGGGTGTTGGAATTAATTCACACCGATGTCTGCGGTCCAATCAATCTACCAACATGGGACGGAAATCGTTTTATTGTGACATTCGTTGACGATTTCACTCATTTCGCGATCGTTTATCTCATGGAAAAGAAATCAGAGGTTTTGAAGAATTTTTTCGTTTTTTCAAAAATGGTATCGACACAATTTGAGCGAAAAATTTCACGTTTGCGATGTGATAATGGCGGTGAATACAAGTCTAACGAATTTAAACGATCTTGTGAAAATTCTGGAATACAAATCGAACATCCAATTCCGTACAGTCCTGAATTGAATGGTGTGGCAGAAAGGATAAATCGAACATTATTCGAAAAGGTACGTTCGATGATTGCAGAAGCACAAATGGGCAAGAAAGTTTGGGGCGAGGCCGTATTAAGTGCAAAATATGTCACAAATCGAAGCCCAACGCGGGGCATTAAATGTCAATAAAACGCCAGCAGAAATTTGGTTTGGAAAAACACTAAATTTATCAAATGTTCGAGTATTTGGATCAACGGCATATGCACATATCCCTGATGCTTTGCGTAAGAAATTGGACAACAAATCGAATCCAATGACCATGGTTGGATATGCGAAAAATGGCTATCGTTTATGGGATTCGGATGTTTCACGGATTGTTATTTGCCGTGATGTAAAATTTGATGAGTGCAAATTCAAGAAAAATTCACATTCCATTGTTGAGGTCGAAAATGTGAAGTTCACACGAAGTCTATGTCGAATGTTGATGTGGAAGACACAAGCACTTATGAATCGGCAAGTGGTGACGACGAGGCGGAGATTGAAGATCAGAGTATTCAGTGAGGAAAGATGTTGAATTGAATCTACATGTTGCATCTTCATCACGACCCCAACGAGAGCGTCGTCCACCAGCTCGTTATGATGATTATATAAATGGATCAGCTATTGATCGTTTTCTGGATGAAGAAAATGAAGAAATGTCCGTATTTGCATTGAATGCGATGGCATACGTTGATGATATGCCACAGAAGTTTTCGGACATTGAAGGAAGAGATGATGCTGATGAATAAATGAAGGCTGTCAATACTGAAATGAATTCGTTGATGAAGAATCGAACATGGTCATTGGTGGAAGTACCACCGGGATGGTCAATTGTTAGTTCGAAATGGGTTTTTTTCACCAGGAAACGTGATGAATTTGGGCGAACAACAAATTACAAAGCAAGATTGGTTGCGAGAGGTTTTACTCAAAAACCGGGAATTCATTTCTTTGAAACTTATTCCCCGGTGGCAAGAATGGTTACCGTTCGTTTATTATTGGCTATGGCTGTTGAACGGGATTATGAAATGCGTCAAATGGATGTTTGTACGGCATTTCTGAATGAGGACCTTCACGAAGAAATGTACATGAAGCAACCAGAGGGTTTTATCAAGAATGGACTCGTTTGCAAACTAAACAAGTCACTTTATGGGCTAAAATAAGCATCAAGTGTTTGGAACGAGAAATTTCCAAAAAGGCATAATTAGCATTGGTTTTACGCAATCAAAATTTGACCAATGTTTATTTACTCAAGGAATGGGAGATGAAACAGTATATCTACTTTTGTACGTTGATTATCTCATTCTGGTTGGGAAATTGCTTAAAAACATCATTAAAATCAAGAAATCAATTTCCAATGAATTTGAAATGAAGGGCATTGGAGAAGTTCGTCATTTCTTAGGTATTACAATGAAAAATGATCGAGCGAATGGAAGATTGGAAATTGACCAACGGGTGTACCTGAAAGATATGCTCAATAGGTTCAAAATGGAAAATTGCAATGGTATTTCAACACCAAAAGAATGCAATTTGAAATTGGTGAAAGTAACAGATGAGAGTACAACCCTGACACGCCAACCATATCGAGAATTAATCGGGTGTTTGATGTATGCAGCAACAACTTCACGACCTGATTTATGTGCGTCTGTTGGATACTTCAGTCAATTTTAAGCTGGTGCGAGTGATGAGCATTGGGCTCATTTAAAACGAATGTTTCGATATGTCAAATCAACATTAAATCTCAAATTGCCATATGTGAAAGGAAACAACTCGGCAGTATTAACTGGATATGTTGACTCAGACTGGGACAGTGATGTTGTGGACAGAAAATCTGTTTCTGGATACGTTTTTATGGTATTCGGGAACACAATATCATGGTCTACAAGAAAACAAACAACTATTGCGTTATCTTCGACTGAGGCCGAATATATTTCGTTAAGTTAGGCTACATGTGAGGCAATTTGGATCCTGGGTTTGTTATCCGAAATGGGTGAAGATGTTAATAAACCCACGACCATCTACGAGGATAACCAGCGGTGCATTACAATTTCATCCAGTGGGAAAGAATCACACAAGCTAAAACATGTCGAAATTCGATATCACTTTTTGCGAAATGTAATTGAGCGTGGTGATATCGAAGTAAAATACATTGGAACCAAAGAGCAACTGGCAGATGTGATGACTAAGGCATTGCCAACTGCAACTCTTGTTGAACTTCGGCGAAAGCTGGGTTTGATATAATTCAATAAGGTGTTATTGGAGGAATTGGTAGGGCGTTTCACGCCAGAAAATGAATTGTAATATATTTTAATCAAGTTTGTATATTGTGCGATTTTTGTAACTAACAAAAATCGAGGCGGAGCACAAAAAAAATAATGATGACAGTGGAAGCAGAGGAGACGTACTATTAAAACAATAGAATAAAACTTACTTCTGATTTGTGTTTTGAACATAAAACACGTTTTATTTGTTTGGTTAGTTCTCAATAGATAATTCTCTACAGGAATTTATTAAAGTAAACAACAATAACCTCCTGATGACGCCTTAGAAGAATCACTATGATCCTCATAATATTAGTCGAAATATAAACTACTCAAACAGGTGAAATCGGTATGCCATACAAATGAAATAAATAATTGAGAATTAGGGAAACCGCTGGGATGTCGCATATAGATAGTTTAATACTGAGTATCAAGGGCTATTTTTCCACTTCCCTGTGAACCTCAAACAGGTAAAATCGGCATATCATATAAATTAAATTAAAAATTGAGATTTTTGGAGACCGCTGCTGGGTCTTTTCAAATAGACAGTTTAATACTATCGCTTTTATTTCCTCTTTGTCGCATCTTACAACGATCCTTGGTACCTTTATGTTAAAAGTAAAAAATTTAAATTAGCCAAACAGCTGTAATCTGTTGAAAATGGAAAATACTAGTTAGAAGAATTTTATCTTACGACGATTTTTTGACAGCGATTTTAGTATTTTTTTCAATTCCCAGTATGCAATGTTTCCAATATGTGGAAAACACAAACAGCTCCAAAGACACAAAAAACCCGATTTTGAGTAAAATAATTTTTTCTCTCTTTCTGATTTACAATTTTTGTTTGATGTTTATTAGATTTATTTTGTATCTTCAGTTTCGTGTGACACGTCGACGAATGAGCATGTACGCAGTTATGATTTTTTTTATTTATAAAACATTTTTGTATTATTTTCGAAATATTGTGAACTTAAATGTTTTTTAAGTGTTAATGTAATATTTTATTAGTATTAAGTGTTTTCTAATTTTTCTCGTATTTCACCATCATCGCATCGCGTTCAACAACATTGGACTAAACAGGTAATAATTGAATTGAATTTCAATCATCATGTACAAATTTACGATGACGTATACTTTTGATACTGACCATTTACATGTGTTTATTTTTTTAAGATGGATGCCGAGTGTGCGATGTAAATAGATAGGTGGGATTTATATAATTTAAATTAAAAAATTATTATGTGTATTGTATATTAAAAATTAGAAATAAATAAATTTTACAAAAAAATGCAATAAAAATTTCTTTAATTTCAAAATAAAACCACAACGTGAAAGGTACTATGGAAATCTGCTCTATATTACTAGATCAATAACAGATCTATTTCCAATTTAATTTTTTCTCTTTTTCGTCGAGATTCACTCCCACCCTGGAATTTTTGTGACACCCCATTATGTAATGCCAACGGAATTCCGTTTAAATTCGCGTGCAAAATTCACACTGTTTCTATGGAAATAACCATGTAAAGTACATGGAAATCCGTACTACTCGCCAAAAAAAAGTGTCACAAAAACTCCAGTGTGGATGTGAATCCCGACTATAAAGAGAAAAAATAAAATTGGAAATTAGATGGAATTTCGTCGGGAATTCGGGTTTATTCCAAGTTTATTCGTGTTTATTGCACACACTTTTCTGCATGCTACTATGCTGCATGTGTGCAAATTAGTTATTAATCTTAAAATTATTTAGTATACAATAATTGTATTATGTATTTCTGATCAATAAATTTGGGTGTAAAAAATGGTAATAAAATAATTTTAAAATGGCGGAGTGATAAATAACCCAGTATGCAATTTTTCCACATTGTGGAAAAAACAGCTCCAATTCCACACTAAATTCCGTACTACAAAATATCAAAGACACAAAAATATCGATTTTAGCGAAATTTTAAATGTTTTTTGTTAGTTTTGTTATTATTGTTTTGTACTCTTCCATCAGTATAATAGAGCACTTGACAGGATAACACGTACATTTTTGTGTTTTCCGCGATTTTATTGTTTATTGTGTTAACTTGTGTTTTTTGTGTATTTAAATTAGTTAATAATCTTTAAATAACTTATATTTATTTCATACTATGTAAATATATGTATAATAATTATATTTCGTGTTTGTGATCAATAAATTTGGATGTAAAAATGGTAATAATTTTAAAATGGCGTCGTCATGAGATGATGGAAATTTCCGATCGTTTTTTATTTTTCAAGGTTGTATATAATGGAATGTAAAATTGGATGGCGCTTACGGATGAATATGATGGGTTTTATAAAATGTAATATTAAGTGTATATTTATGTCAATAAAAAATTAATATTTCTTTTATAATAAATGCAAAATTTTGTTTTATTTCGAATAAAAATTATTATTCCAATTGAGAAATATATACAAGCACGTTCCTCTTTTTTCGTGCATAAAAGTGTCTGAAATCAGTATGGAAAAAACGCTAAATTCCGTCCAAATTCCACCTATTTTCCCATTTGTTTTTTCTCTTTTTAGTCGGGATTCACACCCACACTGGAATTTTTGTGACACTTTTCTTTGGCGAGTAGTATGGTTTACCTTGTATTATACATGTTTCTTTCCATAGAAAGAGTGTGGTTTTTGAGTGAGAATGTAAACGGAACTCCGTCGGCATTGCATATTGGGAAATGAAATAATATCAATTTCCGATCAATCTTATCGTTTTTTATTTTTTAAGGTTGTGCATATTGGGATGTAAATTGAATGGCTCCTCATGGATGAATATGGATAGGTTTTATAAAATAAAATATTAAATGTATATTTATGACAATAAAAAATTAATATAAAATTTTATTTTATTTCGAATAAAAATATTTATTTATTCCAATTGAAAAATATATAGAAACATGTTCCTTTTGTTTCGTGCGTATAAGTGTCTGAAATCAGTATGGAAAGGACTGTGGAAAAAACGCTAATTTCCATCAAAAGTTCACCTCCTTTCTCATTTTTTTTTTTTTGCTCTTTTTAGTCGGGATTCACACCCACAGTACGGATTTCCGTGTACTTTACATGGTTCTTTCCATAGAAAGAGTGTAGTTTTTGCGCGCGAATGTAAACGGAATTCCGTCGGCATCACATATTGGGATACTTGTTAATTTTGTGTTAGAAACTTCACTGCTGTGAAAGATGGCATATAATAAACATTTGAAAAGCGAATAAATATTTATTTATCTTAAACATCTACAACATACTATTGTAGTTTGATGAGATTTCATCGTCAAAATGAACAAAAACCTGATACTGTTTGTGTTTATTATATTCGTTCAAAATTCTTCTATAATTGATGATGAATGATTTACACAACAATAACAATAATAAACTTTTATGAAAAGTAATCGGTTGAAGAGAAAAAGGATTTTGCCCGGAAAATATGTGAAAAATTTAATAAAAATTTACTGAAGTGTTAATAAGTTTTATTTATGACGGAAAAGAATTTTTGGATTGTACACATCGTATATTATATCCCCAAATTTATCTAAATCATTATATTTTTGTCTGAATGTCTGGTGTTATAGAACTACCTAGATTTAGATTCTGTCTAGATTTAATAACGTATTTTGTAGTATTTATGTAAAGAAAGCTCGCACTAAATTGTTTTTCTTTATAGAAAAGTTTGTCATAGAAACAATTCAATTGTTGTTTTTATTAATTCACGTATAAATATTTCTCAATGAAAAGGAATGCAAGATACCGAGAAATAAGCTTTGTATTGTTCAACAAAAGTCTTTGTGGATTTTGGTTTTGATTTAGTTTGGAATTTATCTAGATTTTTTATAATATAATTAAAGAAAATTTTATGTAATTATCTAAGAACGTTTATAGTTTTAACAAAACTATTGGTACCGTCACTTTGATATTAAATTATGATGCATGTACCTACATACAACAAATTATTTTAAACTCGTCGATGAGAGCTGCTTAGATATTCACCAAAAGTCTGTCTGACTTTATCAAACGGCCTTAATTTGGTTAAGGCTCATGTTGCTGCGTTTTAAATTTGTGTTGTAAGATTAATTTTCATGGTTTAAGGGTGGTACAACACAAAGGAAATTTAAAATTTCCCTTTGAAATAGATAGCGCTCCCGATAAATAGGTAGGGCAAGATATTTTTTTATCGACTTTTAACTAGAAAGTTCTCTATATAGGGCTTTAGACTTCTGTAGAACAAAATTTTTAATTCAAGTTCCGTGCAACACCTGTTGCAGATATTGCTTATTATTCAAATGACTGCACCCAGGGACCGATCATTTGGCATTTTTGTATTAAAGTACATACCAAGGCCATCATAAAAACCATGTCTATATGTGAGACGTTTGAATTCTGTAGAATAAAATTTTTCATTGAAGTTTCGTGCCACACATGTTGCAGTTATAGCTTGTTATTCGTAGACCGAACCCAGGGACCGACCATTTGGCATTTTTGTATTAAAGTACATACCAAGGCCATCATAAAAAACCATGCCTATTTGTGGGACTTTTGACTTCTGTAGAATAAAATTTTTCATTGAAGTTCCGTGCAACACATGTTGCAGATATTGTTTGTTATTCGTATGACCGAACCCAGGGACCGACCATTTGGCATTTTTGTATTAAAGTACATACCAAGGCCATCATAATAAATCATGTTTATATGTGGAACTTTAGACTTCCGTAGAACAAAATTTTTCATTGAAGTTTCGTGCAACACCTGTTGCAGATATTGCGTGTTATTCATATGACCGAACCCAGGGACCGACCATTTTGCATTTTTGTATTAAAGTACATACTAAGACCATCATAAAAAACCATGTCTATATGTAGGACTTTAGACTTCCGTAGAACAAAATTTTTCATTGAAATTTCGTGCAACACCTGTTGCAGATATTGCTTGTTATTCATATGACGGAACCCAGGGACCGACCATTTAGCATTTTTGTATTAAAGTACATACCAAGGCTATCATAAAAAACCATGTCTATATATATGAGACTAATTACTTAATTAATTTTAATTATTAATTTATTTTAATCAAGCAACAATTGTTGTAAGTTCTGCCCAAATGTTTACTATTTGTAAATTCGCACACATGTAAAGTTTTGTTATTTGGTAGAAATTTGACTTCGGTAAAACATGAGTAATAAAATATTGCCAGTTGGCCATCGATCTCACCAAGTCTATACCTATCCTTAGCACCTTCACCTCAAGTATACGGGAACTTTCTACTGAGCCCTTGAATGAAAAAGTACGTTAGAATCTCGAATCACTTCAGAAAATCAAGTTAAAACGATCCTGATGTACAATCTACTCAACATCCGACATCATCAATGAATACAACATGAACACTAATTCAAAGTGTTCCTAACTTTAATAAATAGTGCGAAATCCACACGGAGGATTTTTGTAAGTAGAATTCATTTGCCTGTTAGTAATGACCTATTTAAAAGATTCATTAATTGTAAGTTTCATCTCGGCGGCCAGAAGCAGAAGCTTTAGATACTTTAATCAATTCATAGAATTTAAGTTCATACAGTCAAAAAACTTATTTTCGAAGCACAGTATCAACCAATCAAATTACAAAATTGGTAAAACTAAATTATTCGTAAAATCAAGTAGTAAATTAATCAGAGCAGTGTGCTCGATCAGCAAAATGTTGACAGAATGCTGTCTTAAGCATAACAATCTCACTGTTTCTTACATACTTTAAGGTATTAGTAGGCAATTTCATTCCGGGAACTCAAAGTTCGGAGTATTTTGGACATGACTATACGAGTTAGTCTTGAATTCTAAATGTTAAAGAAGGGAATGAAAATGTTGACAAATGTTATAAAACCATACATCATATCTTTGAATTCCATATGCCTGTTTTTAACAAAACACCAAATACTCATCCTGCATGTTTTGATGGCCAATTTTTATTTGTTAAAAATCGCCAAAATGGCATTTTTCAACACAGCGAAGAATTCAATAACTATTTCAAATTAAAGTACAAATCTTATTTAGCTGGCGACCAATTCAAAATTAAATTAAATTAAAAAAAATTGGAAATAGTTTAGATTAAACATGAAAACGAGCGGTGCCCACGACGAACGCCAAAGAGATAACTTTATCGACCAAACAATAAACCAGTATTTACTGATAACATTCCATCAGTCTTATAGATAGCACCAATTATTAAATCTAGTATATGTGATAATGTCACAAGTTACAGAGTAATATAAACATCGTCAATTCCGAAATTATTTAAACTAGTTGGGTGCAATAGTTTTAAACTCACTTTAATACGTCATACAACTGTCAACCAACATAAATTTATGCTTGGCCTCTCCACGTCTTCTTACTTGGTTGAATTCACCAAAAAAAAAAATAAATAAAATGTAGAAACATTATCAAGCAAATGCACTCTACACAGATTTTAATAAGATATTTAATCTCGTTACGTCCGAGGCTCCTCAAAGATCACATATTTGACATTTCAGCTCAATTGTTCTTTTACACTGTTAAACAAATTGTTAAAAGAGACGGATGTACGATATTAGAAAGAGATGAAACGCTCGCCATGTTTTTTCAAATAAGAACAAATCAAAAATTAATTTCGCCTCATTCTAAGGATATTCAGCTCACTCGCTCTTTAATGTATGGACTCGTATAACTCATATTGGATTTCGATTTATTTGTTAAGTGTTTCATTATTCAAATCAACTTTTCTAAAAATATTTCCTCGAGATGTAAATAATAATTTGAATCAAACAATTAAATTTTCCATCGCAAGATTTATGTTTAAATAAAACTTGTTCATTTAAAAAATAAGAAATAGGTTTAATTTCCAAACGGAATTGATCTCGGTGGATTTTTTTGAGTAAAACTCGTTCATTGAATTCGTTGAGTGGCACACGTTGAATGGCCAATAACAGGACATCATAGAGTTTGTACCAAAATTTTATTATATACAGATGACACCTATGAACTTAACCTTTCATTTGCCATCATTGACATTTGAAAACGGATTGACGTTGGAAGATTTTTGAGTAGATCTTGATTAGTACACTCATGGAGTCTGACTGGAATAGATTTAAAGACCAATAACAAAGGATCGCAGAGTGTGTACCAAAACGCCACTGTTATCGGATGATTTCTATAGACTTAACCTTTCAAACGAGATAGTTTTGATTTTCAAACAGATTGGATTGTTCCTTTTTTAACCAGTAAAACTAGTTCATTGAATTCGTTGCGGGGCACAAATCAGACCTATACCATTTAAATGAGTTTAAAGGATAAACCGAAAATTTGAATTTCTAATGAAATTTCACTACTTAAAACGTATGTGGAGGCCCCCAAATCTTTTTATTTTAATGGGTTTAACTGTTTTTAAAAGTGCAATTTGTCCATTATTAGGAGATATATGTCCACCCACACTTGGTAACGTTTTTGAGATTCCTAGAATCGGCCATAGTGTAGCAACTATTTTGTCGAATTTTTAATTTTTTGAAAAAATCAGCGCCTTAAAACTTTTGTGGAGCCACCTAAAATATTTTTATTTAAGTGTGGAAAACTGTTCCAAAGAGCACGGTTCGTCCACATTGTAAAACATATGCCAACACTTGTTCACATCTCCGAGATTCTTTTAATAGGCCATAGTGAAGCATATATCATTTCAAACATTCAAAGAACTAATTATTTTAATAAATCCAAGCTAGAAGACTAGAATTATTATTTTTATCATACGTTCCCCTAACATAATAACATTTTTGATGATCTTTTTTATTAAAGGTCTGCAATTAACACTTTTTCATTTCTACACCTTTCAAAAGTTACACTTTTCGTTAATTTGATTGGACGAATTTGTATAACAACGAACGAAGCTACGGTGTTTCAATGTTGACAGAAATATAATCAAATGTTCATCATTTCATTCAGCTAATTGTAAAAGGGATTGTATTTTATCAAACGATTTATCTATATAATTATAAAATAGTCAGCAATTAGGAATAAAATCGTCTCAATAAACCATAGGGAATACTGTTGACTCTGAAATATTGTACGAAACGAATTTCATTATCAATCAATTGAATCGATCCGTCTAAAAGAACGTCTTCTTCCAGAGCTGCTGAAACAAGTGAGCAGCATACAAGGCATAAACATGATCGAACGGCTTCTTCTAAAGCTGCTAAAACAAATGAATTTAAATTTAGCATCATTCAATTGCGATAAAGACTATGATTATATCATGCACTCCAATGTTTCAGTATAAAAACAAAATCGTTGAATACAAGACAATTGAATACGATATTGCAACCAAGTCAAAAATGGCCCCAAAATCATTTAAATGATTAGTATTGTGATAACAGCGACACAATCATTTAATACGTAATTAATACGACGGTGTAGTAGCTTTTATTGATAAATGAAATAATCGTTGCAATTGTATTCAGTACAGCACGTTTACATTGAAAATAATTTGGTAACCAACTTAACCAGATTTTATTTTGATTAGTTTTAGAAATCAATTATTCTGTTTACAAAAACAGAATACTGATTAAATCTGAATCAGGAATTTTTTTTTACCAGCATTCTATTTTGGAGATTTGGAGTTATTAAAGTATTAAATTTGTAATAGTCATCACAAAGCATTGCTTTCGCTGTCAAAGCAATTAAGTCACTCAAAGTCACCTTAAGCACGAAAGAAAAGTACATCACGAACTTCAGAAACAGAATAGCAACGGAAAGAAAACTGGAAACCGTCCGAATACGCATTGCTCGATCCAGCCGAAATTTGTACGTTGTTTTAAACATTGGTGCATTCCATTACGATTCTAATTATGATTATAGTCTTGATCCAAGTATGGGTTTTGGAAAAATGGATAAATTTTGCGTGTGTTGCAGTGCCCTCAAATTTAAAAATGAAACAGCAGGAATGTGCTGCGTGGGTGGTAAAGTGAAATTACCAGAATTACATTCACCACTCGAACCATTAACGTTTTTATCTGGTGATACAGGTCAGTCGCAACATTTCTTGGCAGACACATGCAAAGTACAATACATGTTGCCAGATAACATCGTTCGATGCAACAAATATCGTGCGCGAGAATTACATGCGCACATTAAAGGTGCAAGGGCAAATTTTCATTATGCATCACTATTACCATCTGTCGAACGAAGATTACAAATTTTATTTAAATTTATTTATTTATTTGTACAGAGTGGGCCATAAGCCGTTTTCTCCCAAACAACGTTTGGGAGATTCAGTAGCCAAGTATACGATTGAGGAACGAGCAAAAATTGTTGAGTTTTATTTTGCTAGTCAAAATTCAATAATTCAAACCCAAAGAAAATTTCGAAATTTTTTTAACACCAGAAATGCACCATCACGAAGTTAAGTACGCAATCTAGTCGCTCGTTTTCAGTCATCGGGATCTGTTAATGACTTATCTTGGAGTGGAAGATCGCTTGAAGCACGAAATCAAGATATATCGAACGAGTTCGGGAAAGCGTAAATGAGAACCCCGAAACATCGACTCGTAAACGCGCCACTCAGCTTCAAATGTCCATAACTTCCCTGCGGAGAGTAATGAAAACAAAGTGTTGCTATTTCCGTACAAGATGCACATGGTACATGAAATTTTGCCGCAATACTATGCAACCCGCTTAAGGTTTTGTGCAAAATTGACCGAATTATTAACAGATGATCCTGATTTCATGAAAAAGATTATCATAACCGATGAAGCGCATTTTCATTTAAGTGGTTATCCGTTGCATCCAAAACTAAGATTGCAATGCATTGACTGTAAATGGTGAGCGTTACAGGGCTAAGTTAGAAATTTTTTTGTTTCGTGAACCTAATACTCAAGACATGTGCTTTCAACAAGACGAAGCTACTGCAAGGGAAACAATAAATTTGCTGCAAACGGTTTTTGGTAACCGTATCGTTTCGCGATTTGGAGATGTTAATTGGCCATCACGATCACCCGACTTAACATCACCAGATTTCTTTTTGTAGGGATATTTGAAAGATCGTGTATACGCAAATAAACCGTAAGGACTGGAACAACTAAAAGGCAACATAATAAATAAAATGATTGTGATTGATCAACCAGTTTTGACTTCAGTTATGGACAAGGTACAGCAAAGAGAAGCAGCTTGTAAAGAGGCTGATTTCAGGCATCTAACAGAGTATTTGTAAAATTTAATTTTTTTTGAAATTCTTCATGATTAAAACTATCTTTTACAATCAAAAGTATTTATTTTCAATAAATAATTTAAAAAAATTATATCAGAAATACAATGTTCAGTGACTTATGTCCCACCCTGTATTTATTTATTTAACGAAATTTTGAACAACTGCGTACCCCACTTTGAGCATACTAGCTCATTCATAATGGAGTATGCAGATCCGTTGAGTTCCAAGCGCCTAGTACAGCTACATTAATTCTCCGCCAGTCCAGATAACCATCGCCCCCCCACTCACATGCCACGCTAACACAAGTACATCTAACCATTCCAGCATAGGGCCAAAATAAATCACATTGGCCAATCCATACCACTTTCTGTAACAAGTCCTGTGCCCACAACAAATTTCTAAACGACCGTCTCAACAAATTTTGCGTCCCAACAGTTAAAATTAAATTTATTTTTTAAAATAAAATTAAAATAAATTTTTTATTTCAAATGCGAAAAATCAAAACATCTTGTTGACACAAGGAAACATTAATGAACAAATCGAACAACTTTGTCGATCCAATACGGGCAGTAAACGAAAAATTGTCGCTGGATTACAAACTTTATTCGACCAACACAACGAAGTAATTCGATTGTTTAGAACTGCCCTTGAAGAAATGCCAGCTGATGACATACAAAGTTGTATTTAGTACAGAAAAAACACATGCCGATCAACACGAAAGACGATACAATGTACCAACAATTGATGAAGTGGCGATCGTTATAGTTCGCGAAGAATTTAACTCACATGACACAACTCATCGTTCATACCACAGACTGCAATATCTGGTTTTATTTCGGCGAGAAGATGGATATCATTTCAACATCAAATTGAGAAATCACAAAGAGATGAGATGGGCTCCTATAGATTCGAATAAATTAAACCAAGTTACGTTCCGTAGAGTACATTCATTTATGTGATGCAGTTGTTAATGATGGCAATGTGAATCCCTAGTGCATAGTCCATGGCACATGCATGAATATGCACAAGATGCAGTGAAATATATTCGTGCATATTGTCGCCCCGATTGGTTATTACCTTCACATGCAACTCTACTGAACACTCATCATCGGATAGTCATGACATTTCCGCACGTATTCTCAAACAAAAATTGAAATCTTAGATGGATTTCTTTGTAAAACATCATGTTTTTGGAAAGTCATGCTATTGGATGTATTCAATTGAATGGCAAAAATTATGATTACCACATGCCCATTTTTTGATTTCGTTGATCGAGAAAGTAACACCAGAATAAATTGACCAAGTTATCTCAGTAGAAGATACACCAGACGCCGTCATTGATCCAGACTTATTTGAAAACGTCACCAAAAACATGATTCATGCTCCATGTGACTTACTCTACAAATCCACGAAACGATACCCAAAAGAAAACTGATTTCCTAAGCTATCACTGGCAATGGCGGATACCCACTCTATCGTCGACGACCAACTGAAAATTGAGGCAAACCCGTTACTTTAAAAGTACGAAACAATGATAATGAACTCGATAATTGTTGGGTTGTACAGTATTCATCGCTTCTCGAAAGCACACATCAATGTCGAGTATTTCAATCCGGTGAAATCGATCAAATACATTTACAAATATGTCAACAAAGGAAGCGATATGGCAGGTTTTGGAGTGGGCGACCAATATCAACTGAGACGTTAATTAATAGTAACGAAACAATATGACGCATTTTACAATTTTTACCACCGTCGACAACGTTAAATGCATTTTCTCGTAGTGAAGGGATAATATGTTTGCAAAGACGCTTCTTTACTCTAAACATACTACAATGGCATACATTAGCGAAAAACTTTCAACGTCGAAAACAAGGTAAAGCAGTTGAAGGGCACTCTAATTTATATTTAGCCTACGCATTCAGGCCGCTTGTACACTGTACAGTCAAATAATGCAGAATGATTTTACTTGTGATTACTGTTAATCAACGTACGTGAACCTACATCATTCCAAGAATTGAAAACTGATAATCTTCTTAAAAACGATGCACCAAAGCAAATACGCACGTTACTTACAATCATAAAGACAACGTGCCTCCCAGCGAATCCAAACGATCTCTGAGAAAAATACAATATCTACATGAGTGAAGACATCCTAAATCGTTTGCGTGTAATGAATCAAAAGCAGGACTGGATTGGTTTCTATTGCGAACATGTGTTTGGCAATAGCTAATAAAGCAATGGTTCAATTAGGAACGGACGAGCCGAGTCGATCTGTAAATGACATTTGCGATCGTGATTTGAAACCAGAAACTCATTTTGATGTCGAAGAATTGGGTATATATATTTGTGCAAACGATTTGTTTCCTAGATGGCCCCCGGAGGCATTGCAAAACTTTTCTGAGCTTAGTTATTTTTGCAACCATACAATCAGGAAAAATATTGCAATCGCAATCCCTTCCTCTGGAATTACTGTAACTGTTTTGGATGGTGGGGCGAACATCAGATTCAGCACTGAAATTAACGGCAAATATGCAAATCATTAAGAGACCAATATGCAATATTAACAAAAATTCTGGAATGGGTAAAGTACCGCAATCATATCAACTCAATATATTAGAGGAATGTACAATGGGTTACAAAAACACATTAGAAACGTTCATGGTATACTAAAAGATTTGAGAGGAAATGAACAGCTCTTCGGTGGTGCACTAATTTTAGTATCGGGTGAATTTCTACGAACTCTACCAGTTATATCACGTTCAACACCTGCTGATCAACTTAATGCATGTCTCAAATCATCAATTTAATGTTGATACGTACAGAAATTGACTTTAAAGACCAATGTGCGTGTACAACTACAACAATGATGCATCCGCTGAACGTTTCGCAAAATAATTATTAATTATAATCATTATTGACTATTGGGAATGGGAAAATGGCAATCTATGAATCCCCACATGTATCACATTGCTAACAAACTTCTGTAAAATCACAGCAACCATAGACAAATTGATTCACAAAGTTTTACCAACTATCCCACAGAATTACAAAAATCATCAGTAGGCCAGTGCACGAGCTGAATTAACAGAAAAAACAGCAATGCATTGACATCATCATTTACATCGGTAAAAACGAAATACCAGCCGAAACGTTAACGTTTAAGACAATCGATACTGTAATGAATCAGGACGAATTATCCAATTATCCAACTGAATTATTGAATTCACTTGATTGGCCAGCCATACCGCCGTTCGATGTAACATTTTTATTGAAAATTGGTATGCCTATCCTTCTTCTCCGAAACACCAATTCACCACTATTTTGCAACGGTTTCATGCTTTTAGTGAAAAAACTGATGAGCAAAACCATCGAAGCTACAATTTTAAGTGGATAATTTAAAGGAGAAGATGTACTGTGGCCACGCATCCCAATGATATTACGACAGATATGCCATTCGAATTTAAACGTTTACAGTTTCTCGTATTACTCGCATTTGCAATTACCATCAAAGCATAGGGACAATTGCTACAAGTAGCTGGACTAAATCTGAAAAATCCATGCTTCTCACATGGACAGCTGTATGCGGCCTTCTCACGTGTCGGAAACCCTTCTGATTTGTTTGTGTATGCACCAGACGGAAAAACTAAAAATATTGTGTATTCAAAAGCATTTCAATAAAAGGAATTAAAACACAAACACTTCGTTTCTTTGAGTGGCATTGCAATCGCATTTATCGCATTTATTGCGCGCGAACCAAATTGCGAGCCACTAGGATTATTTATCAAAAATACAGAGTATCCCATTGAGACGAGTTCAAACGAGTAGGGCGTGTGCTGGTTCAATGCCTTGAAGAAAAGTCTACTACGTATATGTCCGGAAATGAAACATTACCCACTTAACTTGAATTTCAAATTGTTTAGCATGGCAGATTACCTTGAATCATGTAAATGCCAATAATTCTTCCAAAAATTAAGATAACTCAATTGTTTTTCTATAATTTTAAAGGCACAGAGTTATTCTTTCTCCTTGGGAATGAAAATGTTCATCCAAAGTGTTTTTCAAAATTGTGTGCAAAATAAAAAAAATCATTTAATTCATTTTTTCTCAAACAAAATACTTCAACATTTTGTTTTTTATTTCAAATTTAAATTTATCAGACGATTTACTAAAAAATTCGTAACAAGCTTAGTTGAAGCTTTTTTCTAATGGCAGCAACCATGTTGAAATTTTTCTAACTTTACTTCAATTTTGTTGCCAGTATTAGTGATTCGAGCAACCAACTGCACCATAGTCTGAAGAAATCTAGCACAATGAGACCTGTTTCATTCATAAATTGAAAAAAGTTTTGTCAGTTCAATCTTTCAGGTAGTAAAATTGGCCCGATACAATTATTACCAATTATTCCACATTAACACTAAATTGTCTTTGAAATGATGATTCTCGCATAACATGTAATTTCTTTTTTTTATTGTCTTTTCGCTTTTCCCGTCCTTACTTTTACGCCGTTGCCAGCCAATTCGAGGACGTAAGCTATAGGTCCGATCTTCGTAAAACCATCTGCACATTGCATAGCTCCATGTCAGTGTAGGCCCATGAGTTTTGCACTCCGACAGGGGGTCATAGTTGTGTTCCTTTTCCTCACAGACTGTAATCGGGTGATTAAAATTCTCTTTTGCATCTGCCTTATGGGGATTCGAACCCGGTATCTCTCTGTGCCGTTTGGTCGGTAACATGTGGATGTTCGGGTTGCCACTCATGAAGATTGTGGAAACTTGTTAGTACATCGCTCGTAATCGCTCGATTCGTCTGTCCATAAAATGACAAATATGAAGGATTATGTTCCTCATTGTTTAAGAGTAAACGTCAGAAATTTTGCTCTCTTTGGTAAATTGACCGATAATAATTCTTGCACTGGAGTGTAATGGAATGGGTGTAGATGCTTACTTCGAAATTCTCTCCAGACTTTATTTTTGCTAATTCCAAGTTATACTGAAAGACGTCTCGTGCTAATACTCGTAATTTCGTGTTGAATCTGGCTAACATTTTCGTTGTTCGTCCTCTTAATCTTCTGTGAACTGTTTCAAACCTTCTATGATCTGGTACTGACCTATTTGGATAACGGTTTGCGTATTCTCGCTCTGCAGCTCGTCCATTTCTGTCACACAAACAGTAGATAAACTGGATATCGACGAGTTCTTCAAATATATAGCGTGGCATTTTTTTATTTCTGACTGATAAATTTAAGATAAAAACAAAAATTATTAAATAATTTTTTTTTTTTTGCGTAAAATTTTTTTTATCTTTTTTATTTTTATTCCTTCAGTGTTTTCTTTATGGAAAACACTATGAATGAAAATTGTAATTACCGAGAAGAACGAAAAACTCTATGTCTTTAAAATTATAGTACAACAATTGAGTTATCTTAATTTTTAGAAGAATTATTGGCATTTACATGATTCAATGAAATCTGCCATGCTAAAAATTTTGAAATGCAATTTAATTGCGTGACGGTTCATTTCCGTGGCATATGCGAAAAGTAGACTTTTCTTCAAGACATTGAACCAGCTACACGCCCTGCTCGTTTGGACTCGATCCAATGAGACAGCCTGTATATTGTAGTAGCAAAACTATACAGATGTCTAGCCTATAATCGATCCCTTCATTTCGCCGTTTTGTATATAGATTATGGATTGAGATATGAAGCACTGGTTAGAAAAACTGGTTAGAATTTCTAAAATTAGATAGAATTATTAACCTTCTTTGCCAGAAGCAAATTTATCGTAACAAATATTTTATTTCACGATATTTGATGTAACAAAAGCGATAAAATGACAATCATATATTTGTCCTGCAACTCTAAAAATATAGTGACGATAGTAGTAATCACCGGGTTTATTAACCCACGCCAACCGATTACACCGCCTTCCGTTCAACAATTTATTTTGTATGTCAAATAAAAATTATGTATGATAGAACAGCAATAGAATTTAGTTTTAATAGAATTGTACTTTCATTGCCAATAAAATACCAGTGTACAGTGGTAAATTCCCGAAAATAAAATCTGCTAACCATTACAAAAAATTATTGTTATTATTTTTTTGCTAAATCGGAATTTATCGTTTATTGACGCGTGTTGAGCTGATTTTAATTTTATGATATAAGCGAATAATAATTTTGGCATTTAAAAATTTGAAAATACATAATAATCCGCGAACATATGTTCCGTGTGTATTTAAATCAAATGGTGCGTTGAATATACTCGTACATATGTAATGTGTTTTTAATTTATTATCGGTAGTAACTTAACGATAAAATACTAAAATGTCTACAGTACAGTTAAACGGAAATTAATAATAATTCTATTATCTCGTGAGTTAATAACTAAATTAGTTTAACAAGATGTTATACAATTCGTTTTGAAAAAGCAATATTCAATTAAGTATAATGGTCAATAAATTTTGTGTGGTCTTTGAAATGGTTAGCTGAATTAAGATCATTGGTATAAATTCCAATGTTTCGCTGCTATATCATTGAGTGGCTACTTCCGCTGGGTCCAATTGTGTTGTGAACAAAATGTTCAACATTAATAGCTTCACTGGAACCATAATTCACAGCAGCAGTGGAAAATATCTCACACTTTGCTGAGTGGTAACATCAGACAAGAAGACAAAAAATTAATAAGTTAACTCCTTTCCAATGCCGTTGCAGCTGGTTTAGAAGTTCCCCAAAAGCGTCATAAATTAAAATATCTGGAGATATCTTAAATGATTCACCGACAGTTGTACCCTTAACATTATGGGTCTAGCTTCTTTATCGCTTTGCATGCATATGGGTACTTCTATATAATTCCTCGTATGCACCATTGTCAAGACTTTCCAACCACAAACTCACTCCAAATGTAAGGGCTGGTCTTAATATGATATCCTTGCTCCTGCATGAGCACATAGTACAATTACCTTAGAACGAATGACTAAACCAATCGGCGTAATTCCAATCCCACATAGCATTTTCCAATCTCCAATCCAGTTTTCAATCACCTATAAGGCCTACCGAATTAAACGCAGAGGTGAAATCACATTGGAAACTGCTGTAAACAAAGTTTGGTGCTGTTAGATAAAGAAACAAATATGTTATGTTCAGTGCCCTATTAAAATGTCGATAAATATAAGGCTATCATCGATATTTATGAACAACCCGACTACAAATATTACGGGCTGGAATGTAAAACACTATAACCGCTACCTCCTCAAAGCGGATAGTTACCATTAACTTCTATATGTTGTATAAACAAGAAGCCTCCAAAATGTGCCGGTTATACAGATTTTTTTTTTGATTTTTTAATCCTTGCAATCTGTTCTAGAGCCGAAGCACTCTCCAACTGTTTCGCGGTTTGTTTTTCCCATGCTACCATATGCAGTTAAGTCAAATCGAAGACATACAGCTATAGGTCCGATTTAAGTTACCATCTGCGCATTGCATAGCTCCATGCCTGCCTATAGTACTGAACATGGACGATGGGTCGGCCCATAAGTTTTGCACGCCGAAAGGGGGACGTAGTTGTGTTCCTTTTTATCACAGATCGTAATCTGTTGGTGAAAATTTCCTTTTGCATCCTGCCCCTATCGGCATTCGAACCCGGTACCTACCGATCCAAACGCCAAAGCTTTAACCACAGTGTTATTTGGTACTTGGTTAAAATCCCACCAGAGGCTGGATGCAAAGCGAATTTTCGTCATCAATTACGATCGGTTATGTTAATAAACACAACTAAGATCCTCTGTTGGAGTGCAGAGTTCAGCGCCGACCCACCGTCCATGTCTGTGTACAGGTTGACACGGTAAACCTTGCAATGTGTAGGTGGTATATTGTAATTGTGTGAATGGGTGGTGTGTGCGGGTATGAAAAGGGGTTGTTAATTGATATTCAAATGACGTTAAATCCACTGGACAATAATACTTTCTTTTTATAAAAAGAAAACGGAAGCAAAGAACTGGCTCAAACGTTAGTTATCGCGGTTAAAATAAAATATAACCTGGATACCAAAAGGTATTTGTGTATTTAGAGCGTAAACTAGTATTTTATGTCTACACAGAAAAATCTCCAAATTATGTTTTGACTATGCCTTGTTGACGTCGGGCGTATGTAGAGTGATTTTGAAGTACGATCCACGTGGACACCTTCGTAGTGTAGTGTAGTAGGTTTTGAAATTTATATCATATTAGGTTTTTCATGCAAATGTCAATAATTTGTTTATGGTAATTTGTTGTATTGGTAATTGCAAAATTACAAAACATTAAGTAATAATGTAAGGAGACAATAATAATAAAACAAAATGTGTTTGGGAAAAGGAGGAAATAAAAAAACAAACAAGTGTTAAGTTTGAGGAGTAAGGGGGCGTCGGTCTAGAAGGGCAATATAGCATCCAGAGCTTCCTGTTAATTAACCAGCGAGGTTCTAGCTATCGACAAAGAGCGGGATAACCAAACACCGATAATCTATCAAATCATGTTCTCTCCACTGACTCATTACCAGTTTCACTGGTTAGGTTGGTGGTAGCTGCTTCCATACCCAGTCCTAAATCAATGAGTTCCCAACAAAAAGTAATTCTTATCCCGCGAATCAACAGGAAAACGAAAAAGCTGACCAACGCAGAAGACTTAGTGAGATAGAAAAACGGCCTCACAACTTACCTATGAAATCGCTAGGTTAAAGAAAGAAAATGAGTAGCTGAAGAAGACCAGACTGATAAGTTTTAGAAACTCCTTCTACTAACGGGTGTTTTTTAGCGGTTTACCCCTTTAAGTTGGCAATACTGTTTTGTTTGACAACCGATTTGTCAAATGACATTTGCTTTGTCATTAGTTTGATTTGCAATTTCATAATGAACAGACTCACGCCAGAGCAAAGCTTGTGTGGTGGCTTCACACTGTATTTTTAAATTCTTTTATTAAATTATTTTTAAATTGGTTGGCACTGAAACGGTTAGTTGGGTATCCAACTAAAAATAATATGGTAGTTTGTTTTTGAGTTTTAGCTAGCGTTGAAAAAAGCTAGTTATTGTTTTTTTTTTGATCAAAAGATGATAATAATAAAAATATAGTTTGAGTTACCGACCAAATGGCACAGTGGTTAAAGCTTTGGCGTTTGGATCGGGAGGTACCGGGTTCGAATCCCGATAGGGGCAGGATGCAAAGTGAAATTTCATCAACAGATTTCGATCTGTGGTGAAATGTAACACATCTATGACCCCTGTCGGTGTGCAAAACTCATGGGCCGACCCATCTTCCATGCTGGTATAGGCTGGCATGGAGCTTGCAATGTGCAGATGGTCTTAAAATCGGTCCTATAGCCGTACGTCCTCGAGTTGGCCGCAAGGCGTAAAGTAAGGACGTTAAAAGCATAACCGCGGAAGAGCAGGGTGAGCCTTGAGCCCCAAAACAGATCGCATAGTTACCAATAAAAAAAAAAAAAAATAAATAAAATAAAAAAAATAAAAAAAAAAAAAAAAAAAAATAAAAAAAAAAAAAAAAAAATAGTTTGAGTTCGACAAAAAATAAAATAATAATTATCTATTTAACAAACAGTTCAAATAAATTGTAAATAAAATATTTATTAACTAAAAAATGAATTGTGATTGTTTTTTGAATTAAGTGATTCTTGTGAGTTGAACGCTCTTGACGTCAAAAGAATAAATAGAAGGTGGTATCCACAAATATCATCCTCAAACTGATAACCCCGACGTGATCAAGATCGTCGTATTCCAGCCGTGTTCAACATTGGAGTCATACATTTATTATTTAACCGGCTGTTTATAAACAGCAAATTGTTTCCTGTCGAGCAAAACAAAAATTATAGTGTTCGAATAAATTTTTGGTAACAACAAAGAAACCAACAGTTACTAATTGCAGCAACAATCAAAATTACGACTGCACTCAATTACGGCCGCATTACGTCATTGTCAAATTCGGCCAATTTTATTACGAAAAGGATTGGAGTACCGTCAACTTTTCCAGTGATTCGCTTCATCACGTCAAGATTCATCACATACGTAAACACGGACAGGTGCATTACATCATCGCAGAAAATAAAAAATTGTAAGTACCCAGCTAATTATTTTGGTGCTAAACTGAATAAAATTTGTTTTTCGGTTAAAAAATTTTAAATTATGTTTTTGTTTTAAATTTTATTTTCATTAAAATGTATTCCTTTTTTTCGCTTTTCGTTTACGTGTTTTCGATATTTTTTCTTGTTTTTGCCTTTTTGTTTCGGCGTGTGGTACAAGCTGTGAACCCACCACTTACTTCCCTAGCACCGACGAATGATGCGCACTTGGCAGCGGCATCAAACAGCGGTTCAGCAAGTGAGGCTAATATCACAAACCTCCCACTGAACTGGCTGGGCTTATTATATTTGGCTGTTGCCAAAGCTGTATCACGGTTTCATTCTAACCCAAATTTAATAATACCAGAGACTTCGCAAGCAAATAATAATTTGCCTTTCGGTGCTGGACTAGTTGCTCGAGTGGCTTTCAAACCACCACAACCACTTCACTCTCAAAACCCGAATGTGTGGTTTAAGATTCTCGAGCAACAGTTCGCATTGTCGGAAATCACTGTAGAGGCAACTAAGTATGCTCATGCGGTGGGAGCACTGGATGCACGACTTCACGACACATTCGCATATATTATTACTAGCCCGAAAGGTAATACCCCTTATTCTACGTTCAAGGCGGAGGTGATTCGAGTGCTTGGTGAGTCGGAAAAATCGAAGTTGAATAATTTGATGCATGGCTTGACACTTGGGGACAGGAAGCCGTCCCAGTTGTTGAGTATCATGAAATTGAACGCTGGTGACAATTTTAACGAAGCGACACTTCGTCATTTTGGATGAAGAGGTTGCACCAGTCGGTTCAAATGGTGCTCACACCATTCGAAAATTACGTCTCCCTGTCAGTCCTTGCAGAACGGGCTGACAATGTGCACGAGACTATGTCTCAGGCACAGATAAGTTTTATTGAGACGTCTGCATCTTGTTCTTCTAATCCTAATTCGACAATTTCTTTAGATGATAAACTTTCGGATTTCAAAAAGACCTTGTTATCGGAGATTGCGGAAATAGTTAATCAAAATCATAGATCGAGATTTAATTCAAATTCACGTGGGCGTAGCAATTCGCGATCAAATTCTAGAATTAATTATTCTCGGAAAAACTCGCCAAATTATCGAAATTCGTGTAATCCTTTTTATGGTGATCCTTCAGATAAAAATAATTTTATTTGTTTTTATCATTATCATTTCGGCACAAAGGCATTAAAATGCAAACCAAATTGTCAATTCGAATCAAATAACTCCGATAACAAGGTTTCAAAAAAATAAATAGTCATGTACAATTGGCGGTGTGTAATGACGGTTCTAAAACTAGCCGCCTTTTAATTTACGAAATTTTTCTTCGGGCACATTTTTTAATTGATACAGGTGCAGATGTCTCAGTATTGCCGGCCCGTTTTGTTCGGAATCCAAGCGTCGACCCATCATTCAGGTTGATTGCAGCGAACGGTTCTTCGGTAAATGAGTACGGGACTAAATTTTTAAAACTTGACATCGGACTGCGCCGCGAATTCTCCTGGGAGTTCATAGTTGCTGACGTGTCGATGCCTATCATCGGTGCGGATTTTTTGAGGAAAACTGAGTTGCTAGCAGATATACAGAGACAGAGGCGCATAGATCCATTAACCTCTCTGTATTCTAATGGTACCCCTTCCTCCTATGAGGATGCTAATGTATCTAGGATCGA
Organism: Nephrotoma guestfalica; assembly: GCA_963691935.1. Lineage (NCBI taxonomy): Eukaryota > Metazoa > Arthropoda > Insecta > Diptera > Tipulidae > Nephrotoma > Nephrotoma guestfalica. The sequence goes on from OY829914.1 coordinate 100,196,550, forward strand.
CAGGTCAGCAATGGATCCAGGAGTTTTCAACGTGATTTCAAAATTCTTAACAGTCATTCACGGAAATATTAATATTGACAATACTAGACATAACGTGACTCACAAAATTGAAACGAACGGACCATCGGTTGCATGCAAACCACGACGACTAGCACCGGACAAATTTATCATCACAAAGACAGAATTCGAAAATATGATGAAACTCGGGATTTGGGACCCAAAAGAATGGGTCTTGGAGACCTTGTGGAGACTTTCGGGCATTGAATAAAGTCACGATTCTTGACAGGTATCCGATTCCACATATCCAAGATTTCACACAAAGGCTCGAGGGCTGCACTATATTCTCATCGATAGACCTTGTCCAGGCTTACTACCAAATTCCTACTGAACCGACGGACATTCCAAAGATAGCAATTTCGACACCTTTCAGACTATTTGAATTTTGTAGAATGACTTTCGGCCTTAGGAACGCAGCACAGTCGTTCCAACGTCTTATGCATGCAGCACTACGCGGCCTCGAATTCTGTTTTGTATATTTGGACTATGCCTCTCGAAATTATGACGAACATCTTGAACATATTAAAATTATTTTTTCTAAATTAGAAGAACATGGACTGGTTGTAAATGTGGACAAATACGTTTTTGCAACAAACGAATTTATCTTTTAGGCCATTTGGCAACTGGATATGGTATATTACCGTCGCATGAATAGGTTCAAGCCATCAACGATTTCGAACAGAATGTTACGTGTTTTAGGCATGATTAACTTTTATCGACGCTTCATTCCGGGTGCCACTGCTGACCAGGAACTGTTGAACGATTACTTTGAAGGTTACAATAAAAACAGCACATCTCTGGTCTGGATAACGTTGTCGCAGATTCAACTGTGACACAGAGTCCAAAAAAACACGGGCGATAAATGGAGTTTCAAATTTATCATACACAATGACTAGAGCTATAGCAAGTATGATGTATGACGACCTGCGTGATGGCAATGTTACGGTTGATGAAACTGAAGTCGCTGCTGTCATCGATTTTGAAGTAGACTGTAGAGCTGTCATTGTTGTGTCAGCAGAAATTACAGGAACGGCAGTTTTGTAAGTTATGCTACCACCTAAATGAAGCATAGTATGGTGCATGCGTTGGTACACATGGCTGCTGAAGGGACACTTACTGTCCATATGTGATTTTTGTAGGCAATTAAAATATAATTTCGATTGTTCAACAGCCTCGAGTCTCTTAGGAACTTCTAGCCGCTTGAATAGTTTGCACTTGAATATGTAGTGACTATTAGCGTTGCAAAATGTGCGGGTCGGTGACGACTTTTTCGTTGAGAACGAGTGGAACGTGTGAGTTTGTCTGGGCCCATGCATTGTTTATTGCGACGGATTGTGTTTTGGGGGTTGGCTGGCTGCCGATGATTGCGGTTGATTTGTTTTCAAAGAATGAATAGTTGGCTGACTGCAATTTAATGCATCTTGTAATGATGAATTTTTTGACGACATCATATAAAGCAATAGTTGAGGTTGGTGAGTGGTGAATCAATTTTCACCTCGTATCTGCATCAAATTTCGAGACAATTAGATATAAAATCATCTAAAAAGTCGTCGCAACTCTCTATAGGCTTCAGAGGCCTGGGCTAGAGACCGAATATGTGAATTAAAATGGTTGACAAGCTCCATCAACCGCTTAGGGCATGCCTTATCTAAAGACTTAAATATGAAAAGAGTCTTTCATTTGTTCTTCAGTGATTCTTTTTGGGTTTTCAAAATGATCGAAAAGCAATTGTCGCGCCACCGAATAATTTTCACCGACAAAGTCCAAATTATCTAGGATGGTTTTGGCTGTCCTTGAAGTGAGCTGCGTAGGTATTAGAATTTAGTGATGTCGGCTAAGTTTTGATTGTTGTGTACGAGACCATCAAAAGAATTTATGAAATCAGCCCATTACATCAAATCACCAGAAAACTTCAGAACAATTTCAGGAAGCCTTGGTGTTTGAATCAGAAGAGCAGGATTTACTGATGCTTGAGTTTCAGGTTTGATCTTCGGCGCCGTTAATTCGTCGATTCGCTGTTCGATGTCCGGACCAACAGTCGTCTTTAACTCATTCCTTCGTGTCATATCAATTTTACTGGATTTACCTTTCAACTCGAACTACGTTTGAAATTTTACAAAATTCTTGTAGCTATCGTTGAGCTCATTTAATTGCCACTGACATAAATGTTTCGATGTGCTTAATTGTTCCTTATGAAATTTGACCACATTTGTGATATTGTTGATCTGTATCTCGATACAACCTTTTAATCGACGATCACCAGCCATGATTTATTTAGCAGCAAACAATAAGAAAATATTATTCAGTTATAACTAATCTCGTTATAATTTGTTTGTAGAATAACGATGGTCCGTAGCCGAACAAACTTCACATGCACGTTCTACAAAATAATTCACAACACAAAGTATCACGAAATTTCTGCACGTGTAGTTTTTGTGCAATAGATTCACAATTTCTGCCAGAAAGCTTACGTGAATCGATATTTATTTCTGTATCGTCACTGGAAGATCCCTATGGCACATAGAAAGCGTGGCCAGCCGGAAAACAGCAACCTTTTTTTGTAGCAAATCTTTCTCAAAAAACTTTAAAATGGTTGATATACTAACGTTCGGAATATTGCAAAAGGCCTTCGGTGATAACTGTATGTCGCGAGCAAGTGCTTTTGATTGGTACAAATCGTTCAAAGAGGGTCGAGAACGTGTTGACGACGAACCACGTCTAGGACAGCCATCAACATCAACTGATGATCAACACGTTAATAAAATCAAGGAATTGGTGCTCGAGAATGGACGATTAACAGTCAGAGACCTTACTGGCATCGTTGAAATATCGGAAGGATCAGTGAAAACCATTTTGAAAGATCATTTGGGCCTAAGTCGTAAGTTGTACTCATTCTGCTTACATAATTAGCCCCATCGTATACATCTTGAATTATAGAAAAAAAATATGAGGTTGTGTTGTAATTTTAAACAACAAACGATCAGACCGAATTATGTTTCGCTATTTATGAGATGTAAATCCCATGAAACCCGTGATTCCACGGGATTCACGAAACTCACGTGAATCGTGGAACTCACGGGTCTCACGAGATTCATAGGATTCACAGGACTCACGCGATTCACAGGATTCATGGGATTTAGGGAATCAATGAATCCTATAAATGTTGTGAATCCCGTGAATCCTGTGTATCCTACGTGTCCCGTGAATTCCATGAATCTCATGAATCCCGTGAGTCCCGTGAATTCCGAGAGTCCCACGAATCGGGCGAGTCCCATGAATCCGGTGAGTCCAGTGAATCCTATGAATCCTATGATTCCAGTGAATCCCGTGAGTCCTGCGAATCCCATGAATCTCATGAATCCCATGACTCCTGTGAGTCCTGTGAATCACATGAATCTCATGAATCCCATGCCTCCTGTGGCTCCCTTGAATCATAGGAGTCCCATGAATCTGACGAGTTCCATAAATCTCATGAATCCCGTATAAGGCAATAATCAATGTCATCCACCGAATGATATAAAATCTCAAAGGCCAATTTCACTTCTACCAAGGTTAGTGAAATTGTTTGAGAGGCTGTTTCTCAAAAGATTGAAAAGATCCATAGATCAAAGAAACCTTATCCAAGAATATTATTTTAGTTTCAGAAAGAGAAACACTCAACTAATGAGCAGGTTCATAGGCTTACAGATGTCATTGAGAATACATTAGAGAGGAAAAAGCTTTGCTCTAGTATCTTCTTAGGTGTGGCGCAGGCCTTCGATAAGGTGTGGACTCTTCAAACTACATAGAGATTTACCAAAACATAATCATATGATTTTAAAATCATACATAGAGAGTCGCCATTTTCGGGTGAAATATGAAGAAAAATACTCCAAGCTAAAAAAGATTTCGGCGGGAGTCCCGCAGGGTAGTGTTTTGGGACCTATTCTTTACCTGCTCTACCTATGTTGCCGTTGCAATATTTGCTGATGATACTGCAGTACTCTCACTATCGAGGAAACACAATGAGACTTCAAGAAGCATGTGGTAAAATGGGCAAAAATGTGGCGTATCGGGCTCAATGAATCAAAACCCACGCTTATGAAATTTACTAATCTAAAAGTCAGCTACAAACCTGTAATCATTAACGGTCAGCAGATTCCGTATGCAAATAAGGCTAAATGCCTAGGGATGACCTTAAATACCAGACTCAGATGGAAAGAGCACGTTAAAAAGAAAAAAGATGAACTTAATATCAAATATCGTAAAATGTATTGCTGCTCGGGCAAAATTCGGAATTGTCAACCGAAAATAAATTGCTATTATATCAAGAGGTGCTAAAGCCTGTATGAACTTACGGAATTCAGCTCTTGGGCTGTACAAAGAAAACCACCCCAAATAATACAAACACTCCGCGGTACATTAGCAATGATGACCTTCTTAGGGACCTAAATATTCAGACAGTTCAAGAAGAAATAAATAACTTGCAGTAATTCATGGACAACATATTTATCAACACGTAAATGAAGAGCTTCGTGGTATGTTGGACACTTCACATGCAGTAAGGCCATTGTCGATAACGAAATAATTGATTTAATGGATTAAGGACACCAGTGCAAAGACTACTTCAGTAAATGACCTATGAATGGAGCGGGCCAATGAAAAATTACTGGTTGAATTGAATTCAGTTGTAATAATTTGAATAAAATAAAAACATTATTAGAGTATTTATTACAGATTGAAAGAAAATCATAACGTCGTAATCAAACGTCCTCTTCCTTTTATTTTCCATATACATAATACTGTGGGCAAAAAATAGTAAGACTTTGTTCATAATTTTAAAATTCTTTACTTATTTCTCCAAATATATTTCGTCCCCCTCAAAGAAATCCCCCGCTCCCCCGGCCTCAATACACTTGTGCCAACGTTTTTCAATCCTCGAAACAGTTGTTAAAGTCAATTTCCAGAATAGCCTCCAATGTGCGTAGCGATTCGCGTTTAATGTCTTCAATTGACTCAAAACGGTTTCCCCACGAGCGCTCGTTTGAGTTTGCTGAACAACCAGAAGTCACACGGAGCTAAATCAGGCGAATACGCCTGTAATTCCGACCTCTTTTTACGAATAGCTTCACGCAAACGACGCATATCACTCAAATAGTATCCCTTGTTGACAGTTTGGCCGGTTGGAAGGAATTCGGAGTGCACCACACCTCGATAGTCGAAGAAAACTGTCAACATCACATTGATTTTTGACTTGCTTTGCGTGGTTTTTTCGGCTTCGGCTCATCTTTGGTACGATATTCGGCCGATTGATCGTCTGTTTCCGGATCGTAAGCATAGATCCAAGACCCATCGTCAGTTATAATAGGTTTCATGACATTCTGGTAGCCGAAAAGCATCGTTTCACAGACGTCAACACGACGCTGTTTTTCCAAAAAATTGGGTGATTTTGGAACCAATCGTGCTTAAACTTTTCTTAGGCCTATAATATCCTTCCGATATTTCAACGATGCCAGTACGGTCTCTGACTGTTATTCGTCGATTCTCGAGCACCAATTCCTTGATTTGATTAACGTGTTGATCATCAGTTGATCTTAATGGCCGTCGTAGACGTGGTTCGTCGTCAACACGTTCTCTCTCTCACAAAATTGATTCCGCACACAAAATTTAATGGAACTTCTTTGTTGAATAATTTCTCTCATTGTAAAAATCGCCGAATGCACTTTTTGTACTTCAGAAAGACAAGCGTATACTAAACACTAATAATTATTTTGATGTGACATTTGGCACAGATGTCACTGACAGTCATACTAACAAAGAAAAAAAAATATTTCGACGAATGGTTTTCCGCGCGAAATTTAAATTAAAAAGTTTTACTACTTTTTGCCCACAGTAGTACATCAAATGTATCGAACCAGTGTGAAAAAATATTTGTACACATGGAAAACGAGAACAAACAACTGGATTATTTTAAATTTAACTTATAATATTTTGTATTTACTTTATGCATAATTTTAATTTTAGTTTAAATATTAATTTGTCGTTTCTAGCTGGAAACCCACATTAATTAATTACAATAATATTATTTATTTGTTCTGCGTCCGAATACTGAGTTTTACTACTGTAAGACTGGAAACTAACTACATCTGTTAGATTCTGGTAAAACTAATTAGGAATAAAATCATGAAACAATCTAAGTTTCGTTGACTGATATCGTCGCAATGGTACCAAAACTTTTGTGATTTTTGCGAATATTGTTTATTTTGTAATGCCATAGCGGAAAATCTAGAATGAAAAATTGAAAAATTCGCCGTCAATTTTCCAATAAAACTTCAATTAAAATTTTAAGATAGAAATGTTGGTGATCGATGGTTAGTTTTTATGCTATGGTACCACGAAAAGACGTGTTTTTGAAATATACGTGAATCGGGGCCAGATTTTTAAACTTAAAATTTAACTTCAATTAAAAAACTCAGGACACACGAATTTTGTGTATTTGTTGTAAACAATGATAAAATAAACGTTACACTCACAAATAATCCGTATTATGATCAGATTCTTCTAGGTACCAAACGAAATTGTCTAAATTGTGAAATATTCGGTGCAAATTGTATCCAAATGAGAAGTGGTAACACTAAAGTCGATATTACATATTTTGGCAATCTTTCATATGGTCCGAATCTTCCGCGGCACTCTACATGTGGTACGTACAATTTAGATATCGGAAGGTTGTTTATGGTATTTCAATATATTGTCAGGCTTGTTGAATTCATTCCACTCATATACATGTGGAGGGCGGCTGTTGCCAAATTATTTTGATTCATTCCTTTGATATAATAGTTAATGTTTACAGAATGCTTTAATATTTATTTAATCTTGAAATTTGTTTTATCTAGCTCTTGTATTCAAATTTCATGTCTGCCGTATTTTAAGAATTTTTCAAACAGCGTTTATTAAAATATTGCCTGCGTAGATGTTAATCACAAGGAAAAAAACCAAACAACAGTATCACTTCCAGCAAGGCGGAACGACTGTTTATACCAGATACAAATGTTCAAATATAATAAAGGCCATGTACATTTTAAATTTTTATTAATCGGATGATAATATTAAAAATCCAAATTAATAAAATACTGTTAATTTGTAATTTTAATTATAAACAAAAAAGTGTGGTATAAACTTTTCCAACCATACGATAATTACGTGTAATCCGATAATAACCACTAAAAATCGAACGGAAAAACAGAGGGGAAATATTACAAAGAGAAATCGAACCCGTAATGGGGCCGTAAAAACGTAATCTCGTTTATTTTCCGATAATACAGAACAAAATCAAATTAGTCAGATGATTGATAATTACGGTAGTTGTACAGCATAATTAAAGCTATTTATAGATTATAAAAATCAGCACGATACTAAACAAATTTCTTAGAATTCGAGAGTAATGTTTATGGATTATATTACATTAAGATAAAAAACAACAAACACTAATTATTCGCAATAAATCAAAATTTCTTTTCAAACCCCCTGCCAATAAATTGATTGTCACATTATCTAAGTTAGTTGTTATTTGCATTACAGACATACACAATCAATTTATAAAATTGCGAAGCAGAAAGTCATATACAAATCGGGTTAAACGATTTAATAATTAATTGATTGTGATTGTTTTAGGGCTGCCAGTAGGGAAAAAATTTGTCACGCACATACATATCAACAAATGCTATTTTGTCATTTTGTTTTCTTGAATTTTCAAGAACGAAATGAATGGAATTCTAGCGCTTTTATATTAATTCCTGTTATAAGCGCCAAAAATCAACGAACTACTCGGGGAGTCTCATAAATAAAATTGAACGTCTAATAACATTGAAACCGCTTCTCAATCAAAATAAACAAAACTCTAGACTTCTATTCAGGTTTTAACATTTTTGATGATCAACCTTAGTTGAATTTCAGATTCGATTTTGTCGAAAATTACGATTTTTTGCCGGTATGCAGGTTTGAATCCAGTTTGGTTCGGATTTCTAACCTGAAGGTAGATGCAGTTTGATTTCAACGTAAAATGTATGCCAGCTAGTGGACTATTTTAAAACTAAACCATAAATAAACCATATCAGCCGGAGCCAAACAAGTATGGCACACGTAGCACGATGCATTGAGCATCATTGTGCACTATATGCTTTTCAGCAGGAACCTTATAATTCCAGTCGGAACCTGATAAATTCTACAAGAACCATATAACAGCCAAATCGACAATGTCACAACTAGCACGATGCATTGTACACTATATGATTTTTCAGCCGGAACCTTATAAATCCAGAAACAGACGATTTTTTGGAGAGAAAAAAACCTTACAAATTCAGCCGGAACCATACACTCCGGAACCAGCCGGAACCTGAATTTTTGGCTCCTCCACCATTTTATATTTTTCGTCTATTACGAATTGGTTTCGATCGTTTCTATTTACACAAATGATTATATGCACCACACTTATGCACATTTGACAAGAAATTGTGTAAGTTTGTATTCCAATAATATGCATAAACATTCGAAATATGTACCGTTCGATTTGCAAACGAGAATATCACGGAAAAAACAGTTAGGATATGAAATTATACGCTCAAAATTTTGATAAATGTTGGACGGAGTCGCTTAGGAGAGGGGGGGGAGAATTTATAACTTAAATAAGCTCGACGTTTATAATTTGAAGTTATAACAATGATCAAGTCAATCATCCCTGTGTCCGACCAAATAAAAGGGTATAAAAAATATATAAACCAACTATTCGTTAATGATAGAGTAAAACGTAAGTGAAGTAATCCCACGATCAGGCAACACTAATCAATAAAAACCCCATTTGCTCTTGCGTGAAGCTAGCCCAGCCCAGGATTTCTTTAAATTGATTCAAACTAAAACGTAATTGGTGAAGTTAGCCCAGCCCAGAATTTATTAAAAATCACGTTAAATACAAAAATTAAATTCGTGATATTTAAATTAAGAGAATTTTATATCAATAGAACATGTACGAACTAAAATTACATGCGTGGCAACTTTGCGAAATTGGGCCCTATGGGCCAGATATATCTTTTATATCCATACAACTCGTATTTAAACAAAAATTAAATTTAAATTTCGCACGTTAAAAGTATAAACTTGTCGGATTAAGGCTATGTGGTTTTGAGATCGTCATACTCCTGCCTTACTTTTATGCGTACGAGCAATGATAACTTCTATGCGTACGAGCGGCATTATAGATTTTTGAATTCCAAAATTTGAATATTTTGTGATAAACCACGATTCACTATCCGAGCTCAGTGTACCAGTTCTTGTAAAACGACATGTTAGAGAGGGTGTTAACACATTTATTTTTGATTTAAGAAAACATTTTTATTTCAACATAATGAAAAATAGTTCCGATTGAATGTGAAATACAACATCAGGCAAATGGCCACCACGAAACCTCTTTCACAGGGTTATTCTTTTGTTGAAATTTTGAATAAGGTTTTTGCATAAATGTGGCTGCATTTCACCAATAACGCGCCGTATTTCCTCTTTAAGATGTTCAACTATTTCAGGCTTATTCGCATACACCTTTTCCTTCACATAGCCCCAAAGAAAAAAGTCCATCGGTGTTAAATCGCACGATCTTGGTGGCCAATGTTGATCGCAAAATCGATAAATGGCATGGCATGGAAAAATATGTTCTTCACATCAATCACATCCAATTCGGGCCACAAAAACTCCGTTAACATTTCGCGATATCGTACTCCATTAACTGTTAATGGAGCGCATTTTCAACAAAATACGGCCCAATTACTCCGCCAGCCCAAAATGCACAGCAAACAGTTACTCGCGTTGGATGCATTGGTTATTTGAGTATCACACGAGGATTTTCAGCGACAGTTTTGCTTATTTACGTATCCGTCGAGTTGAAAATGTGTCTCATTTGAAAAAATGATTTTCTTCGAAAAATCCGCTTTAATTTGATGATGTTCCAACACCCAATCAGCAAAATCATGGCCCTGCGCATACTCTCTTAGCTTGATTTCTTGCACCAATTGAACCTTGTACGCGTGCAAATGCAGATCTTTTACCAAAATTCGTTGCATAGTGCTTCTGGAAATGTTTAATTCTTGATCACGATACCGAATGGAAGTTCCTGGATTCTCGGGCACAGATTCCCTTACTGTGGCTATATTTTCGAGTGATCGACAAGGATGACGACGAACAATGATCTTCTGATCCATCAGTGTAAATTTGGTCTCAAATTTTGTAATCAAACGCCTCACTGTCGATTCATTTGGCGCATTATTGCGACCGAAAACTTGACGTAATTCGCGAACTGTTTTCGCAAAACTTTCACCATTTTTGTAATGTATTTTTACAATAATTAAACGTTGTTGGTTTGAATACTCCATTCTCTTAAATCGCGCGGTCTGTACGTGACAACTGTCAAAAAAAATCACCGTACAACTCGTATTAACAAAATGGCGGCAAATTTAAATCCGGCGCTCTTGCTGAGACACCCTTTACATAGGTTTTTGCAAAAAATTTAATGACAGATACTGGGCGAAGGTAATATCAAATTTCTGGGCTAACATTGATCGGATAATTGAATCTCGCTATGGGTTAAAATTATTTTATGGGTTGATGTTTCAGTGTCATTATAGTTTTTCCTGGGATGATAAATGTTGATATGGCAGAAATCGTGGGCTGGCAGTAATATCCTGGGACGGCACAAGTATCGTGATAGTTTAGTGGAGCCATTTTTTATTTTTTTAGGATGAAAGCTGAGCTAACTTTATATACGTTGAATTGGTGATATGCAATTTGCAAATGAATTTAAACTGTGATTTTTAATTTTAAAAACTGAAATTAATTTTACGTGTACAAATTTTTATTAAATACAATTAAAAAATATTAGAATTTAACTCATAAAGAGTTTACTTTTTATTCTGTAAAATAGTTGTTTATTCCCTAGGCCATCATCAATGTCCTCGTCTAACTCAACTGAGTTCAACTGGTCTGCTTCAGCTACAAACATTTATAATTTGCGTCACTTTTCGGGTGTGTAGTGTAATTGACGCGCAACGAGCGCACATCGGAATCGGTTTTTACACACACCAAACGTCCGCTCCACGATATTTCTACCTATTGAATGGTACTCATTGTACCGAGCCTGAGGAGATCTCGATTCTGGGGCTCGGAATGGTGCCATCGGTACTGGCTGCAACTTATATCCAGCGTCCCCTATCAAAATATATTAAGTCTTATAAGGAAAAAGTAATTACTGATTGTTTCTTAAATACTACCTATAACCACGAGTTCTTGTCACCGTTAGTGTAAGCTAGCATCAGATTATTTTTTAATTTTGATAAATCCTTAACCATAGCGTCATATGGGAAGAACCAGGATATTTTCCATTTATGCACCTGATTTTCATTTGATACACCTATAATTGATACTTATACTATCATCACATTAACACTGAAAAATCCTTTCCTGTTATAAGTATTGTACTTCTTCGTTTGGTCTGATAATTTTTACGTGCGTGCATCCGCAGATTTTTCAAAAAAAAAATTACAAGCTCGTTTCTCTATCTCGCTCAATTTAAATGTAATCCGTTTATTACACAAATTACCTTCTAATGCATTTAGCATTTCGGTAAAAACCAAAGAAAATGTTGGTTGTGCCACCCCGATAAAAAAAAATCGTCGCCCGTGCCTTTCCGGTAACTGCCCTCAGCGAAAAATCTTAGCACAGACGCCAATTTTAAAATTTTAAAATATTGGGAATTGAGGACAATCGTATTTGATTTTTTAAGTGTGCCTGTTCCACGTCTTCTAATATACAAATAAATCCCACTTTTGAGCGCCAGAAATATGATATAAAACTAAAAAAACTATAATCTACATGGTGGCTGACACGAAGTGTCAACGAATTTTATTGAATTGAAGTAAAAAATGTTCACAAATATTTAGGTTTTCGAAATGCATTAGCAGTTTTCGGTTTGGCCATCCGTAGCCGCGATTATGGCCGACAAAGCTATTGCATGCAGCACGAAAGTGGCTCTGCGGTATTTTGGCCAATTTCCGGCGAAGCGCCTGCTTGAGATGATCGACACTTTGGTATTTTTTGTTCCAACCTTGCTCTTCAAAATATCCTAAACCGAGAAATCTAGCGGATTTGCATCCGGTGAATTTGGTGGCCATTAAGCAGTGAAAATCAACCGCGGAACGTTGTTTCTCAGCCAATCTTGATTGACGCGCGCTTTATGACTCGGCGCCAAGTCCTGTTGAAATGTCCAGGTACCTGTGACCGAAATGTTTTTGTTCCCAAGGCTTCAACGCCCCCTCCAACATATGATCTCGATAAATTTGAGCATTTATCTTGATGCCACGGTCCAAAAAACGAGCGGTGAACGGCTTTCGCCCGTTACAGCGGCCCAAACCATCACCATCGGCGGCGCTTAGTTTCGAGTTGCAATCCGTTGGTAAAAATTTTCACTAGAACGGCCGGGCAAGTAAATCCGGTCGTTTTGCTTGTTCACATATTGCTCAATAACGAGCGATGACTCATCGGAGAAAACCAAATTCGTCAAATCGCCACTTTCGTGCAAGTGTAACAACTCCTTTGCTCTTTCCACTCTAACTTTTTATGAGCATCGGTGAGACCATGCGTTTTATGGAATTTCAAGGCTTTTAGTCCAAGATGATCTATCAATATATGCTGCATCCGTTCGAGCGAAATTTTCGCCTCACGACCAATTTTTCTGCCGCTACGGCGCGGATTCCGAGCCAATTTGGCTTTCACCTTCCGAATGATATCCGGCGATGTTGCAGTGCGTTTCGGTTCACCACCATGGCGTTTTGCAATGCTACCAGTATCGTTATAACGATTTATGGTGCGATACACAAACATTTTATTCACATGCAGATGTTTTACCTGGTTAACAATCTGCGGCTGTGGTTTTCCAGCCAAATATAGAGCAATCACACTATTACGCTTGAATTCCAATGCGGATAACTTTTTTTGTGAATATTTCCACTAAAATGCTTTTATACGCTTGTAAACAATGGAATTAACTGTCATTAGTGTAAATTTGAGTGCTCTGTCATCACTGGTTTGACAGCAATGACAGTCTGAGGTTGGTAACACTTCGTGTCAGTCACCCGGTATATATATAAAAATGGATCGTGGTTTGTTCGGATGCTTTAAACTTGATAACGACTAGACCAAATTGGATACTTCCTTCTGCGGGTTTGTTATTTTATCTTTTTTTCTTTCTATCTTCTCTCTACATCTATATACTCGTACAGCAGGCCATCTACCTTTTTTTTGAACTAGCAGTTATTTTGAGTATGGTAAGGGTTATGTCACTTCTGATTTGACAGAAAGTTAGTTTTATCCTTCCGCTGAACGAAAATAGTAGTGTATTCGCTTGAACAACGCTGGGAAATATTGAAACATTACTTCGAAAATCATGGTAATGTTGCAGAATGTGTGCGAAAATTGCGTGCGGTTTTCGGAAGAAACGAAGTGCCGGGAGCTCCATATGTGCGTTATTTTGTGAATAAAGTTAAAGAAACCGGCTTGCTAATTAATAAACCAACACGAACCAAGCAGCCAACCAAGCGTACACCCGAAAATATTGATGCTGTAGCCGAGAATGTGCGTGAGTTGCCGAGAACGTCAACTCGTCATCGTGCTCAAGAATTGAACATTTCACGCACAACATTGCGACGAATTCTGCATAAAGACTTTGGTATGACATCGTATAATTTTCATTTGGTTCAGTAATTGAAGCAAGGAGACCACCATTGCGTTTTCGGTTCGCTGAGTGGGTTTGTGATCGACTTGAAGATTTTGGTCCGGTGACATCACTGGGCCATTTTTCTTTGAAAATGCGCCATGATAAACGATTTTTTGTTCCCGGCACTTGAAGAGGAGGACATAGGCAACATTTGGTTTCAACAAGATGGCGCTCCGTGTCACACAGCACACGTTTCAATTGATATTTTGCGCACTGTATTCGAAGATCGTATTATCAGCCGACATGCTGATGTGATTTGGCAGCCTCGGAGCTGTGGTTGGACTATTATCTTTGGGATGCCGTCAAAGATAAGTGTTGCGCCGATAAACCAGCATCGATTAATGCTCTCTAGAACAATATTCGCATTGCCATTGAAGACATAATGCCGCATACCATCGAAAATGTGCTCAAAAATTGGACCGACCGTATGGAGTACGTCAAGGCCAGCCGAGGCGGTCATATGAATGAAATAGTATTCCATAATTAATCGGGAGGATTGTTCTTTACAATGAAAAAATAAATTTGAAAAAATATTGAGAACTTTTTGCTTTATTGAGCGTGATTTTAATGCGCGGAATATAGGAGTGAGAGTTGATAATTGAGTCAAGGAGAATTTAAATTCTATAGGGCAAATTTCATGACTTCATATTTTCGAAAGGTAAACTCGGCCTATTCTTTTGGCGACTACACACGAGTGAGCATCCGAGTTTACAAAGGCAGAAATATTAAAATTTATAATTAAGCGATATTGGCGGATTTTCATGGAAAATTAGGGTACATTTAAAATATAAAACGACTGAACCAATTATCTATTTCTGAGTGATATAAAGGTAAATTATTGATTAGTGAAATCTTTTTGTGCGATTTATACAAAGTGATGATCATTTACAGTTCGATATTTGATACGACGCCATGAAGAGGTCATGGTAACATTGGTCGGCGTTCTCAGAATGCAACGCGACACCGAAATACCGCAGCACGTCGAACGGAAGAGGAACGTGCTATTGAAAGGGAATCAGCTCGAATCAAAATGAATGAAAATCGTGCGCGACATTCAGAAGATATCAATGAAGCTTACAATGAGCAACAACGATTGAGAAGAAAAGATGTTCGTGCTCGGCAAGTGATGAAGCAAGATCACAACGTGCTACTATTGAACGACATCGTCGACAACAACAAATTCCGATGAACATTGAACGTGCAGCCTTTCGATATGAGCCAAACATTCAATACAGTGAGCATGCATCAGTTCAATTCGGTCAGATGCTTTTAGTTAATGTGCGCGGTTCAACTTCATTTGAGTCATTGCGGAATGTGAATGGTACGGTCTGCAATATTTCGAGAAGCATGTCAACAGTTACAATTGCTTGAAGACGAAAATCACTGGAATAAAACGCTAGACGAAGCAATAGCAACTTCGCCCGCCAATCAAGTTCGTACACTTTTTGCTATGATCATTTCGACATGTCAGCCTTCAAACCCACGTCAATTATGGGATACGTACAAAGATGACATCGCAGAAGACATTTTGCATTGCTTTGATGACATCTACAATAAAGCGTGCTGATTGAAGATTTATGAGTAGCAAACTTTTGACTGAAATTCATATGCCAGCGCCAAGTCGTCAAACTAGAGATGTATTGAATCGTGAATTGGAACGCGAGCGTGCTTGAGACAGGACAACTATGCAACAACAAGTACAAACAAATGTTCCACTGTTGAATGAACAGCAAAAGAGTGCGTATGATCAACTGATGAAGGCTATCGACGATGGAAACAGCGAACTTTTTTCCCTTGATGCGCCCGGAGGAACTGGGAAAACGTTCCTGATATCAATGATATTAGCAAGAATTAGCTCTCGCATCTACCGGAATTGCTGCAACAATTATAAAGTGAAATTCCTAAATTCTTTGGATTTGCCTGGCTTGCCGCCTTATCATTTGCGTCTTAAAGTTGGTTCTGTCATCATTATGTTACGAAATCTTCATGCCCCGAAACTGTGCAATGAAACGCGACTGATTGTGACGAAGCTAATGAACAATGTGATAGTGGCACGGATTTGGAAAGGGTCGTTCAAGGTAGAAGAATGCCTAATTCCGCGAATTCCTCTGACTTCAACCGGTTTGATGTTCCAGCCCAAACGCGTTCAGTTCTCCGTGAAACTTGCATTTGCGATGACCATAAATAAGTCACAAGGGCAGTCGCTGGAAGTGTGCGGCATAAATCTGGAAAAGTCATACTTTTCACACGGACAGCTATATGTGGCGTGTTCCCGAGTTGGAAAACCATCCTCACTCTTCGTTTACGCTGCAGAGCAGAAAACAAAAAGCGTAGTGTATCATGCAGCCTTAAATTGAATACAGTTTTTAGATTTCAATAAAACGATATAGAACTCAATACTTGATTTTATTATATTTTCGCCAAATATTGGACTGAACGAAGTCCGTCTGGTCAGCTTTCCCTATAAATATAGGATAATGAATTCATTTAAATTCGAAAAGTGTTTCATTCAATCTATAATTGAAATTATATTGTTGTGTCATCTGTTAATTATCGATAATTTTCGACCAAAAAACAAATAAAGGGGGGAGTCATGGTAGAATCTCTCAAACATTTCCTTTTCCGTGCCAATTCTATAATTAGTCTTTTGTCGTCCTCGTCAAAACACAAATCAAATGAATTCGTTTAATTTAAAAATTATATAACTTGATTAAAATAATGTATTAAGTTGATTTGAAATTGTATTTAGTATCACTCGTATATCTCACAAATACATGGTCGGCGATTGATCGTCGTTGAGGAAGGACGTGTTTTTGTCTCTCCTTTAAATGAATAAATAATTTATTTTAAATGTATTTTAATTAACTAATAAAAAGTATAATATTGATATAGTTGATAATTTTAATAAATAATAATTTCAATAATAATTTGCGTGAATTTAATAAGTGAAGTGAATAATTGTACGTATTGTATATTTATTTTAAGCTGTGTACGGTGCGCTTGTGATGGTATAGAATATGTACATAACAATTTTCGTTTATATGTATTTTGATACCGTTGCTTGAACGCATCGTACGCAGTGTATGTAAATCTTCAATATGTATGACTTTTTTGATTCCAATGGATGCCTAAGATAAGTGTTTTTCATTATTTTAATTCATATTTTTCCGAAATAAATTTTAATTATATAAAATATGTATTTAACTGTTTCTATTTGCGTAAACGTGTTAAGAGAGGAGCGTAAAATAAAATACCATTTCATTTATATGTTTTGGTTTAGTATATTAAATAGATACATACATTTCTATTTTTTGTTTTTGCGCTTGTTGCGTGAGTGAGAACTGAGAATAGATTATTATGATCATGCTTATACCAAATTCGTTTGCTTTTACAACAACAATTTGACCGGATTTTATGTAAACGAATATGAAAGAAATTTGATCGACTTTTGTAGTAATATTTGTGAAAAGAAAGACAAAAAATTGTTTGTTATAAATGGCGGGTTTATCATTTCACCTTGTTAGCATCGGTATAATAAAAAATTATATAGCAAAGAATTAAAATGTTCAATAAGTGTCTCCCATTTCTCAATTTAATTAATTTATTTATCAATAATTTTCAATTAAAAGCATAAGGAATTATATAATTTCGCACATAAACACAACATTTTAGTACACAAGATATTTCGAAAATACGTCGCACAAACAAAATTACAAATTATCCTTAAAATTTTAATAAATCTATTAAAAGCAAAAACACACAAGAAATTTTGAAAATTCGTCGCACAAAATTACAAATTATCCATACAATTTTAATAAATTTATTAAAATTAATTTAAAATTTATTAATTAAAACTGAATTGTACAAATGGCGCGGGGTCTTTGTTTTGATGTTATGTTTTGACGTTTACTTTTGTATATATGTATGCGTCAAAATCTAACAAAAAATCAAGATTTTTTAAAATTGATCTAGCCGATTTGTTAGATCAAGATTTTTGTGTGAAAAAAATTTGTAATGTGAAAAATGTTGATCTGACAGCTGAATCCGATCAAATCTTTTTGATCTGACAGTTCGAACGAATTTAGTATTAGTGTTTTATAATTTATCCCTTCCAAGTTTCAACTAAAAAAGAATAAACAGGAAATAGACAAATAAAATACATAAAACAAAATTTTGAGGGGATAAATATATGACGAAATTGGATAGAAACTAAACAAGCATGATCGTGGTTATTCTGTACTTTTCGTTTTCTCCTTGACAGATGAATTCATTCATTCATATACACCCATCCTCCGATTTACATGGTAGATTGGTTCCGCGGAAAACGTATTATCGCATTCATATATACAGATCCTAGAAGTAGAAGTATAAATTAATAATTTATTAATTTGAATTTTAGGTTTAGTGTAAAATTAAATTAAATTTCTTAAATTTCTTATTATTCTTGTTTTGAACGTGAAAATAATAATTTAACGAATTTTGGAACTCTAGCTTAGGACATGTAGAGGTAGGCGGCTGTGACCGAATTGGAATTGTTGGCTTAACTTTATAACTTTGCTATTTCTGCGAATATTTGAATATTTGGAATTACATGGAAGCTACGGAGTACATTTGAAATGCAGTCAAATTTGCTATATGTAGATAGTTTTTCGGGATCATGCTTTTTAATTAAATTTTTTTCTAGATTATTTGGAAGACTGTAAATTGGTAAAGGTTTTGGTTAACTTGTTCTAGGTTGGACAAATAATTATCGACGTATGTCGATTATATAATTTATAATTTATTTAATGCTGTTGTAGATATGTATATGTGTGTGTATATGTATGTGTATGTATATATATATATATATATATATATATATATATATATATATATATATATATATATATATATGTGTATGTATATGTATATATATATATATATATGTATATGTATGTATATGTATATATATGTATATATATTTGTATATATGTGTATATGTATGTGTATATGTGTGTGTATATGTATATATATATATATATATATATACAATAGTTAACTATCGTAGATTAATTTAATATTTTCTGATTTATTTATTTTATAATTAAAGCATTGAACCATATAATTGGGTTATTTGATTATCATGGATCCTACAGATGTGCTAGCTACTTATTATTAATTCTGTTATCTTACAGATTCCTGATTACTTTAATAGTTTTATTTAATTTTGGTTGAATTTGTTTAGGTATTGGGGATTCTAAAGCTGTGAAAAACATTCATTATTAATACATTACCTTAGAGATTCCAGATTAGCTGTTTTCGGAACCAGTTTTCGTTTGGTCATTTTCTATTTTTATAAATAAACATATTTGTATTAGATTAGGGATGATAAGGACAAGTGACTTCCATAAATATTTTTTTATAAATAAATCCATCAAATCAACAGACTTAGACGTTAGGAAGGCCGTGCGTGCTTTTCCTGGATTCGATTTATTTTATTTGTTTTATGAGAACCAAATTAATTTAGTTAATACTAATCGTTACTTTACATTTATTTTATTCAAGTATAATTTTATTATATTGTATATATATATATTGTCCTAAATATACTAATGAATTTTAGAGTTATTTTGAATATAGTTCAAATAACTTTGGTTTCAGGAAATTCTACTGTAAGTTGCGGAGTTGCAGAATTAAATTTCAGGAAATTTACAGATGCTTGTGAATTAATGCTTCATTGTAATTGCTGATTGTGTAGTTTAGAATTGTGTTGTCATTTTATTACTAACGACTTTACATAGGTGTCTGTAACGGGTCGAGTCAACCAATTTTGGTTAGGAAGCCGAAAAGTATTAATAGAATTAAATTTCAGGAAAATTCCAGATGCATGTGAAATAATAATATTTTTTCTTAGGTTGCCGTTTTAAAGAAGCAATTGTTGAAGACCAATACCATCGTTATCCATTAACCTATTAAGCCTTTATCCTTCATCTAGTAGATTAGAATTGTGTTGTCTTTGTGTTACTAACTATCGGCTATACCTAGGTGTCTGTAACCGGGCCGATTCTGTCCCACTTAACTAACCTATCCAATCCTTCGGTTTTGTTATGTGTAAAAAGGGTGTACGGTGGACCCGGCGTCATCCGGGAACTCAAGCCTAAGAACTTGGTCGTACATTCAAAATCAATCAATCAATCAATCAACTCGTATATCTCACAAATACATGACGCCATATTTATTTTGACAGATAAAATTTATTACAATTCACGATAGATAATTAAAACGAGAAAATTCACAAAATTGCGACATGTTCTCGGTTTACGGGGCAATACTAATAAGTCATTTTGTTTTTCTTACAAAAAACAAAATAAAAAACTTCACGACACGACGTCGTAGTGTCGTTTTTAAATCATCACGACAACCACAATAAGGCTGATTATCTGCACATTGCATAGCTCCATGCCACAGTTGTGTACTCCGATATGGGGTCGCAGTTGTGTACATTTTCATCACCGATCGTAATCAGATAATGAAAAATCCCTTTTCCACACGTCCGTGAAGCTAGCCCGAATTTTCAGCCCGAAATTTTAATTTTTTACTTATGGCAATACAACTTCTGTCATGACACAAAATATACGCAAATTATAACTATAAAGCAAATTTGAATCACATGCAAATTATAAATATTAATAAAATGTGTATAAAATAGCTACGAATAAATCGTTGCTTTTAAAATTTTATTAAAGTAATAAAACCAAATTTATTACTGATAAAATATCAATGCACAAAACTAAATAGGTCATATATTCAAAAAAATCAAAAATGATTTTAGAACTATACTCAGCTTGAGACAAATTTTATCGGGGATTACTAAGATTATAGTCTATTAAATCAAACCTCATGTGCAATTCACGAGCACATGACATGTACGGTCGAAGTCGTTAAACTTAAGACTACAAACTGAGAGATATGTAGAAAAACTCTATCTGGAATTATCTGGATATAATCGTTTGAATCTCGATTCACAGACAATTCACGAGTACTTAGCATATACCACCAATGAATCCGGCGGTATATGCCAAGTGCTGGTGAATCGCCTGTGAATCGAGATTCAAACGACTATATCCAGATAATTCCAGATAAACAATTTCTGCCAATCTCCTCGTTTGTAGTCAAAAGTTCAACGAACCCGGCGGTATATGCTAACTATATCCATAAACGTCAATTTTAATTTTCGGGCTGAGAGTTATTGCTAGACTCATAGTGATCAATCACTTAATGCTAATTAAGTTTCCGCATTGTCGCTTTCAGGTTAGGTTTGGGCTGTCTAGGTTTTGCTTGAAGCAAGCAATTGAAGAGATAATTTAAAAATACTTTAAAAGTTATATTTATAATTTCGAGCTTAATGGGTTGAATTTTACTGTCGCGAAGGTGCTATTTTTTCGGGCTGGGATAGTAAACTCTCACGATAGTGATAGTGGTAGTATTTTGTGGTTATTAAATAAAATTATAATTTTTCATTAAGATTGTAAAATAAAGGGTTATCCAATTCAAGCTTGATAAAGTAAACTTAAAAAAACACACAAAATATTCGGAATGTATTGTAATTTTTATTTCATTTTACAGATTGATCCTTGCCATTTTTAGTTAAACAAGATATCATTCAAATTTCCTCCACGGGACTTCTTACAGGCCTTGATTCTTTTGCGGTAATTTTCAATGACTTTTCGGCACATTTCGGGCGGTATCTCGGCCATTACCTTACGAATATTAGTTTTCAATTCGTCAAGAGTTTGAGGATTGTTTGCGTAAACACGATCTTTCGCGTAGCCCCACAAAAAGAAATCCAAAGGCGTTAAATCACAGGATCTTGGAGGCCAATTGACATCAACCAAGCGAAAAATGAGCTTCATCACTGAAGAAAATTTTGTTCGAAAAATCATCATCGACGGCCTGTTTTTCCAACACCCAATTTGCGTATGTTAAATGCTCCATATTCTTAAATGGCAGAATGTCAACTAAATAAATGACAGCGTACTTGACGTTTATCTTTGACAGATGTCGGTATACAGATTTCTACTTTATCAACCTCGAATTGGATAACCCTTTACCAATACTAAGTCAACTCAATATGACGACTTATTTAAAACGTTAAAAACTTCACGGGTTTAGAGCTCTCAAATAAAATAGATTTAAACATTTTATTGCCCGTCTAAGAATGTTGTCTTTGATCTAATTTTAGTAAATCCCCGAATGATTCACCATTTTTTTAGTATCCAGCCAAGCGATGACAATAGCATCTTATCTCGAAATAATCCAAATTTTGGTCCAAAATACACCTTTCACAAGTCTACTACGCGCGTGTTTTCACGTACAAAAACGAAAAGCATATCAAACCGATTTGTTAACGTCAACAATATAACGCATCGTGCTGAGTGATAAAACATTCGTTAATTTTATTTTGATTTAAAGTTCAAATTTGTTTAAAAAAAAAACTCCAAATCAAATTAATTAAAATAAATAATTGAATTAAATTCCAAAAAATAAAATCGCGGAAAATATTTTTCTTCTTAATTAAATTAAAATTACATTTATAAACAAAATTTTAAAATTAAATAGCGCGCCGCAAACACAACACAAATATACACGGGTATATAACATAATAGTGATGGAATGTGCGGAAAATATGAAAAATCTGGAAAAATCAAATGATTTATTGTTATTAAATGCATGTGGTTTTTCATTTTCTTTGTTGAATGTTTGGAAAACACATCTTTTTCTCATCGCTTGTTTTGTTAGTTAGATAGCCAGCTAGACTTCAAGCCAAGATGTTTTATGTAATTACTTTCTCGTAATTTATATTTTACGTGCATTCAATTCTCATTTCGTTTTGTTTCGAGATATTTTTCGAAAATGTTTCCAATGTCATCAATAGTGGTGATGTTATCGAAAATATTCACAGTTGCAATATTCTGATGGGTCACATGCGTAAATGATATATAACAGATTCAATTATACCTGGTTGGGTTATATTCCTACCGGGTTTGTCCCATGTATTACGGCTGATTTATACCTTTTTAATGTTATTTGTTTTGTGGTGAATATCGATGCCCCCTCACAAAACAATACCTTCCATAATACCTCATATACATGTGTGGACGTTTTTCTTGCTTACATGACTGGTTTCTGGTTTTGTTCATCATTTTCATATTTGTACATTTGTTATATGATCAACAAATCTCCTTTTTTCATTTCGTCTATTTTGCCAATGTTCCGCTTAATGTTTTGTTTGCCATGTTTTGTTTGCCTTTCTAAAGAATACAAAAAATGAGATTTGCCCAAAAATGTTCTTGAATCATTATTTATTATTTATGTACGTTAGGATATTTTGTTGTTATGGTGTTTTTCCAACCTTTTTTATACAGATTCGATAATCAATTTTGACGTACAATTTAAAAATTTTCTTTTTCTCATTTTTGTTGTTGTTAGGGACTTCTCATCGCAATCTATCGGTTGATTGATTACTTAAAAATATTTATTGTTATTGATTTTATACTTTCGATGAGTCCTTCCGAAGGTACAAACCAACATAGCCAACATAGCCTAACCGTCAGCCAACATAGTCATCAGCACGCAAAATTAAATGTGATTTAATTTTGCGTGCTGATGACTATGTTGGCTGACGAGCTCAATGCTTCGGTGGTGGTATGGTTAACAACCATGCCAATAAATATTTTACAAGACCTACTCTCGAAACAAGGAAGCCGATCTGCTTGAAAATAACACTGTGCCTATTCTCCCTCATTTCAATTGAACTGAAACGAAAGTTTAGAGGTAAAAAAACTAATTTAACAGTATTTGGAGCCATCAATATCCTTGAATAGTTGCCCATACTTTACGAGACCATAACAAGATCGAATGACCTTTCTGTCAAGGTCCAACTCTCACATCCGAATGTTAGCACAGGTCTTATTAAAGCTTTGTAAAGTGCGAGTTTACACAACTGCGAAAGATATTTTGATCGCAACAACTTTGATCGTGGCTAGAAGACTCGATGTTCAACTAATATGCGGCCTTTTATATCTACCTGGATATTATTCGTTGATGTTTTAATTGGCCCAAGCTATTTAAAATTTTCCACATTGTCGTTGTTTGTTCGAGGGATACTCCGTGGTGTTGGTAATAATTTTGTTTTGCTGTTGTTGATTTTCAAACTAAGTCGCTTCTCGCTACGGTCACGCTGTGATAAACTATCTTTTATATCATTTGGACTCCGGCCAAGAAGCACTTTATTATCTGCATATTCGGGAATTTGGCTTGACTTATTGAATATACAAATTTCCTTTATTACATACTCGAGCTCCAGATTAAACAGTACAGGTGCGAGCATATCTGCCTGTCGCATACCAGTTGTTATTTCGAAGGGGTTACATACTTACCCTTCCACTATGATTTCACACGTTGAGCCATGTTTTGTTAGCTTACACAGAGAGACCAGTTTCTCTGGGACTCCTAGACAAATGAGTGCGGCAAAGGTTTTCGCGATTGATGTTATCATATGCCTGTTGAAGTCTTTGTATAGTTGGTGAATGGTAATATTGTACTCCCAACATTTCTTCAGAATCATCCGCAACGTGAAACTCTGATCATGGGTTGATCAGTTGGGGAAAAAACTACAATGATCGTCCCGATATTTAACCATTTACATTTCTTATGTTGTGGACAAATGAGGGCGATCTTCCATTCCGAGAGTCGCTCACAAAACTAATCATTGCGTGATATTGGTGGTTTTCTTCCAAATGTATTTCCCGTTGCTGTAACTAGCTGACTGGATAACTTGCCACTACTTCTGATGTTTGATTGAGGCTCGTCTTTTCATGGTGCGGTCCAAACTTTCCCTATTTTTAGTGCATCGATAGTTGGCGCATGTGCATTGACAATCGCGATATTAAATTTTTTAGTGCGTAATCTAGCCGTGCATATCGGCATGTTGGCAGGGTGGAAATCGATAATATGCCGCTACACTCGCCAGTGAACGAGAAAGCTGACTCCAAATTTTCCTCTATTCTGATGGTCACTGTAGTAGAGAGTGTAACCAATGATGGTTATAAGGACCCCTCTCCCAGACCATCTAAGCTCTTGTAGTGCAAGCACGTCCAGTATGTAAATTTCATGATTCGAATGGTTCTGGAGAATTCCAGCTCTTAGAAGGTTTGGCACCTTTCATATTCATAATTTCATAGTGTCGTACGAGTACATTCTCCGAGGTAGTTGTTATGAATCCGATAAATTAGTCAGAGATATTTGTGAGAGTAGGTAGGTGGCCCAGCGCCCAACCAACTTTTCACGTGTGTGGGTCACGTACTGGTGATATACCTTAAAGGCACCCAGTCGTACATCGAACACGTTTATAGCGTGCCGCTTGCTACAAGACAGACGCCCGCTTTAGCCGCCCCTAATCTGGAAACAGGATTAATCGATAAATAATTTATTACAATGTTTAACAGAGTCATACTAAATTGTTAATTTTAATTTATTCAGTGAAATTTAGTAGAAATAAGCCATTCCTGTCTATTGTTTTACCCTTCCACCGACCAATTGACTACCACTACTCAAATGAAATTGATCGACTGCCCATCGTAGGGTTTTAAGGAGCCTACTATATAGTTTTATATTTATTAGCAGAAACTTTTCATACAAGGTATTAAGTACCTCGTTGTAAAAATAAAAAATAGTATCTGGCTATCACCCAGAGTAACCCAAAATTTCATTTATTAAGTAAGAACTTTCGAGGAGCTCAGTTTCAAGTAAACACGACAATATTAGCAAAACCAATTTGAGATAAAAAACAGAAAAATTATACCGTCAGTCAATGGGCCACCATTATCTAAACCAAATAATTAATGCATCGTGCAACCACAGAGTTACCAACTATTTCATATCACAAGATCTTCAAAATTTCTCCGTATAGTGACATTCACAGAATAACTATTCAGGTAAAAGAATGTCCCCTTGGTAATTAAGAGATTCCAGCACCCAGAATTTACACAGACTTCGAACGACGTTATTTGAACAACTGTTTTGATTTTCCCATTTTGGGTAAGATCGAGGAAATGGTCAGCTCCAATAAGCAGATTAAATTTGTTGGCTTTATTAAATTGATGTTCCGCTAACTTGATACCGCTATAAGATTTGATATCAACATCAGCTTGTTGGTAATTTTATACATTCCATGAGTCTCTTCGAAAATTCTGGAAATAGTTCTTGTTTGAGAGCAACGTTGCCAACTTAGCCCTTTCTGGGCTAGATTTAGCACTCCTGCATTTAATTTAGGGCCATAAAACGTAGTTTTAGCCGAACGGCATGTAACACTATTTCAATATTTTTGGCACTTTCTAGCAAAATTCTAGCAATGATTATTTCAATGATTATTCTATTCCAATTTGTTTGGTATTTATCCAGTTTCTACTAAATGGATGTTTTTTATTCCTTCAACAGAAGGAAAAGAAACAATTGAAGACGTTCTAAAACAAAGATATCCACATCTTCAAATTCATTCCAGCCACCACCAATAGGTGGCACATAAATGTGATCGTAGCGAATCTTAGCGATTAACAAATCATTGCTAATTGAATCAATCAATCGTATCTAATCTTGCAAAGCGAGTGCAGCGTCAGAAAAGTCGCTTAAACCAGAGAACTTACGTCCGCTATAGAAAATCAGCCACAACCATCTTGCACCTATATATTTTAAAAACATTGTTTATGTAAATATAGACAGACACACATTTTTCTGTAGTGGAATAGATTTATTTGTCCGCACTAAACCTAACCGATATACTCAATGGTTCGGTGATAAACTAATCAACCTACAAAATAAAAAAGCAAATGTTTAGAAAGAGAAAATAAAATTTTACCCGAGGCTAGTGAGCAAAAATTTACCAACATTTCTAATTTGACTATATACCAAAACTACATAGTTTAAAAGTTACTTCTCAAGTATTCAAGAAAAATTACGGGGAGATCCAAAATACGACTGGGGTTACTTTAAATAAAAATGTGAGATTAACGGTTATTCAAAATATGTGGCATGTAAAGAACAAAAACTTGTGATACGCTAGTTAGGCATTGATAAAAATATAAAACACAGTGATAGCACCAATCATGTATCCATGAAAATTGAGCAAATTGTGGTGGAAGTATTCGTTACCCACTAGAAACGTTTAGAGATGGATGCAGTTTGAAAAGTGCACCTCCTCAGTTTTCCTCAGAAGTGAAAGATACCAATATTGAAGCCAATGTGTAATATCACCCACGTCGGTTTCGTAGGTAGGGTGCTACCTTTGTTATTCGGGGGTACCGGGTTTGATTCCCCGTGGTAACCAAAAAGTAGTGACTCGGTGTTTTTAATATATCTTATGTTATATATTCGTTCCTAAGTTTTATGCATTTCCAGGGCATATTAGCTATGGCCTTTCTCCCCTTTATTCATGTAAAGTTTATACTAAATTTATCCTAAACCAAAAAAAAATAAAGCGTTAAGATTAATTGAAGCGTATATTGAAGCGGTTTAAAAGGAACAGTACTAATTTAGAACTGCAACATAAGGAAGATCAAAAACGGAAAATACTTTGCAAAGAAGCATTATTTTGACAATTTATTTAATAATTTGAGCCAAAAAGAGATCTGGAATCAGTTAAAACAGTTAGTTCATGGTAAATAACTCTAATAATGAGTAACATGATCCTATTGCTATTCTTAATATATTTAATCGCAGTTTTGTTAATTCTGTTGATTCTTCTGTATCAGCAAATAGTTCTAGTCCAGGATCAGATGATTTAAATAAATTTCATACTGTGGTGCGTAGTATTAATTCGTGTTTCTTTTCGCCCACTTCCTGCAGCGAAATATCGAGTTTAATTTCAAATCTCAGTATATACAAAGGGAGGTGGTTATGTTAACATTCGTAATGTGATTCTGACGAATTATTTACTATTTTGTTACAATTACTAGCTGATCTATTTAATGTGGTTTTGGAAACCGGTATTTCCAGAAATTGACATGTACCACCTCAAGTAGTAAATTGCACCATAGAGCGTGTGGACAAATTCAAGTACCTTGGAGTAATATTCGACAAGTATATGGCGTGGGAGGACCATTATATTTGTATTAAAGTTTGCCCATTTATTTGCTTGATTAGAAAATTGGCTGATTTTGATCCAGAACATGTGTTAAAAAAATTTATTTCTCATTTATTCATACCCGATTCTCATACGCTTCTTCTACTTTTGGTTCAGCTGTTTACGAGAAACTGAATATATTGCAGATTTTACAAAATAGGTGCTGTAAAGCAATGTATATATAAACTGCCCCACCTATTTCCTACTGTGGAGCTCTATCGAACTATTGCTATAGGCATTCTTCCAATTAAAGCAATTTTTGAGATGTATGTGTCCATCTATATACATGTTTAAGTGTCTACACATCCCATCATTAATTTCGACTATACAATTCGAATTTCTAGGTCATGGCTATTCAACCAGAAATGCTACTCAGTTGAAGTGCCCTCGAATTAGAACTGAATTTAGCAGAAAATCATTAACATTTATTGGGCCATATATTTATGTACGAAATTACAAGAAATTGAAAACCGATGGGACGCCCGAGTTGAAGAGTTCGAATTAAAAATCAAGAAAGAAGTTGAAAATAATAAGATTAAAGAAGTTGATACCAGCTTTGGGAGGCCCGTCTCACAAACAAAGGAAGAGGTTCACAGATTGCTCAGAATGTAGGTGCCGGAAGCTCGAATGAAGTTTTTAATAACGATGTGTTGCAGATAATTCCCTATATAAAGAAATAATACGATTGAGTTGCGATAAAGTTGAGTCTGATAAACAACAGGAGCGGAAACTTTTATCCACCGAACCAACATCGGATCAAACATTTTGCTTGTGGAGCGAGCAATAAAATAATTTGCCTGTAGCATTTTGAGTCAAGAAGAATTTCGTCGGTGAAGTGTGAAGCCAAGTGACATCAAAGAAGATGCTTCAGATGCGGGAAGCTAGGTCACTACATTCGATTCCCGGCAAATGCATGCCCTTAAAAATAAAATTGGAAGAATGCGAGAACATGATACACGGCCAGAGAAAAGGAGGGACGAATTGGCTTATCAAATGGAGGAGTTTGCTAAAATCGACAACGATTCGCCATTTTGTCTCGTCTTTATTGGTACTTTTCACGGACTAATACTATGTGCAATTATACCATTATGAAGCATTTGATCAACTTGTTTATTGATCTCGAATTTTGTAGAAACTGGTAAACGGTAAGGATTTATGTTTACAGGTCGTGATTTAGAATTTAATGGTATTTGATGTAAACACGCGGTAGTAATCGAAAGTTTATCATTAGGCAAAAATAATACGTCATAAATCTTCGCAAATTATTATTATTGACTTTTCTACCTGATCGTTAAGAAGTGACATATTTATTTCGCTTCGTAAAAGATTTAATCGGTTTTTGATATCATTATTCCAACTTTGAAGGCTAAAAATACTGTAATCCGAAATAGGAAACAACAAAATGGTGAGATCATCTAAAATAATTGGTGTTTCATTAGAATATTAACTTACCTGAAAATATTAAGAGCGCTGAACATATTTTTATGTTTAAACGAATGATAAAATCTCATCTGTTATCATCAGTTAAAGATTATTTGTGATTTCTAATGCCATTCATTCTTAATTAATTAAAATTAATTAAGTTAAATTATATTAATTGTTATGTATTTGAATTTTATTTTTTATTATGCGTAATGTAATTTTAGTCATTATGGCACTACGCTGTATATGTTTTGTATTAAGGGACATTAAATCCACTAGTAGTCATTCTCACTTTAATGATTTTTATATATAAAAATTAATGTTAAAATTAAAAATTAAATTAAATTAAATTAATTAATTAATTTAAAAAAAAAATAGAAAAAACTTCACATACCCATAAAGCGGTAGGAAGTTTATACTAATTTATTCCTAAAATAACAAACAATAAAAGATTTGGACGTATGGTAGTGAATTACCACCGTTTAGGTGTTTTTGGTACACAAGGAAAACCCATTAATAATGAAGTTAAGCCTAGGTAGGTAAATCCGAAAGTTCCGTTTCTTATAGCGGATATATTAATATCAAAGGATCAGCCAGATCTTAATTAATAGATCAGATCCATTTTAATTCAATCTTTGATAACATCGAATTTAGGCCGTATCTATCTAACCAACAAGTTTATACAGTTCTGTTGCATTCTGAATTCCTTAATTGCTCCTGGAGTACGCTACGTCGTCTTTCGTAAATATGATATGATATGATATGATATGATGATATGATCTGATAGAGGCGTACAGGCCAGCCAAAACGGCGATCCTAGGTACGTTACCATAATCCTGAAATATCAACAATCAAATAACAGATTATATCTGAATGCGAATAATATTTCAGCATCATGCGGGCCCAGGCCCTGCCTGCATCCTTAACAGATAAGGTTAGTTAGGAAAGGATGTTAGTCACAGAAACGACTAGGGTGAACCGCAGCAAAGTCATTTTCTAACTACTTAAATATATTAGAATGTTAGTCTCAATTAAATTCACACTCTAGATTAGAGTTTGTTAGTTAATTAATGTAAATTAGTTGTGTTTGAGGTAAAGGATACTAATATTCATCATATGTATTCGGCATCAGTCCTACTAGACTGCTTAGGTTATTTAATTCACATCTATGGGTCATCTCATCACATACTGCTTGTAACCTTATTTTGCCCTATCTTCCCATCCAACACCATCTAACCGAGGGACTTCACGTTCGTAATGACACGGCAGTATTATCATACATATGATGACCTAAATATTCCGTCAATAATGTCAAAATAAATAAAATAAAAAAAATAAAAATAATAATAAAAAAAAATATAATAAAAAAAATTTAGATTCGGTATTGTCATTCAGCTTACTATATTTAAATTCATCCATCTAAAAGCAGGGTTAATTTATATCTAACATTCACACAACTTCACTAAAACATAACCTGAATTCAACCAGAAAGATCGTCGAAAAACAACATTCCATAGCAACAAAAAGTCTTTGGATCGTTAACATATTTGATTGTATTGAGTTTATGCTCAAAGCGTAAGTAATTAAACAACACAATCTTCCCTGACCTTCCGGTATGTAAAAAATATAAATAAATAATAAATTTTAAATAATAATAAAAATAAATTGAATTATATTTGCCGACAACTTTATTGTTTTAAATCAGGACTTTCGACAAAATTTCAATTTATAGAATTGTTTAAAGTAAGTGAAAATTATTAAAATAAGTTATGAAAATGTAATTAAATTTAAATAAAAACCCAACTGGATAACACAATCCAACATATTTCTGCTCAAATGATAAATTTCCCGTGGCAGAAAACTGTTTCCTCCTTTCATTAACATTTTATATATTTATCAATTTATATTATTCCACAAAAAGTCATTTTTGTCATAATACGGTGGCAACCCATTTTGAGTATACTAATTTTCGCTTATTGGGTAAGTTACAATTCGATCTGTTGTAATTTCAAATTTTGGTTTCTCGGGTACCAATATTTTATGTACTTAAGTACATACAAAGGGAATTCCCTTGAAATGTCAGTTTCTATGTATGAGATTATATAGACTTGAACTATCGGCGTTATATCTGAGATGGATGGACCTAACATTAGAGTAAATAATCTCGAAGGGGATATCTCCTGGATTCCAGCAATTTAAATTTTTAATTTAACTGATTTTTCATATAAAATGGAAAAGTTCAATGCGACCATAGTAACACATGGATAAAGAAGATAAGGCTCTAATATTATGGTAACGAACATTTTACTAAATTTTAGTACTACTAAGTGACGTCATTTTTTTTAGTAATGATTTAGTAAAAACTTCATTGGTGTATATAGACGATGGAAGTATTTACTAAACCTTACTAATTATGTTGTAGATTGAATGTGTCCTAAATTGAATGATATTGATCAATTAATATTTAAAAACGAATATTTTATTTTGTGTAAAGAAATATGTTGGCCTGCAAAATAAATTAAAAATATAAAGGAAATTTAAAAAATTGATTATAATCACAAAAATCATTGAAAATTGTTTATGGTAAAAATTACAATTTAACTTTGTTTATGTGACACCGAGTTAGAATTCAATCTATTCATATTCATTTTAATGAGGATACATTTTAATGAGTATGATGATCAAATTATTTACCTGGCAAGTTTTAGAAATTTGTCACATCCGTGGTCTGATAAAGATAAACGGTTTTGATGTACTGAAAAGTTTGAGAAATATCTCTAAATTGTGGCCTGATATAAAGGGGTGGTTTTGATTGGTGCTCAAACCGTTTAGGCTTGAACTATTTAATCGTTTACTAAACTGCTATAAACTATTTGCCCGTGCCCAAACGCATGAGTTTTGATGAGAGGGATGGCCAACTGAACTAATAGATAAGTTTGATCACTTCCTCAAACTTGTGGCCTGATATAGGGGGTGGTTTTGTTTGACGCTCAAATTGTTTAGACTTGAATTACTTTATCACTTGCTAAACTACCATAAACCATAAACGTCGAATTTTGATGAGAGGGATGGCAAATTTTAAATCCGATACCGAGGTTTTAATTGATATTGCACTTGCGAAAATGATAATTTTTTTTCGATGTTATTTTGTTATCAATTTAGATTGCAACTTTCGGTAAACCTGCTGTTTACGAATGTTCAAGATTATTCCAAGTATCACCCTTATTAGAAAATTACGTCCGCAAAGTCGGCTTTTACAGACATATGTGCGAACAGAAATGATTATACTAGAGTTCAGATACTTTTTTGGAGTTGTTGTGTTTGTTGTTGTTTTTTCATTAATCATAATAATTAATTGTCATACTTTTAGCCGAAAAAATAGTTGCTCGGAGTGCACCGAGTTTAGGTAAATAAAATATTGCACTCCACAACAGTGATAATATAATTCAAATTTCAAATAATAAAATAACGAAAAAATGTCAAATCATATAATAACAATAAGCAATTTGCTGTATATTTAATTTATAAGGAACATCGGCTTCTAACTGTAGACTTCTCTCAGTGGCATCTAGCTTCGCGAATGTATTCGAATCCGCACTCTATTTAAAATTAGAGGAGTTTTTTATAATTAATAAAATAAGAAACCAAAATCTATTTAGTTTTAGCAAAATGAGTAAAACACATGTAACGGTGTTGATCAAATTCAAGTCAGAATATTTGCTCCGTTAACAGAATGTCACTGCAATTCTTTAAACATGTGATAGCAGCACGTTTGCGAGGCTTGGTTGAGTCGGTGGGTGGAGTTCTTCTCACTAATTGCAGTAACCTTGATGTGCTGCTGCGTTACCCATACTGATGATATTCTGGAAGAAAATTTATATGGAACGAGGTGCATCAAAAAACATAGGGATTTAACAGGAGATATTCATAGTTAATTAAATTTATTTATCTGATGAGTAATAGATCACGAAAGTTATAAGGATTAATTGTATAAAAAAAATACTAAAACAAATTAAAAAAATGAATTAAACAAAGGTGAAGTATGTACAGTCATTTTCCTAGCGTGGTCAAGGTCGTTGTAGACCACATGCTCGCCACCCCTTTCCTATAAGCAATACCATGCATCAAATTTCAGGTATGGCTCCCTGGATAACGTGTTAGCCTTAACTATCTAATAACGTTTACTCAGACATGGTACTATCACAACAAACTACATCAAAATATAAGAGAAGTCATGGTACATTATTACACCGCGCGAAAGAAGGTAAAATATATTTGATAGTATCGTGACAGAAGCAATAAAATACGAAAAATTAACATAAAATATATAAATAATTATTGGAATAATTCGATAAACAAATTTGTGTTACAATTCGAGAATTACATATGAAAATTTATTAAACAGATAACTTAATTAATTATGGTATACAAATACCACAATAGAATAAGGAGTTTGTAATTGTAATGTACAAATTGAATTATTTTTATAATTAAAATTTTGGGTCCGCGGCCCTATTTGGTATTAATAAATGAACTAATATTGTAATTAGCATATGATAATTAATTAATTAAAATTAATAAATTATATTAAACATGATCATTAAATAAATAAATAATAAATAAAAAAAATCATAATTAAATATATTACTTTAATAAATAATATAATAAATAAATATAAATAAGTAAATCAATCAATGAATCATAATAGATATAAGTAGTTAGTTATTCATACATATTTATGTAATTAAATTGGTTAGTACTAAAGTGGGTACTCCACAAAAATTTAAGATATATATATATATATATAAAGGGTGATTTTTTTGTGGTTAGGATTTTCATGCATTAGTATTTGACAGATCACGCGGGATTTCAGACAAGGTGTCAAAGAGAAAGATGCTCAGTATGCTTTGACATTTCATAATGAATAGACTTACTAACGAGCAACGCTTGCAAATAATTGAATTATATTACAAAAATCAGTGTTCGGTTCGAAAAGTGTTTCGCGATTTACGTCCGATTTATGGTCTACATAATCGACCAAGTGAGCAAACAATTAATGCGATTGTGACCAAGTTTCGCACTCAGTTTACTTTATTGGACATTAAACCAACCACACGAATGCGTACAGTGCGTCAGAAGAGAATATTGCGTCTGTTTCTGAGAGTGTTGCTGAAGACCGTGAAATGTCGATTCGTCGCCGTTCGCAGCAATTGGGTTTGTGTTATTCGACGACATGGAAGATTTTACGCAAAGATCTTGGTGTAAAACCGTATAAAATACAGCTCCTGCAAGAACTGAAGCCGAACGATCTGCCACAACGTCGAATTTTCAGTGAATGGGCCCTAGAAAAGTTGGCAGAAAATCCGCTTTTTTATCGACAAATTTTGTTCAGCGATGAGGCTCATTTCTGGTTGAATGGCTACGTAAATAAGCAAAATTGCCGCATTTGGAGTGAAGAGCAACCAGAAGCCGTTCAAGAACTGCCCATGCATCCCGAAAAATGCACTGTTTGGTGTGGTTTGTACGCTGGTGGAATCATTGGACCGTATTTTTTCAAAGATGCTGTTGGACGCAACGTTACGGTGAATGGCGATCGCTATCGTTCGATGCTAACAAACTTTTTGTTGCCAAAAATGGAAGAACTGAACTTAGTTGACATGTGGTTTCAACAAGATGGCGCTACATGCCACACAGCTCGCGATTCTATGGCCATTTTGAGGGAAAACTTCGGAGAACAATTCATCTCAAGAAATGGCCCGGTAAGTTGGGCACCAAGATCATGCGATTTGACGCCTTTAGACTATTTTTTGTGGGGCTACGTCAAGTCTAAAGTCTACAGAAATAAGCCAGCAACTATTCCAGTTTTGGAAGACAACATTTCCGAAGAAATTCGGGCTATTCCGGCCGAAATGCTCGAAAAAGTTGCCCAAAATTGGACTTTCCGAATGGACCACCTAAGACGCAGCCGCGGTCAACATTTAAATGAAATTATCTTCAAAAAGTAAATGTCATGGACCAATCTAACGTTTCAAATAAAGAACCGATGAGATTTTGCAAATTTTATGCGTTTTTTTTTAAAAAAAAGTTCTCAAGCTCTTAAAAAATCACCCGTTACAAAAGAGCTTCGACAGCCGGTTCATTACTATGGATAAAAATCCCGGATTTTTCTTCCCATCGTTTTGACCAATTAAATCACGTAAATTATACGTAAAAGACACGCCTCTTCTGGGAGGGCGAAAATGGGATTTTCGAATTTTTATCCATAGTTATAAACCGAACTTGGCCGAGTAAATCATGGTTTCGGAATATCGAAGTTTAAGACATTAAATCCGAGCCAATATACTTTAAGTTGTTTTAAACGTTATTCAAGTGATCATATTAAGTATATATCTATCGAGAACAAACATAGTGCTATACTTATTGTTTTAATTGAAGCACAGTGCTGGGCCCAGCCTTGCTCAATTTTTATCTTAATGACTTATTTTTATTAAACTTGAAAGGTTTAATTCATTGATATGCTGATGATTGTATATCATGCGAACAATCCGTTAGAAATCATACAACTCATGGTGAACGATACAATAACTGATAATTGGCTTTCAGCAAACTCCCTCAATATAAATTTGCAAAAAACTAAATACATTATAATTAAAAATGAACGTCTATTTGACTACCTTACCAAATCTTTTCAATTTTAAAATTGAACTAATAAATCATGCAAATCAAGCTACTTATATACTCGTAGATATCATCACCGACTCATCAATCACGCACTATATATACAAATAAAATTTGTTCTTTTATATTCAGTATTAAAAAATAAGGCATTTAATAAGCGAAAAGAGCGCATGGTTGTTTTATCATGCACAAATCAACTCACAACCTTCTTCTATGAATTCAAATTCGTCATCAACAACAAAATAGAAGCCTCGAAAACTTCAGGTGCATCCAAATAAAGCAATCAAATTTAATGAATACCTTGCGCGACTGACTCCCTAAGTTAATTTATATAATTTGAAACTATTACCTATATGTGGAGTACCTTTCTTAATGTGGATTTTCGATGTTTTAGATGTAACAACGATTTCTATATTCAAAATGTAAAATTAAATATTACCAAGACCAATATTTTCCTTCACAGGTTAAACACCATAATCAAAAGTAACTCGAATTGAAAGAATATCCCTTCTCAGGCACGAATAAATTATTCCTCAAATTAAAAAACATTGCAAAAAATCTGGTTCTGCATTTGTTTTCATATTTCGTGAAGTAATGTTAAACTTAAAACTGAAACCTATTTGCCTATTAGTTCAGTTGGTCATCCCTCTCAACAAAACTCATTCGTTTGTGAACGGGAAAATAGTTTATAGCAGTTTAGTGAGCGATTAAATAATTCAAATCTAAACGGTTTAAGCATCAATCAAAACCACCCCCCTATATCAGGCCACAAGTATGAGAAAGTGGTCAAACTTGGCTATTAGTTCAGTTGGTCATCCCTCTCATCAAAACTCATTTGGTTATTAGGGATAAATATTTGTTATTAGTTAAACAGAGGGCTACTCTGTCGAATTAAAATCACTGATTGTCAACTTACTATTAAGATACTCGAGGTTAAATCTTAATATTTTGTATTTTTTATTTATCATTATTTTATTGCATTTTTAATAATTAAGTTATAATTGTTGCTTTTTAAATTACATGAATATGTAAAATAGATTTTATAATATTTTTGATGATATTTTTGATCAATTTATCATTATCATTCAATTTACCTCACAATCATTCAACAATAAAAGTTTAGTAAGATTTAGTAAAATCTTCCAAAGCGTCTAATATTGAATATTTGGAAATGGGCTTCGTTTATTTTGGACACAAAGGTAGCTTTTAACTTTTAAGCCCAAATTCCCCATGGATGTTTATATGGTTTTTGTAAACGTGCTGATATGCATGGTATTCCACCTTGATTTACAATGTAACGAAATTCGTTCATAAATATTACAATTATCATCTGTATAATATCGCATTACCAATTTAGTAACTTTTCGGGATAATTTTAGCTTTCTCATATTAATTAATACAAATTTCGTAGATACATAGATGAAAAAATTATCTCGGGATTAGACAAGCGTTTTCCATACAATTATGATATTTTTCGGGATGGTACTGAAATTAGCAAAGAAACGCACCAAAAATGAAAAGGTGTTTTTCGGGCTGGTTTTTCGGGCCAATTCACATACATATACTAAACGGGGTTGCAGGATTTTGGCATCAGCTTCCTTGATAATGAACGCATATCTATAGACCAAATCTATCGACTCACAAAGTTTCATCAAGTTCTAATGAATTCTACCTACCCTACTGCGGTGCCTGGAGTGTATACCACCCCAGAATGCTTGTTTCTCTCATATACTCTACCTCTCTCTAAAATATCGAGACTCTGAGTTATTTGAATTAGAAATCGTTCACATTCTTTTTTGATGTACCTGTAATTATGCAAAATGGTTCCCAATTTATGGAAAAAACTTAAAATAAAAAATAAATAAGTTACTCTGTCTGGGACGTAGAGACATCATAATTTTTTTATGTGCACTCACACAGTCCCATCTACATATCTATTGAGGATAAGGCCTCTATAAAAAGTAATTTTAGTCTATAGTAAAATCGGAAACCTAATTTTCTAATATTATTTTGCTTTCAAATACAATCGGCGGTAAATATAAATTTACAACAGTGTTGTCTTCACCTTCCTACTTCCACAGATAAAATTTTTTATCACCTCTGCAAAATCAAAATACACAAATCAATAATTAATTCGATATCATATCGCTCGCACTAATTAATTTATAATACGTCAATATTGATAAATATAATCTGTGACATACTCGCCAGATACCTGTATAATTGTAAAGGTAAAGACAAATTAATCCACCGAGTGCCTTTATCCGCCAATAGTCTCTTAAATCCTAACCTATTTGTATAGTCTTATATAATTGCGAATACAGAGTCACGTATGTGGATTACTAATCCATTTTAATTAAAATTCTTACACACAAATTTAGCGCCGATAAAAAGCAAAATCAATAAATAAATTATAATAAATTAATTTATTAGTGATTCAAACATTTTTTTTATTGGTTGTAAAATATTTGCTCGTTCGAATTTGCCTGTGTTCTTGGGAAAACTACACATAATCGGATAAACCGACTACATGTAGATATGATAGCAATGAACTATACTCGTATGTGTAGATTTAGATATAAACAAGTATCGCATACATGGTGTGGATAATAATATAATCGTAAACAATATAGTTTTATTTAATAAAACAGAAAGTAAATAAATTGATAATGTTATCAATTAATAAACATTAAAAACAAGAAAGAAAAATTTAGTTTCGAGATTAATCACCTTTGTGGGGGCGAGATGTGGCACTCTTACCATTTAATTGATCGGCTCGTTATTCCGTATTATTGTGTCCGTTAATCACTACGTAAGAAAGTGTATTTTCGAATATATTCAGCTTTATACAATTTTACTATACAAATGATAATAAATAATTGTCCCACGTGTAACTTGGATGAATATATCAAGCTAAATTCCAACATCTACTACCCGAGAACTATTTTTAGAGATAATTTAATGTTTAGATTTTCAATCTATCCATGGAAATACCTTTCTAATCTATTATGTAAATTTTATATATATTGTCATAGAGAGAAAATTTTGATTGAATTATGTTGCTTAGATTCGCACATATGCTAATAATATATAAAGATAGTTGAAAATTTCCGACCATTGTGTGTCGTTCATATACTCGTATGCATACGTACATATTTGGCTATTGCCGAAATTGAGATATCGCAATCTTTACTACTTTACTACTATTTATGGAACAAGTGTTAAAAGTTACATTTCACCCTTTATGATTGTGAAATACAAACTAAAATAAATTTACACTGTTAAATTCCAAAATATTCCAATTAGATTTGTTTAGTAATGAAACTGAAATATTTTTAGATAATCTTTAACATTTATTTATATTAAAGGAATCCCTGAGTTTCGCTGTGAAGATCAAACAATTTTTTAACGATTTGAGATGCACACGAGAAAAGGTAAAAACGCATATGACACGCATACAACAAAAATCCACTCCACGATAATACCCTCCATATTGAGCTCAAGCTCATTTTTTACAGAGAATACTTCAAGAAGTGAATACTTACAGACTACGTACAAACAATATATAAATGGTGAAAAATTCGTGAAATCAAAAATACAACATATGGGAATTTTTATGTTTTGAATGTGTAGTACTGGGTAAAAAAAATATTGTGGAACTCGATTTTTTGTAGTTGTTGTTGTTGTTGCATAAGATACAGTCGGTCAAAATTTTAAGAATTTTTTGAAATTGGTGATGCATTTATACAAATATAAAAAAGTATTTATCCGAAAAATATAAAATAGGGCTCAATTGCTAATAAGTACCATTTTTAAGTTTTTCATTTTCAAAATGGCCACCAAACTGGTTTTTCTCAATTTTCTGAAAAACTTATTTTTTTTAATTTTTTTTTTATTTTTTTTTGTCCGCCATTTAATTCTATAAAACATACCAAAAAAAAATTGGGTGATATTTTTTGTTTTCTTGCAAAACACGTTTTAGTATTATGACCTACTCTATTTCTCCATATAAAATTATCGGTATTCAGTTCTTAATTTATACCTAAAATTATTTTATTTTTAACTGTTGCTTCAAATTTTCAAAATACAGATAAAAATTACTTCTAATGAATAAAAAAACTAATTATTTTTAATGTCCAGCCCCGTATATTTACCACACAAAATGTTTTGGTCATCCTTTTAAAAGGAGTTTTTCAGCTACATTTTTCAGGTATACATTTCTAGTTTTAAATTTTTGGTATAAATAAGAGTTAAAATCATTTAGGTAGTTCAAATTTTAAAGTGTAAAAGTAAGTAACATTGACTTAAATAAAATTCAAATTTTAATTTTTCATATAGTGAATTTGTATTACTTGAATTAAATAATGAGTGAAATTAAAAAGTGTTGTAAGCCGTTTGTTGGCTCGAAGTGTTCTAAAAATGTACGGAAAGTGTACAAACATATTACAGATTTTTTGCCGCCTTCGATTGAAAGAATTGAAAATTTATTCATTTGTACAAAGTGATAGTGAAGAACGCAAAATACAAAAAGAGAGCGTTCTTCAAAAAATCAATGAGATTTTCCCAGATATTGGAATGTCGCCCATATACGCCAGTAAACTAGGAGCTAAGCAACATCATCATCAACAAAAATCAACTAGTTTAGCGGCAATAGTACAATCAACATCATCATCTTTGATTCCTGGAATCGAGCCCCTTGTAAATCAATCAATGGACAATGCAATAAAGGCTAATTTATATGACGAATTCATGGATCAACAGAAAAATAAATTCAAACAATTGGAGAAAAATTATGATAAGATACAGCTGCTGACTACACTGCCGAAGTCACTAACCATACAACAAATTCAACAGGAGTTCAACACAACACAATACTTGGTGCATAAAGCTAAATATATTCAGAAAACGAACGGCCCACTTGGTCTTGATGTACCTAAAACTGGGAAACGAATAAGCAATGAACTAAAGCCATCAGTGATAGATTATAATAACGATGATGAAGTCAATCGGCTAATGCCTGGAAAAAACGATTGCTTAACTATTGAAAAGGTTAAAGTTCAGAAACGTCTAATGATGAGTACATTAAAATAATGCTACGAGGGCTACAAGATTCTTCATCAGAACGATGAGCAAAATAATTCGGATTTTCCCACAGGATGCAGTGGAACGCATACAGTGTGTGTTTGTACAATACATCAAAATGTAAAATTAATTATTTATGAAACCAAAATAGAAACTATTACAAATGGAAAGATATCAAAATACCAAGATTGCATTTCATCTATTTTATGTCAAGATCCTAAGCC
Source organism: Nephrotoma guestfalica (assembly GCA_963691935.1). Taxonomy (NCBI): domain Eukaryota; kingdom Metazoa; phylum Arthropoda; class Insecta; order Diptera; family Tipulidae; genus Nephrotoma; species Nephrotoma guestfalica. The sequence continues at coordinate 100,237,963 of OY829914.1, forward strand.
GACATGTTATCTTATAAAATGCAAGAATTGTCCAGGATTAACTTTATTCCGAGAATATTTGAAAAACGCTTTTCTGTAAAAAGACTACGAGGATGCTGATTTATCATTCAGTCAGTGGATTTCCACTGACAGATGTAATTTGGAAAAGTATTCAAAACCGTTAGAAGAATTTTTGGATTACATCATAAAGAAGCTGGAAAATCTGATTCCTCATTACTTCATTTCACTTCAACAATCTAACTTCGTCAAAAATAAAAAACTTACTCTGCAGCCTACAGAAGCACTTGTTTCATGTGACTTTGCAGAAAATTATTCATTTATAATGTAGAATGCAACGCATTATTTTCATTGGAATAATAAGCAAGCGACTATTCATCCATTTGTAATTCACATAAATGTAGATGGGAAATTGCAGCACTACAGCTTCATTGTTATATTGGATTGTCTTAGTCATGTCACTGCGGCAGTTCATCTGTTCATCGAAAATATGATCCAGTTCTTGAAAACTAAAATGACGAGTTTAACCAAAATTTATTATATTACTGATGGTGCTGTAACACATTATAAAAATAAAAGTAATTTTATGAATATGTATAATGAAACACAACGAGGATTTCGGAGTCGATCGTGAATGGCATTTTCATGCCACAGCACATGGAAAGGGACCATGCGATGGAGTAGGAGGTACCATCAAGAGAATGGCGTCCAGAGCCAGTCTCACTGATGAATTTTGCCGATATGGTTTTTCAGTTTTGTTCTGACATTGAATATAACTCGAAAAAAATTCAACTTGCCAGTGGGTTCGAAAAATTGGAAACTGTAAAAGGAATACGCGATTTCCATGCAGTTATCCCTTCAGGTGAAGGTTACATTAATTTTAAGAAATATTCAAATAGTGAAGGTTATATTAGATTTAAAATGTAATTAATTACTAAATTAATTTTTAATAAAAAAAAAATTACCAATAAATTTTGTTTTAAATTTAAATTTATCTTTATATAAAGAGTTGGTGGTCTTATTTAGCTGTATTTTGCAAGAAAATGGTATGTTGGAGTGAAAATAAAATAAAACTTAAAAAAGTTAAAAATTTTATATGCAGAAATGATGATATTAAAACGTGTTTTGCAAGAAAACAAAAAATATAACCCAATTTTTTTTTTGGTATGTTTTATAGAAAATAAATAATACACAAATAACATAACAATAACATAATTAAATGGCGAACAAAAAAAATGAAAAAAAAAATTTAAAAAAATAATTTTTTCAGAAAATTGATAAAAACAAGTTTGGTGGCCATTTTGAAAATGAAAAACTTAAAGATGATACTAATTTTGTAATATTTTCTTAATCCTTATTCTTTTACCTTTTTTTATTTATTTTTCTATACTTTTTTTTATATTTGTATAAATACATCACCATTTTCAACAAATTCTTAAATTTTTGACCGACTGTATCTTATGCAACAACAACAAAAAATCGTGTTCTACAATATTTTTTTTACCCAGTATACAACACATTCAAAACATAAAAATCACAAAATTAAAACATGACTTCCGGTCCCATTTGTTGAATTTTTGATTTCACGAATTTTTCACCATATACATATAAAGGAATGTATATTTTTGGCGATTGAGAGGGGGCGTATACTTTTTCTCTGTGGTGCGAAAACTGGATTAGGTTTTGACGAGTGGTGTATGTGTGTGATTGGTTTACACAGTGCGAGGATGTGCTGCAGCTGTATTGCAATGAATCTTTTTTGATATTTAGAGTGATTTGAATGGGTTTCGTTTATGGTGAATAATGGGTCGGTGTCTGCGGTTTGTGGTGGTTGTTCGTTGAACGTTGTGTTTCTCAACTAGCGGAGGGTTGTGTTCATGTATGTTCTGTCGTTACATGTACTGATAAGGTATTTTTGGCTGTTTTGAGTTGTTTTGTTTAGGACTTGATGTAGTTCTCAATTGTTAGTGTATGAAGGCGGATTTGCAGTTTTGTATTGAATCATTGCCTGAAAGTTGGATTTGTATGTCCAAATTGGTTTCTTTGCTGAAAGTTTCGGATGGCTGAATCATTTTTGGAGTTTTGGGATGATCGGTCGTACGCTGAAGTTTTTGAGCTGTAGGGTTGCCATGGTTCGTTTGTGATCTGTCATGGATTCGTAACGGCTTTGTGCAGCGTGGGTTTTGTTGAATGGTTGGGTTGGCCAGGGGCCGCTTGGTGGATGGTAGTGGTTTCATGGTGGAAGGATTCATGCCGTCTGTGAGAGGAGCGGGTATCGAGTGCTCCTGGATGGGCATTGCACAATTCTCTTGGTACAGCGTTTGTGTAATAAATTGTTATATTTTTATTTTGGTTTGATTAGCGATTTTGAGTTGTCGGTGTCTCATGTGTTTCTTGGTAATTGGGCTAATTTATTTGGTTCTGGTTATAATTTTTGATTAAAGGGGATCTTTGAAGCCGCAATGCTTTCTAATTGAAAATAGAATTTTGGTTTAAAGTCGAAGGTGCAGTCAGGATAGGAATCATAATGACTGACGGGTTTGCTTGCGGGTTTGATGTTTCAGCGGAGGCTTGACTTTTTGAAGTTGTGGAAGGCTTGGAGGCTGCAGAATGGATTTGGAGTGCAGTTGAATAGCTAGATAGCTTTTCGGGGATCGTGACGTTTCTTTAATTAAATTATTTTGTAGGTTATTTGGGAAGGGGACTGTGAATTGGTGGGGGTTTTGGTTGGCTTGTTCTGGGTTGGATGGGTGATTGTGCTGGTTGTTCATTTTATAATTTATTATTTGTTTAACACTGTTGTAAATTTGTTGATATATACAATGGTTGACGACCATAGATTGTTTTCGAATGACTTATTTTGATGTTTACTTAATCATTTATTTTGTAATCTAGGCGTTCAACAGTCGATTGTATAGTTTTGTTTAATTCTGGTTCAGTTTGTTTGGGTGTTGGGATTCTAGAACTGTGCCAGGCATCATTTATTGATGTATTACCTATGTACGTATGTACTACCATTTGATTTTTTTTTCATAAATAATTTGTATTGGATTGGGGATGGCGAGGACAAGTGACCTTCACATTATATAGTTTTTCAATTAATTATTTTTTTAAATGGATCCGTGAATTAGCGAGTTTACAATGATTCTATCCGGTGAGGATGGAAGATGCGTGCGTTTCTTTTCTACATTGATATGAGTGCTACAGTATTTGGTTGTTTCTGGATTCGATTTGTTCTGTTTTGGTTTGATTTTGTTTTGGGAAATACAAGTTGGTATAGTTAATACTGGGCATAATATTGCATTTGTTTTGTTCAAGTAGAATTTGACTCATAGTAGTGGCGTTTTGTTTCAGGCGATTTGCTGCAACTTAATTGGTTGTACATTTTTGGTTGTAATTTTAAATTTTTTTGGGATGCCGTTTACTGAATATTTGTATACAAAAAGAATCAAAAATAATTGTTCTGTCTTCTGGTAACCTTCTTACATTATATTTTCGACTAATAATTTACTAACTGTTGATTACTTAGGTGTCAGTAACCGGGTTGTTTCGGTCATATTTAACATGCCTATCCTATCCTTCTATCTTGTTAAATGTAATAAAGGTGTATGGCGGGCCCGTCGTCATCCGGGAGTCTCACTGAATTCATTGTAATTAATCAATCATCTGTATATATATGTAATAATATGTATGAGTATGTACTTTTCTTTCATATACTATTCATTTAAATATGGTTTCAAGAAATTCTATTGTAAGTTGTGAAGTTGCAGGAGGAGAGAATTAAATAAATAAATTTTTATATGATTTAGGTAGCATGAACATATTTATGTAGTATAAGATTTCAGGAAACCTGCAGATGCTTGTGAAATAATATTTCTTTGTGTTTTTAATTGCTGATTGTGTAGTTTAGAATTATATTGTCATTGTGTTACTAATCATCGACTTTATCTAGGTGTCTGTAACCGGGCCGATTCAATCAATCAATTTTGTTTAGGAAGCCGGAAATTATTAATGCAGAATTAAATTTCAGGAAATTTCCAGATGTACGTGAAATAATAATATTTTTCTCAGGTTGCTGATTTAGAGAAGCAATTGTTGAAGACCAATACAATCATTATCCATTAAACCTATTAAGCCTTTATCCTTCCTCTAGTAGATTAGAAGTAGATTAGAATTGTATATATATATATATATATATATATATATATATATATATATATATATATATATACATATATATATATATATATATATATATATATATATATATATATATATATATATATATTTATATATATATATATATATATATATATTTATTGTAGTAAACTGATACTAAGGTCTTTGTACCTTAAAACGTACACTACAAACCTGTTATTGCCAAGAGAATTTCTTAAAGCTTTCTGTACTTCTTGAATGGAACAACCTTGATCTAAAAATATCAGTCTCATCTATGGCCAAAAGCTTGGAGTGGTTTCTGAAACGGATATATTGAATTTTTTCCGTTCATCATATGACATGGTCACATGGGGTGGTTTTTGTCTTTTTTGAATCTGTTATTGCTAAGAGAATTTCTTCAAAATGTGTGTACTTCTTGAAAGGACCAACCACGATCTAAAAATATTAGTCTCATCTATGGCCAAGAACCTATAGTGGTTTCTGGAACGGATATATTGTATTTTTGCCTTTCAACATATGATGATGAACCTGTTAATGTCAAGAGAATTTCTTCAAACTGTGTGTGCATCTTAAATGGACCAAATATGATCAGAAAATATTAGTCTCATCTATGGCCAAGAGCCTTTTGTGGTTTCTGAATAATAACTGTCTTCAAATATTTGCTTATTGATGCCTTCGAATTCTAAGGTAGTTGTGGAAGCAAGATCATGAATGCATATCGATTCAATTGAACTAATAATTTCAGTTATTCGGTGACGTTTTAGTTTGAATTATAATTTTAGAATAATATTGATAATGTTGGTTTTTTATTTTTTTGATTATTTGGTTATTTATGATATTTAAACAATGATATTTCTTTATTAAAGCTCTCGCTTGTTAATAAATATAACTAGTATTTGTTTTAATTGTCATATTCAATTATTTTGTTGAATGCTTTATTATAAGTAATAATTGAAAGATTCACTAATACTATCAAACGATTTTAAATTTAGGAAAGTTTTAGGAAATTCTTCATTACCGTCATTTTTCCTTAGGTTACTGAATTAAAGAAGCAATTATTGATTACCCATACCATCGTTAACCATTTAACCTATTAAACCTTTATCCTTCCCCTAGTAGTTTAGTATTATGTTGTCTTTGTGTTACTAACTATCGGCTATACCTAGGTGTATGTAACCGGGCCGATTCTGTCCCACTTAATTAACCTATCCAATCCTTCGGTTTTGTTATATGTAAAAAAGAGTGTACGGTGGGCCAGGCGTCATCCGTGAGCTCCTGTGTAAGAACTTGGTCGTACATTCAGAATCAATCAATCAATCAATCAATTTTTAACTTTAATTCTTAATTTCCATGACTTAGTTTATTTTTTGTTGTTTTAATTATTATTTTATATATTTCTGTAAATAACCAATTCAATAGGCTGTATGGTAAATAAATAATTAAAATAATCACACGTGAATTGAAAAACGATTTATTTACAAATCAAATTACCTTGAACCAGTATTTTCGTGGACCTGTCTGTACCCGACCTACGCAAAAATTTACACACAACTCATATCAATGTTTTACGGCCAAAATAATATTTTCGATGTTCTTTTGTAAATTTAGGATAATTTATATTTCACCTAATTTTACAACATTGTGTCTGTTGTGTTTATTTTAAACCCAAATATAAAACATTAAAATTATTATTTATATTTTTATTCTCGAAAAATGTACAAATTTAAAATTTAATGAAATAAAAAATCTAAACAATTAAATTCGACGAGAAATCTACAAATAAATATTTACATTTGTCTCGAATTAAACATAAAAATTTGTTAAAATATAAAAATTGTTAAATATTCTTTGATTTTTATTGAAACAATAATATTTTTTTTTGTTATAATTCCTGTATTTCTGCGCGTCTTTTTCATACGTAAACGTATTCGTAATGTACATACGATCATATTCATTAATTGGGGGGCTTTCTTAAGATGATGATTACATTATACTGTACATTCAGACTTGTTTTGTATAACAATAAGCAGATGGTTCGTAAAAATAGCAATTTGCTTAGCATTCATATAATTAAGAGGCACAATTACTTTTTATTTATATACATTATTGACATCTTGTTTACTGTTTTGCCAAATTATTAATAAATCATTTTCAACAAATGGTTTTTCCATTTATGTTTTCTTGCCAGACGATGTATAAATGTACATATTATGTGTATGTAGATTATATGTATCGATAGGTGAGATTCTGGAAAAAAATATTGGCATTGACATTTGATAAGGTAACAGCGTAACACTTGCTAAATTTTTTTAATGTGGGTTGATCTGGTAAAAGAAAAATATTTGGAAGTTTTTTTATTGTGCTGTATAAACAATGTTATTCTGTGTGCAGAACAACATGGGTACCATGGTTTCAATAGGATGTTTGCCTGCCTAATTGCCAGACAACCTTCGTGGTTGTCATGGAAATTTTACAGATGGATAAAATAATACATAAATGGTATTATTACTGTACCGCAGCATGGGCGAAAACCAAAACATAATTTGATAGGTTTAACCAAATAGTATGTTATGTTATAAAGAGTGCAGAGTCCTGGCTGCGATGGTGATAAATAGATGAAAGTTGTACCAGAACAAACATCAATGTTTATGACATTGGATTTTAGGCTGTAATTGTTTAATAATTCTTGTACCTCTTGGTGTTTTGGGTTGTTTACAAGGGCGTGATACGTAATCTTGCATTCAAAATCTCGCATTCCAATTTTCCATGTATGTGAAGCTGGTACGAAAAACCAGCCCGAAAACCCAAATAACTTATAATATTGTATAGCTATTAGATATTCTATAAGGGGCATTCCATAGTAAACCTGCACACAAACATGATTTCGTTAAAAATAGGTACCGCAAAAGTTTCCAGGCGCAGCAATAAACATTTTTAACGATAACTAACTTCACACCAAAACATTTCTCTCGTAACGTCCTTTTTTTGTTTTCTTATTTGATGTGTCATAACAAGCATCATTCTGTTCCGAAGTGTCAAAGCGACTGTGTTTTTTTGTGTTATTTGTATTCAATTTAAATTAATTTGTGTTAATTTGGTTATTGTTTATTCCATTTTACGTATGTGCTACGTTTTTTAATAAATTTAATTTATAAATTAAATTTTTGTTGATAAAACCTCTCGCAAGGGCAGTTGCAAGATGCCTTTTAAATGTTTTAATTGCCCAAGTAAATCTACGGGGCCACATATGCTGCATGTGTAAGTAAGATGTTATTTGATTTTCAAACATTGTATAAAAGAAATAATTTTAAATTAATACAAATTGATAATTTTATAAGCCATCTATCACTGCAGAATATCGTAATCTGTGGTTTAAAATATTTCCAAATGTGCAAGCTTCGGATTTGAATACAAATTTTAAGCTGTGCTCATTACATTTCGATGAGAAATATATCACTCATACTGGGTTGTAATAAGTAACAATATTTTTTTTTTGTGTACCCAGGTGTATAATGGAATTGGAAGTAGCCGAATCATCTTTAAATATACTGAACGACATTCAAAACGTGATGATTCCAAGTCCCTCTGCTACAGAAGTTCCAAGTGCCTCTGCTACATCATACGGAAAAAATACTGAAAATGTTTCAACATTTCCATCCACATCAAACTTGAAAACGCAACCAATTAAACGAAGAAAGATGTCACCTCAAACAACGGCATCAAACAATCCTATAAGTCGAGATTTCAGATATGCTGGAGACATAAACTTGGACGTCGATTATACTCCGCGCACTTCAAAACGAGCATTAGTCAAATTTAGTGAACAGCTGACTAAGTTTAAGAAAAGTAATACACTTTTACGTAAAAAACTTGGTTACATGACAAACAAGGTTAATGAATTGACCGATTTTTTTGGATCATTTGGAGAAGGATGGCATTATTTGCTCGGATTCACGGAGTATATTAAAAGTAATTGATAGCTAATAGCAGTATATACAGACTGCGGTTTAGTAATCCCGAAAAGAGAAAACCTCATCATTTAGAAAATGTTTTTCAATTGCCCTACAAAATAAACTTGGAATTTGGTAGTAGATTTCCAAATTTTTCAAAATGTATCGAACTGAATTGAATTTTATTCTAGAGTGCTTGATTGAGTTTTTCAAAATAGAGATTGTCAATCCGCAGTCAGTATAGGTGTAACGCGTGTTTGTAAAATACTTAATAAATTGTAAAATATTTAAAATTACAAATTGTATATAAAATTATTTAATAAAAGTACAAAATTAATTAAAATTCTAATTTGTAATGATTTTTTATTTTATAGGAGATTCGTGAAGAAGAATCATTTATTAAGGAATTAAAAGAGGGCAAACAAGGTGGACAATATTCAGCGAAATTGCGGCAGTTTGTTATGACGATGAGTTTTTTTTCAACAAGCGGTTACGAGCACTTAAGGAATTATTTTAAAAAAGATAAAATACAACTTCCTGCAGTTAGAACAATTAGGCGATGGTATCAAAATACCGAAGGTGGCCGTGGAATAACAGTGCAAGCCGTTCAACAAATTCGGAACAAAATCTAAAATGAGCAACAGCCAATATATTTTGCTCTAATCTCCAAAGACTGGGACAATAAAAATAAGGTTGTTCTGGGGTATGTCGACTACGGTGCTGGTTGTTTCGACGATTTTGACGATGATGATAGAACATTGGCTACTAATGTTTTAATATTTTTTTTGTGCGCTGTGAATTTAAAGTTTAAAGTTCCAGTAGCATATTAATGAATACTATTCTTGAGTTATTTTTTAACTTATTTTAGTTTTTATTGATATTTAACTCAAACTACAAAAATAATATATTTCTGCTTTAGCTTTCGACACCCTTTCGGTGTCATTTTCAAAAGCAATAAAAACGAAAAAAAACATATTTTTATAAAAACAAAAAACCAATATAGCAAAATTTAAAAAACGAGGTTTACATAGAAAAACGGCTATCTCAGACACTTTCAAAAAAATAATTTTAAAAATCAATTTTTGGCCAATTTATGTTGGCCAAACAAAACAATTTATTGAAAGGAGGTTGTACTAACATAAAAATGTAAGTAATCTTGGCCAAAATTGCAGTGCACTTACACAACATCTATGAGATACTAATCATATAATTACATTAGATAACATCAAAATTCTCGAAAAAGTAAAAATTTTTAAAAAAAGATCAATTTTAGAAATGTTAAATGTCAAAAGTAATATTAATTCCATTAATATCGTAAGTGATTGTGCTTATTGGCAATACTTATAATTTATTTGTCTAATTATTGTTGTTTTTGTCTTATTTACACATTAAGTTTAAATTTATTTGTACAACGTTTTTTCATAGAGTTCGTTTATGTACATAGTTTACTTCCAAAAATTGATTTTTAAATTATTTTTTTTGAAAGTGTCTGAGATAGCCGTTTTTCTATGTAAACCTCGTTTTTAAAATTTTGCTATATTGGTTTTTTGTTTTTATAAGAAAAATGTCAGTTCACCTTCACATTACAACAGTGTTACTAAGTTTAAGTTTGACTTATTGATAATATTAAAATTATTTTATGAGAAATATTTTTGTCTTTTCGATGTTGTTTGTTGTAATTTCTAATTCTAATATTATGTAATTTTGAGAATGTCGTGTGTGCATGTATGTGTGTAAAATTAAACAGTTTTTTATTTGGAAAATGTACTTAATTAGTAGTGTCTAGTGTGATTTGTGTAGTGAGATTGTGATACGTTAGTGATAAATATTAAACATATTTTTAAGCAAGGACGTCATTGAGTGAAGAAATTTAGTGAATATCTAAAATTGTCTACAATTAAGTAAGTCATATAAATTTATTTAGTTTTTCCCGTTTATGTTGTGGTTGTGACTTTCTGGTTAGAGAGATCAATAAATATAATTAGGGATACATTAATACGAGATTTACAAAATTTTTATTTTGAATTCTGGTGGGTGCACGAAAATTGTTCTAGTTACCCCAAAATTTGTTAGTGTGATGGATCGACTGATCGTCGTAGAGGAAAGACGTGTTTTTGTCTCTCTTTTAAATAAATTATTATTAATATTTTAATTCAAATCAGTTTAGGAATGTATAGTGTGAGAGTGATGTGCTATTTTTGAGTGAGTTTTGTTCTTCTAAAACTGTTAATACAGGTGAATTGAGACAGTTATTATGAAAATTACGTTCAACACATATACAATCAGAGAAGTATCTTTTTATTCTAATTTTCATTCTAATTATATAAAAGTTAATTATTTATTATTGTTATTATAACTATTTACATATATGTGAACGGTAATTTATAATCGTATACATACATAGAAACTGGGGAATTTCAAGGGAATTCCCTTTGTATGTACTTAAGTACATAAAATATTGGTACCCGAGAATTGTAACTTACCCAATAAGCGAAAATTTGTATACTCAAAATGGGTTGCCACCGTATTGTGACAAAAATGACTTTTTGTGGAATAATATAAATTGATAAATATATAAAATGTTAATGAAAGGAGGAAACAGTTTTCTGCCACGGGAAATTTATCATTTGAGCTGAAATATGTTGGATTGTGTTATCCATTTGGGTTTTTATTTAAATTTAATTACATTTTCATAACTTATTTTAATAATTTTCACTTACTTTAAACAATTCTATAAATTGAAATTTTGTCGAAAGTCCTGATTTAAAACAATAAAGTTGTCGGCAAATATAATTCAATTTATTTTTAGTATTATTTAAAATTTATTATTTATTTATTTATTTTTTTTTTATTTTTTATTTTTTTTTTTTTTTTTACATACCGGAAGGTCAGGGAAGATTGTGATTGCAACATTCTTGATCAGGGGGTCTATTTAATTACTTACGCTTTGAGCATAAACTCAATACAATCAAATATGTAAATATGTTAACGATCCAAAGACTTTTTGCTATGGAATGTTGTTTTTCGACGATCTTTCTGGTTGAATTCAGGTTATGTTTTAGTGAAGTTGTGTGAATGTTAGATATAAACTAACCCTGCTTTTAGTTGGATGAATTTAAATATAGATAGCTGAATGACAATACCGAATCTAAATTTTTTTATTTTTTTTTTATTTTGACATTATTGACGGAATATTTAGGTCATCATATGTATGATAATACTGCCGTGTCATTACGAACGTGAAGTCCCTCGGTTAGATGGTGTTGGGTGGGAAGTTAGGGCAAAATAAGGTTACAAGCAGTATGTGATGAGATGACCCATAGATGTGAATTAAATAACCTAACCATTCTAGTAGGACTGATGCTGAATACATATGATGAATATTAGTATCCTTTACCTCAAACACAACTAATTTACATTAATTAACTAACAAACTCTAATCTAGAGTGTGAATTTAATTGAGACTAACATTCTAATATATTTAAGTAGTTAGAAAATGACTTCGCTACGGTTCGCCCTAGTCGTTTCTGTGACTAACATCCTTTCCTAACTAACCTTATCTGTTAAGGGTGCAGGGAGGGCCTGGGCCCGCATGATGCTGAAATATTATTCGCATTCAGATATAATTTGTTATTTGATTGTTGATATTTCAGGATTATGGTAACGTACCTAGGATCGCCATTATGGCTGGCCTGTACGCCTCTATCATATCATATCATATTGGTTTTTTGTTTTTATAAAAATATGTTTTTTCGTTTTATATTGCTTTTTAAAATGACACCGAAAGGGTGTCGAAAGCTAAAGCAGAAATATATTATTTTTGTAGTTTGAGTTAAATACCAATAAAAAACTAAAATAAATTCCAGTAGCATATTTGTTCGTTAATTTGTTAACCGGAGGCGAACGAGCACACGTAGTGCGATTCATAATTTCCCATCTACGCGAGGAATGTAATGCGCAAATAATTAGCCTAACGTTAGCGACAACCTTATTTTTATGTAGAACCATTAAATGAAAAAAAAAATATATTTCTCGATAATTGCCATATGTTGAAATTAGTGCGAAATCATTTTAAATCAGAACAAGGATTTTATAGTAAATCAGGAAATACGATTATTGAATGGCAATACATTGAAATGCTACACAAAATGCAATTAGAGAAAGGCCTTGCACTTGTAACAATCTTCAATGGTAATGGAAGGAAGACAGGATTGCCTTAAGACCCCGCTTCATAATATACCGATTGTTAACAGAATATTTATTCAAACAGAGGTTCCGAGGTTCGGTCAATTACGCCGGCTAAGGCTCAGGAGCTTGGGGTGGGCTTTCGGAACTTGAAAGAATCTCGAATGACCGAAAAAAAATAATAATAATTATAAAGAAAAAAAACGGCAGCCAACTACTTATCATACTACCTACCCAATCGATTACTCACCTCAACTCATCCTCATTTAACCACTGTAAAACTCTACTGCATTTTCTCCTTCAATATACAAAGCGAATTATACAAAAAGAAAACCAGCAACAACAAAACGCAAATTTAACATACTAAATTTTTATAAACCTTTAATTAAGTTACTAATGTTATTATAAATAATTAAGCTAAACTATAGTATATAACTCATTATAATATGTAAATAAAGTTGAGTATATGATAACTAAAAATAAATATATTTTTATAAACAAATGACAAACATAAAAAAAACTATTATATAAATTGCTAATAAGATTGATTTTATAGTCTATTATGATTATTAATTATTAATTGTTATTTATTTATTGTGAGGGTATGTGTGACTTACGAAAAGGTGATCGATGTGCTGCTCGATGTACTGCTCGATGTGCTGCTTAAAATGTTAAGATTTATTTGTTGTATGCCAGGAGGATGATGTAATGAACAAAAAAAACGTTGTTGATGCGGCTTTTCGGTTAATTTATGTTCATCCTTGATCAGTTTATACGGTTCTTATAATTTATGATAAGCACGTTCCCTCCTCAACACCAGCGCTCGAGCCCACTTTACAGTCAACCTGAAGCTTTATTATGTATTTGTAGTAATTTAGAATATACGGTATACGGTTTACATATAAGTGTGCGTATACGGTAATATTGACGATGCTCTTAAGTTAAACTGTGATATTTAATTTTAGTAGTTTTATTTAGTTTAATTAATCATTAAGTAGATTTATTTTCTTGTATTATTTTATTTTAATTTATACCCGGCCGAATTTTATTTATCACAAAGGCCGAGAATTGGTTATCCGCCATTAGCGGTACAACTCACACAACACTTAACAGTCTTTTCTTTCTTATCACACGATTCATATCATTATTAAGTATTTATTTTACCAATTTACAAAACATAATTTAAATTACAATAATTTGGAACAAAACAACCCTATCACAATTTGCGTCTTATTTTGTAATATTTTTTTTTTTTTCATTTTTTTTATTTTCGCTTTATATTTTAATAATCGTTTGCGATGAGTCTCATCGCACGTTACTTGATAGACTCCCCGTTTTTATTTTTTATTTTCAAAAAAAAATATCAATTTTATTTTAGGTTGACACATAGCATTATGAGCACAGTCTGACCATAATACAGATAATTAAATTGCAGCCACATTACACTCTGCTATCATACCATTTATACAGCTTAAGTATTTATGTCATGGACATTTCAATCTTGTCCATTGGAACGATCGTAAGTCGTAACACACTTGCACCGCGAATAAATGCAACTCATGTAAATCTTGAAAACTCAATTATGAGAGTAAAATACGCGGTACAAGTAGTTAGCCTTAGTGTAGCCAATGCCTTAAAATATTTAAAACAAAATAATGATAAATTTAAAAACTGTCTTCCTACAGCTGAATTTTTATAGTTAATAAACGATTGCTTTGATATTCTTACTAGCAACAATTTATGGCGTCATATAAACGATTGATTATTAATAAAGCCATAAAAGCTCAAGGTACGGGCAACGTTGGTTTACCTGAAATTTTAAATATTTCATCCAAACCCAAACAAACAAATTTTAGTCTAGCAACTGGTGCTAGCGAGTTAGCGCTAGACTTAATTGATTGGGATTTGGATGAATATTCTTGTGATATTTTAACGTATTTGGCGGGGTACATTCAGGCAAACCAACTTAAAAAATTGTTCACAAAAGTGAACAACTCCAAGAAAATTTAAGATTATTTAATTTAAAAAAATGGGGTAATTTAATTACTCCTTCAAAACTTATCTATTTAATTATTTGTGAATGCGAAAAATTTTTTAAATTTTATGTATAGGGACAGTAAGTGCTAAATATATGTATAGCACATTAGTTTTAAGATCAGTACAAAATATTGTGATGTTAGATTTAAGTTTTTATGATACCTGTAATCATTTAAATCAAAGAGATGGAATAGACACGCACTATTATTTATTAATTAAGAAAATTATTGAATTATTAATCGCAAAGCTGTTTGAAAAAATGTTAATAAAAAAACTGAAACCAGTGTTAGAAGAAAGGCAAATCATTCTAGACCATCAATTTGGGTTCCGAAACCTGCATAGAATTGTAAATGCAATCAGACAGGCCTTTGAGGCAAAGCAATACTGTTCCGCTGTCTTCATGGATATAGCACAAGCATTTGACAAAGTTTTGTATGATGGAAACTTAAAGCGCTCCTGCCGAAGATTATTCACTAAGTTCTGGAAAATTATCTCCTCCAAAGGCAATACATGGTCCAACAACTTCCCTAAATAAGAATCCCACAAGGAAGCTTTGTGGGACCTATTTTATACTTGTTGTACTTACCTGTTACCGACAATGTACTAATATCAACATTTGCTGATGATACAGCCATCCTGGCATCACACGAACACCCGCAAACAGCCTCAAGAGAAGTGCAAAGTCATCTGCGCAAAATTGAGGATTGGCTCAAGATAAAGTACAATTAAACGGTGTATATATTCCTCAACAAACCAAGGTCCAATACCTAGGCTTACACCTCGATAGACGGCTAACGTGGAAAGAACATATTGAAGCAAAGCACAACCAAATAAAAATAACATTTTCCAAAATGTATTGGCTAATAGGAAGAAAATCCAAATTATAATTAGACAATAAGGTCTTCCTATACAAAGCGTTAATCAAGCCAATATGGACTTATGTTATTCAGTTATGAGGATCCACCAGTGCATCAAATAGAAAACTCCTGCAACGTACTCAAGCGAAAATACTCCGATGTATTGCTAATGCTCCATGGTATATCCGAAATACTAACATACAAGACTACCTTGGGATTAACACCGTTAAAGAAACAATCAAGGAATTCAGTTCGAAATACTACTCAAAACTTCAGGGACATCCCAACGAATTGGCCCGGGATATACTAAAACAGCCGCGATTTAACGACTGAGAAGAGCAAATCCACTCGGGCTAATGAACCTCTAAAATCATTAAATGTGTAGATTACACTTATAAGTAGGAACTAAATTAATGAACAGTAATTAGCTTAAGATTTGAACACTTCTTGTTAGTTTCTTATGTAGAAAGATTCAAGAATAAAGCCATTGGCACCATAAAAAAAATTGTTAAGCAATTAAACCGAAAAACTCCTCCCGAAGCTGCCACTTCCGGTAGACCGGTTTCGACCAAAAATCACTGAGATCTCCCAATTTGCGGAAAAACTTAAATATAATGCTTTATACCGATCAATCAGTTCATCGGAGCTGTACAGAGGCCGAATTTTTGTAGAAAAAACATTTTTTCCAAAAACGCCATTTCCACTTAAATTTTGGGCAGCTGAACTGGACCGGTATTGTTGCAAATTAAATTTACAACCTTTTAGTTCTTAGCTGTTCCCTTGACTTCCGGATTTCGACCAAAAAGGAGGATGAAGTTCCACTCAATTACCAAGCTTTATTTTACTAAGTAAACGAAAGCAAATTATAAAATATGCATGTTCAACAGAATTAGATTAAATTAGGAGCAAGGAACAAAAATAGCTTGTGTCAGGTAACTAATTTTTGTTGCAAACTGTGTTCAAAAAACACCCTATTCAAATATATTCAATTCCATTGAAATTGGTTATTAATTAACAGTAATTAAGCTGCTACAATGAACCCCTACATTAAATTTTTCTAATATAAATTTCGTGCCTTACGGCGTCAACATTTTTAATTATTTCGAAAATACTCAATGTTCGTGTTATTGTTACAAGAAAATAACAATCATTAAATTTAAACTTGAACCTACATAAGAAATGGTTGCCATTATAAATTATTTATTAGGTACGAGTAATTAGGTGTATGTAAACAAATATTTTGAATTTTGTAGATGAGTTGATTTAAGTGAGCAAAAATATTTTCCATTTTCTCAAAGTTTGTTTGTTTTTTTTGTAGGTATATCGAGATGTAAAGGTAAATGTTGAATCAAGAAAGGAAATCGTCAAAAAAGTAAATTTTCGCTAAGTAGATGGCGATACAACGTTCAACTAAACCGTTTAGGAATTGGAAAGTCTTTAATTGCTTTTATCTTAACGGGATTTGGTTTGACCCAATCACTCGTAACGATATGACCCAGAAAGGCAATTTCTCTATGGATAAATTTGGACTTACCCATTTGTTCTTTTAGATTGGTTTTCCGGAGTTTGTTAAAAACGTGTTTTAAGCTTTCCATGTGCTCCTGAAGCGATGTGGAAAAGACGATAATATCGTCCATGTAGCACAAGCACGATTTGCCTTGTAGTTCACCAAGGACATTGTCCATGACTCTCTGGAATGTCGATGGTGCGTTTTTAAGCCCAAAAGGCATTCTCACATATTTGTAGTGCCCACGGTCTACGGAGAAAGCAGTTTTAGGCATATCTTCTTTCTTAACCTCAATCTGGTGAAACCAAGATGCTAGATCCAACGTCGAAAAATACAGACTTTTGCCCAATTTGTCCAGGATATCCGTGATGTTCGGTAGCGGATACCGGTCATCTATCGTTTTTTATTCAATTTGCGATAGTCTATAACTAATCGCTACTTGACTTTGCCACTTGCGTTGGCCTTTTTCGGCTTGATCCATATGGGCGATCACCAAGGAGAGAAGCTGGGATGGATGATTCCATCTTGTAGCATTTTGCCTATTTGCTTCTTTACTTCCTCTTTATGGACGAAAGGGTACCGATAGCTTTTGGTGAAGATAGGTTTATCGTCTTTCAGATTTATCTCATGTTTGACGTCATTGGTAAATGACAATCGTTGTTCTGTTTTGAGAAATAGATCCTGGTATTGATGACAAAGTTTAATGATGGCTACTTTTTCTTCAGGATTGAGGTGTTAAACTCTAATCAACTTTGAGATATCTTCATTTTGTGTTTCACCCAATTCTTGTACATAGCAATGGTGGGATTCGACTCGATAAGACTTTTTTAAAAGCTCAACTTTAATTGGTTGTCCGATAACGAATATGTATTGATTATTGCTATAATTGACGATTGCCAGAGTAGCGTACCAATTTCTACTATGATATATTCCCTCGGGGATAATTAGATTGCCATTGTTTGGAAGTTTAGCGATAAGCTTACTTCTTGGTAATATAGAATAGGGTTTGGATGAATAATTTGGCTTAAACAGTAAAGGGATCTTTACTTTACCCGTTTTCAGGATTGAATTGGCAAGATCTAACGTAACACCAAGTTGTTGCATTATTTCAAGTCCCATTAACCATCAAAGTATTCATGGAACTTGAACAAAAGGAATTTCATGGGTTCCCTGGTTTTGAAACTTTTCGTGCGCTTTTGCCATTTTATAGTCGTAATAATGGTCCAAGTGTGCTCGCTATTCAGGCAAGTGTTGCTGAAGACCGCAATTTGTCGATTCCAAGACGTTCTCAAGAATTGGGACTCTCTCAAACCACAACCTACCGGATTTTGAGAAAGGATTTGGGTTTGCATCCGTATAAAATTGTTCTCACTCAAGAACTGAAGCCATTGGACCACCGTAAACGTCGTGAATTTGCTGATTTTGCCTTGGAACAAGTTCAAAACGATAACGATATTTTTAAGGAAATCATCTTCTCCGATGAGGCTCACTTTCATCTGGGTGGTGCGATAAATAAACAAAACTGTCGATTCAGGTGCGAAAAATCTGGTGGAAATCTGGTCTGGTGGAATCATCGGCCCGTATTTTTTTCGAAATGAAGCTGGTAACATATGGGTCATATTGGAAAACCCTATATAATGGTGCTTCCTCTTCATGCTGCTCCGGTTGTTCTTCGAAGCTGGTCTCAGTATTGAAAATTTTCTGAGCCCTGAACTTCGGTGGTCCATTTCATTGAAATTGATCGTTATTTGGTTGGTTAGACTTATTATAAAATGCGTACTGGGTGGAACCGTTTGGATTGGATGCCGTATCCATTTTATCAACCTTCCTTGGTGGACCCATAGGAGGTTTGTGCACGAATCTGTTATTATTATAGTTCATAGGAGTGTTTTGACTAACATTTTGTTGGGTAAAAGGCCTATGGTTGTAATACTGAGGTGGAGGTCGCTGATTAACTTGCGGGTGAAAATTTCTATTTTGAGGAATGGGCGGACCACGTTCATGGTACACCTTTTTTCATGTACGTCATGTTCTGCTCCTTTAAGCAATGCGAGAATGCTTCTGCCAAGCTATGCGGTGGCATAGCTCGAACCATTCAACCTATGGGCTCTTTGAGTCCAGCAAGGAATGTGTTGAGGCACATTTCCTGATAGAGATCCTTTTTTGACCTTACTACTATACGAGTACTTTGTATGTCGGCTATCTTAGCGAAATATTTCTCGCTTGTATTATTTCCCTGTGTTATGCTGTACAAATCTCTCACGAGATTAGTTTCATTTCTTTTATCCGCGTAGTGGGTAATTAAATTATCTTTAATTGCTTCCCACACTAACGGGGTTCTGTACATTGTTAGTACCATTGATAGTACCTTGTTAGAAATATTTCCGAGCACGGCTGCCCTTCTATGTCATTACACAAACTTAGAATTTCCTCTACGTTTTCGATAAATTCGAAGAGGGTATGTCGGCTTCCCTCATATCTTGGGAGGTCCTTGATCGCAAAATCACAATTTACAGATATTTTGTAAGAGGTTGGGTTATGATTAATTCTATCAACTTCGAATTTTGTTTCTATTTTAAAATTTTAAATTTTATCTATTAAATTATCTAAATGTTCGTTTCGATATTTGAAAGACAAGTCGTCTTGCGGGATGCGTATATTTTCATTTAGAGGAAACGTAGTGTGAAAGCGATCCAGAGCTAATCGAATTAACTATGCTCTAATGAACGATTAAATCAACCATAAAAGGGACCTAGTGTGCGATGAGCTCACGAACTGAACCATTATTTTCAAAGTAAATTTGAACAATTTGCACACCTGGTGTGGAATCTATTCATTATGAAATGGCAAAGTTAAAGTTTTATGTCTTGAAATGAAACATCCTTTATAATGAAAATGAGGATCCAATGTCAGTTCGGGAATTGCCGCTGAGATTCATTCGGCAGCGGTTTTCAACTTCCTGCAAATCCATTCCCAGATTTACGATATTGAGCGCTTTCTGTGCACCCAACAGTTTGGAACATGTTACCTGAAAGAACCCATTATAGTCGTAAGGCCCGTAATACGAGTATTCACACTCAATAAAGTAATTGCCAAAAATTTCGAAAATCATTTGTAAATTTGCGAAATATTTTCTGAAAAAGTTACTCGAAAAACATCGAAAAATTCGAAAAACATTCTGTCCAAAGATTATTTTACGAAAAGTATTCTTGAAAATGCTAAAGGAACGGTTAATCATGCTAAAGAACTTCCCATTCTTCGTATACTATTTGTTTGTTTAGGTCCGGCGCTCAGAAAGAGCAGTGATAACTGTCCCTATGCCATAGTCTTAGTGCATACAAGTGGGTTGAACTAAACCCCACGAGAGCAAGTTCACTTTTTTCAGTTTGTTCACCAAAACCTAGCTCAAGTGTACAACAGGTCTTACGGTCTCGCAAATTTATATTTTTGCGAAAACGTTGTAAAGTCGTAACCGCAATTAATGTACCGCCGTTTGTTGTTACACCTCCCTATTATTTAGCCAAAGCCAGCTTAGTTGTAAAATGATTGTTACAACTGACATCATCTCGCGGCATTATGTCTATTTCTCAACGGTGGAACTGATAAAGCTGTGGCATTTGGATGTTTGGTTTTTGATCTGTTGGAGTCAAATCCTCTCATAGCAGGTTCAAATAAGGAATATTCGTTACATTGGAACACATTACCAAGCGAGCAAGATGGTAAACTAAAATTGTGTTTAGGTGATTGGCCTGCACAAGACATTAAATATTATCGAATAAGTAGGTCTAGCACAGTGTTATTATACAATATATCACATTTCATGAACTTTTCGTAGTAGCCCTCGGACCGTCAAATTGTTTTACATATTTATAATGAGCTTTGGTGTAGTTTTTTTTAGTTCTCTATAAAAATATTTCCTTTTTGTAGAAAAGTTTTTATAATTCGTATACAACAAACCGCAAAGAACAACAAAGAAAATTGTTAGTGACATCCCGTTGTGATCTGGACTTCCCAACTTCCGGCTTTAAATAAATTTTTGGCGAGATTATAAGGAAAATTTAGAAAAATGGTGTAAGTAAAGTTTTGGCGTAGCAGAAAATATCTGTAAATAAAATTTATCGAAATAATATGCAGGGCTGATGAAGGCTGTGTCCCTTGTTGCTGTCCAACATCTGACCCGCAATGTGAACCAAAATTCCGTTACGTGCAACCACCGCGAGCTGTGAGCTGTAAGCCATGCATTTTATATAAACCACCCGACCTCCCGGTAGAGTCGGATACAATATATAAAAGAAGTTACTTTTGTAACCCAAGTGTTCGTGCTAAACCAATTAGGCCACAAAATCATCTAACGACCTGTAATGTTAAATTAGATGCAAATACAACAGCAGCGGTGTGTTTTGCGGCGATATGTACTATCTAAGATGAACACATTGAAACCCATTAATTTCGTTCTAGCTATCCTACCCGGGCCATTATTGTGTTGAACGACAGAAGCCAATCATCCCATGTTCACCAGCTTTACTTGGTGAGGGACCTATGCAGGACCTAACAACACAGAAACATGACTATGTATGTAAACCGTTTAGTAAACGGCCGCCATTAATACCGCCAGGCCAAATATTAAAGAGCTGTTGCCCAGCCGATGATAAAACTGTTAATAAACTGTCCTTCATGGCACCAATGTCAAATGCGTACAATCAAGCAATTTCATGTAAACCAATTATTAGTTATAAACGGCCCGAACTACCAATCGAACACGATACAATTCAAAAGCTTAGTTATGTACCGGTTTGTGTTCCGCCTAAAGAAGAATTCCCATGGGCACAACGAGCAAAATTTGTTCAACCAACTTGGGAAAATGAAAAAGATACGACGTATTCGCTCAGTTACCCCAAGAATTGCGGTGACTTTAGGTCGAGCCCGATCCGGCCACCGACAAACCCCAAGTTGATTAGTGGCGATAACCAGTACTGTGTAAGTACAATCTACAAAGAAAGTTATTTCTGTCCAAATGGAAAACGGCCATGTCCTATTCTACCAAAACATAACATTCTTAAATCGGCTTGTGCATTGGATCCTAATACATGTTATTCGGTAAGTCTAATTTATAATCGCATCGCATCCAAATAGATATTTTAAATTCGGTTTTGTGGTTTAGTTATCGTATCCGGGACATTATTGCGTAGAACGACAAAAACCGATCAAACCATGTCCACCTAATCTATTGAATGATGGACCAATGCAAGATATGACCACACAAAAGCATGATTTTGTTTGCAAGCCATTTAGCAAGCGTGGACTAAAACTACCACATTCAAATTTAAAAACATCTTGTTGTCCATTGGAGAAGGACACTATCAATCGGTTGTCGTATGTCGTGCCCGTAATATGTCGACAGAAATCATTTAAACCAGACGTGGCTTATAAACGACCCGAATGTAAGTAACTAAAACTTTCATCGTCTTACCGATATTAAAGTTTGTTTTACCGATTTTAGTGTGCATGGAAACGGAAACGACGCAAAAATTAAGTTATATGCCTGTATGTCCGCCTCAACGTGAACCAATGCCATGGGCACAGAGGTCATCGTTCGTCAAACCAACAATACCAATGGAAGTGGAAACAGTACAAAAAATGAGCTTTGGTCCACCGGGATGCTACATTGACGATCCATTCTGTTGTCCTAATCCTAGCCCACCGTGTGACTACCCTAGAGCGGCGTGCTAAGCTTGCAATTATTGCAGCCTAGAAAATTTGTTGTATAGTGACTCGTGGATTTATTTTGATATGAATTATAATTTTCGAAATAGTAAAACAATAAAATCGCTAGATTTATTTAGGTATATTTTATTGAGCATAAAATGAGCTAAGATTCGGGCATTACCAATAGGCCATAATCTTCTGTGTCAGCATGAGAGTCTTGGTTAATAATATTATAATCGAAGTAAAATTGTGAAACCGATTTAGTGCCAAATTAATCACCTCTATTGTGATGGTCGATTCGATATAAATCCCGCACTAAAATTGTAACAAAATTGACGACTAGAGCGACACTGATCCCATGTAGTGAAATTTTTTTGAACTATATAAACAAAATTGAAATTTTGTTTTTGATGTTATATTCAATTTGTTAAGATTACAAAAATAACATCTTATCGTATTTTCACAATCGTCCACTGGAGTTTAATATTTGTTTTAGATCAAATATGCCTCAATATAATATTTACAGTTAAATTACAATGATTTGATAGTTGCATGATCGAGTCGATGTGGACTCGGCAATCACAATCGATGATTGAAGCAAGACGGATTCCATCTAGCGGATTATCAATAAACTTCGAAAACTACAAATTTTGGCATGTATGCCTCATGCATAAAGAAACCAACATTATTCGCGATAATTTATTCGTTTTACCAGCACGCTAGCTCAGCTTAGCTTGGTTTAATTTTATTTAAAATTTTAAATTAAAAAAGGTAAAAGTTTTATAAAATGAGTAAATGACTTTGTGACATATAATACACTCGCGAGCAACTAAATCGACCCAAACCTCCGTGCGTTCAAACAAATCTCTATCAGTTTCATTTGTTCTTTCCTCAATCGTGGATACTACTCCAGATAAAGCTGCACAAGTTGCTGCTTTATTGCAAGAAGGACGCAATCAACGTGAGGTCGCTCGTCGGCTAAACATGAGCCAATCTGCTATCTCAAGAGTATCCAAAAGATTTCATTAAACTGGTACCTTCAATCGGAGACCGCACATACCAGCCGGTATCGGTGTATATCTAAGAGGGACGATCGATTTATCGTTCTAACTTCACTGCGACATCGCCATCTGGCGGGCGTCGATGTGCAGTAAGAAGACGCTTGAAGGAAATCAACTTCACTCCAATACAGTCGAACACATCAATTAGAGTATCGAGCAATGGAGGTCCGTTCTATTCACTGACGATTGCAGAATATGTCTCGATTACAACAAAAACTTGCGGAATCAATAGAATACCACGTGTTTCCACAAGGGTTATTAGATTTCACATCATCAAGTTGATCAAAATAATCACTATTATTTGTAAAACTGTTATCATCAAAGTAGATGAAAGAAAAGTTGCAAATAGATTCACAATTAATCCGGAGTCATGGAAGACTAGTTAAGATTACTTAAGGTTCGTGGGTTTCCCGTCAGATTTCCACCTTAAATTTATGAATTTTAAAATTTTAAAATTTCAGTTTGGACTTTAGAAAGATATACTAAGATTGTATGGTAAATTCGTTGAAGTGCTGGATAAATCGCACATGCTGAACAGGGTCTTTCGACGTCAAGTAGATTCTCCATACGGGGAGCATCAGGGGGGCTATTATGAAATAATCCGCTATCGGATTTTCTCCGATATCGAAAAATCCAATCCGCCGCGAATTTTCCTATTATGAAATTGTTTGGTCGAATTTGTCAAATATAAGCATGAAGTTAGCAATAATGTATTTTGTAATTGACTTGAAGTTGTTAAATTTTATTTTGTTGGTTTTTAATTGACTTGTCATTTAAAATTGTTTTAGGTTTATAAAATATATTAAAACTGGCAGCCACTTTAAGGTTTTTGGCAGAACGATCTTACCAACAATCGGTGGGACTAGATTTTTTCATTGGAATGGCTCAACCAACTGATTCCAGAGTGTTAGCCGAAATTCTATTAATATTGGAGTCAAAAATGTGTAGAGAATACATAAATTTTTACATCTCGGAGGATCAAATTAGTTTGCTCCTTAAACCGTGGAGCATTCATATAATTTTTTGCAATTCCCTCATTTCGTTCCATGAAACCGACAAGTAACTCAAATTATTCTCCAGTGGTTGTTGTAGTCCGAATAAATTCAAAATAAATAATTTAATTATATTTTATTTAAATAACGGATGATTTTTTAAGAGCTTGAGAACTTTTTTTTAAAAAAAAACGCATAAAATTTGCAAAATCTCATCGGTTCTTTATTTGAAACGTTAGATTGGTCCATGACATTTACTTTTTGAAGATAATTTCATTTAAATGTTGACCGCGGCTGCGTCTTAGGTGGTCCATTCGGAAAGTCCAATTTTGGGCAACTTTTTCGAGCATTTCGGCCGGAATAGCCCGAATTTCTTCGGAAATGTTGTCTTCCAAAACTGGAATAGTTGCTGGCTTATTTCTGTAGACTTTAGACTTGACGTAGCCCCACAAAAAATAGTCTAAAGGCGTCAAATCGCATGATCTTGGTGCCCAACTTACCGGGCCATTTCTTGAGATGAATTGTTCTCCGAAGTTTTCCCTCAAAATGGCCATAGAATCGCGAGCTGTGTGGCATGTAGCGCCATCTTGTTGAAACCACATGTCAACTAAGTTCAGTTCTTCCATTTTTGGCAACAAAAAGTTTGTTAGCATCGAACGATAGCGATCGCCATTCACCGTAACGTTGCGTCCAACAGCATCTTTGAAAAAATACGGTCCAATGATTCCACCAGCGTACAAACCACACCAAACAGTGCATTTTTCGGGATGCATGGGCAGTTCTTGAACGGCTTCTGGTTGCTCTTCACTCCAAATGCGGCACTTTTGCTTATTTACGTAGCCATTCAACCAGAAATGAGCCTCATCGCTGAACAAAATTTGTCGATAAAAAAGCGGATTTTCTGCCAACTTTTCTAGGGCCCATTTACGAGCGTTGCTCGTTAGTAAGTCTATTCATTATGAAATGTCAAAGCATACTGAGCATCTTTCTCTTTGACACCTTGTCTGAAATCCCGCGTGATCTGTCAAATACTAATGCATGAAAATCCTAACCACAAAAAAATCACCCTTTATATTATACTTACATTTTAAATATTGTTTAATTTAATTTTTTTTAATTTTTATGTTTCGTAAAAATAGTTGAAGAAACACACACATTCGATAACAAAAAATGAAATTCGTCAACTAAATAGCAGACCGATTTTGACATTCGATTTTCGGAAAATCCGATTTCGGTTTGTCTTTTTATACGCTTTCCGATCCGATATCGAATTTTTCATAATAGCCGCCCCATTACCGTACGATATAATAGCTAAAACAGACTCTGTTTTAGTGCACAAAGTATAGATTTACTAAAACATGCAAATACTTTTAAGTAAAACCAAAGATGATTACTTTGGTAAAACAGATTTATACACAAGTAATGTCCGAGTTATTGGATGTAGTCAAAAAATTAACCTCAATAAATAACTGATTACTATCAGGGACATCACAGACCATAATTAATTTATTAATAAAAGACATCAAATAAACGATATAGATATTTTTTAATTTTTGGAATATGTTCTCGACACTTCATTTGTATTTTATAATATGTATGTGTAGGTATTTTAAATATAATATAATAATTAATTATTAAATAATTTATATCTATATGTATAATTTTATGTTGCATAATAAATTTTATATAAAGGTTAATTAATTTAAATAAAACTTAAAAAAGATATAAATATGTACTTAAATTAATTTACACATTTTATGAATATTTTAAAAATGTCTGAAATTTGTGTTTTACAATTAATTATAATAAACGGTTATTATACAAATTATTTACTCTAGACTACTAAAATTTAATTATTTAAAAAGCCAGGATTGTTCTTTATTTTCGTGAGGTTTGAGATAAATTTTACCCAAATAGCTATTTGTTTACACTTACATTCGTTCATTTGCCTAAAAACCAAATCACATTTCTTTTATTAACTCAAATCGACTAGATACATTCTTAATCATCAGCTTTCCAAGGTATCATGAAAAATAATAATGGTAATAGCCACCTTATTCATTAGCATTTCTTTGCGTGCCAAACATGGTTAATATTTCCAGTGTGTTGTTTTTAATCGGATCAGAAAGAGATAAAAATACTCGCAATAACTGAATTAAAATCAAATAATACGACTAAATAGTAAATATAGTAATTAATGTTAATCTAACTCAAAATATGTTCATATTAATGTGTTGGGGGAATAATACAATAAGATAGAGAGGTAAGTGGAAGAAAATTCAGATTACAAATATTGTTTATCTAAATTCAGCCTATAATACTCTAATAAACGATCTTTGACAAAAATATTATATTGTATTCTTCCATTTCACAAATTTTACTTAGGGTTTTGAAAATTTTAATTATCTAATTTTAATCATTCCGAGGGTAAAATTACAAAACATTTAAGCATGCTTACAGACGCATATTTATTGCATAATAAGAGAATCATCTTTCTCGAACTCATTGGCACTATTATGAATGCAAAACAGGAGGAATGGTAAATTTGATTAACGTTAGCGTAAACTTAAAGTTTTTCTACAACAAAAACAGTGTAACAAATTCATTCGGATTGGTGTCCGTCCTATGTGTTGATTTTGGAAAATAAATTAATAATGTTCTTCTAAATAATCTTTTGTCACACAGCGGTTGTAGGTAATTAATCTTAAATTAAACCGAAAAAAGTAAATGTATATTTAACAAATCTGTAACACCTTATTGAAAGGTCATGAATATTAGGACATCCTGAAAATTTGTCAAAGATCTTTTATAGTGTACCACATGGTGCTTTAAACTAAAAATTATGTCATTTTACGTTTGGATTTTTAAAATATATTTTATTATTTTAATATTATAGTATTAAATTTAATTATTATAGTTAAATCATTTTATTTTACTACAAATTAATTAATTTTTTTTAAAAAAATGACTATATTCACTATTTCATAATTTAGGTTTTTATTGAAAAATACATCATATGTTAACACCACGAAAAAAATGGGCTCTTGTTTTGGAAGCGTTGTGAAAAAAATCGGGATGATCCGGTAAGCGAATGATTCCGCGATCTGAAATGTAATAATAAAATTTGAGAAAATTTAAAATTATAATTAAATCAAAAAAACAAAACAATTAAAACTAACAGTTTGATTTATGCCCATGTGCGTGCAGGGTAAAATGGTGGAGAGTTACTTCTAAACTTACAACGGAATATATACCAAATATTAGGACATAATATTAACTATTATATTTTTAATTCAATATTAGGACTTGGCAAAACGTCAAGTCGCTGTTAAAGAATCAAACGAAAAAATGAATATTACGGGTATAAACTTGTTAAAATCGTGATTCCCAACGTATATTTAGGACAGAAATCTAACTAAATATCTAACCAGGTTTTCAAGTAAATAGTCAGCTTTGCCCGTTTCCTAAGAAAATTACTGCGATATAGCGATTAAAGGAAGGAATAAAACAGCGAACAATTTATCGGTTGTGTACATCTTTAAAAATAAGTTAAAGCAAGTTTTATTATTGCCAAAGTTAAAGTTAACACTAATTCCTACAATTCAGGCCTTATCTAAACCTCTTTCAGCAGAAAATATTACTCGAAATCGAAAGGCGGTCATAGCTCAATTGGCTGACAAGCCGACCTGGATGCAAATTTTGGTCGGTAGGTGCCGGAAATTGTAAGTTGCATTGTTAAGGTGTGCAATATAATGAGCAAGCCAACCAGAGTTCTATATTTCAACAACCGTTTTCATTGCTAACAACGTTAATTGACACAATCCGATTTCGTTCAGGTTGGATTTCGAGAAACGATATAATACTGTGGGCAAAAAATAGTAAGACATTGTTCATAATTTTAAAATTCTTTATTTATTTCTCCAAATCAATTTCGTCCCCCTAAAAGTAATCCCCCCGACCGCAATACACTTGTGCCAACGTTTTTTTCAATCCTCGAAACAGTTGTTAAAGTCAATTTCCGGAATAGCCTCCAATGCGCGTAGCGATTCACGTTTAATGTCTTCAATTGACTCAAAGCGGTTTCCTCGTTTGAGTTTGCTGAACAGCCAGAAGTCACACGAAGCTAAATCAGGCCAATACGGTGGTTGCGGAAGGATACGGGTGGAATTTTTGGCGAAAAAATCACGTAAAACCAATGCAGTATGAGAAGGTGCATTATCGTGGTGCAAAAACCAAGAGTTGTCGACCCATAATACCGGCCTCTTTTTACGAATAGCTTCGCGCAAACGACGCATAACACTCAAATAGTATTCCTTGTTGACAGTTTGGACGGTCGGAAGGAATTGGAGTGCACCACACCTCGTTAATCGAAGAAAACTGTCAACATCACCTTTCTTTTTGTCTTGCTTTGACGTTTTTTTGGCTTAATCTGCCTTTTTTTGGGATAATCTGTTTTTATTTAAAAAATTTCCATAATATACAATTCATGCATAATATTTAAAAACAAAAAAAATTGGCACGAGATTATTGATTTAACTTTATTATTGCGAACAAATTAGAGTCTATTGTTGTTGTATATTCCGATCTAGCTTGCAAAACTTCTCCAACTTTGAGAGCTAATAGCAAAATATTAGAAGAAAAATTCGAGAAAAGGAAAAAACTAACCACGAGTTTTCCATAATAGCTATTGAATATCAAAAAACTCTAGAAGAAAATGTTTCTAGAGGTTTATCGAACCTGCACAACTTACCCTTACCTTAGTAAAGAACGCTCTTAATGCGTGATTGAATAGGTAACATAGAAGAGGGTATATCAGAATAGAAGAGGGTATATTGTCACGACCACAGCCATCTCCGAACCCCTTTAAAGCCGATAAAATGTTATACTCAAAAATCACAGGAGGAGTTATTGATTCGTTTTTCTTTTTATTGCTGGGTTGTTCGTACAATCCACTAGTGACGCTTAGTTCATAAACTGATTGAAAAAACGATGCGAACATGTCGGTTATATCTGTGGCGTTTGAGAATGTAGTTTATTGTTGTAGGCCATATTAGCAGGATAACCTTCTATTTGGCGTTTTTTCCTCAAGTATTTCTAAAATTGTTCTGGATTTACTTTGATTTTTTCTTGAATTTGGTCGAGATACCTGTATTTTGATTCGAAATAAATTTCAAATTCGTTACTATGTTGTAGAAATGTAACTTTGTCCGCTTCTAACACGCTTTTCAACATTTTGGCATACGCTTTCGACTTCCGATTTCTTAAGTTAACTAATCTATCATCGAACCACTGAGGGTGAGCAATTTGTGGTTTACAGCACATAGATACATAAAGTTCGAAGCCTTGTAGCATAATGTGTTATTTGCCAGTTTATGGATTCTAGATAACTTTGTATCCCCACACGGTTTGCTTTTTTGAAGTTGTATTTGATTGGTTGTAGGTGTTCCGAACTCGTCGTTAAATTGTTTAAGTCAAATTCAATATCTAAAGATTTGTGATTGTTATCATTTATGACAAAAGGTATCGCGGATTCTGAATTTTTAAGTATCAATGTAGTAGCTGAAGACAAGATTCAATAATCTTTCACGATTATTAGCAATGGTAATTATTTGGTTAAAATTATAACCAAGCATAGCGACCACAAATAAAGATTCCGCATTTTTGTTGCTATTGTACCAATTAACCATCCTGCCTATGGCGCATTCTGAGCTTTTTAGTCTTGAATTGTCTTGAATTGGATACTTAGGTGCGGCCCAATATTGAGCCCTGTGGACAAACTTTATGTATGCTTTTGGAAAGCGTGTCATGGTTCGACATAACCGTTGCTGTTCTTTAAGAAAAGTAATTGTTAATGGTCAAATAAAGATTAAATGGACAGTCCATTCTTCTCAACTCTTTCATTATAGTAGGCCACCACAAATTATCAAAAGCTCCAGATACATCCAGGGATACTCCTAGGACACACTTTTGCTCTGACTCCGTGCTATGTTGACCATTTTCACCATTCGAGGCAAACATTTGTCGCAGACACTAGTTATTGTTTCGCTCATAATTCGCTCTATTCTGTCTTTATCATCATCAGATAATACATTTAATTGGTTGGCTATCCCTTGTTTCCCCTGTTATTGGTGTCATTATTGTGCCATAATCGTGGCGTTGCATTAAAATCACTCGTGATTATGATTGAATAGTATTTAGGCTATTCAGTTTTTTGTAGTTTGTATACATATATCATTGGATCGTCTGTATATTAGAAGTAGATGCTTACTAGATAAAATTTACCTATTTATCTAACTTCAACGCAAACCCAATGCGAGTCGCAGTACTCTGATATTTTAAACGCCTCCAGATTACCTTTGAGGATGCCAATTGATGCTTGTATTACTCTACCTTTTATCGCGTAGGGTTCATGCATACCAAGGAGTTCAATGTTGTGATGTTCTGAACATTGCCTGATCTCGCGTCCAAAGACTTTTCATTTTGCATATTTAGCTGTATACTCCGCAATTTACAGATGCTGCATGAGTTAGTTGTCCGTGATGAGTGGTTAAATCATTTTTAGGATCTTTGCATCAAATACACTTTGGTGCTTCTGCCTTCTTTGGACGGACCTTGTGTCTACAAATTTGATATTTTCCTTTGCAAAATTTTGCAACATGCAAACCAACTTCTGACGAGTTCTTGTTACTCAGAAAGAATACCAAGTCTTCCGACTTGGTAGTTTCGATTATCACTCCTTTTTTACGGATGTCATCTTTACTAAACTATTGATTTCCGCTGGGTTTCGCTATTGCTAGCAAATAGGCTCCTTGCCAGCTACTGGTTTTGCATTGACAGCGCTTGACTGCAGGTGCCTGTGGTTTTCGTGCGGCTATAGTGTCTGGACTTATGTAGCTCTATTTTATTTTTGTGTGCCATTTGATAGCGACACAACTATCACTTTTCGTTCGGGTAGACGACCTTTAGTATTGGCTAGCTCTAGGCACAATGTGCGACCAATGTCACGAATTGAGCTCAAGCAACAGTCTGCAACAGTTATTTTCGTTTTTGAGACCTGTTGTTTGGAAATGGAGACCCTGACTCGGAGGCCATTTTAGCCCTTCCCTAACTAAGTATGTTCCTGCGCATGTTTAGCCGTGCAGTAGATATTTATTTCACCTTATAGATGAGACTATTACTTCGATGCCTCCCCTCAACCTCGTAGAAGTACACAGTTGAGAATACAGAAACAAGTCCCGTATAGTTGGGCAGTCCTATTTTTTTCTAAAGTTGACAATGACTATTCGATATTTTGTAAAATTTAAATTTTTGCATTTTACATTTTCTAAAATATGATTCGTTTTATAAGTAGTATGTGACACTAATGCTTATTTCTCGAGGGGATAAATAATATACTTATAGCAATATTACACGCGAGTACAATTTAATTTATTAAACGACTTTCAAAATTTCATCTCAACATAACCTAAATGGAAACGATCGCCGCCATTTTGGAATTAACAAAAACCTAATTTTAACTTAACCTACTAACTCCCAATAAAAATTATTTCGAAAAATGTTAAAAGTTGTCTTGAATATTTTAAATATTTTTCTTTCAGCATTTGATATTAGTCACATAAGTTACGATACAAGCAAGTTGTGCATAATATTTTGTGTCTCTTATTTTTGTGTCACGTTTTAAAATGAAGTTGGTAACGACAAAGTAAACGCCATAATGGAAGGAGAGCGCCATATAACTGTTGGAGATTGCAGGGCGGTTGCATTGCACACAACAGTTAAAGCAATCACTAAAAATAACTTGGATTTCCTAAGAAGCTCGATATTTGGGTTCTGCATGAATTGAAAAAATTTCATTTAACCGCGCGAATCAATGCTTGCAATACGCACCTCAAACGAAACAAATCTTTACTGGAAAAATGGGATGTTTACAGCAACATCGTTCGAAAGTATTCATGGTTCAAGCGTTTTCAAGCTTGGTTGAGAAATGTCTTTGCATCCCCCATATAGCCTAAACCTGGCATCATCTAATTACTATTTATTTCGAGTTTGAATTGTAAGGTCCGGAAGTTATATGGATTCGGAATTATGAAGTTATCAGAAAGACTACAAAACGGCGTCGAACAAAATATATTGGTGATTAAACTTAATTTTATTTATAAAAATATTAGTTTTATTTTACAGTACAAAACCGAAATTTCTTTCGTGCCAACCTAATATCCAACATGTTTTTCGTATTCTTTTATCATAATAATTTTGGTTCCTGACCCTAGATTTTAAAATTATTAATAGAAATCAAGGTTAGAGTTCTAAAATAAGACATTTTTCACGAATTACGTTTATCCCTGCAATATTTCTGTCTAGTAATTTTTCAAATTAGATTGTTTAAAAATATTTACAGACTAGCACTTAAAATGAATTTATTAGAAGATTACTCAAAAATCATTTAGAATTAATAAAAATCAACCAGTTTATTCGTAATGTGTATGGTGTTACCGACACATTTAAGGCAGGCGCTTTAATTCAATCGAACAAACGCCTACCTTTGGAATGTCTTGTGTTTATTATTTCGTTAAACTGCCTATACGTAGACGCAAAAAACAAAATAATTTTGATTATGTACGAGTACGACTATTACAAAAGGTGAAATATCTCTTTTAGGTAGTCTCTGGTAATAGTAATCATAGAATATATAAACAAAGTTA